>CM077095.1:43153218-43753218 GCA_039513925.1 Platanthera zijinensis | reverse complement strand
ATGAGAAATGAGGAGACCTGGGGCCATTTTATAGGCTCCGGGTAGTGGTTATGATGGTTACGCGGTTATCCGCACACCATAACCACTATCATGATTATTTTTAGTATAGTTTAAATACACGTATTTCGCTATTTGGAGACCATTATAAATAAATTATGAAATATTAATTAAATCCCCCTACTAACCCGGTGGTTAGTGGGTGATTAGGCGCTAATCGGACGGCCGAAGACGCTCCCCATTGACCGGATGACGGGGAGCGGGACTCCGTGGGCGGCCGGCGAACTTGCCGCCAAGATTGTCGGCGAGGGGAACACCGCCAACGGCGGCCGGGGAGGGGCGACCGGGGAGGAGCGGCCGCTCCCCTTGACCGGGCCGCCGGCGGCCGAAGGGGGCGACTGGGGCGGCCGCCCCGTTCGCCATGCGGGCGGCCGAGGAAAGGGGCGGCCCGGGCGGCCGCCTCCCTCGGCCGCACCGGAGGCCAAGCGAGGGGGCGGCCCGGGCGGCCGTCTCCCTCGGTCGCGCCGGAGGCCGAGCGAGGGGGCGGCCCGGGCGGCTGCTCCCTCGGTCGCGCTGACGGCCAAGGATAGCGCGGCCCGGGCGGCTGCTTCCTCGACCGCGGTCGGGGATGGCGCGGCGAAAAAAGGCGGGCGGCCGGCGTCCGGGGAGGAGGTCGGCCATTCGCCACCGGCGAGGTGGGGCTCGCGGCGGTTTTCCCATTACGCGTAATGGGATCAGTGTGCGAGGGATCGGGCGCGGAGATCGCGCGCACGGTCAATCTCATGATCTCACTTCTTTAAGTGGGGATCATGGGTGTGTGGTTATGTGCACACCTATTTCCTATAAAATGGGGGTCATCCCCAACAATTATTACATGGAATTTTTTTGAAAAAAAAAATTAAAAGAAATGTAAATCACCACAAATACATTGATATAAATAAACTTCTCAAAACAACATCTAAATATAATTAATTTCAATTGTTTTAGAGTTCATTAGAAAATAGTAACATTCAAAACAAGATATTATTGTATCCTAATTTGACATTTCTTCACGGTAATCTTTTAGTCTGTAAATATGAAGAAAAAGTAATATTAATAATTTTTACCTTAAAATTTTAAATAAACTTCAAGTAAAATTTCATGAAAAAAAAATTCATACCTCCTCATTATCAATTATTCAATGTTAGTAGTATACTTGGCCTCGTTTACGGTGGTCATTCTTGCAACCGTTGGTTGTAATATACTCCCCAATATTTCACCACTTGTTCGTGATATCTCATTCATGAAGGAACAATGTGTGATATCGGAGAGCAAGCATCCAAAACTAGTTGAATAAAGTGATTATTATTTAAAAAATCAATGCAAAAGAGTGTGTGTACCTTCAGCATTGATGAATAAAGTTTAAAATATGTCAGACTTTGCATCTTTGATAGTTGAACCACTACTATATTGTAGCACAAACTGATAACTAGGCCACGTCCGGTAGTGTCATCCATTTATCAAATGGCGTTGGAGTTTCTACACACTATAGAGAGTTCAACAACTCTAATCTCTGTTTGCTACTATATATTTCATCATACAAAACACGTCGAGTTTCAAGCTCACAATATAAATCATTTCGTACTTGTTGTCAACCACTCATTACATTCAATGTGTCACTAATTATTCTATACCCACAGTATCCATCACCAACAACGTCTGAGGCATCAACAATATGTGTAGACTAAAATGGTGTAAAACGATGACGAATCTTTACAACAAAATTTATATTTTTGCAAACCGGCAACTTCATTCTTTGCTTTCTTTTTTTAATTTCTGTGACTTTCTCCTCCAGTAGTGCATACACAAAATGAGATGGTAGATATTTTGTAGACAAAACGTCTTCCTTAAATGGTTTGTAACTCACATTTCGCCTCCCTTTTAACTTCAAAGGTACATTTGGCTTCATAATTTGATTCAATGTTGGATCTATAATTTCTCTTAACTTACGTTTGATTTCTTTCTTTTGTTGTTCACTTGAATCATAGAATTTTTTTTGCCACCAATTCAAGCTCAATTTCTATATTATTCTCAGTGTCCGTATCAATTTTTTCATTTAAGACTAATTATTTCCAATGCTCGTGAACTAGCCACAAAGGGAATTCTTTGGAGTTAGTAATATATGAAAAAAGTGCATGCACGCATAGCAACCCCATTGTATATCTCTTGAAGTGTGAGCACTCATGTGCTAACTTGAAATGTCCCCCTTTTTTCATCAAATCATTCTCTTCTTTAATTAATTGCAAGGCTTGTATTGAAATCTTCTCCACTAAATCGGGATACAATGTACCTGTGAAATCATTGTTAATTTTGATGCAACTCTCGCCGAATGACTGTTTAATTTTTGTATGTTGAAGTTTGATCATTTGATCAAAATTCTTCCATATAGTTGTCAAATTTCCAATTGTTACTTCTAAGAATTTTTTTCAATTGGCTATGTCCTCCCTCCACACGATTTGTGCATGAATTACGTAAACGCAAGTACTTATCAATCCATGCTGAAATAAAATTATCTTTGTATGGATTTATTCAAGCTGTAGTAACATAACCCAGCCCATCAGAGTATAAGAAAGAAAACTCAATCACTAATTTATTAAAAGCAACATTAAAATCACTTTTCGATGGAGCTTCAATCAACCCTTGTCATTCATGCATAAAATGCTCAAAATCTGTCTTTATTGAACAATTTCTTATAATAAACCAGAATATTTTTTGTTAATGTGCACACAACATAAATTATTCTTTGTTTGTGGAAAAAAACTTGCAGTAGCATTCATCAAAGAAATCTTTATATCTATAATCATACTGTTGGCAAAAACTTCGATTCTAGAATTGACTTAAAATATTGTAAAGCCCATTCATAACTTGACTGAGTTTCATCAGACAAAAAGGTGAAACATGAAAAAAATGACTTAGTTGTTGCAGTCATGCCAACAAATGCATAGTAATGGCATTCGATATTTATTTGTCTTGTATCTCCAATCAAATTGAAACCCCGTTGGAAACATATTTGCTAATTTAATTGAAAACATGAAAGTTCTTAAGTTTAAGGCAGCTTGCAATCTTGAGGGGGGTGAATAGGTTTTCTTTCTCTTTTGAGGTCTTTTAGTTTCTTCCTTTAATGCTTAGTGAGTTGGCAGTAATTTTCTTTCAAGTACCTGCACGAAAAGAACACCACAGAAAAGCACACAATGATTTACAGTGGTTCCCCAACTTTTGGGTACATCCACTCTCCTCCCACCTTGCTAACTTCTTATTGGTCAAGGAACTTCTCCAAAACAATGCTCCACAGAGCTTACACCTCAGATCCCTCAAGATCTCTCAGTCTCCTCCAAGACCTACAGCTCAGCCACAAGGGCCTACAACTCAGTGATCAGCTGATCACCTACCTCAGGCTGTTAAGCCCTACACTCAGGCTGGGAGGACAGCCCTACCTCAGATCCCCAAGGGATCCTAAACTCAGAGAGCAGCACTCTCCTATAACTCAGTGATCAATTGACCACCTACCTCAGATCCAAACTGGATCCTACAACATAGGAAAATTTGCCCTGTCTCAGGCTCAGAGAGCCCTACAACTCAGATTCAAAAGGATCCTACTGGAGTGAAATAGATTTATATCTATCACGAAAAAATATCTCCGTGATAGCATGATAGTTTAACTTTCAAGGCAGCCTAAACACCTAGAGGGGGGGGGGGTGAATAGGTTCTGCTTCTCTTTCTAAAACTTCTAGACAGAATTCAATTTAATAACTAATATAATAAACACAGCAATCACAGAAAACAAAACATCACAGATTGCACTATGTTTTATAGTGGTTCCCCAAGGTCTGGGTACATCCACTTTCCCCCTTCACCTATCTAGCAGTATGCTAGATTCGGCCAAACTTCCACTTATCTCAGATCAATAGATCTTACAACTCAGAACCCAACTGGTTCCTACAACTCAGGCACAACTGCCCTACCTCAGCCTTGCCCCAAGGCCTACAACTCAGAGAATACCCTTCTCCTACACTCAGGCAATCAGCCCTACCACTCAGAGTTCAACACTCCTACACTCAGCCTTTATAACATAGGCTTACAACTCAGATCTGTATAAACAGATCCTACAGAAATATAGAAAAGATTGTCTTAATTGTCTTGCCAAAGTTGAGAGAGAAAAGGCAATGACAATTCTTGATCAGCTGATGCAATCAACTGTTTCTTAGCCTTCTTCAAAGCTTCTTGAAAATGTACTTAGCTGAGTTGATTCCAAACAGCTTCTTGAGAATCCACTGGTGGATTCTTTCTTCTTCTTCAAATTCTGACTTGATCTCTCTCTATCCAGAACTTTGAATGATTTTTCTGAATTCTGATTAGAACTCTTCTTAGATCTATCCTTAGATAGTCTTCTTAGATCTCCCGGAGAAGATCTTCTTAAGTGCCTAGCACTTTCTTGAAATGAGTAGAATAGTAATCCTTCTCCACTTTCTGATCCAATGTATTTCAAAAGGTCAGTTCTATATGTTGTTGATTGATTTTTCTCCTTCTGAATCTGTCTATTTATAGACATTCTTCATGGTAACCGGCTGATCCGGTTTCTAACCGTTTTCTGACAAGTCTGACAACTTCAGTTAACCGGTGATAACCCACAGCTGTCAAGTCTTCAAACAAGTCCTGTGCCTTAGTCTTGAATCACAAGTTGTTGAAACAGTCTGTCAGAAAGTGTCGAGACAATCTGTCTATTTGTGTCGACATAATTGACTTTGGTGTCGACACAGTCTTCAGTGATGTCGACTAAGTTGCCTTTGAGTCGACACAGCTTCTTCTGCAAATAACTTGATCTTGACTCTTCAGTGTGTCGACACAAGTCCTGTGTGTCGACACAATTGTTGTAGAATCATAACTTTAGTAAGTGTCGACTTAGCCTTCAGGTGTCGACACATTCATTTTTTAACTCTGCTATTATGTGTCGACTTAATCACAATGTGTCGACACATTCTGCTGGTGTCGACTAACTTGAGGTCGACTATTTTCTTCTGTGTCGACACATTCAGATGATGTCGACAATCTTGAGATCGACTATATTCTTCTGTGTCGACACATTCTCCCAATGTTTGAGGTCGACGCTTTTCTTCTGTGTCGACACAATTTCCCAGTATTGTGTCGACTCTTTTCTTCTGTGTCGACACAATTTCCCAGTGTTGTGTCGACTCTTTTTCTGTGTCGACACAAATTCCCAGTGTTGTGTCGACTTACTTCTTCTGTGTCGACACTTTTTCCCAGTGTAGTTGTAGACTAACTGCTATGTGTCGACACTGCTTCCCAGTGTTGTGTCGACTATTTTCTTCTGTGTGTCGACACTGCTTCCTTTGTGTCGACACTTGGACTTAGAATTTTTCTGCATACTTTATCAATTCTCCACCTGCACATGTCAACTTAAAATAACATCAAATACACCTTGATGTATATCATTGAGCTAAGTTGGGCTTCTTCAAATCAGGTACACATTTTCCAATGTACCCAACAATCTCCCCCTATTTGGAGAAGTCATAACCCCTATAGCCAATGATATACACCATTTATAAACAGTACTAAATGATGATTAATGACATAGCAGGAATACTTTAAATATAAACAAAACATAACATAGAATAATTCATCACAGAATGCACATTATAATATGCCAAACAACATTTTGTTTATAACAGGGTAATGTTTGATTACAAAGTTTTACATTTGATGAGTACATCACAACATTACAAAATATTTAAAACAAAATCAGGATTGATCAGGCTCTCTAATCATAATCCCTTTGCCATACTGAATTGTAGCTGTCACAGGAGCTTCTGATTCTTCAGCTAACTTCTTTCCTTTAAGATCAGCCTTCTTCTGAGCTTCTTCCTTGATCCTTTGCCTTTCAAAATAATGAAAAGGCTTTGGGAAGTATTTGCTTGGCTCCTTAGCATCTGATGGCAGTCTTCCCAGCTTGGCTTTCCTTCTGAATTGTACAATTGCCTCTTGCCTTGCCTCATACTTCTGCCATTCAATTTCATTGTACCACTTTCCTCTCTCATGAACTTTATCTTGTACAGCTTTCCATGCAGTGAGTATGATGTTCCTTGAAGTAGGACTCCACTGCTCATAATCTGGCTTCAGTACAGCCTGCTCTCTGAATTTCTTCTTTGCCAATAGAGCATCCTGCTGTTCTTTCAGAGTAGCCTCAGGCTTATCAACTTTTCCAAAGACAATATTAGTAACCCCCTTTGGAGGACTATACATTCCTTGAACTTTCTGATCAATCAAGTCAAAATCTGGAGGGGGGTATATGACTTGGGCAACCTCAGGTTGATTGCCTTCAAGTAGATTAGATTGTATTCCTGACTCAGCTACCATAGCATCATCACACAATGGTGGATATCCCAAAGTGGCTCGAATGCTATTGGTCACCCACTTGGTGTGCTCAGAGCCGGCATGAATTAGCATCCTCTCCCCCTTTATGGCTTCTCTTGAGACATGATCTCTAAGATCTTCTTTTTGAAATCGAATTTGGCCATCCAAATAATTCACTCCCTCTTTGAAAAATGGTCTTAACTTTTGAAGCTTTTCAGATATGTCCTTTTGAGAGGTTGTGATGGCAGTCTTAACAGATGCAATCGCAGCCTGAAAATTTTTATCAAATTCTTCCATTTCTTTGGCTCTATCTGCAGGCATACCTGGAACAATCTTCTTCACTTCTTTAATGATCTCATTATGAGATTCAGTTAAATTTTCATTCATTCTGATTTGATTTTCCAGAACATAACTTTGCTTCAAAGCAATATCATCCACCTTTGTAGAGATAGCCTCCTGTTGTTTAGCCAGATAAACTACAGCATTGCCACCCTTGTGGAAGCAATCTGTCATTTCAGTTTTATGCAAGTTGACTTGAAATTGGATGGACTTGATATCCTGAGCTAAGTCAAACTGAACTGACTTGCTATTTTCATCAACATACTTCTCCAGAGCCATCCTTTGGTCATCCAATTTTACTTGAAGATCTACCATAAATTTATTGTAATCAAAGGCTGGAGAAACTTGTGGAGTTGTGGTCTGTAATGCCTGCTTATAGTTCTTGCTTCTTCTCTTAAAGACAACAAGTTTTCTTTTCTTTGCCACCCTGGCTTCTTCAGTTTCTGTGTCAGAGGAAGTATCTACATGAATTCTTTCTTGTGGATGATGAAGTGTATCTGTTCCAGGGGATTGTTGCTCAGCTTCAACATCCACAGGCTCATCCTCAACCTGTGTTTCCACAGCAGCTTCTTGATCAATGTCCATTCCTATGGACTTCTCAATATCTGGTCCACCTCCTTCTTTATCAGCAGCAGTATCAACATCTGGGAATAACTCCTCCATAGTAAATTCCAGTTGAGTGGTCACTTCTGCAGCAGTTAAATCTTGAGATATGTTTAACTGTGCTTCCTCTTGGACTTGTACCTCAATATTTGTAGTGGCAGGAGTAGGTGTGGACACTAGCTCCCCCTGAACCTGTGCAGTAATAAGAATATGAGCAATGTCTTTTATAGTAAAATACATTAGCTCCCCCTATACCTAAGCAGGAGTAGATACCTTTGGAGCAGAAGTGGAAACTGGCTCCCCCTGCATCTGTGCAGGTGTGGATACTTCCTGGACCACAGTTGAGTCAAGCTGTGTCCCTTCTTGTACTTGTTCAGATTCTTGATTTGGTGTAGGGGATTGCACAGGGGTGTCTGGCCTGCTCTCTTTAGGCACATCCTTGGACAGCACCCTATCCCACCTGGAGAATAGTCTCATATCCATTCTTCTCATATGGTTAATCTTACTCCCTTGCAGCTGCTGCATCACATCAGGAATCACTCCAGTGAAGTACAGGCTCATGATCCTAGCCATGTTAGGCTTCTTGATTCCCTCTTTGATCTTGTCAAAGAGCACTCCTGACCAATCAGTAGGAATAGTAAAAACTATCCTGGTCATCAGGCTGAACATATAGGCAGAAATCCTATCATGTCCACCTGTCTTGCAGAGGATTACCTTTCCAACTACTTCAGACAAGAACTTCCCTTGCTGATTCATTCCCTTTCTGTTGAATGCAGCTCCAATCTTCAATCCTGAATCCAGGCCACACCATTGAAGGGCTTCCCTTGTCTTAGATATAGAAACTTCCTCTTCATTCTCAACCACTTGCAGTTGGAAGATCTTTCTTAAACTTCTTTGATTAATCTTTACCTTCGTCCCTTGAACAGTGGACTTAATCTTGAGGCCAGTAGAATGGACTGATGCAGAGATAAAGAACTCGTGCACCTCCTTCTTCCAGATCTTAGTTGGTTCTGAAATGAGAAATTCTAACCCTGATGCAGAGAGAAGGGTGATAACTCCTTGAACATCAGGCGGCGCCTCTGCAAAGGCCTGGCGCACTAACTCATATCCTTCATTGATGTTATCTTCAATCCTTGGCGCCATCGTTGTGTCGAGAAAGCTTGAGAGAAGAGAGAAAGAAAGACTGTCGACACAGGGTTTGAGTCTCGAAAACCTTGAAAGCGTGTCGACACAAAGAGCTTTTGACCTATTTATAGCTTCTGTTGAAAGAAGTTCAAAAGGCGCCAAAAACAGTCTAAATGTGTCGACACAGACGGAATGTGTCGACACAGGCTTCTATTAACTCGACATTTCTTCAGCCTACTATGTGTCGACACCAATTTGTGGTTATGTCGACACCTTGGATACATAGTAGAAAGACAGAAATTCTGTGTCGACACTAAGGACAAGTGTCGACACATATTCTGTAAGTGTCGACACCATAATTCTGGTTGAGTCGACATTACATTTCTGGTTAAGTCGACAATAAAACTCTTAAGTGTCGACACATATTCTCTGTGTCGACACAATATTTCTGACTTGTCGACATAATTTCTCTGAGTCGACACATTATTACTGAATGTGTCGACACATTCTTACTTAGCCAATTTCTGTAACTTCAATATGTCCTTTTTAACACTTGATTATGTTGTTACTACTTTTACTTACTTATAAACCATTTCAATAGCATTGTTAATGATTTTGTTTAATACATTAATCAATGGTTAACATACCTAATTCAATTTTGAATTTATTGAATTTGGTTTCATCTAAAGGCTTAGTAAATACATCTGCTATTTGATAATCTGTTTTTACAAATTCCAATGAGATGTCACCTTTTTCTACATGTTCTCTAAGAAAATGATATTTGATTTCTATATGCTTAGTTCTACTATGAGAAACTGGATTATTAGCAATAGAAATAGCACTCTTAGAATCACATAAAAGGGGTGTTCTACTTACCTGAATACCATAATCTTTAAGCTGATGCTGCATCCATAATAGCTGTGCACAGCAGCTTCCAGCAGCAATATACTCTGACTCAGCTGTGGAAATTGCCACACTAGTCTGTTTTTTACTACTCCAAGATATTAGTCTTCCTCCCAGGAATTGACAAGTACCTGTAGTACTCTTTCTATCCTCTCTACATCCTGCAAAATCTGCATCTGAATAGCCTGTTAGTTGAAAATCTCTATTCCTAGGGTACCAAAGACCTAGAGTAGGAGTGCCCTTTAGATATCTCAGAATCCTTTTGACTGCAGTATAATGAGATTCTTTAGGGCAGGTTTGGTACCTAGCACAGACACATGTTGCATACATAATGTCAGGTCTACTAGCAGTGAGATATAGTAGAGACCCAACTATTCCTCTATACAATGATTCATCAACAGGTTTACCTGCCTCATCTTTGCATATTGGCATATTTGTCCCCATAGGAGTTCTCATGGAGGAGGATGACTCCATACCATATTTCTTAATTAATTCCTTGGTGAACTTGGACTGGGATATGGACAATCCATCATCAGTCTGTCTTACTTGGAGTCCCAAGAAGAACTTAAGTTCTCCCATACTGCTCATCTCAAACTTCCCTTGCATAAGTTTGGCAAACTTTTTACAAAGGTTGTTTTCAGTAGATCCAAAGATTATGCCATCAACATAGATCTGGACTAAGATGATCTTTCCTTTGGATTCCCTAAGGAATAGAGTTTTGTCTATCTTTCCTCTTGAGAATTTATTCTCAATGAGGAAGGTAGACAGGGTTTCATACCAAGCCCTTGGAGCTTGTTTTAACCCATACAAAGCTTTCCTAAGCTTATACACAGAATCAGGTTTAAGAGGATCTACAAAACCTGATGGCTGCTCTACATATACTTCTTCTTTAAGATCACCATTCAGAAATGCTGACTTCACATCCATCTGGTATACTTTGAAGTCTTGGTAGGCTGCATAGGCAAGGAACATTCTGATTGCCTCCAGCCTTGCTACTGGAGCAAATGTTTGATCAAAGTCAATCCCTTCTTCCTGCCTGTATCCTTTTGCAACCAATCTTGCTTTATTCTTTACTATTATTCCACTTTCATCTAGCTTGTTCCTATAGATCCACTTAGTTCCAATTATGTTGTGGCCTCTTGGTTTAGGAACAAGCTCCCAGACTTTGCACCTTCTAAATTGATTCAGCTCCTCTTGCATAGCATCAATCCAGTGCTGGTCTTGGATAGCTTCTTCAAACTTTTTAGGTTCCATTTGGGACAAGAAACTAGAATGCAAAACTGTGCTTTGATTTCTGCTTCTAGTTTGCACTCCTTGTCTTGGATCACCAATTATCTGATCAGTAGGATGATCTCTTAGATATCTTATAGCTGGAGGTAGATTCCCTTCAGGTTGTGCATCTCCAGCTTCTTCATTCTGTTGTTCCTCTTGGTTTTCATCAGCTTCCATTATCTCTTGTACTCCCCCTGGACAGCAGCCTTCATTTTCCAATGCTCCCTCTTCCTTTGAAGCTTCAGCAATGGAGAGCTTGTCCATCTTCTTGCTTATACCTGTTGAGTCATTTGATCTACAAGACAACTCACAATTGATTAATCTTGTTTCATCAAATACAACATGCACAGATTCTTCAACAACTTGAGTAGTTAAGTTGAAGACTCTATAGGCCTTACTATTTGTGCTGTACCCAACAAATATCCCATCCTGGGATTTGGCAGCAAACTTAGTCAAATATGACTTGCCATTGTTAAGTATATAGCATTTGCAACCAAAGATCCTAAAATAGGATAGGTTTGGTTTTCTGCCTTTCACAATCTCATAGGGAGTCTTTCTGTGACCTTTGGTGATAGAAGCCCTATTGATGACATGACAAGCAGTGTTAACTGCCTCAGCCCAAAAATATTCTGGGAGAGAGGTGTCACTCAATAGAGTTCTACCAGCTTCAATTAATGTTCTATTCTTTCTTTCAGCAATACCATTTTGCTGAGGTGTTCTAGGTGAGGAGAACTCTTAGAAAATCCCAAAGTCTATACACAAATTTGTTATGCTTTCAGATTGAAACTCAGTACCATGGTCACTTCTAATTTTGACCACTGTACTATTCAGTTCATTCTGAATTTGCTTTACAAAATTAAATAATACACTTGGGGTTTCAGATTTTTGTCTCAGAAAGAACACCCATGTAAATCTAGAATAGTCATCTACAACCACTAGAGTGTAGACCTTCCTACCTAGACTGTGAACTGGCATAGGACCAAAAAGATCCATATGCAAGAGGTATAAGCACCTCACAGAATCCTTGTTTTCAAGGCTTTGAAATGAGGTTTTTGTCTGCTTGCCCTTTTGACAAGCTGAGCATACCCCTTCCTTTATACACTTAACTTGAGGCCCATTCCTCACTAGTTCTTTACTAAAGAGTTGGCCAATTGTCTTGTAGTTTAGATGAGCCAATCTCTTGTGCCACTTAACACAATGAGAAGCATTGTCATCAGCTACAAGACAAATGGGGGATGCCTTATTCTCACATTCAAAATTAAGGCAATACACATTTCTCTTCCTATACCCAGTCAATATGATCTCTTGATCACTTGACCTTTTGATATGACATCCATCCTTACCAAATGAAATGTCATATCCTAGATCACTCAGCTGGCTTATGCTTATTAGATTATGTTTCAAACCTTTTACATAGGCCACTTTGGTGATAGTAATTAGGTTTGAAGAGATGTTACCAAATCCTTTGATGACTCCTTTTTCAGATCCACCAAAGATCACTTTATGTCCATCTTTGACAGATGAATACTCCTTCAGCAGCCCCTTTGTTCCAGTCATGTGCCTGGAACAACCACTATCCAAGTACCATATAGGGGCATGGTAACTTGGATTCACCTGCAATACAGAATTACTTACCCTTAGAACCCAAGTAAGTCTTGGGTCCTTGGTTCAGGTTAGCCTTAATAAAGTTATCATAACCTCTTCTAACAGGTAGACTCTTATTCTTTATAACACTTGTGTTATACCAGCAGTCCAATGCAAAATGACCCCTCTTGCCACAGCACCAACATTCAAACTTATTGTATCTAGATCTAGATACATCCTTGTCAGAAGCATTTCTGTTCATTGCTGGTGCTGTTGCAACTTCACCTACTGATTTCTTAAAACCATAGGGTTTATGACCATAGGTAGGCCTGCTTGCCTTAACACCCTTGTTCTTCAGAACATTTGTCTTAATATGATCCTGAATGTCTTCATCTTTATACTATAAGGAAAGAGGTTTTAAGGGGTGGTGTAACATTTCTGTTCCCAAAACACCCTTCTAAATTGTGTAACTTTCATCTTCCGAAAAAGCCCTCCACTTTTTCTGCTTCCCGCCAACAATACCAGCCACAGGATCTACTGCAATCAAGGGTCACGGATGAGTCACGGAAGAAGTCACGGATCCTTTGGTTTCCCACCATACGAACAATACAAATCAACGGACACAGATTGTCTTATCGGAATGCCACGGATCGTGCTTTCAGCCTTAACGCCCGATCAAAGAGTGCAACTGCGCAGCTCGGGCAGATGAGCAGATCCCACGGCGCCCGTCCAAAGCCGCAACATCTCCTCCTCTTTCTGCCCGTCGCAAGACCGCCGTCGTCGCAAGTCCTCCGTCGTCGCATGTCCTCTCGAGCTTCTTCCACGACGCTAGGGCTTCGCACCTCCTCTCCATCGTCTGTTCCTCCCCTATTTACCATCGTGCAAAAGCCTAGCAGATAGCTCCCCTCCCTCGATCTACCTATTGTCGAGCCATCATACATCCCGCCGATGGCGTCTTTTCTCTGCTCGCAAGCAACCACAGGTAACACTACCCCCCTTCTTCTTCCTCCTATTTCTTCCTTTTATACTTTTATTCCTCCGCCATTACTAAATCCACTAAGCTATTCCTGCAGATGCTGCGCGTATTCCTTCTTCCTCCTATTTGTGGTTAGAGTTGACTGGATAAAAAATGCAGCAGTTGTGGGCTCCTGTGCAGCAGTTTAGTGCATAATGTGTGAGTACTGTGCCATCAAATCCCTTTATTGTTGGAATATTGGGTCGGGAGAACTCAACCAGGGGATTAAATCTCATTCTATTTTGTTCTTGGTACATTCTTCTGTCTAGAGTTTTGCTATTGATTTTAATAGAGGGAGAAATGACTGTGCTATTGATTTTAATAGAGGGAGAAATGGCTGTGCAGCTACTCTGATGTGTTGATGCATCAAGGTGTAGGAGTTCAATGTATAAATGCAGCTATAATATCTACAACTTCATTATCATGAACATTTTATATAACTAATTTCATGGTACTTTAGCTCAGTAGATATTGCAAAGTATACCTTAACTATGGTATACGAGTTCCCGAAACACATGCACATTCATTTTAGGTCCAGAGTGAATTCCAGAAGGCTTATGAAACTGGAATTTCTAAAGCAAAATGAGTCATTTTCTGTAATTTTTATCTCTCAGTTTCATATAATTTAACTTTTCACTTTCGTGTATTTTAAATGGAATCATCTCAAGCTTTAATATATAAATCTTCTTGAGTTTTCAGTCTTTTTAATGGCAAGCTCAGTCACTACTAAAAAAATGTTCTTTTGGGCTTCGTATGGATCTATTCATTTAATCTTAGCCATTGAATAGAATCCACCATTTTAATCTTGAATAGAATCCACCGTCATATTATTTTTCTCAACTTCGTTATTTCTTTCAAGTGGTAGCTTTTTCTACACACACAGAACTATCATTCAAATGTTAAATTTGGAGGTCATTAATTGCTACGGTCAATGCAATGCAGTTTGATGAGCGTTAATAATTACTTATATTTTCTGAAGTCTTCTGGTCAGTTAGACAATTACTCATATTTTCCAAAGTCTTCTACTCGGTTATGCAATTCCTAATTTCTCTACCAGGAATCAGCTCGAGGTCATTTATTCTTCTCCCTGCAGTTTCTGTTGTTATAATTGTTGCAATTTTCCATTTTCAGAATTCAGGGGTTGAAATCGTGCCAATAAAGAAGTTGAAATCGTGCCAACAGAGAAGTTGAGGTCGTGCCAGTAGAGAGGTTAATTATACTTTGCTCTGAACAAGGGTTCATTCTTTCTTGCATTGCATTTCATAATCATCTTTTTTAAAAAAAAAATTATTAGCAAGTGATTTATGTTTTACTTTTAATTGTTTTGCCCATCCTTGGATGCTGCTCACAGGTCATGTTTTTGTATGATTTTTTCCTGCATGCTAATGCAATCTAAGTGAGGTCCGAATTTGGGAGGAGTCAAATAGTCTCATTCAGGCTTTGCATTGTGGTCTGGATGGAAAGAGTGCTGACTTTGTATAGATTTAGCTGAATACTAGCGGATCTTATTGAGAAGTATGGTGCATTGTAGTTACCAAAATATCTTGACAAAAATTATTATTGTCCTGATCATAGGTTATGATGGTTGAATGTTCTTGATGTTTAGTTGTGTAATTGTTAGAACTAAAGTATATCATATGGGGTTGAGTTTGACACACAAAAATTTATCTTTATTTACTTCAATATTTATTGTATATTTTCATTCATCTTCCTTTAGTGTATGTTGTTTAGTTGGTTATAATGCTTTTGGGCAACCCTACAAATAATTATTTAATAGGTACCACATATTTGTGCTTCACCCAGCATAATGTACTATGTTTTGTTAATCATTTTCATTTAACTTTACCCAATTATAAATTAGTTTATTTTGATTTGGATTGATATCAATGGAGTTCTATGAACAATTTCTCGGATTAAGAAAAAAGTAACTATTATTAGTTTTTTATTTTGTTGTCACTACCAAATTACCCACACCCTGTTGAATCTTTGTTAATCAACGCTCGAATAGTGAAGAACAATTCAACAGTTCATGGGAGGATGAAAAAGATTGAGAAGACATAACTGAACTGAGTCAAATTTCGAAATGATCTAACAATAATATTAGCCCCCGTCGAATTTCGCCTACCACGATCAAATGTTTCCGCCCACGACCAATTTTGCTGCCCACGACCAATGTCGCCGCCCATGATCGATGTTGCCGATCACGACCAATGACGTCGCCCACGATGTCGTCGACGACGACAAATGGCGCCCCCATGACCAATGTCGCCGCCCACGGCCAATGTCGCTGCTCACGGCATAGGTTAAAAATGGCAACCACACCGACAAATGTGCTCGCACATGACCATTGTCACCATACACAACTACTATTGTCGCCTGCGCTTATTGTCGCCAACCACACTCATTATTGTCGCCCACAACAAATGTTGTCTACCATGAAAAATGTTGCACCCATGACAAATGTCGCACCCACCACGACAAATATCACCCTTATGACAAATGTCGCACCCAACGACAAATGACGCCTCCTGACAAATGTCTCCCCCACGACAAATGTCACCCCTGCGATAATTGTCGCCCCCACGACAAATGTCGCCCCCCACGACAAATATCGCACCCACGACAAATGTCGCACCCACAACAAATGTTGCCCGCACGGGGTCCCCCGTGCACGACTGCTTGTGATCATATATGTTAGAAGGCACTTTCTCCTTACCAAACCTTATGGGGACTGAAAGGTTTAGTGGCTGAATAGGGGCTTTGCCTTTCCTCTTGAATCTGCCAGCCCTGGAGTTACCCTTAAATCCTAATCCAGCCTTACCCTTCTGAGTGACAAATTCATCTATCAAGGGTAAGACAGATTTTGGCTTAGAGTAACTAGCCACTAAATCCCTTTCAATTCTAAGTCTGTCCTCCAGACTCTTTACTTGATCATTAGTATAATTAATTGTGCCCATCTGAATAATAGTTATATTCTTCAGCTTGGCAATTTCAGCTAACTTTTGATCAAGGACTTTTTCTAACTCAGTTGTTGCAACCCTTAGATCAGCAATTTCCTGAGCCTGTGATTTAACCAGGTTCTTGCTTTTCTTAAGGGCCTGCAACAGGTCCCCATACTTGTCTATCAATTGATAGACATCTCCTTCAGATCCAGATACATCTTCATCACTTGATGCAGATGTAGCTAATTCTTCACTTGTATTACAAACAGATGTACAAGAAGGACAGTTTACCTCATTAGAACCAGACTGATTCTGGCATAGGTCCTCTTCTGATCTAGTCATCAAACCCATGCATTGATGTTCATTGATGGAGTCTAGCAACTGCATGAACTCCTCTTCCTCAGATGCAGCATATAATCCAATATATGTTTCAGCTTCAGATCCTGATTCTGAAGTTGACTGGTCTGACAGACTTTTATCTTTCTTTGCTACAAAGGATTTCTCCTTCTTGCCTTTCTGATAAGTCTTCTTCTTTTCTGAAGATTCCTTCCTTTTGTCAGGACAAACAGCCACTACATGTCCAGGCCTATTGCAACAATAGCAGACAATCTTTGAAGTAGTGGCTTTGCTGGGCTTTGACCTGCTTTTCTCTTTCCTTGATGACCTTCTCTTCTGATAATAGTCATCTACTTGCTATGATGAGGAAGGCCTAGACTTCCATTGCTTCTTTTTCAAGAACCTTTGAAATTGCCTAGTGAATGCAGCAAAGTCTGCATCTGAATCACAGCTGACTGAACCCTTATCTGAATTTTCAGAACTACCTTCTTCAACTTCCTTAGGAGGAGATGGTGATTTCCTCCTATTCTTTCTAGTGGCTTCAGCATTAAATGCCACAGTCTTTTCTCTATGCTCTCCTCTTGAGTTTCTTTCCTCCTCCTTCCTTACCATAAGTTGCATTTCATAGGATAGCAACTTTCCAAACAGAGTTGGAGGAGATATCTCTGCCAATTTTGCCACTTCTCTTATGGCACAGATCTTTGTATCCCAATTCTTTGATAAGGATCTTAAGAATTTGTCATTCAGTTCATAGGTACTGAAGACTCTTCCATAGGATATTAGCTCATTCACAATTCTATAGAATTTCTTATAGCACTCAGTTATGCTATCAGATTTTCCTTGTCTAAAACTTTCATACTCCTGATTTAGCATAGATTTTCTGTCCAGCCTTACTTCTTCAGATCCCTCCATGTAGACAATCAATGTGTCCCACATCTCCTTGGAGGTCTTGCAGTGAATCAGATTCTGAAATGTTGAATCATCTATGGCACTGACAATGATGTTCTGTGCCCTTTTGTCCATGGTTGCCAAGATGATTTCATCCTTGGTCATTTCAGAATAAGTCTTTGGTGTTTGGATATTTGCATCAAGAACAGATATCTTCATTGGTATGAAGGGGCCTTCCTGTACTGTGATGTAAATCCTTGGGTCAGATGCTTCCATAAACAATCTGACTCTTTCTTTCCAGATCCCAAAGATTTCCTTCTTGCATATGGGTAATTTCATTGACCCTAGCTCCTTATGATTCTCTCCAGAACCCATCTTCTTGATTCTTGAATCTGCCTATCAGATCTATCTCAGACTGTTAAGTCCTTTTTGAGGAACCTCCCTCTGATACCACTTGATAGTTTAACTTTCAAGGCAGCCTAAACACCTAGAGGGGGGGGGGGGGGGTGAATAGGTTCTGCTTCTCTTTCTAAAACTTCTAGACAGAATTCAATTTAATAACTAATATAATAAATACAGCAATCACAGAAAACAAAACATCACAGATTGCACTATGTTTTATAGTGGTTCCCCAAGGTCTGGGTACATCCACTTTCCCCCTTCACCTATCTAGCAGTATGCTAGATTCGGCCAAACTTCCACTTATCTCAGATCAATAGATCTTACAACTCAGAACCCAACTGGTTCCTACAACTCAGGCACAACTGCCCTACCTCAGCCTTGCCCCAAGGCCTACAACTCAGAGAATACCCTTCTCCTACACTCAGGCAATCAGCCCTACCACTCAGAGTTCAACACTCCTACACTCAGCCTTTATAACATAGGCTTACAACTCAGATCTGTATAAACAGATCCTACAGAAATATAGAAAAGATTGTCTTAATTGTCTTGCCAAAGTTGAGAGAGAAAAGGCAATGACAATTCTTGATCAGCTGATGCAATCAACTGTTTCTTAGCCTTCTTCAAAGCTTCTTGAAAATGTACTTAGCTGAGTTGATTCCAAACAGCTTCTTGAGAATCCACTGGTGGATTCTTTCTTCTTCTTCAAATTCTGACTTGATCTCTCTCTATCCAGAACTTTGAATGATTCTTCTGAATTCTGATTAGAACTCTTCTTAGATCTATCCTTAGATAGTCTTCTTAGATCTCCCGGAGAAGATCTTCTTAAGTGCCTAGCACTTTCTTGAAATGAGTAGAATAGTAATCCTTCTCCACTTTCTGATCCAATGTATTTCAAAAGGTCAGTTCTATATGTTGTTGATTGATTTTTCTCCTTCTGAATCTGTCTATTTATAGACATTCTTCATGGTAACCGGCTGATCCGGTTTCTAACCGTTTTCTGACAAGTCTGACAACTTCAGTTAACCGGTGATAACCCACAGCTGTCAAGTCTTCAAACAAGTCCTGTGCCTTAGTCTTGAATCACAAGTTGTTGAAACAGTCTGTCAGAAAGTGTCGAGACAATCTGTCTATTTGTGTCGACATAATTGACTTTGGTGTCGACACAGTCTTCAGTGATGTCGACTAAGTTGCCTTTGAGTCGACACAGCTTCTTCTGCAAATAACTTGATCTTGACTCTTCAGTGTGTCGACACAAGTCCTGTGTGTCGACACAATTGTTGTAGAATCATAACTTTAGTAAGTGTCGACTTAGCCTTCAGGTGTCGACACATTCATTTTTTAACTCTGCTATTATGTGTCGACTTAATCACAATGTGTCGACACATTCTGCTGGTGTCGACTAACTTGAGGTCGACTATTTTCTTCTGTGTCGACACATTCAGATGATGTCAACAATCTTGAGATCGACTATATTCTTCTGTGTCGACACATTCTCCCAATGTTTGAGGTCGACGCTTTTCTTCTGTGTCGACACAATTTCCCAGTATTGTGTCGACTCTTTTCTTCTGTGTCGACACAATTTCCCAGTGTTGTGTCGACTCTTTTTCTGTGTCGACACAAATTCCCAGTGTTGTGTCGACTTACTTCTTCTGTGTCGACACTTTTTCCCAGTGTAGTTGTAGACTAACTGCTATGTGTCGACACTGCTTCCCAGTGTTGTGTCGACTATTTTCTTCTGTGTGTCGACACTGCTTCCTTTGTGTCGACACTTGGACTTAGAATTTTTCTGCATACTTTATCAATTCTCCACCTGCACATGTCAACTTAAAATAACATCAAATACACCTTGATGTATATCATTGAGCTAAGTTGGGCTTCTTCAAATCAGGTACACATTTTCCAATGTACCCAACATAGCACCTTGAGCTGAGTTATCTCAGATCAAACTTTCTTCACAGCTACAAGGATCTTGAGCTGGAAGTAACAAGCAATAAACTGCTTTGCTTCCTCTTACTTCTTAGGATAGAGTCAACTACTTTATCCTTCCTTCTTCTCAGCTTCAGATGTAGATCTTCAGGTTTGAGCTTACTAAACTGAGAAGCAACTTGATCTACAGAGACTTCTTCCTTATTTCTGCTTCTCCCTCAAAAGGAAAGCCTTCTGATCTTGCTGGTGTCGATGAGGAAGACACACAGCTAACTAAACTTTTTACAAGAAGACTTCAAGCTTTTACTTGTAGCAATGGCGAGGAAGATGAAGTCTAGCCGCAAATGTTTTGAAAATGATAATACCCAAAAAGTTATCTTGTTTCTTGGCCCATCTCTTCCTTTTGTAGTTCGCCGATCAACGGCTCTTAGAGATCAGAGGGCCCCACCTGCAGCTTCCAGCTACACCTTGTAACATCCCAATGTTACTTCTAGACCCCTTAGCTTAGATTGGGTTAGGCATGGGGTGGGTGTTAGGGTAATAAGCTAGGTTTGACCCTAGGTAGTGGGTTGTAGCCATGTGGGGCCCACTATGGGACTAAAGTCAAACTAGGTCAAACTAGCCTAAACAGGAACCCTAGCCACACCATGACCCCACCACGATGCCCTAACCCTAAATACAATCTAAGTGGACCCTAAGGTAGGCCATGGGGTCAACTAGTTGACCCATGTTGAGTCAAGTCAACATTTTGACCTAATTAGTGAAAACGGTGCCCTAGCCCAATTCTCTGGGTTGGATCCACCCAAACCAACCCAAAATCACTAGGTAGGTCTAAAGTGACGCTATACCCCCTATGGAAGAGAAAAATAAGGGCATGCAATAGTAACTTTGGGAATTACCTAGGAGAGAGAAAAGATGAGGAATAGGAGAGAGAAAGTGTTAAGGAATTGGTTTGGGCCACTTGGGCTCATCCCACCAACTCATAATGGGTTGGCTGACCATATAAGTGTATTAGAAGGTGTGGGGACCCACCATGCAGCCTTGGGTCAAGCCCAAGCCCAAAACCGAGCCCTCTCTAGCCTATTTCATTTATGTGAGCCAACCCCCTTCTCTCCACTCACCCAACTCAGTTCCTACCCTAGAACCCGACCCATTAGGGGTTATTTAACCCAGCTGGAATAGTGGGGCCCCCTCCCAAACACCCAGCCGGCTCAACCCAACCAACCCGAGGCCCACCTTGGTGAAATCGCCCATACCTTGATGAGGTCCCCCCCCCACTCTTATCTCAGCCCAAACCGAGACATTCCCTCATTTCCACTTCATCCCTACCCCAGAGAGAGAGAGAAAGAGAGAACCAGCTGCAGCCATGGCTAACCGAGGAGGAGCTCGCCGGAATCTTCATGCCATGGGAAACCGCCGCCACCCTCAACCACAACCGCCGCCGATGGTCCGTATCCCTTCTCCTCCAAACGTACTAGTATCCTAGATCCACTAGGCTAGAGGTCGAGCTCAAATGAGCTCAACATTAGGAATCAAAAGCTCAGTTTTTCTGTAAAAAAAATGGCGTTTTGGAGCTTTCGGCTCGGTTGCGCCGCCGCCGTCCGCCGCTCTCCGCCGCCCAGCCGCCGGCCAACTCAAGCCCCGACCACCGTGAGGCCGGGGAAGGACTTGGCCGGAGGTCCCGCCGCCGGCGATGGCCGGGAACCGCCCCGCAAAACCACCCTGCGTCGGGTTGGCCATGCAGGCTTGCATGGAGAAGAATCTCCAGCCACCGTCTGATTCCCTTTAAAATTCGTGCAGGCTTGATTAAATCTTTTTTTAGTTATTATTATTAATTCGTTTATAATTAAATGTATGAATAGTGAGTATTTCTGTAACGTTTTAACAGTCACCTTGCATGATGAAATTAAGGCTTTTACAGCCACCTGATGAACTTTTGCCCAATATAAATATTGTAGCCCTAGGTGTTAACTTTCAAATGCCACAGAAATTATAAGTTTTTACCCAGTGTACTGCCCTGTAGGTCATTTTTCCTAGGATTGGTCCTAGGCTAGGGCAGAAATTAAAAATGATGCCCATGCCAAACCAAGTGTCCTCATGACCTGAAATTTTGGTCATGTGCATATTTAGGGCATGTATAGCCCTTGCCAAAAATTTGGAATTTTTGGAAAACATTTTCCTATAGTTTTTAGCAAAATGTCATAAATTAAATAAAAGAAATAAATGGAGTTATAGGCCTCCAAATGGCCCCAAATTTTGGTGGCAAGTCCTCTGGGACATTGTTAGGGTCTGACAAAAATTTCAGCCCAGTTGGATTTCTGCATGATGGGTTAACCCACTTGCAAATGTAGGCTAGTATTAACATTGGTGTGCCAATAGCAAGTCTTACTATAATGTGAATTTATTCATTCTAGAGCTTTTGCAGACCATGAAATTAATTCTAGAGGGCATTTAGGTCCAATGTAATCCCTCAAAAATTTTGTGGGATTTTTGGGATCAAAAATCCCACTATTTGGATTTTTGGAAATTATACCCTTATTGGTAAATTAAAATGAAAATTTGGAAATAGTTAGGTAAAAATCTTCAAATTTGGCCCTGTTGTATAGTTGATCATAATTGATTAGGTGTATTTTTATTTTCTCTGTTTGAAGTCTTTTGAGGTAACATAACATGAAATGACCATTTTACCCCTATCCTTTTTATTTAATAAATTAATACAAATATGGGTCAGAAAAATTTGGGAAAATTTCTAGAGGTATATATAGGTATGAGACCACTGAATTATTTATTTCAGAATTTTTGATTGTACCTATAAATTTTAAATCATCATAATGACATTTTAGTAATTATCCAATATAATGATTTGCAAGTCTATAACTTTGTTAAAGTTGATGAAACTTGGTCAGTAGCATTATTTTGATGAATTAGATTCCCTGAAAATTTATTGGAATTTTCGTGATTAAATTCTCTATACTTCATTTGAAAAGTAGTAATTATGATGGCTTATGAAAAGTAATATTTAAATACATAAAATTGGAGAGAAATTATGAATTTTGGAAAATAATGATGATTCATCATGATAATGACAAGATAATTACTTTGCATCATTAGGACTATGCAACAACATACTTCATGTGTTAAACGACCTTGGGGAATGTTTGGAGAAAATAAAATAAATATAAAAATAATAGAGAAAATTATAAAAGTTACCATACACATTTTAGATGGTCATACCACCCTAGAATAAATACTTGGGGTCTATTGGTCCAAAGATTTGAAAGTTTGATTTCGGGGTGGTACAAGGTCATGGGGTGCGCATAGTAATAGTAGACCGTACTATAGGCCGCCAGGGGATGGATTAACAACTGAGTTAGAGTATAAGATCGGAAGTATAACCCTGGGTGGCAGATGCATTCTAGAGACGAGAGTAACAGTGCAATATTAGACTTGCCTAGGAAGAGTTGACGGAAGACCGTCACTCCTTAACCCATACCTTAAGTCACTAGGTCACTCTATGTAACAGGAGAGAGAAAAAGGGATTCTGGGTAGACATCAACTAAAGTAAATATCCTTGAGAAAGGAAGCTTTGGGATTCAGCCCATCGTAGCTCCTAGTGCCCCTGAGAGCCCTTCACCGGGAATACCTTGGGCAGTCCTGAGATTAACCTTAAGACTCTAAGTATGATAATCTGTAGGCAAGAGTAGTCTAATAGGTTAAGTGAACTGGACATGTGCTCACTCGTGCCGGTTTGGAGGGACTTGGAGTCTTTTGACTACTTGCTCACCCGTGCAGAGTTGGAGGAAAGAGATTGGCTTATATACACTCACCCGGGCAGGGTTGGAGGTTCTGTAGCACATACTCACCCGTGACGGGTTGGAGAGAGTTGGGACTGGTTAGTCCTTCGAGCTGGAGGCTCAATATACTATACTTGCATGTGCATATACTAGTGGCGGGCCATGCGGTACTGGCCAGTCGTCACACCGACGGCAGTACGGTGGACCAGGCGGGTGCGAGGGTTAGAAGGACCAGTAGGATGTTTATACTGGAGTCTGGAGGACTTTTCCTAATAACGCGCACCCAGCCCAACAAGACTGACGGGTCGTCAGCAAAGTGGTACGCAGAGACTCTAGAGTGCACTGGCGGTGTACAGAGGCGTACAAGAGAGGTCTAGGCCTGGTAGTGTGTATACCCGCCTAGAAGGCGGAGACGCCCGCTCCGCTGCTGCCGTAGCCACAACGGTAGTACCTGAGAGTGATGCTAGCTCTCGAAAAGTGGGAACTAAAGGTCTGTGATCACGGAGTCGTGTGTGTGTTGCATTGCATGTTCATAACATTCCCACCATATAGATGCATATCATTAACCTTCATAACAACCTATGACACCTAATGTATAAGTGGTATGGGACGCTTATACATTAGGACCTGCTATACGATCCCTTAGCCTATAAGCTTGAGTGGGCAAGTTTATAGGTTGAGGTTACTTTCCTTTTTATATATATATTTGCTTGTGACACCTGACACCCCATTGTATAAAATGGTATGAGACATTTTATACAATGGGAGCCCTGTAGAAGACCCCTTGCTTATGCGTACCCGCATAAGTGAAGGTTACCTTTCATTATTTACTTGATTACATATTCTGCTTAGTTTCCTGTCACCTGCTCCGCCTTGTCACCCCTTGCTTGTACTCCACTTCGTCCTCCCGCACGGTGCCTAGGAGTTGCAGGAGGAGGTGTTGAGGATACGACTTAGTCTTTTTGACTAATGGTCGGTGACCTTACTATTTTAGGAGCTCGAGGAGGTGGACCAGCACGTCGAGGAGGCAGGACTTGAGGAGCAGATACCGGCTACTACTACTGGAGCACATGTTCAGGTGCGATGATATGAGATGATAGATTCCACTGCTGTTAGTGAGAGAGAGATTTGATCATGATGTACTGGGCATAAGCCCTATTTACTTTCATTTTACTGTACTCATTGTGGACTGGCATGTGTACTTCCATTTGATATATATATATGTGATGTGGCTGTGGACTTCTACTGCGTTTACTCTGTTTCTGTACTTTTATTCTCATATTGGCCGACAGGTTATGATCGTACTAGCCGGCAGAATCTGCGTCTTACGGTGTCGACTAACCCGTGCGTTAGTGTCACCGTAAGGCGGCGGTTCTGGGCATAAGATCCGGGTTAGCCTCGGAAAGGGGGAGACAGGATCTTACAAACTGGTATCACTTGAACACACGATCATATGAGAATAAAGTCTACAAATTGGTACACCCCGCTCGAGCATTAGTTTGCGGACAAACTATGCAGCGGAAGCAATGGTGTGCCCATGTGTAAAAGCCACATAAAACAGTCCATTAAACAATGAGTTAGGCCAATTTTGACATTACCTTACCTTTATGCAGCCTCCACAGGATGCGGTTCCTCCCCCTCCGGCTGTCATTCCGTTCATGCAGACAGAGATGGGGCAAACGCTGACGGTGATCCTAGACACATTCAGAGCCCAGCAAGCCCCGGTACAGCTACCCAACCCAGGGTCGAACTGGCTGAGTGCATTTAAAAGTCTGTCTCCGCCATTGTATCGCGGGACAGAAGATGCTGTGAAGACAGAGGAGTGGTTGGAGACCATTCAGGAGTTACTGGCTGGAATTAGCTGCCCAGTCAGACAGGCAGTTCCTCTTACCACCTCGGCACTAGATGCTCATGCAAAGAGGTGGTGGAAGTCGGTGCGAGACTCTATTTTCGCCGACAGGGAGCTGATGGACATATCTTGGGAGGAATTCAGTGACGTATTCTTGGAGCACTTTGTATCCTCCACAGACCGAGATACTTTGGAGACGAGGTTTTTGAACCTCCAGCAGGGGAGCCGATCAGTGATTGAGTACCAGAGAGAGTTCTCCCACCTGGCTAGGTTTGCAGGCTTCCATGACTGGGACGACCGGAAGTATGCGAAGAGATTCTATCACGGACTCCGCGACTCTTTGAGGCAGCCCTTGCTGTTCATTGCTCACGGTACCATGGCGCAGATCATCGAGATGGCAAAGAAGCTGGAGGCTGACCAGCTGATGGTGCAAGGCAGAGGGAAGAGATCGCTGGATGGGAAGTCATTTAGGGAAAGCAGTAGATCATCTCAGAGAGGCAAGACTATTGGATACAGGGGAGGTGGGGGATGTCGTCGTCCCAACTATAGGCAGGACCAGGGGCCTCCTCCACCATTGGCTCCCCCACCTATGCAGACTCCCGGGCTGATGAGACAGGATGATCGAGGTCAGAGGCAGATCACCTGCTATGGTTGCGGCCAACCTGGGCACATCAGGACGCAGTGCCCGCTTCAGGTCCACCCTCTTCCTCCTCCTCCACCTCCAGTGGCCCCTCCAGTTCACCAGGGCCGAGGAAGAGGATGAGGCCGAGGCCGAGGCCGAGGACATCACGGCCGAGGCCGAGACCGGGAGCAGATGTACGCGCTGGACCTCACGGAGCAGAGAAACCCAGAGGAGGTGATTACAGGTATATTAAATTTTTGTAAGAGTTGTAAGTTTTTTTTTAATTTTAAGAGTACCTTAAACCTTAAGAGTAATACTGTTCTTTGAACTCAAACGAACCCAGGCATAATGATGATTAGCGGCAAGCCCGCTCATACTCTCTTCGACACGGGTGCATCACACTCCTTCGTGTCGGACACTTTTATCGAAGGAATAGAAGGAGTAGAGAGGCTTCCCGGTCTGGAAAAGAGAGTGCGACTTCCAGATGGTACGGAACTTCGAACCACAGACTGCTGCAATATGGATGTCGAGATAGGAGGCAAAGCGTTCGAATCTCCGGCAACAGTTCTGAGTCTACCGGATTTCGATCTGATCCTAGGCATGAACTGGCTTCATTGGAACTACGCGCAGATAGATTGCCCCTCGAAGAGTATCACACTCAGACATGGAGATTCCTACGTCACCATTGAAGGTATCCGTCCTATTCCCCGCCTTTCTTTATCCTCAGTACAGGTCGTTAAGGCCTATGAACAGGGAGAAGAGGTATACCTCATTTGCTTCGAGATGGCTGTGGTAGAGAGTTCCATAGCCGATGTTCCAGTGGCACGAGATTATGCTGATGTCTTTCCGGAGAAGCTACCTGGACTACCACCCTCTCGGGACTTGGACTTCCGGATTCAGTTGGTGCCAGGGGCGAGACCAGTGTCTCGGGCTCCCTACAGGATGGCACCTAGAGAATTGGCAGAGTTCAGGACACAGTTACAGGAACTGGTGGAATCGGGTTTTGTACGACCGAGTTCTTCGCCTTGGGGAGCACCCGTTCTATTTGTGAAGAAGAAGGACGGTTCGCTGAGACTATGTATAGATTACAGAGAACTGAACCGGTTGACGGTTCGGAATACATATCCACTGCCACGGATAGATGAGCTCTTCGATCAGCTTCAAGGAGCTTGCTGGTTTTCAAAATTGGATTTGCGCTCGGGTTATTATCAGCTCCGCATCAGAGAAGAAGATATACCGAAGACGGCTTTCAGCTCATGCTACGGGCTATATGAATTCACGGTGATGCCATTTGGGCTCACGAATGCCCCCTCGGCGTTCATGACGCTCATGAACCGTGTATTCGAGCCTTATCTAGATCGGTTTGTCATAGTTTTTATTGATGATATTTTGATTTACTCACGGTCTCGAGAGGAGCATGCAGAGCACCTAGCGCTGGTATTGCAGAAGTTAAGAGAATTCTAGATGTATGCGAAGTTCTCTAAGTGCCAGTTCTGGCTTCAGGAAGTGGCTTTCCTAGGACACACGATCAGTGGAGCTGGATTAGCAGTGGATCCTGCTAAGATAGAGGCAGTGCGGGATTGGCCACGGCCAAAGACAGTGTCAGACATCCGTAGCTTCTTGGGCCTAGCAGGTTATTATCGCAAGTTCGTGGAGGGGTTCTCGAGGATAGCCCCCCCCCCTCACGTCCTTGACGAAAAAGGATGCCGTATTTGACTGGACAGAGCAGTGTGAGTCAGCATTTCAAGAGCTCAAGGACCGGCTCACTTCATCCCCCATCCTTGCACTTCCCTCTGGGAGCGAAGGATTCCAGATATATACAGATGCCTCCTATCAGGGGATGGGTGCAGTCTTGATGCAGCATGGATATGCTATCGCTTATGCTTCGCGACAGCTGAAGAAGCATGAGCATAACTATCCAGTACATGATCTCGAGCTCGGGGCCGTAGTCTTTGCCCTCAAGACATGGAGACATTACCTCTACGGGATTCATTGTGATATATACTCCGACCATAAGAATCTCAAGTACATCGACACGCAGAAGATTCTGAACTTGCGATAGAGGAGGTGGCTTGAGTTCCTCTGCGATTACGACTATAAGATACACTATCACCCGGGGAAGGCGAATACTGTAGCGGATGCTTTGAGCAGGAGAGCCGGCACTTCTGGACCGGAGCCCCGGGTGATGTCTATGGAGCTGCTACGCACGATGGAGGATATGCACATTACCATGGTTTCGGAGGCCGAGCCAGTGATCTATCAAGAGTACCTGAACTCTATGGTCAGCGATGATGATATTCAGAAGCGCATTCTTACACATCAGAGATTGGATGCTGATTTGGAGCCTATTTTTGGCACTTTGGAAGGAGGCAAGTATGAGGACTACACGCTGGAGGACGATCTTCTTAGATTTCGTGGTCGGGTGTACATTCCAGCAGGAGGTGGGATCCGGGATGACATCCTCAGAGAGGCACACTACTCTAGATATTCTATGCATCCCGGCATCACCAAGATGTGGGCTGACTTACGACGGACCATGTACTGGCCAGGAATGAAGAGGGAGATCATATACCTTGTGACACACTGCGAGACTTGCCAGCGAGTGAAGGCCGAGTGAAAGAGCCCAGGCGGTGTATTACAGCCACTGCTAGTCCCAGAATGGAAGTTCGAGGATATTTCCATGGATTTTGTACACGGACTCCCTCGCTCCCATTCTGGGCACGATTCCGTCTGGGTTATTGTACACAGATTGACCAAAGTAGCTCGGTTCATTCCGGTCAGAAAGGATGCCCCAGTTGCTGTATTGGTGAGGTTGTTTGTGGAGCAGTTCATCCGGTATCACAGAGTACCCAGGTCTATTGTTTCAGATAGAGACGGTCGCTTCACCTCCAGGGAATGGAGGGCAGTGCATGCTTACTTGGGGTCCAGGCTTTCTTTTAGCACTGCCTTCCACCCGCAGACCGATGGTCAGACAGAGCGGACGATACAGACTATGGAGGACCTGCTCAGGTTATGTATTCTGGATACAGGGAAGCCCTGGGAGAGGCTACTGCCACTGATCGAATTCTCTTACAACAACAATCACCAGGCCAGCATCGGGATGGCTCCTTACGAGGCACTTTATGGGAGGAAATGCCGGACTCCGTTGTCCTGGGTTCAGGATGTGGACACTCGAGCCCTTGGGTAAAAATTTGTGGAAGATACGGAGGCCCATATTCGCTTGATCAGGGATCGGCTTTTGGAGGCTCAGAGCAGACAGGCAAAATATTATGATGCACGGCACCGGAAGGTGGAGTTCCAGGTTGGGGACAGAGTTTTTCTGAAGATTCGACCGGTACACGGTGTTTCTCGAATACGAAGACATAAGAAGCTCAGCCCCCGGTACATGGGACCCTACTTAATTTTGGAGCGTGTGGGCCCCTTGGCTTACCGGCTGCAGCTACCTCCGGAGCTGAGCAGCCTACATGATGGATCTTACTCTTAGATTCCCTTAAAAATAGGGTCTTGTCTATCTTCCCCCTTGAGCATTTGTTCTCAATGAGGAAGCTAGACAAAGTCTCATACCATGCTCTAGGGGTTTGCTTCATCCCATATAGAGCTTTCTTAAGTATATAAACAGAATCAGGTGAGTTAGGAACTACAAAACCTTGAGGTTGCTCAACATAAACTTCGTCCTTTAAGTCACCATTCAGAAAGGCTGACTTCAAATCCATCTGGTAGATCTTGAATCCCTTGTGTGCAGCATATGAAAGGAACAATATGATGGCTTCCAATCTTGCTGTAGGGGCAATGTTTGATTAAAGTCAATGCCTTCTTCTTGCATGTACCCCTTAACAACTAGTCTGGCTTTGTTCTTGATTATAATGCTACTTTCATCAAGCTTGTTTCTGTAGATCCACTTGACTCCAATGACATTATATCTTTGTAGTCTGGGAACCAGCTTCCAGACCTTACACCTCTTGAACTGGTTCAGTTCCTCCTACATAGCTCCAATCCAATGCTGATCTATGTTGGCCTCTTCAAACTTATTGGGATCTACTTGTGACAGAAAGCTTGAGTACATGGTTGTATTCAGACTTTTGCTCCTTGTTATTACTCCATGGCTTTCCTCACCAATGATCTAGTGTGCTGGATGATCTCTCATATGTATAACTGTAGGTGGTAGTCTTCTTTCAGTATCAGTAACAAGTGCAGCTTCAGGTGCAGCCTCTTGTTGATCTTCATCCACTCTAAGTGTCCCTGGTAGATCTTCTTGAGTATCCACTTCATCTTGGATGACTGGTGATGCTTCCTTGATGGTTAGTTTGTCCATCATCTGTTTTGTACCTACAGTACTATAAGAGGAGCTTGACAGCTCATGTTTAATCATAGTAGACTCATCAAAGATTACATGAACTGATTCTTCTAAAACTTGGCTTTTCAAGTTGTAGATCCTATAAGCTTTACTATGATTGCTATACCTAACAAAAATTCCATCAAAGGATTTGGCAGCAAACTTAGTCACATAAGACTTTCCATTATGAAGCACATAACACTTACTACCAAAGATTCTGAGATAGCTCAGGTTTGGTTTTCTGCCTTTCAAGATCTCATAGGAAGTTTTCTTGAGATTCTTGGTGATAGAGGCTCTATTGAGAACATGACATACAGTGTTGACTGCCTTAGCCTAGAAATATGTTGGGAGAGATGTGTCATTCAGTAGAGTCCTTCCAACATCTATGAGAGTTCTATTTTTCCTCTCAACAATCTCATTTTGCTAGGGTGTTCTAGGTGAAGAGAATTCTTGATGAATCTCATGCTCTCCACAGAACCTTGTCATGCTATCAGACTGGAATTCAGTCCCATGGTCACTTCTGATTTTGACCACAGAGCTGTTGAACTCATTCTGAATTTGCTTGATAAACTTAGTGAAGATATCAAGGGTTTCATTCTTTCTCTTGAGGAAGAATACTCAAGCAAACCTAGAAAATTCATCAACCACCACAAGGGTGTAGACCTTCCTACAAAGACTATGAACTGGCATAGGACCAAACAAGTCCATATGCAGGAGGTATTGGCACCTCACAGAATCTTTGGTCCCAATTCCCTTGAAGAAAGCTTTTGTCTGCTTGCCCTTCTGATAAGCAGAACATATGCTCTCCTTGGAGCACTTTACATTAGGACCATTTATAACTAGCTCTTGACTAAAGAGCTTACCAATAGTCTTGTAATTTATATGGGATAGCCTCTTGTGTCATAGGGCACAATAGGAGGCTTTCTCATTTGCCACTAGACAGAATAGGAGAGTTTGTATCGAAACATAAAAAGTTTAAGCAATAAACATTTCCATTTCTAGTGTCTGTCAATATGACCTCTTGGTCACTTGACCTCCAGATTAGACACTCATCCTTGTGGAAGGCAATAACATTGCCAAGATCAGAGAGCTGGCTTATGCTTATAAGGTTGTGTTGCAACCCTTCAACATAAGCCACCTTAGTGATGGTTACTATGCCATTGGTGATCTTATCATAGCCTTTTGTTACCCTTTTATCTAAACCTCCAAAGATTACTTTGGGTCCATCTTTTACTAGAGTGTACTCCTTCGAGTTGCCCCTTGTCCCAGTCATGTGCTTGGAATAACCACTGTCCAAGTACCATATAGGGATATGACCACTTGGACTATCCTGCAATACACAGTTTACTTTACCTTAGGAGTTTGATATTTATTCGGTCCTAGATGCACATTAGTATGAAACTGAACATGTCCACCAACAGAATTTATGACTGGTGGATTGACCCTTGCTCTGGCCACATTGGGATTGTGCCAGCAATCAATGGCAAAATGCCCTATCTTACCACAGCACCAACAATCATGAATGTTATATCTTATCTTCTGTATAGGCCCTACAGCTTGGTTAGCAGCAGCCTTAATAGGAAGAAGATGTGTTGCAACCCTTTTTTGATTTCTTTCAGCTAGAATTTGACAGAAGGCAAGTCTTCTAGCTGGCTTGTTTGGTCTGCTCTGAGTAATATCAACAACAAGTTTATTTTCAGAGAGTATGCTTTTGATGACATTAGAAATGTCCACATCAGCCTGGCTGTTAGACTTGCCATTAGTCTGAGCCTTAGTTGTCAAATTTAGAGCCTTGGCGGCAATAACATTTTTGAGTGTTGGAGCTGAAGCACCAAAAATAAATGGTCCAGTTTGGGCAATTTGAGTTTTCTCATGGGCAGCCATAATTTAATACCCCTATCCGTCACATAGCATATAGTAGTAGGTCCGGCCGGGGCCCGACGCCATATACCACGGACAGACGGACGGGTTACTCAATGAAACTAATCTTCCAATCATAACGTCCTACACAGAGCATCTAGCAGAAGCAATTTATTAAGTCGCAAAAATAAGAGCCCAGCCTCAAACATGAATGTCCACTAACAAACCCAAATAGGAATGAACGTACAAAATACACAAAGTACTAGCCTTATGGCCTTACAAGAGTTTACTCCATTAAACTGTGTCTTACAAACATCGGCACGCAGGCCGGTCACACATGAATAAAACAAGTAAACAATCACATGGCCTTCGGGGGCCGGCTCTGCAACAAGGGCTTTAGCCCGCTATTTGCCACTCGGCTCCGCAGCACCTGCAAGAAACATTCCACCGCACGGTGGCAAACAAAAGAACCGGTCAGCTAAAGCTGACCAAATTATAACGACCCCACCCCTTTTCTTGGGATGGCGGTGCTCCTTCCCTACAAAGCATTAGTATAAGCAACAGTTTAAGTGAAAGTACACACTTGCACAATACACCACAAATGCAGGCTCACACGGCCACACACCCCGTGCTCTCAGGGCACTTACTCAGTAAAGCCGGTCTGAACCTTGTCCATTCTACGGCTCCACCACCGCCCCCAGGACGGCAAACCTCGTGAGCATTTAGTCCTTTCAGCCATAGCCTAGACTCGTTCTCCAAATTATCGGTAAGTCCCATGTACCTTAGGTCGCTTTAACCGAAGCAGATGGAGCGGGTAGGGTTCCACTTGCCCGTTGCTCACCCCGCCACGGCCATTTGGCCTTTGATGCGGGCCAAGCTTCCCCCAGTCCCAACTATCGATCAAACACGGTACATAGCCCCGCTATGTACCAGGATGGCTATCAGGCCACCAAAACGACAGAACTTCGCGTCCGCCCAGATTTCCGGGTGTACCTTGGGGTTAATCCCCAAGACTCCCTACTGCAATCTACCACGTAGAAAACCCGAAAACAACCATCGGCACGGAGTCTTCTCCGGCTATTCATGCATAATAAAACATCACCGATCCATACCAACTTGTCCGAGTAGGCTTCACACACCATGCCTATGTACGTACTTCGATTCCGGACTCTACATGCAAAACAACGGGGACTATTCATGTCTACCCGAAGGAATACCTCAATCTCACCGTATACTCGCGAGAGCGGGTTTCCTATGCAAAAAGGAAAGAGGATTTCACATGTCCAAGTAGAGAATCGTTACCCTAGCATTTCTCTTCGGTGCCATAGAAATATATACGGATGAAGAGCACCGCGATGACCTCGCCTTTGTAGATCTGGACTCGGCTTGCAATTTGGCGCTCTAAATCTCCTCCGGTGACCTGATCTCTCTTCCTTCTTCCTCCTTGCTCTCCCCTCTCTCTAGAACTTAGAAAGAGATTGAATCAAAAGAAATGAGGGTTTTCAACCCTATTCCCGGCTTTAACCCAGGATGGATAAGCCTGAGCCCTTGGATCCCTTTTGAAAGAAACGAACGACCACGATTTTCCCTAAAAATAATATTTTTGGGCCGAACACAGCTTGCGACACGCCCGTGTCTAAGGACGTGTTCCACACTCGCCATAAACCAGGAAATCAAGAATAAGACACGGCCCATGACACGGCCCATGACACGGCTTGGGACATGCCCGTGTCACCCATGGACACGCCCGTGTCATGGGCCATGTACCCCAATCGGCGCTGGAACCGTCACGTCCCGGAAGGGACACGAGCTTAGACACGCCCGTGTCAGACTTGACATGCCCGTGTCAACCAGTGCACGACTATGTTTCGGGTCGTGTCTCTCAGTCGACACAGGAACAAAACTCCCAGAAGAGGACACGACCATATGCCACACCCGTGCCACATGTCGTGTGCTTGACACATCCTGGGACACTCCCGTGTTCTAGGTCGTGTTCCCTGCCTTCAACAATCGCCGACTTCGTCTCGACGACCCGAGCACGACACGACCATGTGACACGCCCGTGTCATAGGCCGTGTTCACCTTCTCAAGATCCAAACTTGGCTAAAATGCTGTCCGTTTCTCTTTTGAGTTTCGGGGCGTTACAATTCTCTCCCTCTTAAAAGAATTTTGTCCAAGAAATTACCGAAAGAAAAAGATACACAAAACCAAAAGCAGTACCTGTAACTCTGGGTACTCCTCAAGCATGGTCTACTCTCGCTCCATAATAGGACATTGATTGAAGCTGGTAGAACTCTATTGAGTGACTCTTCTCTCCCAAAATATTTCTGGGCTGAGGCAGTAAACACTGCATGTCATGTGCTCAACAGGGCTTCTATCACCAAGTACCACAAAAAGACTCCCTATGAGATCATGAAAGATAGAAAACCAAATCTATCCTATTTTAGAATCTTTGGTTGCAAGTGTTATATCCTTAACAATGGCAAGTCTTATCTAACTAAATTTGCTGCCAAATCCCAAGATGGGATATTTGTTGGGTACAACAACAATAGTAAGGCTTATAGGGTCTACAACTTGATTACACAGGTTATAGAAGAATCTGTACATGTTGTATTTTATGAAACTAGATTAATCAACAGTGAGTTGCCTTGTAGTTCATGCAGTCCAACAGTTATAAGCAATAAATGGACAAGCTTTCCATTGTAGAAGGCTCAATTACAGATGAAGGATTGGAAAATGATGGCTACTGTCCAGGGGGAGTACAAGACTCTCTAGAAGCTGATGACAACCAAGAGGTGCAGCATAATGATGAAACTGGAGGTGTTCAGCCAGAAGGAATTTTACCTCCGGCTGTAAGACATCTAAAGGATCATCCAGCAAATCAGATAATTGGTGATCCAAGACATGGAGTGCAAACCAGAAGTAGAAATCTGAATACAGTCCTGCACTCAAGTTTTCTATCTCAACTGGAGCCAAAGAAATTTGAAAGAAGCTATCCAAGACCAACACTGGATTAATGCTATGCTAGAGGAGCTTAATCAGTTTAGAAGATGCAAGGTCTGGGAGTTGGTTCCTAAACCAAAAGACCATAACATCATTAGTATAAAGTGGATTTTTAGGAACAAGTTGGATGAGAATGGAGTTATTGTGAAGAATAAAGCAAGATTGGTTGCAAAAGGATACAGACAGGAAGAGAGAATAGACTTTGATCAAACATTTGCCCTAGTAGCAAGACTGGAAGCAATCAGAATGTTCCTTGCCTATGCAGCATATCAAGGCTTCAAGGTATATCAAATGGATGTGAAATCAACATTTCTGAATGGTGATCTAAAAGAAGAAGTCTATGTAGAGCAGCCATCAGGTTTTGTAGATTCTCTTAAACCTGGTTATGTCTATAGACTTAGGAAAGCATTGTATGGGTTAAAGCAAGCCCCAAGGGCTTGGTATGAAACCCTGTCTACTTTCCTTATTGAGAACAAATTCTCAAGAGGTAAAATAGACAAAACTCTGTTCCTAAGGGAATCTAAAGGGAAGATAATCTTAGTTCAGATCTATGTAGATGACATAATTTTTGGGTCTACAGAGAACAACCTTTACAAGAAGTTTGCCAAACTTATGCAAGTGAAGTTTGAAATGAGCAGTATGGGGGAACTTAAGTTCTTCTTGGGACTCCAAGAAAGACAGACTGATGATGGCTTGTCCATATCCCAGTCTAAGTTCACCAAGGAGTTAATTAAGAAGTATGGTATGGAATCATCCTTCACCATGAGAACTCCTATGGGAACAAGTATGCCTATATGCAAAGATGATGCAGGTAAACCTGTAGATGAGTATTTGTATAGAGGAATAATTGGCTCTCTATTATATCTCACTGCTAGTAGACCAGACATTATGTTTGAAACATGTGTCTGTGCTAGGTACCAAGCATGCCCTAAAGAATCACATTATACTACAGTCAAGAGGATTTTGAGATATCTAAAGGGCACACCTAATCTAGGCCTTTGGTACCCTAGGAATAGAGATTTTCTACTAACAGGTTATTCAAATGCAGATTCTGCAGGCTGTAGAGAAGATAGAAAAAGTACTACAGGTACATACCAATTCCTGGGAGGAAGATTGATATCTTGGAGCAGTAAGAAGCAGACTAGTGTGGCAATATCCACAGCTGAGTCTGAATATGTGGCAGCAGGAAGTTGCTGTGCACAGCTGTTGTGGATTCAACATCAGCTAAGGTACTATGGTATTCAAGTAAGTAGAACACCTTTATTGTGTGATTCTAAAAGTGTCATTTCTATTGCAAACAATCCTGTTTCACATAGTAGGACTAAGCATATAGAGATAAAATACCATTTTCTTAGAGAACATGTAGAGAAAGAAGACATCTCATTAAAATTTGTTAAAACTGATTATCAAATTGCAGATATATTTACTAAGCCTCTGGATGAAACTAAATTCAATAGATTTAAAATTGAATTAGGAATGCTGACCATAGGTTAGTTTACCAAAAATTGGCTAAGTAAAATAGTGTCGACACATTCAGTAATAAAGTGTCGACACAGAAAAGTCATGTTGACAATTCAGGAAAATTGTGTCGACACGGAGTAAAAGTGTCGACACCTAAGGGACAAAGAGTCGACACATCCAGAAATGTAGTGTCGACACAACCAGAGTAATGGTGTCGATACTTACAAATTTTGTGTCGACACTTGTAATAAGAGTCGACACAGAATTTCTGATGAACTACTAAGTATCTTCAGTGTCGACATATCATAAATTGGTGTCGACACATAGTAGTCTACACCGTGGTCGAGACAATAGAAGTTTGTGTCGACACTTTTTTACAGTGTCGACACTTTTAGACAGTTTTTGCCCGCATTTTGATCTTCTTTGATTAGAAGGGTATAAATAGGTCAAAAACTTATTCTGTCGACACGCTCACTAGGGTTTCGAGACAAAAACCTTGTGTCGACAATCTCTCTTCTCTCCAACCTAGCTTTCTCTTCATTCCAATGGCGCCCAAGGTTGAAGACAACGTCAATGAAGGATATGAGTTGGTTTGGCATGCATTCGACGACTCCGACTCAGATATCAAACAGGTCATTTCATTTCTTTCAGAAAACAGATTAGAATATCTTGTCTCTGAACCTACTAAGATATGGAAGAAATAAGTATTCGAGTTCTATACTGCTGCATCACTGGACTCAACTGGGTTAAAGATCAATTCCACTATACATGGAGAAAAAGTCAAGCTATCTCAGAAAAGGTTGAGCAAGATTCTCCATGTTCCTAGAATACATGAGGAGGAAGAGGTGCAAGCCTCAAGGACCTGGGAGGCGCTTCAATGGTGTGGATTGGATCCAACCATAAAAATAGGATCTGCCATCAACAGGAAGGGCATGAATCATCAGGGGAAATTCCTGTCTGAAATAATAGGTAAAGTGATCTTATGTAAACCAGGTGGCCATGATAGGATATCAGCCTATATGTTCAGCCTGATGACAAGGGTAATCTTTAAAATTATAACCAATTGGTCTGAAGTACTGTTTGTTAAGATTAAAGAAGGAATCAAGAAGCCAAACTTGGCTAGGATCATGAGTCTGTACCTAGCAGGAATAATTCCAGAGGTCATGCAACAAATTCTTGGATATAAGATAAACCACATGAGGAGAATGGACATAAGGTTATTCTCCAGATGGGATAGAGTTCTTTCAAAAGAGATGCCTGAGCATGGTCATGAAGATGCACAAGACCAGGAAGAGCAAGTTAGAGCACAATTTCAGGATCTGACTGTGACTACCCAAGTCCAGGAAGAGACTATATCTGCACATGTGCAGGGGGAGCCAATTACTACACATTTGCAGGGGGAGACACATTCTGAACAAGTGCAAGAGGAAGAAAGAATAAATTTATCAGAGGACATTGTTCCTCAAAGTGATCTTGATAATTCTGAAGTTGCTTCTCCTGTTGAGAATGTACTATCTCCTGCTCACACTCAACAAGAATTCACTCTTGAAGAGTTGTTTCCTGATCTTGAAGGGGCAGCAGATAAAATGGAGACCCTAAGATTTGAGGTAGAGTAAGTAAGGGTTGAGGGGGAGCAGGTTGATATAGAGGAAGAGGAACAAGTAGCTAAGAAAGAAATTTCTTCCACTCCTCAAGAGAGGGTTAATATTGACAGTTCTTCAGAATCTGAGCATGAAGAGGTTAGGGAGGCAAAGAAGAGAAAATTAATGGTCTTTAAGAGAAGAAGTCAAAGCTATAAGCAGGCTTTACAAGCTACTTCTTCCCAACCAGCACCTGTAATTGATTACAACAAACTTTTGGTGGATTTACAAGTCAAAATGGATGAGCAGAGATTGGCTCTTGAAAAGTATGTGGATGAAAGACATAAGGCTCTTCAATTTGATCTGGCACAAGATATAAAATCTATCAGATTTGAAATTAATCAGAATAAAGAGATGACAGATTGCTTCCACAAGGGAGGCAATGTTGTGGTATTTCTTGCAAAGCAACAAGCAGAAATAAAGAAGCAAGTGGATGAGATGGCTGTCAAACAAGGCTATGTTCTTTAAAATCAAATAAGAATGAATGACAATCTGACAGAATCTCACAATATTATAGTAACTGAGTTTACAAATACTGTTATTGCCATGACTGAAACAAGGGCTAAGGAGAAGGAGGAATTTGATCAGAAGCTAAAAGAGGCATTGGATTCTGTTAAGTCAGCTATTTCAACATCTCAGAAAACTATCTCTAATCAGCTCCTAAAGTTAAAAACATTTTATAAAGATGGTGTAAATTATCTTGATGATCAGGTAAGCTTTCAAAAATATGGTGAAACTTTTCTTACCTTAAATTTTTTTAAAAAAACTAGTGTCAATTCTCTTGTTACTCAAGTGAGGTTTCAAAAAGGTGATTTAAGAGAGCACATTGCCAGAGAAGTTATAAAGGGGGAGAGGGTATTAGTCTATGCTGGATCTGAACATGCAAAATGGATAACCAACAATATCAGAGCCACTCTTGGATATCCACCCTTGTGTGATGATGATAATATGGCTGAGTCAGGGGTGCAACCAATTTTACTTGAAGGTAATCAACCTGAGGTTGCCCAAGATATTTACCCCCTGCAGATCTTGACATGATTTATCAGCAAGTGCAGACTATGTACAGCCCTCCACAGGAAGTTACAAATGTTATTCTTGAAAAGGTGGATATGCTAGATACTGTTATCAAAGCTCAGCAAGATGCTCAGTTATCAAAGAAAAGATTCAGAGAGCAAGCTGAGCTAAAGCCAGACTTTGAGCAGTGGAGCCCCACATCAAGGAATATCATATTAACTGTATGGAAAGCTATCAAAGACCAAGTACATGAAAGGGGTAAATAGTACAATGAGCAAGAATGACAAAAGTATGAAGCCAGACAAAAAGCCATACATCAACACAGGAGAAAGGCTAAGAGTGGGAAGCTACCTCCTAATGCTCAGGAGCCTAGCAAGTATTTTCCCAAGCCTTTTCATTATTTTGAAAGACAAAGGATCAAGGCTGAGGCATATAAAAAGACTGATTTGAAAGGCAAGAAGCTCATGGAAGATACAGAACCTTCTGTGCAGGCTCAGATTAAATCTGGAAAAGTGATAGTCATCAAGGAGCCAGCCCAGCCTTAATCTAAGCTTTATTTTTTTGTGTTTGTCCAAGAACTATGTAAATTGTTTGTTTGTTAGAGAAATCAATGTAAACATTTTGTAACAAACATTTTTGAGTTGATATACAAAACATTGTTCTGTGATCATTTACTTTTACATCTTTATTCTGTGATGTAACAATGATATGTGTTTTGTTTATATAGTTCCCTGTAATATAATGCTTATATACATCATCATGTTTATTTTCTAAGTGATATATATCATTGTCTATAGGGTTATAACTTCTCCAAATAGGGGGAGATTGTTGGGTACATTGGAAAATATGTACCTGATTTGGACAAGTAAAACTTAGCTCAATGATATACATCAAGGTGTATTTGATGTTGTTTTAAGTTTATATGTGCAGGTCAAGAATGTGCTAAAAAAAGAAAAATTTCTAAGTCCATGTGTCGACACCTGAGGAAGCTTTTGTCGACACTTCAGTAAGATTGTGTCGACACTTTGAAATGGCTGTGTCGACACCTCAGTGAATTTGTGTCGACACCGGGAGGCAGTGTCGACACACAGAAAAAGTTAGTCGACATCAACTGTGTCGACACCGGGAGGCAGTGTCGACACACAGAGGCAGAGTCGACAACAACTGTGTCGACACCTAGAGGCAGTGTTGACACACACTATGTTCTGAATCTACATCAACTGTGTCGACACACAGGACTTGTGTCGACACACAGTTGAGTCTAGACCAAGTTGATTGCTGATGAATTGTGAAGTGTTTGTGTCGACACAAATAATCAGTGTCGACACATTCTCAAAAAGCAGTGTCAAGAAGCTGTGTCGACATCAAGGCAGCTGTGTCGACACCACCAAAGTCTGTGTCGACACTTAAGTCACTTGTGTCGACACATATTGACAGATGGTCTCGACACATATTGACAGATGGTCTCGACACATATTGACAGATGGTCTCGACACTTTATGACAGACAGACTCGACGCTTTGCTGACAAAGACAAAGGCTCAAGATCTGTTTGATGACTTGACAGCTATGAGTTACAACATGTTTACTGAAGCTGTCAGACTTGTAAGAAGTTAGTTATAAACTGGATCAGTCGGTTACCATGGATGAAGTCAATAAATAGATGGATTTAGAAGAAGGAAATATATATAATTAATTGTCACCACTAACACAAGTAGAGATTGATCTCTGATCAAGAAAGTACAAGTCACAAAGAAGAAGATCTTCGTAAGAAGATCTAAGGAGATATTCTGAAGTGATCATCCACTTAGATTCAGTCTAAGTTGAATTCAATCTAGAATTTAGAAGTATCTTAAAGAGGTTTGGAAAGAGAGAGTTCCAGCTATTTGAAGTCAAGAAGGAGACAATCACAGGTCTCTCAAGAAGCATATACTGAAACTATTCTGTCAAGAAGATTCAGATCTATTTTTGGAATCTAAGGAGAAAGATGTCAGTCAGTGATATTCAAAGGAAGTCAACCCAACTAAGTTCAGATTCAAGAAGCTTTGAAGAAAGCTAAGATCAAGTTGATTTCAGCCATCAGCCTTTTCAAGAAGCTGATCAAGAAAGTTCTTATCCCTTCTCTCTCAACAGGGGTAAGAGGTTATAAAAATTCCTTATCAAATTTTGTAGGATCTATTCATAGATCTGAGTTGTAAGCCTGTTTTTATAAAGGTTGAGTGTATGAGATTTGTTCTCTGAGTGGTAGGGCTGTTTATGCCTGAGTTGTAGGAGAAGGTATTCACTGAGTTATAGGCCTTGTGGCAAGGCTGAGGTAAGGCTTGTTAGCGATATTTGTAGGAACCTTATAGGGTTCTGAGTTGTAAGAATCCTTCTAGATTCTTAGCTATAGGATCTGAGGATCTGAGTTAAAGGAAGAAGTTAGGCTGAATCTAGCACACTGCTAGATAGGTGAAGGGGGAAAGTGGATGTACCCAGACCTTAGGGAACCACTATAAATTCTATGTGCAATCTGTGAATTGTGTAGTTGTAGAATCTGTGATTGTGTGTGCTGAGTTTGCTGCAGAATTTTCTATTCTATATTATAACATTGTAGTTATATTCTGCTTTAAGTTAAAACAATAATTAGTACCTATTCACCCCCCTCTAGGTGTTTAGGTTGTCTTGAAAGTAAAACTATCATCATGGACCAAGTCTCTCAGTTGAAGACCTACTCACCATGTGCAAAGCTTCCCAGTCTGAACCCTTCTACATCTCAGGGGGAGCTTTGACAACATCTCTGAATCCACAGTCTTCTCATTATTTTGAGAAAAGAAGACTTTCATCACTCTCTCATCCCCACCTTTGTACAGGGTTTTAATTCCCTTCAAAATTATTCTGGTTCAAAAATCTCCTTCCAAAAGACTTGGGTTGGTTTTTGGGCACCTGATCAAAAGCTCATTGGTGGAAGTCACCTAATCAAAACCTGTAGTGGATTCCTACCAAGGGTGATAGAAGAGTGGATGTACCCAGTTGGGGAACAACTATAAAAATTCTTGTGTTGTCTGGTTGTGCTTTTTGTGTTCTTGTGGGCTTGTGCTGTGGTTAAGATTAGCTTAGATTATTTGCTTTTATCTTTTCTGTAAAAAGATTTTTTATAACTCTATTCCCCCTCATAGATTTATTCAGAGTTTATCACCCCTTTTTCTTTCATGGGATATTAGTGTAATGGGCTGATAAGTGAAATGAGGAGTCATGATGAAGAGTGAGAAGTCTGGCTAGTGATTAGGTGATCGGGGACGACGAAACATCGTCTTCACCGTAGGAGAGAGGGAGTCAAATACACTAGGGTTAGATCTAACACAACGTGAAAGGGATTGGGAATTGGGTATTAACCAATAACAATAAGTGCCTTGCGAAAGGGAGCTTCGGGCTTCAGCCTATCGTAGTTCCTAGTTCCCTCGAGAGCCCTTCATGGGGAATACCTTGGGTAGTCCTGGGCTAATGTAAACCGTAGGAGTAACAAACTACAAGAGCAACTAGTGTAACTAGGGTTTCACATTCACACACTCGGTAGCTAGGGAGGTTGATTTGGTTGTTTTGATCGCCATCCAGACGGTAGCTCTGGAAGGTAGATGCACGGACGGGATAGTCCGGGGAGCCAGGGGCTCAAGGGTTTGAATAAAGAATAAGGTGGCGGGTCTTCGATATTGGATGGTGGTTCACACTGATGTCGATACGTTGACTCGGCGGTTTGGGACACTTAGCCAAAGAAAGTCTGGTGGATATAGCCAGCATTAGTACGCGAATACTCTAGGTTGTGTTCTTCTAGGGGCGTACGGAAGGGCTAGGCCTGGTAGTGTGAATACCCTCCTAGGAGTGGGGGGCCCGACCCACTATCTCTGTTTTCCACTACGGAGGTTCCTGGGAGTGAAGCTAGCTGCCCGAACAGGGGGAACTAAAGGTCTGTGTGCATAGAGTCGTGTGCGTGAGTTTCACTTGTATGAATCATGACATAGCATTTCACTACACTCATACTTACATTACAATCAACACCCCAACCTATAAATTGGTATGGACTTTTTATATGATGGGAGCCTTGCAGAAGACCCCTTAACTTATAAGTTTGTATGAGCATTCATATAAGTTAAGGTTACTTACTTCCTTACTCATTTTCTACCTTGTCTTTTATTACATTTGCTGCTTATTTTACTTGTTTACTTTACTGCTCACTATTGTAGAACTACTAGATTGTACCTTTCTTACTTAGCTGATATACAACATGTATAACTGCTAGATTAGTTCCACTGCCATCTTCTTTGCTTACTCTCCACCTTTGTTGCTTCCCTTTCCTCCTCTCCACTCGGTGCTTAGGAGCTATAGGGGAGGGGTAGGGGATGATAGGACTTAGTCTGTATGACTAATATTTTTCGGACCACAACATTATAGGAGCTCCAGATGGGAGACAGGGACCAGCAGCCAAGGGACCAGCACCAGTGGAGCACGGTGCGCATGGAGGTGGGCCAGTCTAGTTCCGGAGCACCTGTGACCAGCTTCGTGAGTGATTAGCTTCCTTATAGCTTTCACGATGAGTGATATGTAGTGAGGAATCTGATGCACCGGGCTTGAGCCCGTTTATATTTCATTTGTACTGATCTGTTGTAGTACTCTCTTCTTTCTATATTGATGGACTTGTTGTGATTTTCATTTATATATGATTTTGTGGACTTGATTATATTCAGTGTATATTTACTTCTCTTTCTTTTGTGATCGAAAAGGCCGATAGAATTGGCGTTTTGTAGTGGCGGTCTTCCCGAGTGTCTGTGCCACCGCAAAACGGCAATTCTGGGCATAAGACCCCGGTGGTTTAAAAAGAAAAAAAAGGGGTCTTACATAAAGTTTCTTCTAATTATTTTGCTTTACTTTGTTCAGTTTTCAAAAATGTTATTTGTTAACTATACATATTCAATTCATTATTTAATTTGATATTTTCTTATACTAAGTTATCATATTCAAGTTGTCTATCTCTGAGAAGTTTAATTTCCTTCTCAGATCTTATAAGATCATTATACATAGATTTAAAATCATTTTTAAAGTCTTCAGAGGTAAAATCAAAAGATTCTATTACCTGATTACAGTCTGAATATTCTTCAGATTCTTCTACTTCTAATACATGACCTGAAGCATTGATAGCCATTAAGCATATTTCTTTGGCATTTGCTTTTTCATCATCTTCACTAGAGCTGGAGGAGGATGATTCTTCAGTTTCACTCCAGTTTTCAGCAACGAAACCTTTCTCTTTCCTCTTGTGCTTGTGGGAGGATGGTTTGCTATGGTGTTTCCTAGAGTCCTTCTCCTTTCTTCTTTCTTTGTGTTTATTCTCTGGACATTCTGGTAGGATGTGTCCAGGTTTCCTACAGCCAAAGCAAATAATCTCCTTAGTTGGAGTTTTGTCACACCTTGGTTTATCTTCATTTCTTGAAGACTTCCTTCTGAAATCTTTTCTTCCCATCTTGAAGAATCTCTTTGCAAAGAGACTCATCAGTTCTTCATTGGAAGGAGTTGTTTCTGATTCTTCAGAGGCTTTGAATGCTATATTTTGATCCTTACTTGGAGGGGTAGAAATCTTCTGTTCTTCTTCTTCTCTTGACTTGAGGAGCTGCTCATAGCTCTTGAGCTTGCCCAACAGAGATTCAGTTGTTATCTCATTGATGTTTCTTCCTTCTTTGATAGGCTAGATTCTGGAATCCCATGACTTGGGAAAGCATATGAGTATCTTGTCATTTAGCTCAGTCAGTGAGATGTCTTTGTCCAATGTTTTCAGCTCATTAATAATGATGCTGAGTCAATTATACATCTCAGCTACTGGTTCAGTTTCCACCTTCTTGAAGTTTTCATAAAGAGACAGAAGATGGGCTATTCTATCCTTTCTCTCATCTGCAGATCCAGCAACCATTTGGTTTAGTGAGTCCCAAATGGCTTTTACTGAGTTGCATTAAGCAACTTTTTGGAAGATTTCTTCTGACATAGTTTGGGCCAGAATATTCATAGCTCTTGCATCAGCAATCTTAACCCTTTTCTGAGCATCATTGTATTCTAGAGGAGGAACATCATTTAAGATTGTTGATGTTATTGAGGTAGTTGCCACTAGAGCTGGTGGACCTGTCAAAATAAGTTGAAGATATCTTCATCAATAGAATTCATATACAATTTGATTCTTGCCTTCTAGAGAGCAAACTTATTCATGTTGCATACTGGAGGTCTGGTGCTTGCATAATCTTTATTTTGTGTCATGTTTTATAAAAAAGAAAGAAGGAGAGAAGAGGATTTATAAAGGATCTTCAGGTTCAGGTGTTAGCCTGTACAACCAATAGAAACCTCCCTCTGATACACATTGAAAGAGAGGGGATAGATCAAATCTACTCTAGAGGGGGGTGAATAGAGTATTAAAAACTTTTAATTAATTTTTATAGCAGAATTAAAATATGTGTTACTTATAATTATAAGAGAATTTAAAACAAAAGCAAACACAGCACAACAGGAATAAAGAAAGATGAGCAACCAGACGACATAAGAAAATTATAGTGGTTCCCCAAATCTGGGTACATCCACTCTTCTACCACCCTGGTAGGAAACCACTTAGGTTTTTTATCAGGTGCCCTATCACCACAAGATCTGCTTCAGGTAGATCTAGAAACCCTTCAGGTTTTGATCAGGTGCCTAAAAACTAATAGGTTTTTGATCAGGTGCCCTATCACCAAAGAGTTCACTTTTGAAGGGAGTAATAACCCTGTACAAGAGAGGTTAAAGAAAATAGATGGCAGTCTTCTCTTTCTCAAACCAAATGAGGAGACTATGTGGATTTGATGATGCCAAAGCTCCACCTGAGATATTGAGTAGGTTCAGGAAGATGGAAGCTTTGTCCAGGGTGTAGGTCTTCAATAGACTGGTGTTCTTGCTCTTCAGAATCTGTAGAATGAAGTTAATTTTTTGTCTCTATAGATTCCTGAAGATAGAACTGAAGAAGAAGACTCAAGATGAAAATTTGTTATTCTTCTCTATTTTCTGAGAACAGAATGGAGAGTTCTGAAAGCTATTGCAGAAAAATGCTTGTGTTCTCTAAGAGAGTATTTCTGAATCTTCTTGTCTTTCTATTAACAAGTCTGAATATCTCTTTTTGAGATTCAAAAACATTCCTTAAATTACTGCAGAAAATGAGCAGAGAAATGGGTACAAATTCTGGAAATTAATTTTCTCCCCAACTGTCATGGCAAATAAGTCAGAATAATAACTCTGTGAAATATCATAGTTAATGCTGTGAAGAAATGTCTATATGCCTAGAGAATGTCAGCATTAACTACCAGAGATTATTTGACATAAATAGAATCAATGAAGTTGGAAATAAATCTTCAAGACACCTGCTGAAAATAAAATGAGTCGGGCACAGAGAATGATCGTTGATCTGAGATGGAAGATCGTTGAGCTGAGATCAACTATCTGCGATCTGAGACTTCCGTGAACAAAAGAAAAAACGTCGACCTGAGCTCATAGATCGTCGAGCTCAGTTCAGAGACTAATCTCTGAGATCGTCGATCGAAGATCGACGATCGTCGAGCTGAGTTCGACGAAAGTTGAACTGATATAAAATCCACATATTTCTTCTGAGTCTGAGATCTTTGAGAGAAATCCAAAGTTGGTATTGAGAAGTCTGACCTGTAGAGACTAACTTGACCTATATCTTGACCCTGGCTCTACATATGGGTCAGCATCCTAAGAGTTGACCTAGCCCAAATCAAATAAGGGTTCCAACAGTATCCTTGACACATGATTTTATAGCTTGCATAGTTATTTTGTTCATTTATTTTTCATACTATCATGATTATAGAATTCAATTCAAGGACATCAAATCAATCAAAATCTACCCACATAGATAGATTCACTTTAACTTGTTTACAGAAACATGATCACTAGAGATTTGGCCCAAAGTTCTAACTTATACATAAGCACATGTATATGGTGATATTGATTATTCAAGTTATTTCTAATGTATTAGACACAATATCACGAGTTATACCATGTACGCATAGAGTTTCTACATGAGGGCTTCATCTAGGGATGTGTGAACAATGTAAAGTCATTACGCTACCTAAATCCTCACACATACCCAGAGGCATATTCAATAAATACAATCATGTCTAGTCACACTTAGTAGCTAAGCACCTATAGATTTGAAACCTCATGACAAAAGTAGATAGTGTTCACAGGGATTACCAATCCTAAATCAAACATTGTACATAATCATTGTGCTCTAGGTTTTATTCATACATGTCCTAAGAATGAACGATCCACAGTTTTTGTGTTTTAATTTTATTTTTTTGTTTTAACAAAAACATCGACAAAGTAAACAAAAGAACAAACGAAAAAATAAGACATGTTTTTTTTATTTTTATGAGATTTTTTCATTCTTTTTGTTTTTTTTAAAATAAGAGTAAAAATAGAACAAAAAGTAGAAGCACACAAAACAAATCAAATCAAAACAGTAGATGATTCAGCACGATCAAATAGTGAGATCCAACACGATCAAATAGTGAGATAATACACGCCCAGTTCTAATCGGAGTAACAAAAAATGTGAGTCGGGGAGGGGTTTTGTGAAGTTGTCAGCTAGTTGATCACCGGTTCCGATGAAGCTCACTCTCATGTTCTCTTTCTTAATGTGGTCCTATATGAAGTGATGAAGAACGTCAATATGTTTGGAATGAGAGTGATGTACTGGATTATTTGTCAAGTCTATGGCACTCTTGTTGTCTCACTTGAGGTTAACGTTATTAAATGTTATGCTAAAGCCCTCTAACGTTTGTGACATCCAAAGTTCTTGTGTGCAACAACTTCCTAAGACAATATACTCAGCTTCAGCAGTGGAGAGGGAAACTGAGTTCTGTTTTATTCTTGATCATGAAACTAGTGTCGGACCTAGGAAGTGATAAGAACCACTAGTGCTCTTGCGATCGAGTGAGCATCCAACATAATCAAAGTCAGAATACCCGTGGAGTGTGAAGTCAGTGGTGTGGGGGGTATTAGAGACAAAGATTTTGGGTGCCTATAAGTTACCTAAAGATGTGTTTAATAGCTTTGAAGTGAGATTCTTTAGGATTGGCTTGATACCTAGCACAAATACACACCGTATTGGAACCCTTGTTTGGATTTATGCTAGGTTCACTCTTAGGATGTCTCTACCCCCATGTATAGTCAGGGTCTTGGTCTAGTCTAAGTTAGGTCCTTTTAGGTCAGGTTTGTGCAGACAAGCATTGCAGTGGACTCAGACTTAGACTCAGAAAGTTTTGTTGATTTTCTATATCAGTTCGACTATATATAGTCAACTCAGGTCGATGATCTTCGATCTCCCATCGACGATCTCAGAGTCTTGTACTCTGAACTGAGCTTGACGATCTACGAGCTCAGGTCGACAATTTGTTTTTCTCAGAAGTAATCTCTGTTCTACAATAGCTGTTCTCAGGTCGATGATCTCTTAACTCAGCTCGACGATCTCTGAACTGGGCTTTACGATTTTATGCTACTTTCAGTTATGAGTTCTTCAGATCGGTCAGAAGTATTTATTTTGGTTAATGATCAATTTTCTTAAAGGCAAATATATTCTGATAATTAATGTTGTTATTCCCAAGGCTAATAGTCGTATTTCTTGAAGCATTAATTATGGTATTCACAGAATATTTCTTTAGCATATTTTATGAAGGCAGGTATGGAAATGCATTTATATTGCCAGCTTTTCTAGCCGTTTGGGCTCCTAAAGTATTGCAGAATATTATGCACTGTCTAGGGAATTCAAATTATTGCCGTTTTTTACTCTGACTGAATTTATAATTTGGAATATAATAAGGATATACAAGAGAAAAATCAGACAGACAGTCAAAGGATATATATACAGAAACTTTTCTTCAACAAGACTGATTATCATTATTACTCTTACTCTAAAGGATTGTTGCTTTGCTCTAATAAAGAAGAAGGAGAACCTTTTCAAAAATCTCTCTTGAGTCTTCTTCATTCCTCAGGCTTCAAGGATTCACAAAGAGCTCAAATCTTTTTCAGTCTTCAGATCTAAGAAAGCTCTACTATAATTTTTTGAAGACCTACACCCAGGGCCAAGTTTCCTCTTCCTGAATCAATTCTACATCTCAGGGAGAGCTTGGACATTCTCTTCAATCCATATAGTCTTCTCACTTGATTGAGAAAGAGAAGATTTCTTTTAATTTTTCCTTTTACCTCCATCTGTATACGGTTATCTCTCCCTTCAAAAGTGAACTCTTTGTGATAGGGCACCTGAACAAAAACCTATTGGTTTTTGGGCTCCTGATCAAAATCTCAAAGGGTCTTTAGATCTACCTGAAAGATATCTTGTGGTGGCAAAGCACCTGAACAAAAACCTGTAGTGGATTCCTACCTGGGTGGTAGAAGAGTGGATGTACCCAAATTTGGGGAACCACTATAAAATTTCGTGTGTCGTCTGGATGCTTTGTGTTTTATTTTTTGTGTTGTGGTGTGCTGTGATAGTTTATCTGTCTTTCCCTCTATTATATAAGTATCATTCATTTAATTACGCAATAAAACTAAACAAATTTTTTATACTCTATTCACCCCCCCTCTAGAGTAAAGTCTATTTATCCCTCACTTTCACACCACGAATGTAAAATTGGGTCTAGAGGCACTTAAATAAAGAAGAGATCCAATCATTCCTCTAAATAATGTTTGGTTCACCGAAATGCCACTTTCATCATTTCTTAATTTTAGAAATGCACTCATTGGAGTTTTTACCTGTTTCATATTTTCAAAGCAGAATCACACAAGCATATCTTTTATGTATTTCGATTGGCTTATAAAAATTCCATCATTTTGTTGGGAAATCTGAAATTCTAGGAAATATATTAACTCTCCAACTAAGCTCATTTCAAATTCAAATTGCATTAAGGTGACAATTTCATTGCATGACTTTTTATCCGTAGAACCAAATATGATGTCATCAACATAAATTTGTAATAGAATTAGATTGAGATTCTCGTGCTTCACAAATAGTATGGTGACCGCACTACTCATCCTAAAACTATGCTTTAGGAGAACCTTTGTGAGCCTATCATAACAAGTATGGGGTGCCTGTTTTAGTCCATACAAGGCCTTCACCAATTTGTATACGTGATTTGGGTAGTAAGCATTCTTGAACCCGGGTGGTTGCTCGACATACACTTCTAGCTTCCTTGATATATCCATTTAAGAATGCACTCTTAACATCTATTTGATATAACTTAATTTGTTTATAACTTGCAAACGCCAAAAACATACGAATGGATTCAAGACGTGCAACCAGTGCAAATGATTCCTCAAAGTCCATACCCTCTATTTGTGAATAACCTCATGCCACCTTATTCCTAGTTATCATAGATTCACCACCAAGTTTATTTTTGTATACCCATTTCAAGCGATAAATAGATGGAAATAAGGACGCTCCACTAATACCCAGATCTTACTTCTCTTAAACTGATTTAATTCTTCACTCATAGCCAAGAACCACGATTCATCCTTTAAAGCTTTTGAGATATTTTTGTGTTTAATTTCAGATATAAAGCATAGGTTCGAGAAGGATTCATGCAGGGCCGACCGAGTTCTAACTCTATGTGAGGGCTCTCCTATAACTAGTTCTTGTGGATGTTGTTTCGAAAAATTTAGAGTGCTTGGAGGCCTATATCCTTCTTCGTGAGTTAGAATATCAACCACCACTTCTCTCTCCTCACCCTTATCTCCTAACTGCACATCTTCATCAACTTCCTCTTCATTCAGCCTAGATTCTTCAGTTGGTGTATTTTCGTTAAAGTTTACATGAGTCGATTCTTCAATAACTAAGGTTCTTTTATTATAAACCCTATAAGCACGATTCGTACTAGAGTATCCTAAGAGTATGCAAAGGTCTGATTTTTTCAAATTTTCCTAAATGATCCTTAGTGTTTATAATGAAACACGGGCAACCAAAGACTCTAAAATACAATACAGAGTGCTTCTTATCGAAATATAGCTCATACAGAGTTCGCTTAAGAATGGGTGAAGCATGGCCCGGTTCATCACATAGCTTGCTGTGTTAACCGCTTCAGCCCAAAAATATCGAGGCAAGATGAACTAGGTGAGTATTGTGCGTGCTAGTTCTTGAAGTGTACGCTTCTTTCTTTCTATTACCCCATTCTGTTGTGGAGTGTGTGGGGCGGAGAATTCGTGCTTTATTCCTAGATTATTAAAAAAGTTTGTGAAGTCTTCATTCTCAAATTCTCCCCCATGAATCTAACCTTATGCATTTTATTTTTAGCTTCTTCTCATTTTGAAGTCTAGTGCATAGATATGTGAATTCACTGAATGTGTTAGATTTATTTGCAAGAAAGATTGTCCATCAGAAATGGGAGTAGTCATCTATAACAACGAAGGTGTATCATTTTCCACGTAGACAATGTGTCACAACCCCCATTTCCCTGTATTTAATGATATATCCGAGTAAGGGAAAATACGCGTTATGATGCCACATCAGCAGGGGATAACTGTAGACACTCAGGCAAAACTCCAACTTAACACTTTATGAAAGATCTATAAGTTATTTAGAGAAAATCCAGTTAAAGTTAAAGAGTTAGCCGTATCCCTCGGCTTAGTGGTTTATATAGTCCACGAGAAAAAGATAGTTATATGCTGCGGCAAAAATACTTTATTTACAAGATTAGACGTCCTACATGAGTATAAACATCCCCAGAGGACAACTCATGGAATGCAAAACTCTAGATTTATAGTAGTTACGAAAGTAGCTTTTACGATCGTTAAATATAGTGATTTGGATTTCAAATATGGCATGAATGAAGTATAAGAAATAATGTTTTTATAAGTTAAAAATATTTAACATGCATCCTAGCATAAAATATTCCCAAAGAGCAAGTAAAACTAACCACAAAGAGGTAAAACTAGTAGCTTAGCAAAATACTTAACATCTAGAAGAAAACCACCAGTGGACGTCAACAATCTGACACGAACCCTCTGAAAGTATGTATGTCTATCTGAAACTAAATAAGAAACAACAAACCCGACAGTGAGGAAAACACTGTTAACCGGCTTACTGCCCTGAACCTGAGGCATTCAAAGAAAGAACACCTCTGCAAGAAAATACAAGTGGCAAAAGGAAGCAATTAGATAGTAATCAAGTAAAAACAGATGGGGTTACCAAACCCTAATAAGAGAAATGCTGATAACCTCAGCTAATAGGATTAACTAAAGAGAAACAAGTGAGAAAGTATTCATCAATAAAGTGAGCAAATTGCACCAAGTGCGAAAAGTTTCCATGCTTCGCTCAAACCTATAGAAGCAAACAACCATCAAACTCCAATATTATAGAAGGAAAAGGAACTATACAGTCCTATACATGTGAATCATTAACACTGGTAAAACCACGGATCTGAGTCGGCGACCAAAATGTCCAATACTGAACTACCAGACCCAAATGTCTCAGAGGCACCACAGCAGCAGCCACAAGGTCAAACACACCTAAACAGCCTGTAAAAAGAAACCCAAAATAAACTACCACGTGTAATGACTCACAATACGGTGTCCAATAGGCGATCATTTATCCACTGCCAATTTAGCCGTAAAACATAACCTAAAAACCCAGCATAACCTAAATACCAAAGTCTAAACACTTCCCACGACAAACAGGACAAAAATACCAAAAATAAACCCTAAGGACCAAACTCGATGAATTAGACAAAAACGACAAAAAAATTAAGTCATGGCCAATTCGACAAGTATACCCGACATTTTACAGCGATTCTCGAAGAATTCTATACTACTCAGCGAAAATGAACTAGTGATACTCGATGAATTCTATACTACTCGGCGAAAATGAACTTGTGAAACTCGACGAATTCCTATGATATACGTCGAATTTTACTTGGCAACTTTACAATATTCGACGGTTGACGATACTCGGCGAAAATCCCTTAGGCTAGTCTACTTTACTTGCCGAATTCCGACACTTATACTCGACAACTTACCAACCGATACCCGCCAAATTCTACTTAGTGAAACCCGACGAATCTATAATCGATACTCGTCGAAATTGCTTGCAGAAACTTACTGAATTCTACTACCTACACTCGACGAATTTTAACCCGATACCCGCCGAATTTCACTTGATCCTAAAACCTAGCTTTCTTAGTTCTAGCCAGAATCCTACCCTAACCTAAGGGGGTTCTTTTTTGGTTTTACCTACTCAACTCCTATTCTCTAAGGGAGGAGGAAGAGAGAAAGAAAATGAACTAAAAATGGACATGCAAAGGGGAGAAATTTCACTTGCCTTGAACCTCTGGAAAAATGCCGCTCGCTCACACCACGAAACGTATCGGTCGTGAAAAGGCCCCAACAACGTTTCCTGAAACACGATTGTGTAGCCCTCTCCGAGAGTTTTTCGAATATATAATCTATTGAAAAAACCAATCGCCGAATCACACCCTACCGCCGGCCAAAAACGCAAAGTCGCCACTCCTCTTTCGCGAAAATGGCGTCGTCCCTCCTTTAGGGAAGAAGATGAACAGTAGCGGGTTTAGGTCGTGTCAATCTATTTATACTTATATTTGTATATTATATATTATTAATTATTAAATAACGTCAAAACAACCCGAAATCCAAACTAACTCGGAATTTTACGAAATTCGCACCATAGCTAAATACCGACGCTACGTATCCAGTGGAGAATTTGAAATCGAAATCCGACAAACCAAACTTGGGTAAACACCTCCCGATGCCAAAACACAAGCATTCCCAAAAAGGCTCTGCCGAGTCACCAAAACAGACCCGACTTGTAAGGGAATCTTGCAAATAGGCTAAAACCTGGCCACAAAGCAAACCTAAAGAGAGAAAACCATGCTCTAACAACATCACTTGCCAAACACGTGTTAACGTAACGCCTTGACGTCACAAATACGCCCATAAAAGAAATAAAGTAAGAATAAAAATATCGGGGGCGTTATAATATGTACTAAGAGGACCAAATAGATCTATGTGTATAATTTCAAGTGGTCTAGATGTGGAAATTCCATTTTTGCTTTTGAATTAGGTTTTGACAAATTTTCATTTTTGACACGGAGCGCATATAGATTTTAAACTACCGCTTAATCTAGGAAGCCCATGAACAAGTTTATGTTTTGATAGTTTGTCAATTAATTTACTTCCTGAATGTCCTAGTCTCTCATGCCAAAGATCTAATTCCTCATTCTTGGTAACTAAGCATTTAAAATCAGAAGAAGATATATCTTCAAAATTAATAGTGTAAACATTATGAGTTTTATGAGTAGTAAGCAAAATGTTATTTGTTTTAACATCAGAAGAAGATATCTCTCCACTCCCCTCTCTCTCTTCTTTCTCATGGGATTTAAGAAGGTGATTAGCAAGTTGCGTGGCTCCGGTGGTTCTTCCTCCTCCTCTATGCGGAATGCGGCTTCTGAGGAGCCGGAAGATGCTCCGAATACTACAGTTGATGCTGAAGAAGCAGAGCAGATGCTTCGATTTAGGCAGTCGGAGATGGTCACGCAGTTTAAACGGTTAGTCCAGAAACCATTTTGGGATTTTCGCTACGTTTCGTACGGGGAGCTCGCGATCGTCGGTCTAAAGCAGGATGTGGACCGTTTGCTCAATGTGGGTTCATGGTGTCACCTCTTCTCCATTGTGGAGATCGGGTTTCATGAACTCACGCTTGAGTTACTCTCCACCTTCCGCATTGTAGAATGACGCGACGCGACCACTAGTGAGTCCATGGCTGTGATATTCCGGATGAACTTCCGTACTCACACCATTTGTGTGGGGATGCTTGTCGTTTATGCGGGGATATACACAGTTGACGATCTCACGGAGTCGGACGTTCTTCCCCGACCCTTTGAGTTCCCAACTTGTTTATCTCCCCACACTTTCTGACAGGAGATAACTGGGCTGTCACAGCAGTACGAAGTGTGTTCAGCCAAGCCTTCCCATATCATCTCTCCTACGCTCTGCTATGTTCAACACTTGATCGAGCACAACATCAACGCCCGCTCGATGAGTCAGAACGTAGCGGGGTGGTCGGACCTACTCTACCTCTATAATATGTACCACAACGTTCCTCTCTACCACGGCCGGGTCCTTGCAGATTACTTCATTCACCAGGCCACGTACGTGCCTCTGAAGGCCATCGATGGTTCGCACTTCATTACACAATTCTCCAAGGGCTTGGGAGTTTTTGATTCTTTGCCCACCATGACTCCCGTCTCCCGCGGCGATTTCATCTCGGCAACCATGATGATCGCCTTCAGGCTGGTATGTCGTATTTCTACTAGCGGTACCTGGAGCTATGCTATTCATACAGTAGAGTGTGAGCATCCAGGCAGGGCTTCTTCTGCTGATGCGGGATTCTCTTCGAAGTCCAGCCGGCTCAATAATGTCGCTCCGGTCCATCCCGTTCCCTTGGCCCCAGTGCCTTCTTTTGTCTATGCCCCACATCGTAGAAGTTTCGCGGAGGATTATCCCGACTCCTACGCCCGGCAGATGCAGATGGAGGAGCTATTGCGCGAGCAGCATGGCATGATGATGCACATTGTTGACTTTCTTCGGGTACCCCTGCTGTCCCCGCTCGAATTTCTACTTCGTGTGCCCGTAATCTGCCTCCGCCTTCTTCTGATAAGCCTGAGTGAATATTGCTTCTTTCCCTGGATAAGGTTTTATGTTTTTCTTTATGTTTACATTTTTTTTATTTGACTGATTGTGTACTTGACATTATTCAGCTGGGGCTTCATCCCCAGGGTGGTAGTAGTTATATTTTTCAGTATCCTTCTTTCGTGTGCTACTGTGATTCGTTTTTTTATATATTATGATTTTGTTTAGCTTAATAACTTGCAAGCATATGTTAGATTAAATTTGATATTGCCATGGTATATACAATTTTTGCTGGAGCTCTTTTGCAGGTTAGCCCTTCCCTTGCGTGGCGGAGTGAGTAAAATTTTTGCCGGTTTAGCTGCAAGCTTTCTCGTGCCTTCTAGTATGCTGATTTGCTAAGTATGGGGCAACCTCTCCTCCAACTTATATTTCATTATTTTTATTGCAAATCTTGTGATAGGTTGCTTAAATTTTGTCTGGTGGGGGAGAGACTCGAGTTGTTATCCGCTCACGTGCACATTCTACTAGCATGCTATAGAAGCTTTTATTATAATATCATTTACATTTGCAACACACTCCACAACACCAACTTGAGAACGCGTACTTAAGCACATGCATGCGCCGAGCTTGTTTATCACTTGTGCGTAGAATAAAGAATGCTGTGTTGACTTAGGATTACGTGATGGAGTAAAATGTTGATTCCAAGAGTGTTCCTTGGCGTGCACTCATGCTCACTTAGAGTCTGTGTAGATTAAAATTCTTTATATGCTTATTGTTTTTATTTTTCTATTAGCATAGATTTTGTTTACGGTACTCTAGTTGTGAATCCAGTTATGAATCAAATGGTGGTGTAGGATTGTATGTGGGAGTTCAATAGCCTCGTATTGCTCGAATTGGGATGAAGGATTGTCTTTCTCAGTGGCTAAGAACTTGCCCCTAACTACTCTCAAAACATGGGTACATGGTTAGTCAAGTGCGTGTGTGATGTAGGTCGTCACTTTGTTCTAGTTTGAGCCTTGTACTATTCCCGATGTCTATCCATTGCTATCCTCGTTGAGCCTGTCCCTTCCTTTGGTATCCCTACGCATTGCTATCAAAGCCATATAGCCTTTCCTACTCGCACACCCGAATGTGGTCGCTCGATTGGTTTGTTTTATTGTAGTTTGTATCCGTTATGTGTGGATGTTATACGGGAGCTTTGTGACGCTTGTGGTATTGTCGTGTTTTCGGCTCATTTTTGTTATTTGGTTGAATAAAACAAAAAAAGAAATAAAAAATGAAATGAAAAGGAAATGAAAATGAAAATTCCCAATGTGGAATAAGAAAAAAAAATTGTTGTAGAATTGTGGTTTTTTTGTGAAATTTTGTTATTTTGTAATCGTTATTTGTGTGCACACACCATTAAAAGTCCTACTCTGGTGGTGCGGTGCACATGTTTGTCATTGCGCGTAGTTGTGAGTGATTTCAGGCGGTCTCATTTAGGGTGTGTGTATCCGTCATGTTTATCTTTGTATACCCTGCCTTCGCCTAAGCCTCCATTATACTCCAAGTCCTACAAATTCGCGCTCGAGTCAAACTAGTGCAGTGGAGAGAGTGTGAACGGGCGAGCTTATGGTCATCGATATTGGTGGATTCCTTTGGAGATTCTCCTGAGACCTAATCTTTGGCAATGCTCACCTCATTGTCCACCTGCTTTCATTCTATGCACAACAGAATGATTCACCGTGATTCACTTTAGGAGTATTAGTAATATCTTCTTTACGTTTATAGAAATTAGAAATTGTTATGCATGTATAGATGAGTTTTCTACTATTGCTTCTTGTATATGAGGGTATGACTTCACATGGTACTCCATTCATGTAATTGCTTAGCCAACTAGATTTCTTTCACTCCGCTTAGAGATGATTTGCTCGAGATTAGCAAAGGTTTAAGTCTGGTGGTGTGATGAGTCTGGTTTATATAGGGTTTTTCGAACTCATTTGAGCTAGATTTCACGCACTTGCACTTCACTTTTAGTATATTATCGTTGATAATTCATTTATACAGTTTATCATGCTAAGTGCATTTTTTTGGACCATTGTGGAGTGCGAATGCGCACTCTTGTGTTGAGGGTAAGTTTTGTGAGCTCCTCGCACTTGTTTTTTTTGTTTTATTTGATTGTTTGGGACATTTTGAGGCTATGCCTTAGTTGAATTTATCATTGTGCCAGTGGTTGAGATGTCCGGAATTATATTTCCAGCTCCTGTGTAAAATGCACAGTCGTGCAAATTTCTTCGCGCACTGTTTCAGCGTAACCGTGCGTTATACACAGCAATCCTGGGGACATCTGATCTACTCGTGCGTTTTATTCCCGCACGATTTCAGCCAAACCGTGCCAGATGGAATCGCACGGTCTGCATATTGTTCTCGGAATTCCAACTCTCTGGGGTTAATCGTGCGTTTTCATTAACGCACTGGCATACGCACCCGCGCGTGAGTAAAATGCACGGTTCCTCTTAGTTATCCTATTTTTCAGTGCTCTATGGTTACCCGTGCATTTTCCTTCACGCACAAGAGGAAACGTCTGTGTGTGAGTAAAACGCATCGGTCAACTCATCTTTCTTGCAGGCCATTATCTGCGCATTATTAACACACGGTTAACGCACGGTCATGCGCCAAACCATGCGTGACCATTTTTCTGACCTGCTTCTATTTAAGCCCAGATTTCCCTCCATTGAAAGGGGATTGTTTTCAGCCATTCCTGCTGCCGTTTTAGGGCAAAACTCTGCCTTTCCTCCTCCACCCTTCATCTTCCACCAAGTAGAGAAGCTTTGGCCATGCTCGCGAAGCTTACCTCTCGTCGGTGCTTGCTCCCGACCTTATCCTTCACCTCTTCGCTCTATTGCAAGTTTTGCCGCCATAGCCATCAAGCAAAGGGAAGCTTGCAACATTCTTTTGTATCGTGACACGAAGAAGACGGGCCCATTGGAGAGTAGTGACAGCCTTCTCTACCCCAGACAGAGCTGAGGACCGAGCTTGGATGCGGACTGACAACCCGACGATTCCTTCCGCAACTCCTCGATGAGCCTTCGAATTTGGTCAATTTCTTGACTTGTTCTTGCTTTATTATTGTATATGCGTGGTAAAATCTTCATATTTAGATGATGTTGCACTTTAGTTGTAAGCATTATTTGTGTCATGTCTATGCGAATCTATATCATTTTACTGCTTTAGTTGCTTGAGCAGCGCCCTTATTTCCACCCACCACCATAGTTAGTATTGCCTCACTAGTGATTATTAGTGGCATGCGTTGCGACAAGGTGTTTGCAACCCTCAATCCACTGCTCTACTCGTTCCTTACGCCTGCCTACTCTTCCATTCCACTGAGAGAAGCAGCGCATAGCAGCCTGCATAGGAGTAGATTTAATTATCCTTTATTTTCTTGTAACTAAAACCAATTCCTTTCATGACCTCGACCTAAGGACTTCAATCTCAAGTCCTCCTTAAAAGACAACTCCACCTTGCAGTGTTCCTTGAGAGATTCGATACTTTGGAAAGCCTCCCCATTTAATATTACTTATGTGAGCGGTACACTTGTCGTAAGCGCATCGACCACCATTCTTCACGAAACCAAGTTCATCGTATTCATAATGAAGAGTGGAAGGGTTGAAGACAACAAAATCTTAGGACAAAGGTCCTAGCATGGTCTCTTCCTAGGAGATCTTCATTATGCACCAAAGTCACGCTCTCTTGAGTAGACATTTCTCCTATAATATATCTGAAGATCTAGCACCAAGGGAGATGGTAGTAAGCTAACCTCATTTTCAGCAATAGATCTCGTTCTCCTCCTTGGTGACATGTTGATTTCCACATCGGTATCGTTATTCACGGAGGAAGAGTTTGGTTCCTCCAGAAAAGTCCACCTCCGGAAACTCTTCGTTCACCTCTTCGGAGATAAGTTCTCACCATCAACCTTCCTGGAAATCTTCCACCGTCGGCCTCTTCGTTCTCATCGGGCTCGACATCGAAAGAATGACTCAAAAAGGAAAATTTCGGATACGGTTTTTTGTGTATTCCTTTTTATAAGGAGGCATAAGGGTTTAGGTTACTTCGACACGTGTTGTTCTATCATTGGACTGCACATTATTACATTAAATAAGTACCCTTGAAAATCCTTGACATAAAGAGTCACACAACGCATATCCAAACCCGGTTCAGTCCAGAAGTATGAACCAGCAAACACCGCCTGAGCCGAAATTTCCTTAAGTCAAATTCGTCTTATATACTCGACGAATCAACTAAAACTTTAAAGTAGCACTTGATCCGGATGGAAATGATCACCACACTTTCCTCTCTATAGATCTGGCCTCGACTCGCAACTCTAATCAAAAGAATGCCTCCACAGCAGGACTGAATCAGCCTTGTGTTTCCTCTCATAGCCTTCTCCTTTTTCTTCCTCAGGATTTGAGAGAGAGAGAGAGAGAGAAAAAATGAGAACTATTTCTCAATCCAAGCTTTTAACACAACGCTACCACCACACGGTAATTAGCTACAGCCGCACAGTATTTCAACTGGTGGACGGTTGGTCCAGTCAGCGCCATTCTGCCACTCAAAGCCCTTCTCAATCTTATCTAACACGTGGCACCTACCGCAAGCGGTACTGCTATCGCCGAGAGGTACTGTCCCAAAACAAAATTTGAATTAATTAGCTACCGTCGAGCGGGACCACACTACCGCCACGGGGTATCTTCTTGAGACGATGGTATTTTAATTCAGCTGGATACCTCCAGCGCTAGCTCTACTGCCTGGCGGTAACCTCCAGTGACCAACTACCTATTCTTTTCAGCAAATTTGGGGCATTACAAATCTTCCTTCCTTTAAGAAATTTTGTCCTGAAATTACAGAAGTACAAAACATAACAAATATACCTCAATAGAATAGCTCAGGGAACTCTTCTCGCATGGTCTACTCACACTCCTATGAAAGCTCCTTACGGCCACAGTTGTCCCAATGGACTTTGACCATTATGATCTCTTTGTTCTGTAATTGCTTTACTTTCATGTCCTCGATATAAATGGGCTTGACTTCATTATCAACCCACTATCGATCGGAATTTGCTCAACAACAACCACTTGTGTAAGCTCTTGTACAGTCTTCTACAACACCAATATATGAAACACATCGTGCAAACCACTGAGTTTAGCTAAAATCTTCAGCCGAAAGGCATCTTTTCCAATCCGCTCAATGATTTAAAATGGCCCATGGTATCTTGAACTTAGCTTTTTCAAGCATCGGATCCTCAATACGCCCTTGAATGGTTTTATCTTGAGATAAACCCAATTGCCAACCACAAACTCCACGTTTTGGTGTTTGGAAATATAGTATTTTGCCTGTCTATCTTGCACAATCAGAAATCACTCTCAAATAAAATGTATCATTGAAGTCGCATCTTCAACGCCCTTACGTTTATATAGCTTTGATTTACCTGTTTCTACCCAAGCCAATGGAGTACGACACTTCCCACCGTATAAGGCCACAAAAGGTGTCATTTGAATACTTTCTTGGTAGTTATTATTGTAGGCGAACTCGATCATAAAGAGATGGTCCTCCCAGCTCTTCCTGAAATCTAGGGCGCACATGCGAAGCATATCTTCAATCATTTTATTTACCCTCTCGGTCTGACCATCTGTTTTGGGATGAAAAGTCGTGCTAAATTTTAGCTTGGTACCCAATAGTTAATGAATAAGCTTCCAATCATTCGACATGAAATGCCCATCTTGATCACTAACGTTACTACGGGGCACACCATGCAATCGTACGGTCTGCTCAACATAAAGTTTAGCTAACTTTTCCAGTGAATCATCCATTCAATTCAAAATGAAGTGTGTTACTTTTATCAATTAGTCCACGATCACTCAAATGGAATCATTCCCGCATTGCGATCTCGACAAACCGTGCACGAAATCCATCAATATATCATCAAACTTCCATTCCGGTATTGGTAGCGATTTCAAGAAATTGTCGGGTTTTTGACATTCAACCTTCACGAGAGCGCAAGTTTGACACTTCGTCACATAAAGTGCTATGTCCTTCTTCAACCCTGGCCATCAAAACAAATTCTTCATATCTTTAAATATTTTTGTGCTCCCTTGGTGGATTTAGTACTTAGTAAAATGTGCCTTGTACATCAACTTATCCTGGAATTTTCCAACATTCAGGACGCACAGCCAATCGTCCTCCCACAAAAGATCATCATTTAGCGAGAATTGGGAATTTTGCTCATCCACTATCTCTACCATATAACACTCCATGCTCTCGTCAAGCTTCAACACCTATCGAATCCTGTCTGCTAGGTCATATTGCACCTCCGTCCAGTTCAAGCATACTTCCGCGCTCATCCTCCCGTCAACATAAAAGATGTCCAAAGCCTCCAACTCACGAATCAAACGCTCATCATGCATCTGTAACCAATTTGCTTGTTTTGGATCCTTGCAACTCAGCGTATCTACAACTACATTTCTCATTCCGGGAGTGTAATAAATCTCAAAGGTGTAGTCCGCAAGGAACCCCATCCCACCTACGTTATCGTATATTCAGATCCTTCTAATATAAAAAGTACTTCTGGATCTTATGATCCGTAAAGATATCAACCTTCATGTCATATAGCTTAAGAGCGAATATCACGCCCGCCAGTTCCAAATTTTGAACCGGATAATTCCTCTCGTGCACTTTCAGTTGGCGAGAGCCATAAGTAATCACATGCCCAAATTACAGAAGAGCGCGGCCTAAGTCACTCCCCGATACATCACTATAGATTTCAAAGCCTTCTGTTCCACGTGTAAACACAACACAGGCATCATAGTCAAATGACTCTTCAACTCCTCAAAAGCTCGAGCGCACTCTGGCGTCCAAATAAACTTCTGATTATTCCTTTTCAACGAAGTGAGAGGTAAAGAAATACTCGAAAAGTACTCAAAGAAGCGCCTATAATAGCTAGCAAGTCCTAGGAAACTCCTGACTTCCGCTACATAAAAAAATACAGACCACTCTCATATCACAACTATCTTTGTCAGATCCACAGCAATACCCTCTCCACTAACGACATGACCAAGAAAAGCCACTAAAGATAGCCAAAACTCACACTTAAAGAATTTAGCATTTAGGCGATTACTCCTCAGGTTATGTCGAACTAATCTCAAATGATTCGCATGATCCTCTTCATACTGAGAGTATATCAGTACGTCGTAAATAAAGACCATCACAAACAGGTCCAAATACTCTTGAAAGGTCCTGCGCATCAAGTACAAAAACACTAATAGTGCATTAGTGAGCCCAAATGGAATCACAGTAAATTCATAATGCCCATAGCGCATACCAAACGCTGCCTTGGGAATATCACTTTCCCGAATTCTCAACTGTTAGTAGCCGGACTTCAAATCCAATTTCGAATAGATAGTTGATCTGACTAGATGATCAAACAAATCAACGATTCGCGGAATTGGATACTTGTTCTTCTCTATTAGCATGTTCAATTCACGATAATCAATGTATAGACGCAAGCCTCCATCCTTCTTCTTCACAAAGAGAACCAGTGCACTCCAAGATGATATACTTTGACGTATATAGTCATGATTTAGCAACTCCTACAATTGAACCTTTAGTTCCGCCATCTCCTTTGGCGCCACACGGTACGGTGAGCATGACATAGGTTTCGTACCTGGCTTCAGATCAATAACGAAGTTGATCTCTCACTAAGGTGGAACCCCAGGGAGACCATTAGGAAAAACATCTACAAACTCCGACACAATAAGAATGTCACTCAAACTGGGCTTCGTCTCTACAACCTCTAACAGCATGAAAAATAATTCCGCGCCTGTTGGGTACACTGAAAAATATGTACCAGATTTGGAGAAGCCTCATCTTACTCATTGATATGCATCAATTTGTATTTGATGGATGTTTGAGTTTCATTGTGCAGGTGTAAGGTTTGAAAGAAAATTCTCTAAGTACAAGTGTCGACACTTGCGAGGAATTGTGTCGACACCCAGAAGTTGTGTCGACACTAGAAGCAAAGCTGTGTCGACACCCAGGAATTGTGTCGACACCTGAAGAAGAAGTTGTGTCGACACCCAGAATCATGCCGACACCTAAGGCAGGAATTGTGTCGACACCTAAAGCAGAAGTTGTGTCGACACCCTGGAGTTATGTCGACACCAGAAGAAAGACATGTGTCGACACTTAGGAATTGTGTCGACACCTGAAGAAGGTTTTTGTCGACACACAGGACATGTGTCGACACTCACTAAATGCCATATTACAGCAACAACTATTCTATGTCTGAAGGCTTGTGTCGACACACAAGACTTGTATCGACACACACTCAATGACAACTGGACATACACTCAACTCCATCTATCTGCATCAGTTATGTCAAGACAAGGAGTTGTGTCGATACATAAGACTTGTGTCGACACACACTCAACGACAGCTGGACATACACTCAACGCCATCTGTCTGCATCAGTTATGTCGATACCAGGACCAGTTGTGTTAACACACAGGACTTGTGTCGACACATACAAACAGAAGTTGTGTCGAGTAGCAGAAGAATGATTATGTATACACATTGAGTGTTTTGTCGACATCATCAAGACTTATGTCGACACTTAGTCTATTTGTATCGACACATGTGAAGAAGTTTGCTGAGTGGATCATGCTGAGTTGTAAAGTCTTTGAGGAATCAACTGTCATGACTAGTGACTCGACAGCTGTCATAACCAACAGGTCTAACACCTTTGTCAGAACTGTCAGAAGGTTGTTACAAAGCGGATCAGCCGGTAATCATGAGGAAACTCTATATAAGGGATTGATCCTTGACAACCAAAAAAATAAGAACTAAGGAAGTAATCAAGCAATTACGGGAAAGAGAGTTTGACAATAAGGAAAGGGGAAACCCTTAAGAAGACAGATCCAGAACAGTCTGTAAAAAAGATTCAGATTTAATTCTGAATTTAAGGAAGGAGTTTTCTGAAGATCAACTTCTACATCAAGAGAAGATCCACCTTATTTTGTTCAATCAAGAAGCTTTGAAACAGCTAAGTCAGGTTGGATCTGAAGATTCAGTTTATTCAAGAACTGATCAAGAAGCTCACAACAATAGAGAGTTCTATATGGTGAAATTTCTATAACCTTTAAAACATTCAATTTCTTATAGGATCTTTTGTAAGATCTGAGTTGTAAGCATGTAATTATAAAGGCTGAGGTAGGGCTGAGTGCCTGAGGTGTAGGACTTGTGAGAGTTTTAGTTTTAAGCCTAGTAATAAAGGCTGAGGTAGGGCTTAGGCCTGAGGTAGGATTCTTGGGAAGAATCTGAGGTAAGACTTGTATAAGTCTGAGCTGTAGGAACCAATCTGGTTCTGAGTTATAAGATCTGTGGATCAGAGTAAGTGGAAGGATGTTGGGCTGAATCCAGTTCTCTACTAGAAAGGTGAAGGGGGAAGTGGATGTACTCATACCTTGGGGAACCACTATAAATCTGGTGTATGTTGTGCTGTGATTATTATGTTGTGTATTGAATTGTATTATCTGGGCTAAATTAGAACAAGCTAATTGCCTAAAAATTGATAATTAGAACCTATTCACCCCCCTCTAGGTATCTAGGCTCTTGAAATCAGGTCTTTCAAGTGGTATCAGAGGGAGGTTACTCAAAGATTGACCTAATAGTCTGAGTGAATCTCCAAGAAAATTAACAGATTTCAAGAATGGGTTCAAATGAGAATTAGAAGGAATTTGGATCAATGAAATTGCCTATCTGCAGGAAATAATGCTTTGGCATATGGAAGGAAAGGGTCAGGTTGTTCATGGAAGAATCTTATCCAAGAATCTACATCACAGTACAAGAAGACCCCTTCATTCCAATGAAGGTATCAGTTCTGGATGTAAATATTAGAACCCCAAAGAGTTATTCTGAAATGACCAAGGATGAGATCATCCTGGCAACATTAGACAAAAGAGCACAAAACATTATTATAAGTGTTATAGATGATGCCACATTTCAGAATCTGGTAAATTATAAAACCTCTAAGGAGATGTGGGACACCTTGATTGTCTACATGGAGGGAACTGAAGAAGTCAGATAAGACAGGAAATCTATGTTAAATCAAGAATATGAGAGCTTTAGACAAGCCAAGTCTGACAGCATATCTGAATGTTACAAGAAATTATTCAGGATAGTAAATGATCTGATGACCTATGGAAGAGTCTTCATCACATATGAATTGAATGACAAGTTTCTCAGATCACTAACAAAGGACTAGGACACAAAGATATGTACCATCAGAGAGGTGGTCAGGCTTGGTGATACACCTCCACCAACACTATTTGGAAAGCTGTTATCCTATGAAATGCAGCTCACTGCTAGAAAAGAGGAGGAGAAAAGCAGTAGGTCTGAGTACAAAGAAAAGTCAGTAGCCTTCAAGGCTGAAGGCACAAGAAAGGGTAGGAGAAAGTATCCTTCTCCACCAAGAAGGAGTGCTGAGGCAAAAGAAGAAAATCCTGACAATAGCACATCAGATAGCCACACCTCCTATGAGGACTTTGTTGCCTTTACAAGACAGTTTCAAAGGTTCATGAAAAAGAAGAAATGGAGAACCAGGCCATCTACATCATTCTCCAAGGATGAGTATTACAAGAAAAAGAAGACTCCCAATGAGGACAGGTATGCCTCAAAACCCAACAAATAAACTAATTCTAAGATTGTTTGCTATTATTGCAACAGGCCTGGACATGTCATAGCTGACTGTCCAGACAAGAGGACTAAATCTAAGGACATGAAGAAGCATCAAGTGAAAGGCAAGAAGGAGAAATCCTTTGTTGCTCAAAATCATAAGAGGTTGACAGACTCTTCATCTTCAGGATCGGGAGAAGAAGATGATGAAGAAGCATATGTTGGGTTGTTCTCAACAAAAGAGGATTCTAGGGAACTAGAATTCCTATAAATGTTGGACTCCATAAATAGAGTGGAAGACTATTATTGTAGAGGGATGATAGCTCTGTCAGAAAATGATCAGTGCCAGGATCAGCCTGGTCCAAGCAAGGTATACAATTCTCCCTTAGATTCTGATTATTTTACTGGATCAGAATCAGTAGTATCAACTTCAAGAGAAGTGGATGGTTCTGATTCTGAGGGGAATGTACATCAACTCATTAATAAGTATGGTGGGTTGTTGCAAGCTCTGAAGAGGAGCAAGTTTCTTGTCAAAGAGCAGACCAAGGAAATTGAATCTCTTAAGCAGGCTGTATCAGAATCAGCCAAGCTAATAGAATTGAAACTGAAGGAGGTTGCCAAACTGAAGAACATAGCTGTTATTCAGATGGGCACAATCACTTTCGAGGAAAATCATATCAAGAATCTGGAGGCAAGACTCCAGAAAGAAAGAGAGTTAGTGGCTAAATTCTCTAAGCCAAAATTTGTCTTGCCCTTAATAGACAATTTCATTTCTCAGAAAGGAAAGACGGGTCTAGGTTTTAAGGGAAGAACTAGGGCCACCAATTCTCATAGAAAAGGTAAGGCCCCAGTTAAGCCACTAGCTAAAAAGCCCCCTATTTTCTTTAGGAAAGTGATGCAACCTACAAACAGGTATGATAATGATATTACTCATGGTCACTGTGAGTATGGAAATCTCATGGGCAAGGGTGCAGATGCCAATAGGCCACTCTATAAGCAAACCCATCATGTTCTTAAGGAATCTTTGGGTTTGCTACTCCAGCACCAACACTTAAAAGGAATGTTGGCAACAATGTTGTGAAGACTATACCTAAAAGAAGGTACAATATATTTGAGTGTTGGTGTTGTGGCAAGGTGGGCCACTTTGCCATGGATTGTTGGTTCAACACAAGTGTTAAAACCAAGAATAGTTTACCTATCAGAATAGCTGCAGGATTTCAAACTAACAAGGACCTAGGACCCAATAATAATTTGGGTTCTAAGGATAAGTGATTCTTTATTTGATGCAGGTGAATCCAAGTGGCCATACCCTTATATGGTACTTGGATAGTGGATGCTCCAGACACATGACTGGAACAAGAAGAATGTTGAGGAACTATGTACCCATAGAGAATGGATCCAAAGTAATCTTTGGTGGATAAGAAAAAGAAATCATCAAAGGATTTGGTAACATTTCTAGTGATTCAATTACTATCACTAAAGTGGCTTATGTGAAGGGTCTAAAACATAACATGATTAACATAAGTCAACTTATTGATCTAGGTTATGTCATTTCTTTCCTCAAAGGGGAGTGCCAAAAAAGGAGGTCAAGTGATCAAGAGATAATTTTGACTGGCACTAGGAAAGGGAATGTATATTGTCTTAACCTAGATTGTGAGTTTAACATCTCACCCATTTGTCTAGTTGCAGGAGAGAAAGCTTCACTATGTGTCAAATGGCAATAGATGTAACACCCCTATCCGTCGTATAGCATATAGCAGTAGGTCCGGCCGGGGCCCGACGCCATATACTACGGACAGATCGGTTGGTTACGTGTTGAAACCAATCAACCAATCATAACGTCCTACACAACACCTAGCGGAAGCAATTATTAAGTTGCACAATTAAGAACCCTGCCAACAGCATGAATGTCCACTACAAAAACACCCACAGGAATGTTCCAATACACATAAAATAGAAATGGCCGTAAGGCCTTACAATAGTTTGCTTTAAATAAAGTGTTTTCCAAACCTCGGCACGCAGGCCGGCCATACATTATAAACGGGAAAAACATAAACATTTAGGCCTTCGAGGGCCGGCACAGCTTCAAGGGCTTTTAGCACGCTATTTCCCGCTCGGCTCCGCAGCACCTGCAAGCCACAATCTGTTGGGTCCGGCGTTCCTTCACTTGACCCGTGGCGCTCTGCTACTTATATAAAAAATTAAGTAGCACCCTCTCCAACAGTCCGGGCTTTTGGTGCAGTTGGGTATGCGCTTGATCCTTCAATTGGTATTAGAGGAGGTCACGGGTTCAAGACCAGGGGGGGCGCTATTAAATCCTGATTTTTCCCTTCTACCTGTGTGGGTCCAGTGGGTCAGGCAACCGTGGACATGTGGTAACCCCACCTCTGAGCCGTGTGGGCCATGTGGTAACCCCACCTCTGAGCCGACGGGTTGTGCTGGACGCCGAGGGGGGGGGGGGATTGTTGGGTCCGGCGTTCCTTCACTTGACCCGTGGCGCTCTGCTACTTATATAAAAAATTAAGTAGCACCCTCTCCAACAGTCCGGGCTTTTGGTGCAGTTGGGTATGCGCTTGATCCTTCACAATCCACCGCCCGGTGGTAAACAAAATAACGGTCAGCTATGCTGACCAAATTATAACGATCCCGCCCCCAAAATCGGGGCAGCGTTGCTCTTTCCCTGCACTTTATTAGTAGGCAATAACAGTAGTGTAAATACACTTCAACACAGGCGTAGGCTCGCACGGCCACACACCCCATGCACTCAGGGCACATTCACGGCGAACCGGCCAACGTCACGTCAATTCAAGCCATAGACGTTCCCGTTCCACCACCGCCTTATGGACGGCCAACCATATGAGCATTTTGCCTTCCTGGCCTTGGTCACGGCAATTTAAGCCATAGACCGCCGAAGACCCTCATCCATGCCAACGGTCCTACCGAACGACATAGACCGGTTATGGCTCCGCCTGACCCGTGCTCATACCGCAACGACAATTTAAGCCATATGCGCAGGTCAAGACTCGCCGAGTCCCGTTTCCGCCACAACAATCACATAACCCAGTTATGTTCACGTTGGCTCCCCGGCCACCGTGTTGGCAAAACTCGCTTTTGCCCAGTTTTCCGGGTGCACCTTGTAGTTAATCTCCAAGGCTCCCTGTTGCAATCTACCACGTAGAAAACCCGAAAAATGCCCAAACACCCGGAGCCTTCCCCGGTTCATATGCAATGCAACATCACCGATCCCGCTCTACTTGTCCGGATAGGCTTCACACACAATGCCTACGTCCGTTTTCGCATACGGACTCTATACAAGGGGGACTTTACATATCTACCCCAAGGAACGCTCCAACTCTTCGCTCACTCGCGAGAGAGGGCTTCCTATGCAAAGGAAAAGAGGGCTTCACATGCCCTAGGATGAGAATCGTTACCCTTGTGTTTTTCCGCGGCGCCATCGAAAACTATGCGGTTGGAAAGCACCGCAACGACGTCACCTCCGCGAATCTGGACTCGGATCGCGATTTGGAGCTCCGAAGCTCCTCCGGCGGCCGGATCTAGCCCTTCTTCCTCTTCCTTGCTCTCTCCTCTCTCTAGCTTTTAGAAAGAGAACCACTCAAGAGAAATGAGGGTTTCTAAACCCTATTCCCGGGTATAACCCTGGGGAAACAACCCCCAGCCATCGGATCTCAAATCAAAGAAATGAACGGCCTTGATCGGGCTTGAAATCATAAAATCTGGGCCGAACACGGGTTGACACACGACCGTGTGCCTGGCCGTGTCAGCCATTCGACATCTCGACCGATTCGAAAACCAGCACACGGCCCTTGACACGGCCTATGACACAGCTGTGTCACATGTGACACGCCCGTGTTGGTACCCGTGTCACGCCCCCCCGTGTGCAATCGGCCAACACTTCGCAGTCAGAGAGGTACACGGCCTTGCGACACGGCATAGGACACCCGTGTCACATTTGACACGCCCGTGTCTGTGCCCGTGTCATGGCCCGTGTACCACTGTGTCGATTCCTTTGAGTGACACGGCCTGGGACATGCCCGTGTCCTAGGCTGTGTCCCACCACTCGACACTCGACGACCGCCGACACGGCGACCGCACGACCCGTGGTCGAACACACCCTGATACGGCCTCCGACACGCCCGTGTCGGGACCCGTATCACCTGCTTCAAAACCCTGTCTTGGCTTAAAAATTCCACCCGTCCCTCTTTTGAGTTTCGGGGTGTTACAACTCTCTCCCTCTTAAAAGAATTTCGCCCACGAAATTACTAAAGGAAAGTAAACATAAAACCAAGAGCGGTACCTGAGCGGAATAACACTGGGTACTCCTCCAGCATGGTCTGCTCCCGTTCCCAAGAGAGCTCCTCACGACCGCAATTATCCCACCGGACCTTAACCATCTGGATCTCCTTGTTAAGGAGTCTCTTGACCTCAGCATCTTCGATACGAATGGTGAAAGTGAGGATAAGATCTATCTCAACTCTAGAGGGGGGTGAATAGAGTTTACTTAAAATATTTTTGAATTATTAAAATAGCACAAATTAAAATTCTATTTAAGCTATAGTGTAAAGTGCTAACAGAAACTTAAAAACTGAAAGGAAAAGGACACAGCACACAGCAGACAAATCACACAAGCAGAACCAGAAGACACAAGGAAATATAGTGGTTCCCCAAAACTGGGTACATCCACTCTTCTACCACCCTTGGTAGGAATCCACTCAGGACTGAGTTGATCAGGTGTCCTGACACCAATGAGCTTTTGATAAGGTGCTCAAAAACCAAAGCTAGATTTTTTGATAAGGTGTCTTGCCACCACTGAGTTTTGACAAGGCTCTCAGAACCAGACAGAACTTTTGAAGGGAGTTCAAGAACCCTTTTACAGCAGGAAAAGAAAAAGTGAAAGTTAAAGTTGTCTTCTCTGTTCTCAGTCAAATGAGAGAAGCACAAGTGGATTGAAGATGACAAAGCTCCCCCTGAGATGTAGAGAGGTTCAGGCAGAGAAGCTTTGTAGAAGGGTGATAGGTCTTCAGAACTTGATCTCCAGAAAAGAATGGTTTCAGCAGAACAGCTGAAAGATGATGTGTCTGGAAATCTAAGATGAAGATGCAAGAACACAGTATTCTTCAGCTAACAGTATTCTTCTATGTGTTTTCTCTTCTACTTTTTCTGTCTATGAGCTCTGTGTTATTTTTTGTTGTTATCTTCCTGTATATCTAAAAGACCATAGGAATAGAATTAATTTTCTGAATATTCTCCTTGTCCAAAGATGGCCGTTGGTCAGTCATAAATGCTTTCCATAAATGGTCTTGTCTTTTAGAGGAAAGTCCAGCAAACATTCTCTGAATGATACCTTGAAACTTGCTCCAAACGGCTGGGAGATCTTCTGTCATAAATGCTGATAATATTCAAAAACATTCCAAAAGATCAGCAGCATTTGAAATCTTGAAGACGTTGATCTCTCCAAAGAATCGTCGATCTGAGCTCTACGATCGTCGAACTGAGCTCAGAGATGAACTGAGATAAGCAGACAGAAATCGTCGAACTGAGCTCAAAGATCGTCGAACTGAGCTCAACGACCTGAGAAACAGCTGAAGGAGGCATCGTCGAACTGAGCTAGACGATAGTCGAGGGGAGTTAGACGATTAAGCAAAAGCTAGCTAAAAGCAGATAGTCGATCTGAGCTCGAAGATCGTCGACCGGAGTTCGACGATTTGTTGAAGTTGAGCTCAGAGAGCGTCGAACTGAGTTCGACGATTCGTCGACCAGAGCTCGACGAAGATTGCTTTAGACTTAGCTCTTCATCCTTGATCTTGGAGTGGTCTTGGGGGCAGCTTCAAAACTAAGTTCTAGACCCTAGACTCATTCTAATGTTGACCTTCTCAACTATACAACTAGGTCAACTAGGATCCTAAGACAAGCATAGTGATCCTTACCCAAATTAGTAATAGGGTGTTCCAACAATCTCCCCCTATTTGGGTTAGGATTACTATTTACAGACAATCATAAAGAGCATTCAATAATACAGAAGTTAAATACAAAATGCAGAGAAACAGCAATGCATATCACAGATAAATAGAGCAGATATCCAAAGGTGGATGATATGTTTGCTTACACAGATCACTTCTTTTCAGTTCCCTTTTTAAATAAAATTTCTCTGTTAGGGTTTAGAGCTTCTTTCTTGGACCTTCTGTCATCTTCTGCACCTAGAGAGGTTTGAGATCTTGGCCTTGGAACTACAGCCTCTGGGTGCAGCTTCATGTACTCTTCTGGATTGAAAAATTTCTTTGAAGCATACTTTTCCAGTTCTTTCTTTCTTTGTTCTGATAAGGTTGTAATGTTGGATATTTCTTTGCCTTGTTCTCTAGCCTTCTTAATCTGATCAAGAGCAGCCAACTCTTTCATCCTAGCAGTCCAGGCCACAGGATTGTTCTCAGGATCCTTATATGGAACAGCAGGTTCATATTTGTTGAGAGATTCAGGAGCAGGAGAGGTCCTTGGAGCAACTGTGTCTTTCAGTTTGTAAGGGTAAGGACCTGAAGTAGAGTCAGAATGGACTTGTCCTTCCCTTTGATAGGGTCTCTGTCCTCTTTGATTTCCTCTGTAACTACCCCTTCTGGGTTGATATCCTCTTTGATGTTGTCCCTTTTGGTAATACTTAGAATAGGATTGAGAGGAACTTTGTCTAGGAGCTGGAGCTTGAGGAGCTGAGCCTGATCCAGAGTCTGGAGGAGGAGGAGGAGGAGGCTGATGTTGAGATGATCCTTTTTCATATTTGTCAAGCTTTCTTCTCTTTTTCATGGCCTTTAGTTGGTTCTTGGAAAATTGCATCCATGGTTCAGTGATGGGGCAGTCATGCAGAATGTAATATGGAATGTCATTGGAGTCTTTAGCTTTGGCAGGAGGAACTGACATCATTGCTTTACTTCTGGCTTTCCTCTTTTTGGCAATTGTGCTGGCAGAATCATCAGAATCAGTTCTGTACTGATCACTTTCAGAACTCTGAGGTTGATCATATAAAACATCAATTCTTCTTAGATATTCTTCTTGAGCTTTGAGCTTTGCAGCAGCAGCAGGAGCAGGAGCAGGAGCAGCAGGGATAGCAGAATCAGCATCATCAGTTTCAACAACAATTTCCTCAGCATTAGGTGCTGGAATCATTTCTATGTCAGCAGCAGCAGTATCAACAAAATGAGGCACAGTGGCCTTAGTAGCAGCATCAGATACATCCACAGCCTTCCATGACTTGATATAGGAAACAATCTGGCTGGGATTACAGACAGGTACAGGCACAATGGCCTTGGACAGATCTTCAGCAGTAATTGGAGGCAGACAGCTTAGATAGGCTGTATCAAATCTGGATAGCAACCTCTGCAGATTAAGTGCAAAAGCACATCCTGAGCTTGCTGAGAGAGTAGAAGCTGGAGCTGGAGCTGGCACAATCACTTCATCATAAGGCATCTCCCCCTGCCTTGGTTCAGAGAGAGGTGAACCAAGGCACCCAGTAGAAGGGATTGCCTGGGAGGAGGAAAAAGAATCAAGTTTGGTGGACAGCTCCTGGACTTGCTTCAGGAGTGGAGTCAGGGAGGACTCCAGCAGAGATACCAGCTTGGGAGCTAGCAACTCATAGAGCCTGTCAGCCAGGCTAGAAAGATCTACATGCCCAAGTGAGGCTTGAGCAGAGGTAGTAGTCAAGGTGGATGGAGGGATGGTGACTGAAGCTGAAGAGGTGGAGGTAGGTGGAGTAGGGATTGTTGGTTCAGAAGATGGAATGATGGGGATAGAGAAGGTTGAGGAGAAGAGTGGAAGAGTAAAGGAGGGTATGAAGGTGGGTTGAGAGAGGATGTCAGTGAGCATTTGATGGAGGGAAGATGTCTCAGGAGGAGAAGAGGGAGAGTCATCCATGAGGGAATCCTCTAAAAGGGCAAATGATAGTTGAGTGAGGAATGGATAGGAAAAGAGAGGATGGAAGACCTCTGAGGAGGATGGTGGAGGGGATGACATAGGTGAGGAAATGGTAATGGGAGATGAGATAATAATGGTGGATACTGGTGGTGAGGAGGTGATGGCTTGGGTATATGTGGCTTGGGTGGATATGGCTAGGGGAGAAGAAGAAGCAGGCAGCTCTTCTACTAGAGGAGTGACCGGATTGGTCCTTGTGCCTGATAGAAGTGTTGCAGCAGCCCTGGAGGGGTTGATTATCTGCCTGTCCCATTTACTGAAGAGGGCACAGGAGAGCCTTTTGGATGCATTGATGAACATCCCAGAAGAGGTCAAAAGGTCAGGGCACCTTGAGTGCAGAAAGACCCCCAAGATTCTTCCAAAACTGACTGCAGACTTGCTTATCTTCTTCTTAATCAGGGTGAAGAAGATGGAGCCCCAGTCGAGGTGTTTCTTATCCAGTAAGGCTCCCATCAGGCAGAACTGATACCTGGAAATTGTGTCATGCGCTGAGTGCTTGGCCAACAGCACCTTCCCAACTACATCAGCCAGGAACTGGAATTCTATAGCCAGATTCTTTTTCAGCAGTTTATTAGGGTTGATTACATTATGACCCATCCTATCTAACATGGAGGCATACTCCTCTCCAGACAGATCAATGGAGTCTTCTCCAGTACTGAGTTGAAAGACGTCAGTTAATAAAGCCGGGGATAGAATTACCTGGGTCCCCTTAATGGTGCCGACAACAGTATTCTCAGTCTCATCTGCTGCGGTATAACACCATTCCTTAATCTCCTCAGATGCAATCTTCATCCTGGTAGTCATTATCTGGGTTAGCTGTTGTTCTCTGAATAGATTCAGAACATCCTTGAAGCGCTGGTCGCTTCCATCAAATGAGTTTATGTCTATGTCGAAACCGGTGTCGAACTTCATCTTGGCGATGGCAGCACTCAAATCAGCCATGTGTACCTGCAACAGAAAACCAAAAACGACCAAGCGTAGAAAATTTGGAGGGAAAAGGAAGAAAGTTGCAGAGTATGAAAGCGTAAAAAGGAGAACGACGGCTGAAAGATGATTTTATATTAGGGTTCGACGGCGAAAAAGAAAGTCGTTGAGCTCAGCTCGACGAAGCGTCGATCTCAGCTCGACGATTTAGGCTACAGAGGGAATCTGAAGAGTCTTCAAAATCGGCGATCTTCGTTCGACGATGTTGAAAACCGTCGAGCTCAGCTCGACGGCCTCTGAACAGAAGAAGAAAAATTCTAGATCTAGCGAAGGCTCTGAACTCAGATCGACGATAGCAAAAGCGTCGATCTCTGGTCGACGATTTTTGGAAAATCGTTGATCTCCGTTCGACGATTTTTGAGAAAACGTCGAGCGCAGTTCAGAGTCTAAACTCATTCAAAAGACAGAATTTTTTAGCCTAGTCTTGGTCTGTTTTAGCTTTTCAAAATCTTGGATTTTAATTAAGACTTCCTCCATCTATCATGCCTAACTGATTTAGGAAGAACCTGTGTTTCTTTTCATCCAAGGGTTTGGTGAAAATATCTCCCCTTTGCAAATCAGTAGGAATATATTGAAGTTCAATTTTGTTTTTCTCTACATTATCCCTTAGGAAATGATGCCCGATTTCTATGTGTTTTGTCCTACTATGGAGGACTGGATTTTGTGATATAGAAATAGCACTAGTATTATCACAGAAAATTTTTGACTGCTCTAAGTTGTAACCATAGTCTAGAAGCTGATTTTGTATCCACAATATTTGTGAGCAACAACTGCCTGCAGCCATATATTCAGCTTCAGCAGTTGAAGTTGACACAGATGTTTGCTTCTTACAAAACCAGGAGACAAGTCTGTCACCAAGGAACTGACATGTTCCACTGGTGCTTTTCCTGTCTATTCTGCATCCAGCATAATCAGCATCTGAGAATCCAGTTAATTCAAATCCTGATTCTTTTGGATACCAGAGTCCTAGATTTGGACAACTCTTTACATACCTAAGAATCCTTTTAACTAGTGTTAGGTGTGACTCTCTAGGGTTAACTTGGAATCTAGCACATATGCATGTAGCAAACATTATATCTGGTCTGCTAGCTGTAAGGTACAATAGAGAGCCAATTATTGCTCTATATGTTGTCTGATCAACTGGCTTCCCATGCTGATCAGCATCCAATACAGCATTGGTAGGCATGGGTGTTTTCATACAAGATGCTTCAGACATACCAAACTTCTTGACCAATTCTTTTGCATACTTGGCTTGAGAAATAAAGATGCCTTCAGCATGTTGTTTGACTTGCAATCCTAAGAAGAAGGAGAGCTCACCCATGCTACTCATTTCAAATTTGGAATGCATTAGGTTGGAGAACCTCTTGCACAAATTTGAATCAGTAGAGCCAAATATGATATCATCTATATAGATTTGTACTAGTAGGGTGTGGGACTTATGGGTTCTAATAAAAAGAGTTTGGTCTACTCTCCCCCTAATAAAACCATTTTCCAGAAGAAAGCATGCTAGGGTCTCATACCATGCTCTGGGAGCTTGCTTGAGACCATACAATGCTTTATGCAGCCTGTAAACATAATCAGGGTGGGTTAGAGAGATAAAACTTGGAGGTTGTCTAACAAAGACTTCCTCTTTGATGTCCCCATTAAGAAATGCACTTTTCACATCCATTTGGTATACTTTGAATCCCTTGTGAGCAGCATATGCTAGGAATATTCTGATGGCCTCTAACCTTGCAACTGGTGCAAAGGTCTGATCATAATCTATTCCTTCTTGTTGAGAGTACCCTTGAGCAACAAGCCTTGCCTTGTTTCTGACTATGACTCCTTGATCATCCAGCTTATTTCTGAAGACCCACTTTGTTCCAACAATGGGATGATCTTTTGGCTTAGGCACTAGTTCCCAAACCTGATTTCTTTCAAATTGATGCAGCTCCTCTTGCATTGCAATGATCCAGTGTGGATCTTGCTCTACATCTTGAATGGATTGAGGCTCAATTTGAGATAGGAAGCAAGTGTGCATTAGGTTCTGGTTGACCTGATTTCTGGTTTGCACACCAGCTGAGATGTCTCCAATAACTTGGGAGGTTGGATGATCTCTTATTGTTACTAAATCAACAGGAGGTGTTGATTGTTCACCAGCCTGTGTTGTTGTTTCCTCTAGTGGAACAGCAACTGGTTCTTCAAGGTGATTTTCTTTTAGATGTTGAACTTCTTCTTCATCATCACTGTTGTCATTCTTTTCAGTAACTTGCAGTTTGTTCAAGTCTTCAGCTAAAGAATGTACCTGCAAAGGTTCTATGGTAGAAGCATTCTTCTCCTTGAAAGACATGTTAGTTTCATCAAAAACAACATGAACAGACTCTTCAATTTTACAAGAAGATTTGTTGTACACCCTATAGGCCTTACTGATCATGGAGTATCCCAGAAACACTCCTTCATCAGCTTTGGCTTGAAATTTAGCTAGATATTTCTTGTCATTATTATGAACATAGCAAATACAACCAAAAACTTTAAAATAGTTTACTTTAGGTTTCTTCCCTTTGAGCAGTTCATAGGGAGTCTTGCCCTTCAGTTTATGTATCAGGCTTCTGTTCAACACATAGTTGGAGGTGTTCACTGCCTCAGCCTAAAAGGATAGAGAAAGGTGAGCATCTGACAACAATGTAGTAGCAGATTCAATTAGGGTTCTATTTTTCCTTTCAGCTACCCCATTTTGTTGAGGAGTTCTAGGAGCTGAGAAAGTGTGCCTGATCCCTTCACTTTGACAGAACTCTTGCATGAGAAGAGAATCAAACTCTGTCCCATGATCACTTCTGATCAGGGCAATGTGAGTGTTGAACTCAATCTGAATGCATTTGAGAAAATCTGTCAAACACTTGAAGTTATCAGACTTCTTCCTCAGAAAGAATACCCATGTGAATCTTGAGAAGTCATCTACAATCACTAAAGTATAGGATTTCCCTCCTAGGCTTTGCACTGATATGGGTCCAAAAAGATCCATATGCAACAGGTACAAGATCCTAGGTGAATCACTCTTATTAATTGAGTTAAAACTACTTTTAGTTTGCTTGCCTAATTGACATGCCTTGCAAAGTTCTTCCTTCTTGTAGGGACCAGAAGGTAGTCCTCTAACAAGGTTGTCTTTGGATAGCCTAGCAATGGTTCTAAGGTTAATGTGTCCTAGTCTTTTATGCCACAAATTGTTTGGTTTTGAAATGGAGTTAAACAGGCAGATATCTACTACAGGTGAAAGAAAATTCACTAAGTAAATGTTACCTCTTCTGTTACCTGTCAACACAGTTGTGTTATCCACTGACTGGACTTTGCATATGGCTTTGTTGAAGGTTACTTGATATCCTTCATCACACAATTGACTGATACTTATCAGGTTGTGCTTGAGTCCTTCAACATATGCCACCCTTTTGAAGGTGACTGAGCCAATTTGGACTGCACCATATCCTTTTGTAGTTCCAAAACTTAAGTCTCCAAAAATTACTTTGGGTCCAAGCTTGGCTTTGAAGGAAGTGAAATTGTCCTTGTCCCCTGTCATGTGCTTTGAGCACCCACTATCCAGATACCATTGATGGTTTGATGCTGGATAGGTCTTCACCTGCACAAAAACAGCTTATTTGTTTTTGACCCAGTTAACCTTGGGCCTAGGTTGATAACCTTTAAATTCTGAAATAAAGGACATCCCAGGTTGACTCTTATAGCCTTCAGGATGGTATCTCCTAGGAGTTACTATCCACTCAGTATAGGGGTTGAGTCCATGGGATGTGCAGCTTCTAGGATTGAATTTGACTGAGCCATTGAAAATGTGTTCACAATTCTGAACTCTGTTCGACGATCGTCGATCTGAGGTCGACGATCTTGGGTCAGATCGTCGATCTCTGTTCGAAGATCGATAGTGCTTGAGTTCAGAGTTTGGGTGTCGTCGAGCTGAGGTCGACGATCTGTGCTTAGATCGTCGAGCTCTGTTCGACGATCGTCGAGCTCTGCTCGACGCATTTTGTTGAACTGAAATTTTCTCTGGCAGGTCTGCATTCTTCCTAGCCACCTCTACTACTCCCTTTCCTTTGTCAGAGACAAACTTGATTGGAGTTGTTAACACTATAGGTTGGCTGGGGGAGGCACCCAAACCCAGTGTACTATTGAATCTAGAGTTCACTGTGCTTGTGATGTCCATAAGTCTGATACTCCTCCCATTTAGAGATTCTTCAAACTTTTTGGCCTTTGATAGTTCACTTTTCAGTGAAGCTATCTCCTCCCTACAGCATTCTAACTCCTCAGAGAGCTTGAGGTTCTTTGAGTTTAGGATACTATGCTCAGACAATTGATTCCTGAGAGATATTATCTCCTTCTCAGATTTTAATAGGTCTAGGCATAGTGTCTTAAATTCACTTTTGAAATCTTCAGAATGAAAATCAAAAGAATTGATTACCTGATCTTCATCTGGGTGAGTGTCTGAATCTGATTCTGATTCTTCATCAGAGTTTTGTTGTGATGCATTGATAGCCATCATGCAGAACTCCTTTTCATCTGCATCATCCTCATCATCACTGGAACTGGATGATGCTTCAGATTCCTCTTCAGTCTCACTCCAGGTCTCAGCAACAAAGCCCTTCCTTGTATGTTTGTTTTTGCTGAAGGAGGCTTTGCCTGAGTTGTTCTTCTTGTGATCCTTTCCTTTTCTTCTTTCTCTTCTATCTCTCTTGTCCTTATTCTTGTTCTCTGGACAGTCAGGCACAATGTGTCCTGGTTTCCTGCAACCAAAGCATATGATTTCTGTAGTGTTGTTTGATTTATCATACCTTGGTTTATCATGACCCTTGTATGGCCTTTTTCTGAAATCTTTTCTGGCCATTTTGTAGAATCTCTTAGCCAGTAGACTTATGAGCTCATCATTTCCTGTGGCTTTATCTTCAGGCTCCTCTTCTGCAGCCCTGAAGGCTATGGTCTTTTCTTTCCTTGTGGCTGGAGAGGCAGCCTTCTGTTCTTCTTCTCTATTTTTAATGAGCAGCTCATAGGATTTGAGCTTGCCCAGGAGAGCTTCAGTGGTAATCTCATTCAGACTTCTGGCATCTTTGATTGGCCAGATTCTTGAATCCCAAGTGCTGGGAAAACACATCAGGATTTTATCATTTAGTTCAGTTAAAGAGATTTCCTTGTCCAAAGTCTTTAGCTCATTGACAATCAGACTTAGTCTATTGTACATGTCAGCCACTGATTCACCTTCTCCTTTCTTGAAGTTCTCATATTGACTTATCAGATGAGACCTTCTATCCTTTCTTTCATCAGCAGATCCTGAGACAATTTCAGAGAGTTTGTCCCAGGTTTCTTTGGCTGAGTTGCATTCAGCTACCTTTTGAAAAATGTCATCAGACATAGTTTGGGCCAAGATGTTCATAGCCTTAGCATCTGCAATCTTCCACTTCTTTATATCTGCATCTGTTCCAGAAGGAGGTGGAACAGCACTTGTACTTGAGCTTGCTGGTGGAGTTGGACACACTGTCAAGACAGAATTAAAGATATCCTCATCAATAGAATTCATATACAATCTAATCCTTGCCTTCCAGAGTGCAAACTTGGAGAGGTTGCACACTGGTGGTCTGGTGCTTGCATAATCTTTGTTCTGTGCCATGTCTCTAAATGAGTAGATAGATGTATAGAAAGTAATCCTCTACAGAGATTGATCTTATCAGGGATCTTTTGGTTCAGGTGTTAACCAGTATGGGCAACCAACCTGCCTCTGATACCAATTGAAAGTGAGGATAAGATCTATCTCAACTCTAGAGGGGGGTGAATAGAGTTTACTTAAAATATTTTTGAATTATTAAAATAGCACAAATTAAAATTCTATTTAAGCTATAGTGTAAAGTGCTAACAGAAACTTAAAAACTGAAAGGAAAAGGACACAGCACACAGCAGACAAATCACACAAGCAGAACCAGAAGACACAAGGAAATATAGTGGTTCCCCAAAACTGGGTACATCCACTCTTCTACCACCCTTGGTAGGAATCCACTCAGGACTGAGTTGATCAGGTGTCCTGACACCAATGAGCTTTTGATAAGGTGCTCAAAAACCAAAGCTAGATTTTTTGATAAGGTGTCTTGCCACCACTGAGTTTTGACAAGGCTCTCAGAACCAGACAGAACTTTTGAAGGGAGTTCAAGAACCCTTTTACAGCAGGAAAAGAAAAAGTGAAAGTTGAAGTTGTCTTCTCTGTTCTCAGTCAAATGAGAGAAGCACAAGTGGATTGAAGATGACAAAGCTCCCCCTGAGATGTAGAGAGGTTCAGGCAGAGAAGCTTTGTAGAAGGGTGATAGGTCTTCAGAACTTGATCTCCAGAAAAGAATGGTTTCAGCAGAACAGCTGAAAGATGATGTGTCTGGAAATCTAAGATGAAGATGCAAGAACACAGTATTCTTCAGCTAACAGTATTCTTCTGTGTGTTTTCTCTTCTACTTTTTCTGTCTATGAGCTCTGTGTTATTTTTTGTTGTTATCTTCCTGTATATCTAAAAGACCATAGGAATAGAATTAATTTTCTGAATATTCTCCTTGTCCAAAGATGGCCGTTGGTCAGTCATAAATGCTTTCCATAAATGGTCTTGTCTTTTAGAGGAAAGTCCAGCAAACATTCTCTGAATGATACATTGAAACTTGCTCCAAACGGCTGGGAGATCTTCTGTCATAAATGCTGATAATATTCAAAAACATTCCAAAAGATCAGCAGCATTTGAAATCTTGAAGACGTTGATCTCTCCAAAGAATCGTCGATCTGAGCTCTACGATCGTCGAACTGAGCTCAGAGATGAACTGAGATAAGCAGACAGAAATCGTCGAACTGAGCTCAAAGATCGTCGAACTGAGCTCAGCGACCTGAGAAACAGCTGAAGGAGGCATCGTCGAACTGAGCTAGACGATAGTCGAGGGGGGTTAGACGATTAAGCAAAAGCTAGCTAAAAGCAGATAGTCGATCTGAGCTCGAAGATCGTCGACCGGAGTTCGACGATTTGTTGAAGTTGAGCTCAGAGAGCGTCGAACTGAGTTCGACGATTCGTCGACCAGAGCTCGACGAAGATTGCTTTAGACTTAGCTCTTCATCCTTGATCTTGGAGTGGTCTTGGGGGCAGCTTCAAAACTAAGTTCTAGACCCTAGACTCATTCTAATGTTGACCTTCTCAACTATACAACTAGGTCAACTAGGATCCTAAGACAAGCATAGTGATCCTTACCCAAATTAGTAATAGGGTGTTCCAACAAATGGGCTTGACCCTAGTCGTCAATCCTTCGTCCACCGGCACTTGATCAACTGCGATCACCTGCGAAGGCTCCTGCACCGCCTTCCGCAACACTGAAATGTGGAATACATCGTGTAGACCACTCAACTCCACTGATAGCCTCAAACGATAAGCCGCTTCGCCGACCCGCTCCAGAATCTCAAAAGGTCCAAGGTATCTTGGGCTCAGCTTCTTCAAGCGTCTCACCTGCGAAACCCCCTTGAACGGCTTCACTTTCAAGTATACCCAATCGCCTACCGTGAACTCCACGTTCCGGTGCTTGGCATTGTAATACTTAGCCTGTCTGTCCTGAGCGATCAACAAGCGCTCCCGAATGATCCGCACCAACGAAGTAGCACTTTCCACCTCCTGCTTCTTGTACAACCTTGCCTCACCCGTTTCAAGCCACGATAACGGCGTGCGACACTTCCTATCATATAGGGCCTCAAAGGGCGCCATTTGGATACTCGCCTGGTAGCTATTGTTGTACGCGAACTCCACCAAATACAGGTGGTCCTCCCAATGCTTCCCGAAGTCTAGAACACACATGCAGAGCATGTCCTCCATTGTTCTATTGACTCTCTCGGTCTGTCCATCCGTCTGCGGATGGAAGGCTGTGCTGAACTTCAACTTTGTCCCCAGCATCTGCTGCACCAACCTCCAATCATTGGACGTGAAACGCCCATTGCGATCACTCACAATGCTGCGAGGCACACCATGCAGTCTAACTATATTGTCAACATACAACTTCGCCAATTTCTCCACTGGATCATCCTTCCTATGCGGAATGAAGGGCAACACCTTTGTTAACCGATCTACGATCACCCAGATGGCGTCGTTCCCCTTCTGCGACCTTGGCAACCTGATGAGTCCTCTTTATATACCTATTTTCGGACTCATCTAGGCTTATTTTCTTGTCTTTGCACACCGTTTAGCGTCATTTGCACTTCTTTTGGTTCGCTACGGTTATTCCACGTCTTGTGCACTTTATTAGCCTATTTCTGTGCGTGTGTGTATTTCCCTTTTTGCTTTGCTTAATATTTATGTCTGTGACTGCCATGTCGACATCCCGTCCAGTTTTCCTGCAGGTTCTGGGATCGTGTGGGCGTCCGGGATAGGACATTCACCATTTTCGGCAAAGGAGTCAATGGTCGTGCGTTTTTACCCACGCACGATCATCGACCTCTTTGGCGCACGATCACTGGTCGTGCGCAGTCATGACCTCTTCTGTGAAAGTTCTGTCCCGGCATATCGCACGATCATCAGCCATACCGCGCACGATCACTGCTCGTGCGCTGCCGGTCGTGCGCAGTCACACCTTCTTTTTCCACTTTTCTGCCTCCATATCGCACGATCACAGGCCATACCGCGCACGACCACTGGTCGTGCGCCTGTGATCGTGCGCGCTGTTTAAATCTGTTTTCTATAAATAGCGCAGGTCCGCCCTAATTTTGGAATCGATCAAATCACGCGACTTTTCCGCCGTTTCTCGTCCCGAACGAGGGTTTCCGCCGTCTTCCTCCATCTCCCACCTTAGGGAGGGTCTCCGGGCAAGCTTACAACGCCAAATCAACGCCGGAGCATCCTCTCGGCCTCCTCCTTCATCCTCAAGCTTCAAGCGGAGTTTTGACCGAGCTTTCTCCATCAAGCAAGGAAGGGCCGGAGCCGCAATCTACGGATCATTTCAACGAAGAAGACGGGTCCATTGGGAGTGAGTGACAGCCTCCTCTACCCCGGACGCAGTTGAGGACCGAGCTTGGACTCGGATTGACAACCCGGGATTCCAACCGTGAACCCTCAACAAGGCTTCGGATTCGGTCGATTCGCACACCTCTTTCTCTTGTATTTGATAGCTTAGTTTAACTCTATGTATTGATGAAGTATTTTTATTGATTAGCATTTTCACTTATTCATGTCTATGTGAGTTATTGTGATTTTGTTATTATTGCTTGAGGTGCGCCTTGTTATTTCGCCATCCATCCACCCTTGCCGCACTAGCAATTGCTAGTGGCGTGCGTTGCGAAGAGGTGCCCACGACCCTCATTCCGCCATTCTCACCACCTCATCCGCTAGCCTACTCTTCCATCCGCCAAGCGATTCGGTGCATAGCGGCCCGTGTAGTTTCCATCCCGCCTGGCGAAGCAGTGCATAGCGGCCTGCATAGTAGGATTTCCGCCGTTCTCTCCACCTCATCCGCTAGCCTACTCGTCCATCCGCCTAGCGATTCGGTGCATAGCGGCCCGACTAGCCTTCCATCCCGCCTGGCGAAGCATCGCATAGCGGCGTTGCATAGGAGTAGTTGATAGATTTTTACTTTCTGTTTCCGCAACCATCCAAACCCCATCGTTACCTTCGCCCCGAGGACTTCAATCTCAAGTCCTCCTCGACATTAACTCATCCCTTACTGTGTTCCTCAAGAGACCGACACTCGGGGATTTATTCCCAAACTTTATTACTTGTGCGACCGGTGCGCTTGCCGTTTTCCACGCATCAAGTTTTTGGCGCCGTTGCCGGGGAACACAGTCGTTTGAGTTTTTGAAGAGGTAGATGCGAGATAGTCGCCCTTGTCCATTTGTTCATACCCTATTTTGTCTTTATTTTAGTTTTTGAAATTATTTACTTTATTTTTCTTGTCCCTTCCTTGTTTTTTTTTTTTTTAATATTGCAGATCCGAGTTATTTTATTCTTGTGTGTAGTAATTTCCGGTAAATATTTCTGTTCGCGATGGATTCTGCTGCCGAGTGCCGTATTATTGACGCTTTGCGGAGATGCATCGATGCCATGGCTGTTTCTAATGCCGAGCACTGTTTTCGGTGTATTCTATGTCAAGGTGTGGGCCATATGTTGAAGGATTGCCCTCGCTTGTGCAAGCCTTCTACCTCTGTGGACGCATCCGTAGCAGTCCCCTGTTCGCGGGAGACTACTATGGATAGGCCTATTAGGGTGTTGCCTGGCCCATACATTGACATGGCGCACCTTGCTCGATCTTTGCCCGTTGAGATTACGGAAGAATCTCTCGCCGCATATAGTTCCTTCATGGGTTCCTCAACCCCTTTTTACGAGCTTCCTCTGAGTGATCATTCTCACTCGGATGTTAGTCCGCAAGGAGTGGATCGGGAACTCATGGACGATCCTGTATGGGACGATGAGAGTGTTCCGATCGTCGACGGGGTGGCATCTGCGGATGATGTTGCGATGGGGCCTGCGCATTCTATGCCTGATTTTGAGAGCAGCCTTGCCCCTCTGCAATTTTTGCCGGAGTTTTCTACTCCTTTTTCTTGTGAGTCGGCTGATGAGGCCGTTATTGTGGATGATTCGGTGCCCGAGGTTGCGCCGAAGTGGGATGAGGATTCTGCTATCTCCGATGGAGAATGTGGATCTTCGGACCACTATGACGCACCCCGGTGGGACGAGGAGTACTACCTTTCGGATGAGGAGGTTTGCACCTCCCTATCTGACGAGGTGACCCCCCTTTCCACCGCGGACTTCGAGTTCTCGGATTCTCCCCAATACGACTCATATGACACTGACGATGATCATTGTTTGGATCCTGCTGGGAGTGATACCGGGATCACTCCCCCGATTTCTGATTGTTTTTGTCCTTCTTCTCTTTTATTCCTTGATCCCCCTTCCATATCTGAGCCTGTGCGGGTTGATTCTCCGCTGGTGTGCTGGGATGACGATGAGCCTTGTGCTCAAGCCGTTGACTCCTACGCGCCTGTGTGGGATGACCCCTTGCTAGGCAAGGATATTTTTTGTGGTGAGATGAGTGAGGACCAGTGCTTCTCCTCATCTTACTTCCTATTTCCTCTACCTGTGCGTCACAGGTATTATTATCTAGGTAGAGGGGTAACTGTGCTATCACCGTATCGGTACCCGTTACCGACACGAATATTAGGACAGTTGCCTGTGCACTTTTCATTTCATAGGCCCATTAGCTAGAACTTTTCTTTTGTTGAATAAGTCGTGCTGGGATGACAATAACCCCAGTACTTATCTTAAATTTTCTGCATTTTTATTTTTATTTTATGTCTAGCTTAGTTTAGTATTTTCTTTTGGTATATTTTTCTTTTGTTTTTGCGGAGCTCACCCCTGCAGGTATTCATGGAAACTACGCATTGGCGGGGTTGTGATTCTTCGTATGGCGGGCCTGCTTCTAGTTTTCACGCGTCTTCTGGTATGCTCACTTGCTGAGCATTGGGTAACCTCTTCCCTTAGCTCTTTTTGATTTAAATTTCTCTATCATTTGATGTGTTGTTTAGTTTAAGTCTGGGGGAGAGTCAGTTTACCTTTTGCACGTGCACATTTCTTTTGCATACTAGAAGCTTTTACATTATTATTTTGTTTAAGTTCATTGCATCGCACACCACTGCACCCACATGAGCGCGAGCTTAGCGGTTTGCGTGTCACGAGTTGAACCTGTATCTTTGTTCGATTTGGAAAATTTCTGTGCTAGTTCAGGATTGCGCGACGGAGTAAAATGTTGGCCTTGCTGTGTTTCTAGTCAACTGCTCTCGTTTTGTATAGAAATTTGTGTAGATTTAATTTTTCTGTATGCTTATAGTTTTATATTTTTCTATTTGCGTACATACTTTTTATTCTACTCAAAAGTTGGTGAATCCGGTGTGAATCAAACGGTAGTGTAGGAATGTGTGTAGCCGCCACTAGACTCGTATTGCTTGAGTCGGGAGGAAGGATTATCTTTCTCGGTTGCTAAGAACTTGCCCCAAGCTATTCTTGAAGCATTGGTACACGGTTAGTCTAGCGTGAGAGTGATGTAGGCCATCTTTTGGCCCGGTTGAGCTTTGTACCGTTCCTAACGTCATATCCTCGCTAAGCCCCGTTGTGCCTACCCTTCTTTTGATTCAGCTCCACCTATATTTCACCAAAGCCTTATAGCCTATCCTAGTCGCGCACCCAAGTCGAGCTTAATGTTTTATATTTTCATGTTGGGTTGTGATGTGGTGTTATTATTTGTGAAAATGTGGAAGTGCTTCCAAGTTATATCTGCTGAAATTATGAAAATAAAAAGATGAAAAAGAAAAGAAAATGATTTAAAAAAGAAAAAGAGAAAAGAAAAAGAAAAAGAAAAAGTTTAATTGAAAATCTTTATTTGAGATGATTCGGATTTGGAGTAGGCGGTGCACACACCCATGTTGCAAAAGTTAAGTCTGGGGGTGTGGTGCACCCGTGTTTATTTTGTGGGCAGCGGGTACTAGTTTTGTACGTTAGCTCATTTGGGTTAGGTGCATACCCTTCATATTTACCCTTGTTTTCCTCACCGTAACCCAAGCCCCGTTATTACCCGAAGTCCTACGGACTTGCGCTTGAGTTGACTGGTGCCGTGGAGAGAGTGCGAACGGGCAAGCTTATGGTTTCCGACATTGGTGGATTCCTTTGGGGGTAATCTTGAGCCCCGGTCTTCGGCAATGCTCACCTTAGTGGCTTGTCTACTTTCTCCCTGCGTAGGACCGGATGATTCACCGTGATTCTACTTTTGAGTAATAATAACTTTTTGATACGCATTGTGAAAAATATAAAATATTTTGTATACTTAAAAATTTCCTCTACTTTATTTTTATGCACGCGGGCATGCGACTTCGCATGGTACTCCATTTTGCAATTTCTTTGTTAGCTAGTTCTTTTTCCTTTTCTGCTTAGGTTGTGTTTGCTCGGGACGCGCAAACGGTTAAGTCTGGGGGTGTGATGAGTCCTCTTTATATACCTATTTTCGGACTCATCTAGGCTTATTTTCTTGTCTTTGCACACCGTTTAGCGTCATTTGCACTTCTTTTGGTTCGCTACGGTTATTCCACGTCTTGTGCACTTTATTAGCCTATTTCTGTGCGTGTGTGTATTTCCCTTTTTGCTTTGCTTAATATTTATGTCTGTGACTGCCATGTCGACATCCCGTCCAGTTTTCCTGCAGGTTCTGGGATCGTGTGGGCGTCCGGGATAGGACATTCACCATTTTCGGCAAAGGAGTCAATGGTCGTGCGTTTTTACCCACGCACGATCATCGACCTCTTTGGCGCACGATCACTGGTCGTGCGCAGTCATGACCTCTTCTGTGAAAGTTCTGTCCCGGCATATCGCACGATCATCAGCCATACCGCGCACGATCACTGCTCGTGCGCTGCCGGTCGTGCGCAGTCACACCTTCTTTTTCCACTTTTCTGCCTCCATATCGCACGATCACAGGCCATACCGCGCACGACCACTGGTCGTGCGCCTGTGATCGTGCGCGCTGTTTAAATCTGTTTTCTATAAATAGCGCAGGTCCGCCCTAATTTTGGAATCGATCAAATCACGCGACTTTTCCGCCGTTTCTCGTCCCGAACGAGGGTTTCCGCCGTCTTCCTCCATCTCCCACCTTAGGGAGGGTCTCCGGGCAAGCTTACAACGCCAAATCAACGCCGGAGCATCCTCTCGGCCTCCTCCTTCATCCTCAAGCTTCAAGCGGAGTTTTGACCGAGCTTTCTCCATCAAGCAAGGAAGGGCCGGAGCCGCAATCTACGGATCATTTCAACGAAGAAGACGGGTCCATTGGGAGTGAGTGACAGCCTCCTCTACCCCGGACGCAGTTGAGGACCGAGCTTGGACTCGGATTGACAACCCGGGATTCCAACCGTGAACCCTCAACAAGGCTTCGGATTCGGTCGATTCGCACACCTCTTTCTCTTGTATTTGATAGCTTAGTTTAACTCTATGTATTGATGAAGTATTTTTATTGATTAGCATTTTCACTTATTCATGTCTATGTGAGTTATTGTGATTTTGTTATTATTGCTTGAGGTGCGCCTTGTTATTCCGCCATCCATCCACCCTTGCCGCACTAGCAATTGCTAGTGGCGTGCGTTGCGAAGAGGTGCCCACGACCCTCATTCCGCCATTCTCACCACCTCATCCGCTAGCCTACTCTTCCATCCGCCAAGCGATTCGGTGCATAGCGGCCCGTGTAGTTTCCATCCCGCCTGGCGAAGCAGTGCATAGCGGCCTGCATAGTAGGATTTCCGCCGTTCTCTCCACCTCATCCGCTAGCCTACTCGTCCATCCGCCTAGCGATTCGGTGCATAGCGGCCCGACTAGCCTTCCATCCCGCCTGGCGAAGCATCGCATAGCGGCGTTGCATAGGAGTAGTTGATAGATTTTTACTTTCTGTTTCCGCAACCATCCAAACCCCATCGTTACCTTCGCCCCGAGGACTTCAATCTCAAGTCCTCCTCGACATTAACTCATCCCTTACTGTGTTCCTCAAGAGACCGACACTCGGGGATTTATTCCCAAACTTTATTACTTGTGCGACCGGTGCGCTTGCCGTTTTCCACGCATCACAACCCATGCACAAAGTCCATAGATATGTCGTCGAACTTCCACTCCGGTATAGGCAAGGACTTCAGAAATCCTCCCGGCTTTTGGCACTCCGCCTTCACCAAGGCGCATGTTTGGCACTTAGCCACAAACAACGCCACATCTTTCTTAAGCCCCGGCCACCAAAACAGCTTCTTGAGGTCACGGTACATCTTTGTGCTCCCTGGGTGGATCGAGTACTTGGTATTATGAGCCTCGTACATAAACTCCGCCCATAGGTCACTCCCGCTTGGGACGCACAACCGATGATCCTTCCTTAGCAACCATCTTCCACTGAAAATTGGGAATATGACCCATCCAATGCTGCCTCCATAACTCCTTCATGGAGTCATCTAACTCCAATGCCTGCCGAACACGATCAGCCAGGTCATACTGGACCTCTGTCCAGTTCAACATTGCTTTGGCGCTCATCTGCTTGTCAACGCAATAGATCTCAAGCTCCTCCAACTCCCGTACTAGCCGCTCATCATGCACCGACAACCAGTTGGCTTGGGCGGGAGCCCTGCGGCTCAGCGCATCCGCAACTGCGTTGCCCTTCCCGGGTACATAATGTATTTTGAAGGTGTAGTCCCCCAGGAACTCCATCAACCTCCTCTGCCTCATATTAAGGTCCTTTTGATCCAACAGGTATTTTAGGCTCTTGTGATCGGTGTATATATCGACCTTTATGCCGTATAGGTAGTGCCTCCACAACTTAAGTGCAAATATCACGGCCGCCAACTCCAAGTCGTGGACCGGATAGTTCCTTTCATGCACCTTTAGCTGACGCGATCCATACGCAATCACACTTCCATGCTGCAACAACACGCAGCCCAAACCACTACCAGAAGCGTCGCTATACACCTCAAAGCCCTCGGTCCCACTCGGCAAACTAAGCACTGTCGCCGTGGTCAACCGTCTCTTCAGCTCCTCAAAAGCTTGCACGCACTCCTGCGTCCACAAGAATCTCTGATCTTTCCTTGTCAACTTCGTGAGAGGTAGCGCTATCCGCGAGAAGTTCTCTACGAAGTGCCTGTAATATCCGGCAAGCCCAAGAAAACTACGGACTTCCGCGATAGAAGATAACGCAAGCCACTCCCGTATCGCAACGATCTTCGCCAGATCCACCGCTATACCTTCCCCACTAACAATGTGACCAAGGAACGCTACCGAGGGTAGCCAGAACTCGCACTTGGAGAATTTCGCATACAGCTCATTCCTCCTCAAAGTCTCCAACACCAGATGCAAGTGCTTGAAGTCATCTTCTTCGCACTGCGAGTACACCAATATATCGTCAATAAAGACGATCACAAATCGGTCCAGGAAATCTCGGAACGTCCTGTTCATCAAGTCCATAAACACTGATGGCGCATTCGTTAGTCCAAACGGCATGACCGTGAACTCGAAATGCCCATACCTTGTGCTGAACGCCGTCTTCGGGATATCACACTCCCTGATCCTCAACTGATAGTACCCTGACTTCATGTCCAACTTAGAATATACCGATGATCCGACTAACTGATCAAAGAGATCATCAATCCTCGGGATCGGGTACTTGTTCTTTTCCGTCAGCTTGTTCAACTCTCTGTAGTCGATACACAACCGCATGCTACCATCCTTCTTCTTAACGAAGAGGACCGGTGCGCTCCAAGGCGACGAGCTTGGACGCACATAGCCTTGATCCATCAGCTCCTCTAGTTGAACTTTCAACTCTGCCATCTCCTTAGGCGCCAACCTATACGGAGCACGTGACACCGGTTTGGCCCCCGGTACGAGCTCGATGGTAAAATCAATCTCTCGCTGCGGTGGGGCTCCGGGAAGACTATCCGGGAACACATCGGGGTATTCACAAACCACGGGGATGCTATCCAACGTGGACTTTGGCTCCACAGCTCCCACTATTGCAAAGAACAGCTCTGCACCAGCACGAACTGCCTTTACCACCTGAAGAGCAGACATCAGCATCTTGCTCGACCCCTTGAGTCCCTCGAATGTTGTCTCCCATCCAACACCCAGTTTGACCTCCTTCCGGTCGCAGTCAATCCAAGCTTTCTGCTCCGAAAGCCAATCCATCCCAAAGATAACGTCGAACTCTACTAGCGGCAGCAATGACGCTAGCAAGTCAAACTCTTGGCTCCCTATGTGAACCTTTACGGCGCACACCCTGTCCGCACGCATCGAGCACCCATTCCGTAACAGCACATCCAACTTGTCCTTCGCCATCGAAGAAGGGACTCCGATGCGCAATATAAAATGTTCGGACAAGAAGGAGTGTGAAGCTCCCGTATCGAACAGTGCCCGTGCCGGACTATCGCTAATCACCACAAAGCCTAAGCAAAAGACATTAACCTAGCAAGCAATAGGTAATAGTATTTTAAAGTCAACTTGATATAGATTAACTCATACCTGTCACCACATCTGCTTGCTTGATGGCCTCCTGCTGGCCAGAGTTATAGACTCTAGGCTGAGTCGGAGCATAGTGGGACGCGGTTGACTCCACCGCCTTTCCCTTCTCCTCGTAAGTAGCTCCTTGCTTCCTTTCGGACTTTGAGCGTCCGCTCCAGCAATCGCGGGCAAAGTGCCCCATCTTTCCACACGTAAAACAAGCGCCCGGGGTTCGATTGGTAGTTGCCCCCGAGGCACCTGCAGAAGGAGCTGGACCAGACGTCCTAGTCTTCTTGTAGAATCTTCGATAGCCCGACTTCGACTTAGTCGGCGCCTTGAACTCCGATTTCTTACCACCGGACTCCCTCTCCTTCTTCGCTTGCACGTTCCTCATGTCCTTCTCCAAGGACCGGGCCGAACTAACCAGGGTCATGAAACCCTGCGCCTTGGGCCCCGACAGTAGCAACCTTAGATCATCTCTTAGCCCTTCATAGAAGCGGCTCGTCTTGCACTCCTCGTCTGCGAAGGTAGCGCCGGCATATCTCCCCAACCGAGTAAACTCGTGGAGGTACTCGTCAACGGTGCTATCCCCTTGCACCAACTTCTAAAATTCGCTTTCTAGCGCGATCCTCTGCGCCGAGGGGAGGTAACGAGCCATGAACAGTCTCGCAAACTCCTCCATAGAAACTTCGGCCAACGGCCTTCCCCTCAACAGATGTAGCTCTAGGCCTTCCCACCATAGTCTTGCGTCCCCATCCAAAAGGAACGTTGCTATAGTGGTCTTCTGCCACTCTTCCGTTTCCGTCGCAGTCATCACCCTGTTGACCCTTGAGAGCCAATCCTCTGCTTGAGTCGGGGTTTCTGCCCCCGTGAATACCGGCGGATGAAAGCCCATCACATGCTTCAGTTGTCTTTCAGTTGCTCTCCGAGGCAACTCCGGCTCCACTGCCACCTGCTCAACCCTTCTAGGCTCCGCCGCTTGGAGCGGCACTTGCTCCCTCGCAGGAGCAGGCTGCTGCACCTGTTTTGCAGGTTATGCATTAATCATTGCCATGACAGCTCCTGCCACCAACGTAATGGTCTCGGCAGACGGAGGTGTTGCAGGCGCTTCACTTGGCGCACTGCTTGCCTCAGAACCTGGCCGTTCTGACGGCCCAACACCACTCCTGGTCACCTATAATCGTGCAAAATACCAATAAGCGACCAAATATTACTGCAAACAACAATTATAGGAACACGCAGGTTCCTCAAACATGTGTATTTTCATTCCTAAGTGGACATTCATGGGTTCTTTTCATGGTATAACGATGACACACACATGTGCTCACCACCCCTTAAAGTGAATTCGTCCACGAATTCATTTAAGTTTGACAGAAACCAGTAGTCTGATACCAATTTGTAACACCCCTATCTGTCGTATAGCATATAGCAGTAGGTCCGGCCGGGGCCCGACGCCATATACTACGGACAGACCGGTTGGTTACGCGTTGAAACCAATCAACCAATCATAACGTCCTACACAACACCTAGCGGAAGCAATTATTAAGTTGCACAATTAAGAACCCTGCCAACAACATGAATGTCCACTACAAAAACATCCGCAGGAATGTTCCAATACACATAAAATAGAAATGGCCGTAAGGCCTTACAATAGTTCGCTTTAAATAAAGTGTTTTCCAAACATCGGCACGTAGGCCGGCCATACATTATAAACGGGAAAAACATAAACATTTAGGCCTTCGAGGGCCGGCACAGCTTCAAGGGCTTTTAGCCCGCTATTTTCCGCTCGGCTCCGCAGCACCTGCAAGCCACAATCCACCGCCCGGTGGTAAACAAAATAACGGTCAGCTATGCTGACCAAATTATAACGATCCCGCCCCCAAAATCGGGGCGGCGATGCTTTTTCCCTGCACTTTATTAGTAGGCAATAACAGTAATGTAAACACACTTCAACATAGGCGTAGGCTCGCACGGCCACACACCCCATGCACTCAGGGCACATTCACGGCGAACCGGCCAACGTCACGTCAATTCAAGCCATAGACGTTCCCGTTCCACCACCGCCTCATGGACGACCAACCATATGATCATTTTGCCTTCCTGGCCTTGGTCACGGCAATTTAATCCATAGACCACCGAAGACCCTCATCCATGCCAACGGTCCTACCGAACGATATAGACCGGTTACGGCTCCGCCTGACCCGTGCTCATACCGCAACGACAATTTAAGCCATATGCGCAGGTCAAGACTCGCCGAGTCCCGTTTCCGCCACAACATTCACATAACCCAGTTATGTTCACGTTGGCTCCCCGGCCATCGTGTTGTCAAAACTCGCTTTTGCCCAGTTTTCCGGGTGCACCTTGGAGTTAATCTCCAAGGCTCCCTATTGCAATCTACCACGTAGAAAACCCGAAAAACGCCCAAACACCCGGAGCCTTCCCCGGTTCATATGCAATGCAACATCACCGATCCGGCTCTACTTGTCCGGATAGGCTTCACACACAATGCCTACGTCCGTTTTCGCATACGGACTCTATACAAGGGGGACTTTACATATCTACGCCAAGAAACGCTCCAACTCTTCGCTCACTCGCGAGAGTGGGCTTCCTATGCAAAGGAAAAGAGGGCTTCACATGCCCTAGGATGAGAATCGTTACCCTTGCGTTTTTCCGCGGCGCCATCGAAAACTATGCGGTTGGAAAGCACCGCAACGACGTCACCTCCGCGGATCTGGACTCGGATCGCGATTTGGAGCTCCGAAGCTCCTCTGGCGGCCGGATCTAGCCCTTCTTCCTCTTCCTTGCTCTCTCCTCTCTCTAGATTTTAGAAAGAGAACCACTCAAGAGAAATGAGGGTTTCTAAACCCTATTCCCGGGTATAACCCTGGGGAAACAACCCCCAGCCGTCGGATCTCAAATCAAAGAAACGAACGGCCTTGATCGGGCCTGAAATCATAAAATCTGGGCCGAACACGGGTTGACACACGGCCGTGTGCCTGGCCGTGTCAGCCATTCGGCATCTCGACCGATTCGAAAACCAGCACACGGCCCTTGACACGGCCTATGATACGGCCATGTCACATGTGACACGCCCGTGTTGGTACCCGTGTCACGCCCCCCGTGTGAAATCGGCCAACACTTCGCAGTCAGAGAGGTACACGGCCTTGCGACACGGCATAGGACACGCCCGTGTCACATTTGACACGCCCGTGTCTGTGCCCGTGTCACGGCCCGTGTACCACTGTGTCGATTCCCTTGAGTGATACGGCCTGGGACACGCCCGTGTCCTAGGCCGTGTCCCACCACTCGACACTCGACGACCGCCGACACGGCGACCGCACGACCCGTGGTCGAACATACCCTGACACGGCCTCCGACACGCCCGTGTCGGGACCCGTGTCACCTGCTTCAAAACCCCGTCTTGGCTTAAAAATGCCACCCGTCCCTCTTTTGAGTTTCGGGGTGTTACAATAGAGGCTAGCTCATCTGAACTATAAGTCAATAAGACAGTTGTTCATCATGGGGTTAGTGAGGAATGGTCCTCAAGTCAAGTGCATTAAAGAGGGTGTGTGTTCAGCTTGCAAAAAGGGCAAACAGACTAAGTCCTCTTTCCATGCACTTGATCCAAAGATTCAATGAGATGTTTATATCTCTTGCATATGGATTTGTTTGGTCCAATGCCAGTTCATAGTCTTGGTAGGAAAGTATACACTTTAGTTATTGTGGATGACTATTCTAGATTCACATGGGTTTTCTTCTTAAGGCAGAAATCTGAAACTCCTACTATTTTCCAGACCTTTGTTAGACAAATTCAGAATAAATTTAACAATTCAGTGGTCAAAATCATAAGTGACCATGGAACTGAATTTTAGTCTGAATGTATGAAAAAGTTCTGTGAAGAACTTGGGATTCATCAGGAGTTCTCCTCACCTAGAACACCCCAGCAAAATGGTGTTGCTGAATGAAAGAATAGGACTCTAATTGATGTAAGTAGAACACTACTTAGTGACACTACTCTCCCTGAGTACTTCTGGGCTGAGGCAGTAAATACTACATGTCATGTACTCAATAGAGCCTCCATTAATAAGAAACATAAGATGACTCCTTATCATATTTTGAAAGGTAGAAGACCAAACATTTTCTACTTCAGAATATTTGGTAGTAAGTGGTATGTCCTAGTTAATGGTAAGCACTACCAAACAAAGTTTGCTGTCAAATCCCTAGAAGGGATATTTGTTGGGTACAGTAATAATAGTAGGGCATATAGGATCTACAACTTGACTACACAAGTTGTAGAAGAATCTGTCCATGTAGTATTTGATGAGTCCAAGTTGATTAACAATGAATTGTCTAGCTCTTCAAGTAGTTCTACAGGTTTAAAGGATAGGCTGGACAAGCTGACTATCAATGAAGAAGCACCTGTTAGGCTGGATGAAGAAAAGGATGCATGTTGTCCAGGGGGAGAACAAGACTCACTAGATAAAGAAGACAATGAGGAGCATCAGGTTGAGGAAAATGAAGAAGGCCAAGAGGTTGGCAGATTTCCTCTAGCAAGAAGACACTTAAAGGATCATCCAGCTCATCAAATCATTGGTGATGCAAGTCAAGGTGTACTAACCAGGAGCAAGAACCTTAACACAGTTTTATGTTCAAGATTCTTGTCATAGATAGAACCTAAGAAGTTTGAAGAAGCCATGCTAGACACAAACTGGATTGATGCTATGCAAGAAGAGCTGAATCAATTCAGAAGATTTAAAGTCTGGGAACTGGTTCCTAAACCAAAGGATCACAACATTATAGGAACCAAGTGGATCTACAGAAACAAACTTGATAAGAATGGTATTATAATCAAGAACAAGGCCAGACTGGTAGCAAAAGGCTACATGAAAGAGGAAGATTGACTTTGATCAAACCTTTGACCCAATGGCAAGGCTGGAGGCTATAAGGTTGTTCTTGTCCTATGCTGCCTATCAAGGGTTCAAGGTATATCAAATGGATGTAAAGTTAGCATTTCTGAATGGTGACTTAAAAGAGGAAGTCTATGTTGAAAAACCCTCAGGTTTTGTAGATTCTCATTATCCTGATTATGTATATAGTCTTAGGAAAGCTCTATATGGTTTGAAACAAGCCCCTAGGGCTTGGTATGAAACCTTGTCTACTTTTCTTATTGAGAATAAATTCTCTAGAGGAAAGATAGACAAAACTCTATTCTTTAGGGAATCTAAAGATAAGATAATCCTAGTCCAGATATATGTTGATGACATTATCTTTGGATCTACTGAAAACAACCTTTGTAGAAAGTTTGCCAAACTTATCTAAGGGAAGTTTGAGATGAGCAGTATGGGTGAGCTGAAGTTCTTCTTGGGACTTCAAGTAAGACAGACTGATGATGGATTGTCCATATCCCAGTCTAAGTTCACCAAGGATTTTATTAAGAAATATGGAATGGACTCAGCCTCCACCATGAAAACTCCAATGGGAACAACTATGCCTATAGGCAAAGATGAGATAGGGAAACCTGTTGATGAGTCTTTGTATAAAGGGATAATTGGCTCCCTACTCTACTTGACTACTAGTAGACCTGACATCATGTATGCTACATGTGTCTGTGCTAGGTACCAAGATTGCCCAAAGGAATCTCATTATACTACAGTTAAGAGAATTTTTAGATATCTTAAGGGCACACCTAATCTAGGTCTTTGGTACCCTAAGAATAGAGATTTCTTACTAACAGGCTTCTCAGATGCAGACTTTGTAGGATGCAAAGAAGACAGGAAAAGTACTACAGGAACTTGTCAATTCCTAGGTGGAAGGCTGGTGTCATGGTGCAGCAAGAAGCAAACAAGTGTAGCTATATCAACAGCTGAGTCTGAATATATAGCTGCAGGTAGCTGTTGTGCACAGTTAATGTGGATAAAGCATCAACTTGAAGACTATGACATCAAGGTAAGTAGAATTCAACTATTCTGTGATTCAACTAGTGTTATTTCTATTGCTAAGAATCCTGTATCACACAGTAGAACCAAGCATATAGAAATTAAGTTTTATTTCATAAGAGAACATGTGGAGAAGGAAGATATTAGTCTAGAATTTGTAAACACAAATAATCAAATTGCTGATAATTTTACAAAATCTCTGGATGAAACTAAATTCAATTATTTTAAAATTGAATTAGGTATGTTAAACCTAGAGTAGGTCAGCATAAGAATTCTTAAGTAGAATATGTCAGTACAAAATTTCTCAGGAAATTTTTCTAAGTACAAAGTTTGTGTCGACACAAACAAATTGTGTCGGCACACTCAGTATGTTATATCGACAAAGAAAAAGGATGTGTCGACACAGAAAAAGTATCTATGTCGACAGAATAATAGGTGTCGACATAACTATGTTGAGACATGACCAGCCCATGTCGACACTAACACAAGTATGTCGACACATAGATATGTCGACACATAGACATGTCGACTAAAATTAAGTTATATCGTAACCTAATCCTTTTATGTCGACTCATGTACAACTATTCAACATGAATTTTTACTAAGTAAGGTGCGTCTTTTGACCTACCCTTTACTAGTAGACTATAAATAGGGGAAGACAAAAACTGTTCGACTACGCCTTCAGATTTCTCGACTCTAAACCTTGTGTCGATATAGATATTCACTTCTCTTCTCTTCTCTCTCTCTCTCCCTCTCGTCAATGGCGCCCCAAAAGGACGATAAGGTGAATGAAGGTTATGAGCTTGTTCGTGGGGGATTCACGACCGCCTCACAAGACATCCAAGGTGTAATTACCCTAATTTCGGAAAATGGGTTGGAGTTCTTGGTTTCAGAACCAACTAAGATTTGGAAAAAGGAAGTAATGGAATTTTATTCATCAGCAACTGTGGACGCAGGAGGGAAGAAGATCAAAGCGACAGTTCAGGATTCCCGAGTGAAACTAACACTAAAGACAATCAGGAAGTCACTCCAACTTCCTAAGGTTAAGGATGATGATGACATAAGTCCATCCATGACAAAAGATGCATTTAGCTGGTGTGGGCTAAAACCTAATACCAAAGTTGGATCATCCATTACCAGGAAAGGGATGAATTCACAAGGAAAGTTTCTGTCTGAAATCGTAGGCAAGGTGATTCTGTGTAAAATAGGTGGACATGACAGAATTTCAGCCTCTATGTTCAATATAATGACAAGAATAATATTCAGGCTAAAAACAGACTGGGCATCAATAGTATTTGACAAAATACAAGAAGGAATAAAGAAACCAAATCTGGGAAGGATCCTAAGCTTATGTCTAGCTTCTACAATACTAGATGTAAAGAACCAACTACCAGGATCCAAGATCAACCATATGAGGAGAATGGATGTAAGGATTCTATCCAGATGGGATAGAGTAATTACCAAAGAGGTTTCCACTCCACAGAAACAGGTTAAGAAAGATAAGAAAAAGAAAGAAATTGTTCAGCAAGAAGAATCCTCCAGTGATTCTTAGGAGGAAGTAGTCTTCAGTTTAGATGAAGACCAATAATAAAAAGAACTCAAGATCAAGAAGAGAGCAGTCAGCAACCCAAACAGCAGATAGACTCCACTCAAGGGGGAGCTCAGTCTTAACCAGCAGTACAAGACACTGAATTATCTGAGCTGCCTGCCAAAGGGGGAGGTATTGCTGAAGCTACTCTAGAGAGTGAGTATGCTGCTGATACAGTGATGGACATTGTATCAGATATAAACAAAGAAGCTCTGGAAATTGCTAAGAAGGAAGCACAAGATGTGCAGATAAAAGATACAGCTCAAAATGAGCAAGTAAGTATCTCCTTTATAGAGATAGCCCTGGACAAAAATTTGGATGTCCAGGGAGAACCTTTTGTTTTCCAAACTAATCTTGTTCCTCTTATACATATGCAGCAAGAGGTAACTCTGGAAGAGATGTTTCCTGATTTACCAGCTGCAAGGACTGAGGGGGAGCAATCATAGATAGAAAAGGACCTTCCAGGAACTGAGGGGGAGGAGTTACTGGATGCCCCATCTAATAAGGAAATAGTTGATATAGAAAGCTCATCACAACCCTCTGATGATAAGGAAGCCTCTATGGCTAAGAAGAGGAAGATAGTTGCAATTAGGAAAAGGAGCTCAGGCTACAAGAAAGCCTTGCAAACTGTCACACCACCTCCTGCTCCAAGCATGGACTTCAGTTCATTACTGGTCCAAATGCAAGTTAAGTTGGATGAACAAAGGCAGTCTTTAGAGAAATATGTGGATGAGTCAAATAAAGACCTACAGTTTCAGCTGGCTCAAGACATTAAATCAATCAGATTTAAAATCAATCTGCATAAGAAAGAGATGACAGATTGCTTCCATAAGGGAGGCAATGTTGTAGTATATTTGGCTGAGCAACAACAACTAATAAAGACTGAGGTTGAGGACATTGCCAACAAGCAAGGATATGTTTTGGAAAATCAGTTCAGGTCTAATGAAAATCTCAAAGACTCCCATGAAGAAATACTAAAAAAATTGGGAAGTATTTCCACTGATTTGAAAATTGAAATATCAAAGCAAATACAAGAAGATCTAGCTGCTGTCCAAACAGCCATTGGAGCCTCTCAAAAGAAAATTTTTGATACCCTGACTAAGTTCAAAGCCTATTACAAAGAAGGTATAGAATATCTAGCTGATCAGATAAGATTTCAAAAGAATGATCTGAAGGATCATATATCTAGAGGTCATAAATGGGGAGAGATTATTAGTCAAAGCTGGCTCTGATCATGCAAAATGGGTCTCTAATACCATCAGAGCTACACTTGGCTTTCCTCCTTTGTGTGATGATGACAATTTTGCTAAGTCTGGAGTGCAACCTACTTATATTGAAGGAGATTAGCCTGAAGTTGCACAGGTTATTTACCCTCCTACTATCTTTGGCATGGTTCAACAAGAAGTTCAGATAATGTATAGCCCTCCATAGGAGGCACAAAATATTATCATTGAAAAAGTAGACATGTCAAAGGCTGCCAAAGAAGCTCAGAAGGAAGCACAGCTATCCAAGAAAAGGTTAATAGAACAGGCTGAGTTGAAGCCAGATTTTGAGCATTTGAGTCCTACTTCCAGGAATATTATTTTGACTTCCTGGAAGGCTATAAAGGATAAGACCCATGATAGGGGTAAATGGTATTCTGAGCAAGAGTGGAACAAGTTTCAAGCCAGGCAAGAAGCCATTCTTAAGTATAGAAGGAGTACAAAAGCTGGGAAGTTACCTGCTAATGCTCTGGAGCCTAACAGGTACTTCCCAAAGCCTTTTCACTATTTTGAAAGGCAGAGGATAAAGGCTGAAGAACAGAAGAAGAAGAAGAATTTCAAAGGGAAGAAACTGCTGATGATAAAGAACCTACTGTGCAGGCAAAGATTAAATCTGGAAAAGGCATTGTAATTAAGGAGCCTAGTCAATCATAGGATAGATATGCTTATGTATAGAACAATGTAACTTTTTGCTTTTGTTCTAAGAAAAAACATGTAAACCCAGAATTTTCTAATTAATAAATAAAATCAGCTTCACTATTGATTTTAGTTGTTTGTATGTTATCTTGCACTGAAATGTATGTACATCTATTTTTTATGTGCTTTATTATGAGTGATGTATATCTTTGACTAAGGGTTATGACTTCCTCAAATATGGGGAGATTGTTGGGTACACTAAAAATATGTACCAGATTTGGAGAAGCCTCATCTTACTCATTGATATACATCAATTTGTATTTGATGGATGTTTGAGTTTCATTGTGCAGGTGTAATGTTTGTAAGAAAATTCTCTAAGTACAAGTGTCGACACTTGTGAAGAATTGTATCGACACCCAGAAGTTGTGTCGACACTAGAAGCAAAGATGTGTCGACACCCAGGCATTGTGTCGACACCTAAAGAAGAAGTTGTGTCGACAATCAGAATTGTGTCGACACCTAAGGCAGGAATTGTGTCGACACCTAAAGCAGAAGTTGTGTTGACACCTAGGAGTTATGTCGACACCAGAATAAAGACATGTGTCGACACTTAGGAATTGTGTCGACACCTGAAGAAGGTTTGTGTCGACACACAGGACTTATGTCGACACTCACTCAACGCCATCTTACAGCAACAGCTATTCTGAGTCTGAAGGCTTGTGTCGACACACGAGACTTGTCTCGACACACACTCAACGACAGCTGGACATACACTCAATGCCATCTGTCTACACCAGTTAGGTCAAGACCAGAAGAAGTTGTGTCGACACACAGGACTTGTGTCGACACACAGGACTTGTGTCGACACACACTCAACGACAGCTGGACATACACTCAATGCCATCTGTCTGCATCAGTTATGTCGAGACCAGGAGCAGTTGTGTCGACACACAGGACTTATGTCGACACATACAAATAGAAGTTGTGTCGAGTAGCAAAAGAATGACTATGTCAACACATGGAGTGTTGTGTCGACATCATCAAGACTTGTGTCGACACTTAGTCTATTTGTGTCGACAAATGTGAAGCAGTTTGCTGAGTGGATCATGCTGAGTTGTAAATTCTTTGAGGACAAAACTGTCATGACTGGTGACTCGACAGCTGTCATAACCAACAGGTCTGACACCTTTGTCAGAACTGTCAGAAGGTTATTACAAACCGGATCAGCCGGTAATCATGAGGAAACTCTATATAATGGACTGATCCTTGACAACCAAAAAAAGAAGAACTAAGGAAGTAATCAAGCAATTACGGGAAAGAGAGTTTGACAACAAGGAAAGGGGAAACCCTTAAGAAGGCAGATCCAGAACAATCTGCAAAAAAGATTCAGATTTAATTCTGAATTTAAGGAAGGAGTTTTCTGAAGATCAACTTCTACATAAAGAGAAGATCCACCTTATTTTGTTCAATTAATAAGCTTTGAAACAGCTAAGTCAGGTTGGATCTGAAGATTTAGTTTATTCAAGAACTGATCAAGAAGCTCACACCAATAGAGAGTTCTATCTGGTAAAATTTCTGTAACCTTTAAAACATTCAATTTCTTGAAGGATCTTTTGTAAGATCTGAGTTGTAAGCCTGTAATTATACAGGCTGAGGTAGAGCTAAGTGCCTGAGGTGTAGGACTTGTGAAAGTCTGAGTTGTAAGCCTAGTGATAAAGGCTGAGGTAGGGCTGAGGCCTGAGGTAGGATTCTTGGGAAGAATCTGAGATAAGACTTGTATAAGTCTGAGCTGTAGGAACCAATCTGTTTCTGAGTTGTAAGATCTATGGACCTGAGTAAGTGGAAGGAAGTTGGGCTGAATCCAGTTCTCTACTGGATAGGCAAAGGGGGAAAGTTGATGTACCCATACCTTGGGGAATCACTATAAATCTGGTGTATGTTGTGCTTTGATTATTGTGCTGTATATTGAATTGTATTATCTGTGTTAAGTTAGAACAAGCTAATTGCCTAAAAATCTTACAGATAATTAGAACCTATTCACCCCCCTCTAGGTGTCTAGGCTCTTGAAATCAGGTCTGTTGGAACACCCTATTACTAATTTGGGTAAGGATCACTATGCTTGTCTTAGGAATCCCAGTTGACCTAGTTGTATAGTTGAAAAGGTCAACATTAGAATGAGTCTAGGGCTTAGAACTTAGGTTTGAAGCTGCCCCCAGGACCATTCCTATATCAAGGTTGAAGAGCTTAGTCTAAGGCAATTTTCGTCGAGCTAAGGTCGACGAATCGTCGAACTCCGTTCGACGCTCTCTGAGCTCATCTTTAATAAAACGTCGAACTCCGGTCGACGATCGTCGAGCTCAGATCGACTATCTGCCTTCGTCTAGCTTCTGCTGAGTCGTCGAACTCCCCTCGACTATCTTCTAGCTCAGTTCGACGATCCCTCCCTAAAGTTATTTCTCAGATCTCTGAGCTCAGTTCGACGATCGTAGAGCTCAGATCGACGTTTTCTGTCTGCTTGTCCATTTAATCTCTGAGCTCAGTTCGACGATCGTAGAGCTCAGATCGACGTTTTCTTTGGAGAGATCGACGCTTTCAGGAATTCAAATGCTGCTGTTCTTTGGAATGTTTTTGAATATTATCAGCATTTATGTCAGAAAATCTCCCAGCCGTTTGTCTTTATTTCTGGAGCAAGTTTCAAGGAATTATTCAGAGAATGTTTGCTGGACTTTCCTCTAAAAGACAAGACTATTTTTGGAAGACATTTATGACTCCCAACGGCTAATTTTGGACAAGGAAACGTCAGAAATCTATTATTCCTTTCTTCTGTGTTATTAAGATTTACAGAATACACAAGAAGAACATATACAGAAGTGAACACACAGAATAGAATATACTGATAGCAGAAGAACAACAGAAGAACTGTAACTCAAAAATCTTCTTGCTGACTGAAAAGTGTTCACAATCTCATCACTCCAGACACCTCACCTTCAGCCTTCTTGCTGAAACCATCTTGTGCTGGAGATCAAAGTTTTGAAGACCTATCACCCTAGAGCAAAGCTTCTTTTCCTGAACCCTTCTACATCTCAGGGGGAGCTTTGACATCATCAATCCACTTGTGCTTCTCTCATTTGATTGAGAACAGAGAAGACACCCTTCATTCTTATTTTTCTTTTCCTGCTGTAAAAGGGTTCTTGAACTCCCTTCAAAAGTTCTGTCTGGTTCTGAGAGCCTTGTCAAAACTCAGTGGTGGCAAGACACCTTATCAAAAAATCTAGTTTTGGTTTTTGGGCACCTTATCAAAAGCTCATTGGTGTCAGGACACCTGATCAACTCATCCTGAGTTGATTCCTACCAAGGGTGGTAGAAGAGTGGATGTACCCAGGTTTTTGGGGAACTACTATAATTCCTTGTGTCTTCTGGTTTGTTTGTGTAATTTGTTTGCTGTGTGCTGTGCTTTTTACTTCTTAGTTTTTAACATTTTACTAGCACTCTACACTATATCATAAATTAAATTTTATATGTGCTGTTCATTTCAACTGTGAAAAATTATTTTAAAATACTCTATTCACCCCCCCTCTAGAGTTGAGATAGATCTTAGCCTCACTTTCAATTGGTATCAGAGGGAGGTTGGTTGCTCATACAGGCTAACACCTGAACCAAAAGATCCTTGATAAGATCAATCTCTTAAGGGGATTATTTTCTCTACATCTTCTGTTTACTTAAAGACATGGCACAGAACAAAGATTATGCAAGCACCAGACCACCAGTGTGCAACCTTTCTAAGTTTGCACTCTGGAAGGCAAGGATTAGATTATACATGAATTCTATTGATGAAGACATTTTCAACTCTGTCTTGACAGTTTGTCCAACTCCACCAGCAAGCTCAAGTTCAAATGCTGTCCCACCTCCTTCTGGAACAGATGCAGATATAAAGAAGTGGAAGACTGCAGATGCTAAGGCTATGAACATCTTAGCCCAAACAATGTCTGATGAAATCTTTCAGAAGGTAGCTGAATGCCACTCAGCCAAAGAAATCTGGGACAAACTTTCTGAAATTGTCTCAGGATCTGCTGATGAAAGGAAAGATAGAAGATCTCATCTGATAAGCCAATATGAGAACTTCAAAAAGGGAGAAGCTGAATCAGTGGCTGACATGTACAATAGACTAAGTCTAATTGTCAATGAGCTAAAAACCCTAGACAAAGAAATCTCACTGACTGAGCTAAATGACAAAATCCTGATGTGCTTCCCCAGCACTTGGGATTCAAGAATCTGGCCAATTAAGGATGCCAGAAGTTTGAATGAGATTACTACTGAAGCTCTCCTGGGCAAGCTCAAATCCTATGAGCTGCTCATTAAAAATAGAGAAGAAGAACAAAAGGCTATCTCTCCAGCTACAAGGAAAGAAAAGACCATAGCCTTCAAAGCTGTAGAAGAGGAGCTTGAAGATAAAGCTACAGGAAATGATGAACTCATAAGTCTACTGGCCAAAAGATTCTACAAGATGGCCAGAAAAGACTTCAGAAAGAAACCATACAAGGGTCATGATAAACCAAGGTATGATAAATCAAATAACAATAAAGAAATCATATGCTTTGGTTGCAGGAAACCAGGCCACATTGTGCCTGACTGTCCAGAAAACAAGAATAAGGACAAAAGGGAAAGAAGAGAAAGAAGAAAAGAAAAGGATTACAAGAAGAATAGCTCAGACAAAGCCTCCTCCAGCAAGAACAAACATACAAGGAAGGGTTTTGTTGCTGAGACCTGGAGTGAGACTGAAGAGGAATCTGAAGCCTTATCCAGCTCCAGTGATGATGAGGATGATGCAGATGAAAAAGAATTTTGCATGATGGCTATCAATGCATCACAGCAAAACTCTGATGAAGAATCAGATTCAGATTCAGAAAGTCAACCAGATGAGGATCAGGTAATCAACTCTTTTGATTTTAATTCTGAAGACTTCAAAGATGAATTTAAGACACTGTGTCTAGATCTATTAAAATCTGAGAAGGAGATAATCTCTCTCAGGAATCAATTATCTGAGCATAGTGTCCTAAACTCAAAGAACCTCAAACTCTCTGAGGAGTTAGAATGCTGTAGGGAGGAGATAGCTTCATTGAAGAATGAACTATCAAAGGCCAAAAAGTTTGAAGAATCCCTAAATGGGAGAAGTATCAGACTGATGGACATCACAAGCACAGTGAACTCTAGATTTAATAGCACACTGGGCTTGGGTGCTTCATCCAGCCAACCTATAATTCTGACAACTCCAATCAAGTTTGTCTCTGACAAAGGAAAGGGAGTAATAGAGGTACCCAGGAAGAATGCAGATCTGTCAGAGAAGAACTCAGTTCAACAGATAGCGTCGAGCAGAGCTCGACGATCGTCGAACAGAGCTCGACGATCTAACTACAGATCGTCGACCTCAGCTCGACGATATCCAAACTCTGAATCTCAGCATAATCGATCTTCGAACGGAGATCGACGATCTGACCCAAGATCGTCGACCTCAGTTCGACGATCGTCGAACAGAGTTCAGGCTTGTGAACACTCCTTCAATGGCACATTCAGATTCAATCCTAGAAGCTCCACATCCCAAGGCTTTAATCCCTATACTGAATGGACAGTACCTCCTAGGAGATACCATCCTGAAGGTTATAAGGATCAACCTGGGATGTCCTTTATTTCAGAATTTAAGGGATATCAACCTAGGCCCAAGGTTAACTGGGTCAAAAACAAATAAGCTGTTTTTGTGTAGGTGAAGACCTATCCAGCATCAAACCATCAATGGTATCTGGATAGTGGGTGCTCAAAGCACATGACAGGGGACAAGGACAACTTCACTTCCTTCAAAACCAAGCTTGGACCCAAAGTAATTTTTGGAGACTCAAGCTTTGGAACTACAAAAGGATATGGTGCAGTCAAAATTGGCCCAGTCACATTCAAGAAGGTGGCATATGTTGAAGGACTCAAGCACAACTTGATAAGTATCAGTCAACTATGTGATGAAGGATATCAAGTGACCTTCAACAAAGCCATATGCAAAGTCAAGTCAGTGGACAACACAACTGTGTTGACAGGTAACAGAAGAGGTAACATTTACTTAGTGGATTTTCATTCACCAGTGGTAGATATTTGCCTGTTTAATTCCATTTCAAAATCTAATGTTTTATGGCATAAGAGACTAGGACATATTAACCTTAGAACCATTGCTAAGCTATCTAAAGACAACCTTGTTAAAGGACTACCTTCTGGTCCCTACAAGAAGGAAGGACTTTGCAAGGCTTGTCAATTAGGCAAGCAAACTAAAAGTAGTTTTAAATCAATTAATAAGAGTGATTCACCTAGGATTTTGTACCTGTTGCACATGGATCTTTTTGGACCCATATCTGTGCAAAGCCTAGGAGGGAAGTCCTATACTTTAGTGGTTGTAGATGACTTCTCAAGATTCACTTGGGTATTCTTTCTGAGGAAGAAGTCTGATAACTTCAAGTGTTTGACAGATTTTCTCAAATGCATTCAGATTGAGTTCAACACTCACATTGCCCTGATCAGAAGTGATCATGGGACAGAGTTTGATTCTCTTCTCATGCAAGAGTTCTGTCAGAGTGAAGGGATCAGGCACACTTTCTCAGCTCCTAGAACTCCTCAACAAAATGGGGTAGCTGAAAGGAAAAATAGAACACTCATTGAATCTGCAACTACATTATTGGCAGATGCTCACTTACCTCTGTCCTTTTGGGCTGAGGCAGTGAACACCTCCAACTATGTGTTGAACAGAAGCCTGATACACAAGCTGAAGGGCAAGACTCCTTATGAATTGCTCAAAGGGAAGAAACCTAAAATAGGCTATTTCAAAGTTTTTGGTTGCACTTGCTTTATTCATAATAATGACAAGAAATACCTAGCAAAATTCCAAGCTAAAGCTGATGAAGGAGTGTTTCTGGGATACTCCATGATCAGCAAGGCCTATAGGGTTTATAATAAATCTTCCTGTAAAATTGAAGAATCTGTTCATATTATTTTTGATGAAGCTAACATGTCTTTCAAGGAGAAGAATGCTTCTACCATAGAATCTCTGCAGGTACATTCTCTAGCTGAAGACTTGAACAAACTGCAAGTTGCTGAAAAGAATGAGAGCAGTGATGATGAAGAAGAAGTTCAACATCTTGAAGAAAATCATCCTGAAGAGCCAGTTGCTGCTCCACTAGAGGAGACAACAACACAGGCTGGTGAACAATCAACACTCCCTGTTGACTTAGTAATAACAAGAGATCATCCAATCACCCAAGTAATTGGAGAGATCTCAGCTGGTGTGCAAACTAGAAGTCAGGTCAACCAAAACCTGATGCACACTTGCTTCCTATCTCAAATTGAGCCTCAATCCATTCAAGATGCAGAGCAAGATCCACACTGGATCATTGCAATGCAAGAGGAGTTGCATCAATTTGAAAGGAACAAGGTTTGGGAACTAGTGCCTAAGCCAAAGGATCATCCCATTATTGGAACAAAGTGGGTATTCAGGAACAAGCTGGATGATCAAGGAGTTATAGTCAGAAACAAGGCAAGGCTAGTTGCTCAAGGGTACTCTCAACAAGAAGGAATAGACTATGATCAGATATTTGCACCAGTTGCAAGGCTGGAAGCCATCAGGATATTCCTAGCCTATGCTGCCCACAAAGGTTTCAAAGTGTATCAAATGGATGTAAAAAGTGCATTTCTCAATGGGGACATCAAAGAGGAAGTCTATGTTAGACAACCTCCAGGTTTTATCTCTCTAACTCACCCTGATTATGTTTACAAATTGCATAAAGCATTATATGGTCTCAAGCAAGCCCCTAGAGCATGATATGAGACCCTAGCATGCTTTCTTCTGGAAAATGATTTTGTTAGGGGGAGAGTAGACCAAACTCTTTTTATTAGAACCCATAAGTCCCATACCCTGCTAGTGCAAATTTATGTAGATGACATTATTTTTGGTTCTACTGATTCAAAATTGTGCAAAAGGTTTTCCAAGCTTATGCACTCTAAATTTGAAATGAGTAGCATGGGTGAGCTATCCTTCTTCTTAGGACTGCAAGTCAAGCAACATGCTGAAGGCATATTTATTTCTCAAACCAAGTATGCAAAAGAGCTGGTTAAGAAATTTGGTATATCTGATGCATCATGTATGAAAACACCCATGCCCTCAAATGCTGTAATAGATGCTGATGAACATGGGAAACCTGTTGATCAGACAACATATAGAGCAATAATTGGCTCTTTATTGTACCTTACAGCTAGTAGGCCTGATATAATGTTTGCCACATGTATTTGTGCTAGATTCCAAGTTAGCCCTAGAGAGTCACACTTAATCTTAGTTAAGAGAATTCTTAGGTATGTTAAAAGTTGTCCAAATCTAGGTCTCTGGTATCCAAAAGATTCAGCATTTGATTTAACTGGATTCTCAGATGCTGATTATGCTGGATGCAGAATAGACAGGAAAAGCACCAGTGGAACCTGTCAGTTCCTTGGTGATAGACTTGTCTCTTGGTTCTATAAGAAACAAACATCTATGTCAACTTCAACTGCTGAAGCTGAGTATATGGCTGCAGGCAGTTGCTGTTCACAAATATTGTGGATACAGAATCAGCTCTTAGACTATGGCTACAACTTAGAGAAGTCTAAAATTTTCTGTGACAATACTAGTGCTATCTCTATAGCACAAAATCCAGTCCTCCATAGTAGGACAAAACACATAGAAATTAGGCATCATTTTCTAAGAGATAATGTAGAGAAAAATAAAATTGAAATTCAATATATTCCTACTGATTTGCAAAGGGGAGATATTTTCACCAAACCTTTGGATGAAAAGAAACACAGTTTCTTCCTAAATCAGTTAGGTATGTTAGATGGAGGAAGCCTTAATTAAATTACAAGATTTTGAAAAGCTAAAACAGACCAAGACTAGGCCAAAAAAATCCTTATTTTTGTGTCTGTAGAATGAGTTTAGACTCTGAACTGCGCTCGACGTTTTCCCCAAAATCGTCGAACAGAGATCGACGATTTTCCAAAAATCGTCGACTAGAGATCGACGCTTTTGCAGTCGTCGATCTGAGTTCAGAGCCCTCGCTAGAGCTAGGCTTTCTCTCCTTCTGATCAGAGGCCGTCGAGCTGAGCTCGACGTTTCTCAACATCGTCGAACGAAGATCGCCGATGTTGAAGACTCTTCAGATTCCCTCTGTAGCCCAAATCGTCGAGCTAAGCTCGACGTTTCGTCGAGCTGAGCTCAACGATTTTCCTTTTTCGCGTCGAACCCTAATATAAAATCTTTCTTTCAGCCGTCGTTCTCCCTTTGCGCTTTCATACTCTGCAACTCTCTTTCTTTTCCCTCCAAACTCTCTACGCTTGGTCGTTTTTGGTTTTCTGTTGCAGGTGAATATGGCTGAATCGAGTGCTGCTATTGCTAAGATGAAGTTCGACACAGGTTTTGACATCGACATAAACTCCTTCGACGGAAGCGACCAGCGCTTCAAGGACATCCTAAACTTATTCCGAGAACAACAGCTGACTCCAATAATGACTACAAGGATGAAGATCGCCTCAGAAGAAATAAAAGAGTGGTGTTTTACCGCAACAGACGAGTCTGAGAATTCTGTTGTCGGCACCATTAAGGGGACTCAGGTATTTCTATCCCCGACTCTGTTAACAGAAGTCTTTCAACTCAGTACTGGAGAAGACTCCATTGAACTGTCTGGAGAGGAGTTTGACACCATGCTGGATAGGATGGGTCACAATGCAGCAAACCCTAATAAGCTACTGAAGAAAAATCTGGCTATAGAATTCCAATTCCTGGCTGATGTAGTTGGGAAGGTGCTGTTGGCCAAGCATTCAGCCCATGACACCATTTCCAGATATCAGTTCTGCCTGATGGGAGCCTTATTAGATAAGAAACACCTGGACTGGGGCTCCATCTTCTTCACTCTGATTAAGAAGAAGATTAACAAGAATGCAGTTAGTTATGGAAGAATCTTAGGGGTCTTTCTGCACAACAGGTGCCCTGACCTATTAACCTCCTCTGGCATGTTTATCAATGCATCCAAGAGGCTTTCCTGTGCCCTCTTCAGTAAATGGGACAGGCAGATTATAAACCCCTCCAGGGCTGCTGCAACACTTCATTCAGGCACAAGGACTATTTTAGTCACTCCTTCAGCAGAAGAGCTGCCTGCTTCCTCCCCTCTTCCAGCCATAACCACCCTAACCACCCAAGTTGTCACCTCCTCACCACCAGTCTCCTCCATAATCATCTCATCCCCAATTACCATTTCCTCACCTATGCCTTCCCCTCCTTTATCCACCTCAGAGGAATTCCATCCTCTCTTCTCCTATTCATCCTTCACCCTACCATCCTTCTCACTTACAGATGATTCCTTCATGGATGATTCACCCTCTACTCCTCCTGAGCCACCCTCAACTTCCTCCTTTCAACAACTGCTCCATGACATTCTCTCTCAACCCTCCTTCACACCATCTCTCACTTCCCCTATCTCCTCCTCAACCTCCTCTATCTCCATTATTCCATCCTCTGAACCAACCATTCCCTCTCCACCTCTCTCCACAATTTCAGTTTCAGCCACCATCCCTCCATCTACCTTTGCCTCTACCTCTGCTCAAGCCCCACTTGAGCATGTGGATCTTCCTATTTTGGCAGACAGGCTGTATGAGTTGCTAGCTCCCAAGCTGACATCTCTACTGGAGTCTTCCCTGGCTCCACTCCTAAAGCAAGTACAGGAGCTGTCTACCAAGATTGCCTTCCTTTCATCCTCCCTGGCTATCCCATCTTCTGTGTGCCTTGATTCATCTTTCTCTGAACCAAGGCAGGGGGAGATGCCTTATGAAGAAGTGGATGTGCCAGCTGCTGATATTATGTCTGCTCCAGCTCCAGCTCTTGGATGTGCTTTTGCACTGAATCTGCAGAGGCTGCTATCTATATTTGATACAGTCCATTTCAGTTGTCTGCCTACAACTCCTGCTGAAGATTTGTCTAAGGCCATTATGCCTATAGCTACCTGTGATCCAAGCCATATTGATTCCTACATCAAATCCTGGAAGGCTGTGGATATCTCTGATGCTGATACTAAGGCCACTGTGCCTCTTTTTGTTGAAATTGCTGCTGATGCTACTGCTGACATAGAAATGACTCCAGCAACTGATGCTGATGAAATTGCTGCTCTTGCTCCAAAGTCTGCTCCTGCTTCTGCCTGCTCTGCTGTTGCTCCCTCTCCTCTTGCTCCTGATGTTTCTGCAAAACTTAAAGCTCAAGAAGAGCTTGTCAGAAGAATTGATGATCTGTATGATCAACATCAAAGTTCTGAGAGTGACCAATACAGGACTGATTCTGATGATTCTGCTAGAACTATTGCCAAGAAGAGAAAAGCCAGAAGTAAAGCAATGATGTCAGTCCCTCCTGCCAAAGCCAAAGACTCAAATGATATTCCATACTACATCCTGCATGACTGCCCCATCTCTGAGCCTTGGATGCAATATTCCAAAAATCAACTGAAAGCTATGAAGAAGAGGAAGCTTGACAAATATGAAAAGGGTTCTTCTCAATATCAGCCTCCTCCTCCTCCTCCTCCAGATTCTGGCTCAGGTTCAGCCCCTCAAGCTCCAGTCTCCAGACACAGTTCTTCCCAGCATTATCAAAGATCATATCAAAGGGGACAGCATCAAAAAGGATATCAACCCAGAAGGGGTAATTACAGAGGAAATCAAAGAGGACAAGGATCCTATCAAAGGGAAGGACAAGGTCACCCTGACCCTTCTTCAGGTCCTTTTCCTTACAAGCTGAAAGACACTATTGTTTCCAGGACTCCTTCTACTGTTTCTGAAATCATCAACAGATATGAACCTCCTATTCCTTTTGAAGATCCTGAGAACAACCCTGTATCCTGGACAGCCAGAATGAAAGAATTGGCTGCCCTTGATCAAATAAAAAAGACCAGAGAACAAGGCAAGGATACTTCAAATATAACTACCTTATCAGAGCAGAGAAAGAAAGAACTGGAAAGATATGCATCAAGGAAATTTTTCAATCCAGAAGATTATATGAAGCTGCACCCAGAGGCTGTTGTTCCAAGACCCAAATCTCAAACCTCTCTAGGTGCAGAGGATGACAGAAGGTCAAAGAAAGAAAGTCAGAATCCAAATAGAGAAATTTTATTTAAAAAGGGATCTGAAAGGAAGTGAACTGTGTAAGCTAAACATTTCATCCACCTTTGGACATCTGCTGATATTTATCTGTGATCTGCTTTACTGCTATATATCTTCTCTGCATTTTGTATTAGCTTATGTATTGTTGTATGCTTTTTATTACCTATGATTGTCTGTAAATAGTAATCCTAACCCAAATAGGGGGAGATTGTTGGAACACCCTATTACTAATTTGGGTAAGGATCACTATGCTTGTCTTAGGAATCCCAGTTGACCTAGTTGTATAGTTGAAAAGGTCAACATTAGAATGAGTCTAGGGCTTAGAACTTAGGTTTGAAGCTGCCCCCAGGACCATTCCTATATCAAGGTTGAAGAGCTTAGTCTAAGGCAATTTTCGTCGAGCTAAGGTCGACGAATCGTCGAACTCCGTTCGACGCTCTCTGAGCTCATCTTTAATAAAACGTCGAACTCCGGTCGACGATCGTCGAGCTCAGATCGACTATCTGCCTTCGTCTAGCTTCTGCTGAGTCGTCGAACTCCCCTCGACTATCTTCTAGCTCAGTTCGACGATCCCTCCCTAAAGTTATTTCTCAGATCTCTGAGCTCAGTTCGACGATCGTAGAGCTCAGATTGACGTTTTCTGTCTGCTTGTCCATTTAATCTCTGAGCTCAGTTCGACGATCGTAGAGCTCAGATCGACGTTTTCTTTGGAGAGATCGACGCTTTCAGGAATTCAAATGCTGCTGTTCTTTGGAATGTTTTTGAATATTATCAGCATTTATGTCAGAAAATCTCCCAGCCGTTTGTCTTTATTTCTGGAGCAAGTTTCAAGGAATTATTCAGAGAATGTTTGCTGGACTTTCCTCTAAAAGACAAGACTATTTTTGGAAGACATTTATGACTCCCAACGGCTAATTTTGGACAAGGAAACGTCAGAAATCTATTATTCCTTTCTTCTGTGTTATTAAGATTTACAGAATACACAAGAAGAACATATACAGAAGTGAACACACAGAATAGAATATACTGATAGCAGAAGAACAACAGAAGAACTGTAACTCAAAAATCTTCTTGCTGACTGAAAAGTGTTCACAATCTCATCACTCTAGACACCTCACCTTCAGCCTTCTTGCTGAAACCATCTTGTGCTGGAGATCAAAGTTTTGAAGACCTATCACCCTAGAGCAAAGCTTCTTTTCCTGAACCCTTCTACATCTCAGGGGGAGCTTTGACATCATCAATCCACTTGTGCTTCTCTCATTTGATTGAGAACAGAGAAGACACCCTTCATTCTTATTTTTCTTTTCCTGCTGTAAAAGGGTTCTTGAACTCCCTTCAAAAGTTCTGTCTGGTTCTGAGAGCCTTGTCAAAACTCAGTGGTGGCAAGACACCTTATCAAAAAATCTAGTTTTGGTTTTTGGGCACCTTATCAAAAGCTCATTGGTGTCAGGACACCTGATCAACTCATCCTGAGTGGATTCCTACCAAGGGTGGTAGAAGAGTGGATGTACCCAGGTTTTTGGGGAACCACTATAATTCCTTGTGTCTTCTGGTTTGTTTGTGTAATTTGTTTGCTGTGTGCTGTGCTTTTTACTTCTTAGTTTTTAACATTTTACTAGCACTCTACACTATATCATAAATTAAATTTTATATGTGCTGTTCATTTCAACTGTGAAAAATTATTTTAAAATACTCTATTCACCCCCCTCTAGAGTTGAGATAGATCTTAGCCTCACTTTCAAGGTCTTTCAGCGCCCTTTTAAACTGCCTTGACTACCTGGAGAGCAGACATCAATATCTTGCTTGATCCTCGCATATCCACGAACTTAGTCTCGTATTCAGTGGTTTGCCCCAGTATGACTTCCTTAGATTTGAAATCAATACGGATACGCTACTTCGAGAGCCAGTCTATACTAAAGATCACATCAAACTTAGATATCGGTAACACAAATGCTTCAAAGCCAAAATCATGACTTCCTATTTGCACCTTAACACAGCAGGCTCTATCCACACACATTAAGCACCCATTAGGCAACAACACATTCACTTTATCTATCGATAGAAAATAAGACACTTCGATACGTACCACAAAGTCCTTAGATAGAAAGGAATGAGAGGCTCTTGTATCAAACAATTATTTCGCTGAACAATCCAAAATAAGGACAAGGCCTAATTCACACAAGTTAAGCAATGCACAAGATAACATGTATAGAAAGCGATAAAACTGTATCTTAACTCATACCTTTCACCACATTGCTTTGTTTAATGGCCTTCTACTGGCCACGATTATTGACACGGGGCTGCTCTTGGGATGTAGTTGACTCCACTGTCTTTCCTTTTTCAGCATACGACGCACCCGCCTTTTTCTCACACGTTGGACAATGTCAACAGTCTCGAGCCATTTTTCCTACCTTGACAAGTTTGTATCAAGTGAGCGTACCTCGCCATGTCGTCACTTCATACATGCTAGAAGAAACTGGTCCTGAAGATCTAGACTTCGTTTTCCACCTACTGTGGTACTCAGATTTTATGGAGCACGACACCTTAAACTCTAGCTTCTTTACTGACAAGTCATTCTTACGATGCACATGCTTCATATCTTGTTCTAGTGATTGGGTTGTATTATCCAATGTCAAAAAACCCTGCGTCATCAGACCCAAGAAAAGCAACTTCATATAATCATGCAGTCCTTCATAGAATCAATTGGCCTTCCGTTCCTCGTCTGAAAACTTAAATCCTATATACCTCCCCAACCTTGTAAACTCGTGCAAGTCATCCACAAAACTCTCACCTTAAGTTAATCTCTGGAACTAATTTTCCATTGCAATCCACTGTACAGATGGAAGGTATCTTGCCAGAAAGAGCATCGAGAACTCCTTCATCGATATCTTAATTAATGGTCTACCAGCAAACTAGTGCAGCTCTTACTCATCCCACCATAGCCTCGCCTCTCCCTCTAACAGGAAGGTAGCTACAGTGACTTTTTGTCACTCCTCTATTTCTATTACCATCATAGTTCTCTTTATTCTCGAGAGCTAGTCTTCGGCTTGTGTTGGGGTTCCAGTACCCGCAAACATGGGAGGGTTGAAACTCATCACATATTTCAATTAATTTTCTGTCACTCGTCTAGCGGCCACTGGCTCCACGACCACTTGTCTCACTTCCGCATGCTCAACTATGCCAATTGGCTCCTGGGCCACCCCAAGGGTAGGAGGTTATACTTAACCTCTTGGTTGCGCATTAATTAATGTGAGCACAGCTTCAGCAACCAACTGTATCGTTTCATTAGAAGGAAGAGGTGTATGCACCTCAATTGGTGCATTACTCTCTATCGAGCACTGGGTATCAGACAGCCTCGTACCACTTCTAGTCGGCTATAATCATGAAATATACAATTAAGCAACCAGTAACATTGCAAAAAAACATTATTGGAACACGCAAGTTCCTTCAACATGTGTATTTTCATTCCTAAGTGGGTATTCATGGGTTCTTTCATGTTATAATGATAGCACACATACACGTGCTCACCACCCCTAAAAAGAATTTGACCACGGATACAGCAAAGGAAACCGACACCAAAAGCTGATACAAAATTATAACACCTTAATCCGTCTGATAGAATATAATAGAACGTCCGTTCGGAGACCCATGTCATATTCCACGAACAGTCAATGGAGTTACTCATTGAATTCATAACATTCATGCATCCTAACTTAGAGTGCATTCTAGCCGAAGTATTTAATTTAACTTTGAACCCCAAAACTTGGAATGTCAACTAACACCATATGAATGACATTTAAAATACACAAAATGTTTTTGCCTTAAGGCCTTACATATGTTCTCTTCACAAATATATATTCCATACATCGGCACACAGGTTGGCCACACATGAAAACAGTAAACGATTCGCCTTAGGCCTTCAAGGGACAACCAACGCAGCATAGGGGACTTCAGCCCGCTACTTTCCACTTGGCTCTCCAACACCTACACAAGCACGACCCACTAAGATGTGGTAAAATAAGGCAACGGTCAACATTAGCTTATCAAATTATAACGACCCCACCCCTCGCTTGGGGCGGTAGTGCTCCTTCCCTGCAAACAACAGTATATATCTCTTTTGGCAACAAAACGTGTAATTAAGCATCATTCGCCACAGACGTAGGCACATATGGTCGCACATCCCGTACACTCAGGGCACATTATCGGTGTACAAAATTTTCCAGGGTCCCACCACCAACCACAGTCCCATACTTGATGGTCCAAACTTGAGCATTCTAGTCTTTCTGGACCGAAGCCTAAGAATCTCATTATGCCAATGACAAAAGCCAAGTACTTTAGGCAATCTCGTATAAGAATGACATAATGCAGGTACAGATCAGCTCTTTCCCATTGCTCAAATTACCATGCCAATACCGAAAGCCAAAGAATTCAAATTGAGAGACAGGACACGGGTCAGCCTCCCCTTTCCCATATATACATAACCAATTTATGTCCAATATTGACTCTAAATGGCACAATAGCTGGGCACTTCAAACTCAACAGCTTCAATTGCCACCCACCTTGTCCTTAGGACCTAGGCTCGCAATCATCACAATATTGGCTCTCAAGGCCACTATAGCTGGGCACTTCAGGCACTAAGATCAATCACTTGGCCCCCAAGTCTCCATAAGATAGACCCATAACAAAAGCTCTTTGGGAGCTACCGTCGGAGATAGCACTACCGTCGCGCGGTAGGGGACAGAAGTCATTTCTTCCCCCACTTTTGGCTATTTTTTTAGAGATCACCCCCAGTACTTTCACTGCAGCATCCAACACACCCTATGAGCCCGGAAATTACATATTTATCTACAGAGTCTTCTCTAGCATACAAAACAATTCATCATCACCAATTCAAACCAACCTGTCTGAATAGGCTTCATATAGAATGCTTCTTCTATACTTTGATTCTAGATTCTATATGCAAGTTCTATCGGGGATCAAAACGATCTACCCATTGGAAACCACCCTTTTCATTCACCCTTTGGTGAGGGGTTCCGTGCAATTATGCAAATTAAGGATTTCACTTGTCCAAGAGGATAATCATTACCCTTGTCGATCGCTTAGGAGCCATGATCTTGCACTTGATCTATATGGAAATGATCATCGCACTTTCCTCTCCATGGATATGACCTCGACTCACAACCATGATCAAAAAAATTCCTCCACAGCAAGACTGAATTCGCCTTACGTTTCCTCTCCTAGCCTTCTCTTTTTCATCCTCAGGATCTTCCTCAGGATCCAAGAGAGAGAGAGAAAGAGAGAAAATGAGAACTCTTTCTCAATCCACGCTTTTAACACAACGCTACCGCTATGCGGTAACTAGCTACCATCACGCAGTAGTTCAGGCGGTGGCCGCTTGGCCCAGTCGGTGTCATTATACCGCTCAAAGCCTGTCGTAATCTTATCTGACACATGGCACCTACTGCCAGCGGTACCGCTATCGCCGAGCGGTATAGTCCTTAAACAAAATTCGAATTAATTGTCTACCACTGCACGATACCACACTACCATCGCACGGTATCTTCCTTAGACGACGGTCTTTTTATTCAGCTGGATACAGTCAGCACTAGCTCTATTATCTGGCAGTAATCTCCAGTGACAAACTACTTATTATTTTCAAAAAATTTGGGGCATTATAGATCCTGAGCAACTTTCATATATTCCTGAATCATCCACATAAACTCACAAACATTGACCACCGATTCTTTTCCCAAAAGTTTAGTGTCTCCTGCTTCTATCCAAGACATCGGCGTTCAGCACCTCCTTCCATACAAAGCCTCGTATGGTGTCATCCCGATACTTGTCTGGAAACTATTATTATAAACAAACTCCATTATGAAAAGATGATCATCCCATTTCTTCCAAAAATCAATGGTACACATTCTCAACATATCCTCTAGAGTACGATTCGTCCTCTCCGTTTTACCTTCAGTTTGAGGATGGAATTGTTGGGTATTGTATCCACAATTACCTGGATTTGAGGAAGCCTCCTGTCTAGCTAAGATGAATCCACAATGTATTTGATGATATATTTCAAGTTGTGCTTGTAGTTATTCCACGCTAAGTACACACCAATATCAAGGTGCAGTGGGTCAATATACACGGGTATACGCAACGTAATCCCTCATTGAGCAGATCAGTGTGTTGTCCTACGTGTACTCTCTCTATTGGAGTGTACTTACTTTCAAGTACAGGGCTGAGAAAGATCAAGAGCAGACAAGGAGCAAGGATGGTCAAAGAAACTCACGGGAAGAAAGACGAAAATCATCTAAGTAGAAATCGTCGAGAATCACTAAGTGATTCTCGCCGATTCGACGAGAATCACTCGCCGAATCGTCGAGAATCACTCGCTGATTCTTGCCGATTGCTGTCGGCTGTCTCAACGCCGTCTTGATTTCTGCTTAAGGCAGAATCGTCGAGAATCACTAGTTGATTCTCGCCGAATCGACGAGAATGACTTTGCATTCTCGTCGATTCGTCGAGAATGAATGTTGATTCTCGCCGATTCTCTCTGGACGGCAAGATCTTCAGCCAGAATTCTGCCAAGTAGAATTTGGCGAGAATCATAAGTGATTCTCGCCGATTCGTCGAGAATCACCAATGATTCTCGCCGAATTTGCCTTGGGCGAATTTCTGCTGCTCGCTGGACCGGTCCAAATATTCAGGCGCTGTTTTGAACCAGATTTAGGATTTCTTCTGGTGGGGCCCTCAACGGTCATAAAGGAGTATTCTACTGTATAAATACCCTCCTATTTTTTGAACAAAAGTGTGCGTGAACCAAAAACGAAAAAGGCCGGCCGCCGACTTGACCTAACGGATCGTAGATCGCCGTCTGCCGCCATCGCCGCTCGTGCAGGTTGTCGCCGTTGCTGATCGTGGTTTCTTCTCGATCTCTCAGCGATAGAAGCACATCCAAGCAACGCGTCTCACGTGTCTACCTAGAGATCCTTTTTCTCTTGATTTGTTGATTGGGAATACCTTCCCTTTCCGAATCGATCGAGATGATCGATCCTAGCAAGACCGTTGGTAGACCTTGCTAGCTTTGCTACGAAGGTTGGATCTCCAAAGCTCAGCCGCCGCACTTCGTTGCCGCCGCCGATCCTGACAGTTACGGCGCCGCACTTCTTGCCATCGCTGGTGTCGGGGAGATTCTCTCTAAGAGAGCACTTAGGTCGTGGACTCTTCGACTTATTCAAGAACGCAACGTCGAACGAAGAGGGACACCAAGGGCTCCAAAAGTAGTTTGTATCTTATACATTCAAGTTTTTCTTTTGTTATAAAGGAACGTTGGTTCCTCTGTGTAAGGGTTGGGTGCAACCCGTGGTGGAGGAGTGGTGACTCCTTTGTGTGGAAGAGTTACTTCCTTAGTGAGAGGATTGGTTTTCAATCCTGTTGGTGAAGTGACCGAGTCGTCCCTTATTGGGAGATAGGTCGAAGGGGGAGAGTGGACGTACCCAAATTGGGGAACCACTATAAATTGCATGTGTCTTTCTGTGCTGTGTTGTTTTGTTTATTTGTCCAGGTATAGTTTTAATTCCGCAAAAACGCTGCAAAACACCTATTTCCCCCCATAGGTGAAGGTAGTTGGCACTAGGTGGACTTTCAAGTGGTATCAGAGGGAGGATCCTCATCAAAGGGGTTAACACCTCGAGTAAGTTCCTGCATCTAGTGTCAACAAGAAGATTAGACTCAAGCATGGAGTTGGATTATGATGTCCCTCCTCTAAGACTCCCCTCATATACAAAGTAGTACTATCTTGTATGGAAGATGAGAGTACTATTTCATCTGGAGGCCATCGACCCTCGAGCATCACTCATTCTGGAAGAGGGTCCCTTCATTCCCATGAAGGCTTCCGGCTCGGGGAAAGATCTCCAAATCCCCAAGTGTCCCAAAGAGATGTCGGAGACAGAGCTCTCACTGTTCAACCTAGACAAGGTGATTCGTCAGATCATCACTGATGTCTGGTCTGGACCATCTCGCTCTAAATTTGACAAGTGTAGGACGGCCATGTCCATGTGGCAAACTATCTCAGACCTCATGGAGGGATCAGAGAAAGAAGGGATCAGTGGTCAGTAAGAGGATGAAGCCTATGTGGGGGTCCTCATTTCTGAAGATGAAGGGCATGATCAATCTATCAGTATCAGGGCTCCTGTGTCCTTGTCAGAGACTGAAGAAGAAGTTGAGGAAAGCAGTTCTGATGAAGCTGACTCAACAGTCTCGGCCGATCTTGACGGTAACCCTGAACAGCAAATCCAGGAGCAGGTAACTTCTTCATCTTGCCCCTCTCCTTTTGCAGTTCCTGAAGACAGGAATAGTTCAGGGGATTGTCCCTCTAGTGATGCAAGGGATATGGATAGCTTCAATCAGAAGATTGAAAATCTTGAATCCCTTTAGTGTGCTCTTCAGAAGAGCAACTTACTTGTTGAGGAGCAAGCTAAGGAGATTGCTCAGCTAAAGACCTTGATGAATATCGAATTGGAATCCATCAAGGTAAAGGACTCAAATATCTCGGATCTAGATAGTCATCTAGAGACCGAGAAGAGAATATTTTCTAACTTTTCCGTGATAGATGCTATCAAGAGAAAAGAAGAAAATGGGTGGATCTCCCGAATTATTATTCATGGAGAAATGGGGAAACTGTGTTAAGACCCCCCACCCCGAGTAGGAAGGGCACTCATCATGCCTTCAGGTATGACCACAAAAACAATGTTGGTCACTGCAAGAATGATCAGCCCTCAGGTGGAAATACCCACAGTGCCAAAGCTATCATGGCTACCCATGAGAGAATACCCAAGGCTCATTCTGAACCCTTTGTATTCTCAGCCTCAGCCCCAACTCATCATGAATATGCAAGAACCAGCTCTCACTGCAGTACTTTCCACCCTAGGACACAGGAAAGGGGGGTCAGGAAACATGTGGTAAGTACCCATGGGGCCTCTGGAAGTGTGCTGACTGAAAGGAAGGCACCACCTCCCAGGCCTCATGATACTCACCATATGCATTCTTTCCACCCTCCCACGTGTCACGGTGGAAAAGGCAATGTCGTGAACAGAACCGGCTCTATCCAGTTTAGACCTAAGCTCATGACTACCTCAGTCAACAGATCAGGTCTGAAACGGCGATACAACATTCACGAATGTTGGTGTTGTGGCAAGGTGGATCACTTTGCCATAGATTGTTGGCACAACCCCTCTATGTCAAGGGCAAGGGCATATCCACCTCCTCTGGGCAGAGTTAGCCTTCCTGACAGGATTCCTGTGGGAAGGCATTCGAGTTTTTATGCTGACAAGAACCTAGGACCCAATATATATTGGGTTCCTAAGGCAAGGTAATTCTCTTTTGCAGGGCAGTCTAGGTTCCTATAAACATGATGGGAACTAGACAGGAGATGTTCCAAGAATGACTTGGAACAAGTACTTGGAATAAGAGCAGTGCTATCTACAATGGCATTCTCAAATTGAACACCTGGTGTGTCTAAAACTAACGATCTGAATGATAAATCTTATGATCCCAGGTACTTGCGTTCAGTTTCAATATTTGAGTCATATTATATTGATATTTACATATATGTATATATATACTTATATATCCACACAAATTTGTGAATTCCTTCTCTAAAAGGTAAGTGTTATGTGTTTATATACACATATATGTTTTCACACCTGAGGACAGAAAGAATCTGTAAAATGACCCTAAAGTACTATCTGAAGAATTCTTTATAGTCACACATTTATAGATGTGAAAAGGGATCTAAATAGGCATAAGTCCGACCATTTAAAATTAAGGAAGGTACGTCAATGGGTGTTACAAAAGATTACAATTGATATCAGAATATTGTGTACATCTCGATCAAGAAATAACTTGAAGGCAAATTTGCATGCCTCGGTATTGACTAGGGTATAACAAAATTAATATGCCACTTAAAGTTGTTTAGAAAATTCCGTCGAAATCCACGGTTAGAAAACTTTTAGAAAACCCAGTCAAAATCCGGTCGAAACCGCCCGGCTCGGAATAGTACATATCGCGCCTATTTCGCTGACCCTTCATATCCCATCGATCCGCCTCTTTCTCTCATCTCATCGACTTCCCGTAATAGCTGGTATCAGAGGTTACCAGCTATTGAGTTCCAGAGTTCCAGAGTTCTGTCGACCATGTCTACGGTTCTCGTCGATTGACTTCCGACGACTCCTTCCCGAGCGCATCCAGGGTTCCCCGTCGACATAGTCCCAAGGATGCAAGAGATTCAGGCAATCTGGTCGATTCCCATCAATCTCGTCGATTCCGTCACCTTCGTCCTCGGCATTAGGGTAACGGCTTATTCCTCCTTGCAATGGCTTGTTGATAGTGTAGCTTCCTACTAGAGTTACTGACAAGGCTTAGACTTGGGTATTTCCTCCTTAGGTTTAAAATGGCTCCAAGAACCACCGCCGGCCTGGTCACTGGATGCGAACTGGTTCGAACCGGCTTTTCTCATGCCTCAGATGAGTTCAGGAACATCATTCTTATGCTTGAAGAGGCTGGACTCACATTTATCCTGGAGCACCCATGCAAAATACTGGATAAAGAGGTGATGGAAGTCTTTGCAACTGCAAAACTTCGGCGTGTAGATACTGTAATCAAGTGTAAGGTTGCGGGTGCAAGGATCAAAATGTTTGCAGGGAAACTGACACAATACTTGCAGCTCTCCAGCTCTGATCAAGAGGATTATTTGGAAGAACAGGATCGAGCCAGGACCCTTCTGTTCTGTGGACTACCAAGAGGAATCAAATCTATTAAGAGGAAGGAAATGAACGAGGAAGGGAAGCTTCTGTCAGACATCATCGGGAAAGTCCTGATCTGTAAACCAGGCTCCCACGATCATATCTCGGGTGAGATGTTCAAGATCCTAGTGGTAATCGTCTGTCGGAAAAGATTCAACTGGGGGGCCATGCTGTTTGAGAGAATAAAGGATACTGTGCGAACCCCCAGTTTTGGACGTATTATTAGTCTTTATCTTAACTAACTGGATGGAGACAAGTTTGATATGAGTAAAGGAGTTCCCCTCCACTATCTGAAGAAAATGGACTCCAGTGTCTTTGATAGATGGGAGAGAAGGATTGGGCACGCTGCCGTAAGTGAAGAACGAGATGATTCCCCAGCTGAGTCCCATGGGAATGAGGACAATAGGACTCCAGCAGACTCTGTGGTTGTACCCGGTGAAGTTCCTGATATGCTGACTGTAGGAACTGAGGGGGAGTCTCTACCCGCTCCTGCTGATGTTAGATCTGACATCTCTCTGATAGCAAGGGATGCAGTTGAGAACCTGGAAGAAGAAAGTGAGGATGTAGAGAAAGATGAGGCGGCCCTGGACAATAATGATATGGGAAATGGAGATGCTGATCTGGAGAATGATGAACAGGATGTGGACGATGCTGCAGTTGAGAATGAGATCATGGATGATGAGGATGAGGAAGAAGGAAATGAGAGGCAGGAGGTAATGGAGCCTCAGGATGACACTACAGTTCCATCTGAAAACAAGCTCCCGAGGTAGTTCCTAAGAAAACCAGTGCACCTGTGGAGGTGGAGTCCTCTCAGCAACAATTGGTAAGCATTCTTGAGAAATCTACCAAGACTGCCAACTTTCCCTCTATAGAAACTGTGCAAGTGTCCAGCTCGCCTAGTGAATCTGATGAAGAGCCTGACCAAGGCTTGCCTCAGGGTCCTCCACTGCAAGCTAATCTAGCTAATCATACTGTGAACATTGTTCAAGGAATTCTGGATGAACTCAAAGTTACTTTTGAAAAAGCACAAGACAAAGTGCTAAAAAGAATTAAGGAATCTGAGGATCTGATGCTAAAGAACATAGTTGAAATTAATCACAAGCTAGATGTAATGGAAAAGAAGTTCGAGGAAAAGTACACAGCAGCCAACACAGCTGTTTCTCTTCTTATGCAAGGACTTAAAAAGAACACGGATGACCTGGCAGTGGTTAATCAGAATGCACATGTTGTGGCTAACAACATCCAAAAATTTGATGCCAACATGGTGACTCTGAACGCGGATCAAAAGACCCTACTGAATGAATTTTCAAAGACAGCAAACTCAATTGCTGTGGAAGCCAAAAAGGGGGAGGGAGATTATAAAGCTAAGATGGCAGGGCTTCAACAAGTAATACTCGACAACTTCGATCAAACTAATAGGTATGTTTTTTTTAATCTAACAGATGCTAATTGAAAACTAAACTTCGATCAATCTAACAGATAATAATTGACAACTTCGATCAATCGAATAGGTATGTTTTTGAAACGGCCCACTGGTTTGTTCAACAGGCCTCAAGCATTCACGTTCCGGTTGCCCCTCCGGAAGAGACTGCTGCTGCTGATGAGGAAGAAGAAAGGGTTGAAGAAGTTCCACTGAGTGAGGCTAAATCTAAGAAGGCTGCTAGGGCTGCTGTAAGAGCTGAGCGCAGTGCCTAGTTTGACCAAGAAGCACTAGCAAAAGCTAGAGGCAAGAGAAAAACTCAAGAGGGGACATCCAAGGAAACGCAAGCTGAAAAGAAAATCAGATTGAAGGAGGATGAAGTGAGGAACGAAAGGCGGAGTCCGGTATCAAGGAGTATCATTCTGGACACATTTACACTACAATAGAAGGGGGAGATAAATCGGAATGATGTTTATAATCAGTACTAGTGGGAGCTGCACAAGACCTTTGAAGCTAAACGGAACATTTTCTTCAGGTCCAACACTGTGGAAAATAAAGCTCCTCCTCCCAAATACTACCCCAAGCCAAAGGAATACTTCGAAAGACAAAGCAGGAAACACTTGGCGCAGCAACTAAATGATGAAATAGCTAGGGAGAAAGAGACCTAGGATTTTTGCTGATGCATTCCTTTTTATTTATCGTTCTTATCATGTTATCATATGAACAATTATTGTGGATATCTCTATATATATATGTGATTTCATGATTGACTCTAGTATTGTTCTGTTTGCATTTATTGTTCTTCTCTTGATTTGTTGTATGTATTATCTAGATTGGTGAAATTCATCTTAGCTAGTAGGATTTTGGCTTCTTCAAATAGGGAGAGATTGTTGGGTATTGTATCCACAATTACCTGGATTTGAGGAAGCCTCCTGTTTAGCTAAGATGAATCCACAATGTATTTGATGATATATTTCAAGTTGTGCTTGCAGTTATTCCACGCTAAGTACACACCAATGTCAGGGTGCAGTGGGTCAATATACACGGGTCTGCGCAACGTAATCCCTCATTAAGTAGATCAGTGTGTTGGCCTACGTGTACTCTCTCTATTGGAGTGTACTTACTTTCAAGTACAGGGCTGAGAAAGATCAAGAACAGACAAGGAGCAAGGATGGTCAAAGCAACTCACGGGATGAAAGACGAAAATCATCTAAGTAGAAATCGTCGAGAATCACTAAGTGATTCTCGCCGATTCGACGAGAATCACTAGTGATTCTCGCCGATTCGACGAGAATCACTAGTGATTCTCGCTGAATCGTCGAGAATCACTCGCTGATTCTTGCCGATTGCTGCCGGCTGTCTCAACGCCGTCTTGATTTCTGCTTAAGGCAGAATCGTCGAGAATCACAAGTTGATTCTCGCCGAATCGACGAGAATGACTTTGCCTTCTCGCCGATTCGTCGAGAATGAATGTTGATTCTCGCCGATTCTCTCCGGATGGCAAGATCTTCATCCAGAATTCTCCCAAGTAGAATTCGGCGAGAATCATAAGTGATTCTCGCCGATTCGTCGAGAATCACCAATGATTCTCGCCGATTCGTCGAGAATCACCAATGATTCTCGCCGAATTTGCCTTGGGAGAATTTCTGCTGCTCGCTGGACCGGTCCAAATATTCAGGCGCTGTTTTCAACCGGATTTAGGGTTTCTTCTGGTGGGGGCCTCAACGGTCATAAAGGAGTATTCTACTGTATAAATACCCTCCTATTTTTGAACAAAAGTGTGCGTGAACCAAAAACGAAAAAGGCCGGCCGCCGACTTGACCTAACAGATCGTAGATCGCCGTCCGCCGCCATCACCACTCGTGCAGGTTGTCGCCGTTGCTGATCATGGTTTCTTCTCGATCTCTCGGCGACAGAAGTTCAGCCAAGCAACGCGTCTCACGTGTCTACCTAGAGATCCTTTGTCTCTTGATTTGTTGATCGGGAATACCTTCCCTTTCCGAATCGATCGAGACGATCGATCCTAGCAAGACCATTGGTAGACCTTGCTAGCTTTGCTACGAAGGTTGGATCTCCAAAGCTCAGCCGCCGCACTTCATTGCCTCCGCTGATCCTAACAGCTACGCCGCCGCACTTCTTACCGCCGCTGGTGTCGGGGAGATTCACTCTAAGAGAGCACTTAGGTCGTGGACTCTTCGACTTATTCAAGAACGCAACGTCGAACGAAGAGGGACACCAAGGGCTCCAAAAGTAGTTTGTATCTTATACATTCAAGTTTTTCTTTTGTTGTAAAGGAACGTTGGTTCCTCTGTATAAGGGTTGGGTGCAACCCGTGGTGGAGGAGTGGTGACTCCTTCGTGTGGAAGAGTTACTTCCTTAGTGAGAGGATTGGTTTTCAATCCAGTTGGTGAAGTCACCGAGTCGTCCCTTGTTGGGAGATAGGTCGAAGGGGGAGAGTGGACGTACCCAAATCGGGGAACCACTATAAATTGCTTGTGTCTTTCTGTGCTGTGGTGTTTTGTTTATTTGTGCAGGTATAGTTTTAATTCCGCAAAAATGCTGCAAGACACCTATTCCCCCCCCCCCCCCATAGGTGAAGGTAGTTGGTACTAGGTGGACTTTTAGGAATTCAGTACTAAACTTGAGCTTTGTGCCCAGACTCTTCTTCACCAACCTCCAGTCCTTAGACATGAACTGTCCATCGTGATCACTAACAATGCTCTTTGGAATCTCGTGCAATCGCACAACATTACGAATATATAATTCCACGAGCTTCTCCACGCTGTCTTACTTTTGATTCGAAATAAAGTGAGCCACCTTGGTCAGGCGATCCATAACCACCCAAATCGTATTGTTACCATGTTGCGACTGAGGTAAATAATACACAAAGTCCATGGGGATGTCGTCAAATTTCCATTCGGGTATAGGAAGTGGTTTCAAGAAACTTCCCAATCTTTGGCACTCATCTTTCACTAAGGCACAAGTCTGACACCGACTCACATACAAGGCTACATCCCGCTTCATCCAAGACCACCAAAAGGATTTCTTCAAATCCAAGTACATTTTTGTACTTGATGGATGAATAGAGTACTTTATAAAGTGAGCCTCAAACATCACCTCCTAACGGAGCTTGCCAAAGCGTGGAACACACACCCTTCCATTCCTCCTTAAGATTCCACCGACTATCTCCAAAGCACAACCTTCTCTTTGCTGAGCTTACAACACCAATCGCTAAAACTCTTTGTCCTACTAGTTGCCTCCTAAATTCGATAAGCTATATTACATTGCATCTCTATCCAATTCAACTGAGTTTTGTTAGACTCACCTCTATCCATACAAGTAATGTTAAGAGAGTAAAAGTCTCGCACCCACTGCTCGTCATGCGCTTCGATCTAGTTCCCTTACCCGGAATACTTTCTACTCAAGGCGTCAGTCATCACATTGGACTTGCCAAGTGTATGCTGAAAGTCCATATCATAGTCCCAAAGGAACTCAACCCACCTACGTTGTTACATATTTACATTTTTCTAATCCAGGAGATACTTTAGGCTTTTGTGATCCGTGAAGATCTTCACATGTGCGCTATAAACGTAGACCGTCATAACTTCAACACAAAGATTACTGCCGCCAACTCCAAATCATGGATTGGTTAATTCCTTTCATGGGGTTTCAACTTCCTCGAACTAAAAGCTATCAAATTGTGATGCTATACTGGCACGCAACCCAAACCGCAACCCGACGCATCGCTGAAAATCTGAAATCCTTAAGTTCCTCTAGAGAGACTTAGGATTAGAGCTAAAATCAATCTTTCCTTCAAGGTTTCAAATGCATGGTCACACTCTGTAACGACTCCACCTATTAAACAACATATAATAGAAGGTCCGGTCGGGGCCCCACACTATATACTACAAACAGACGGTGAGGTTACGGGTTAATACCATCAACGCATCCTAACACAGAGCATGCTAGCGGAATTAAAACACAAATAACTAAACTCATCGCAGGAATATCCACTAAATATATATAAACCAATTTATATACAACCACTCAAACGAGGGCATAGCAAAGACTACAGTATGGCCTTAAGGCCGTACAATTCCTCTTTCAACAGTATGGATTACATACATCGGCGCGCAGGCCGGCCATACATGAATAACAGAAACTACAAAAGCTAGCCTTCGAGGGCTAGTAGCAATAGCAAGAGCGGCAGCAACAGTGATGCGTGTAAATACGGAAGGCGCACCGTTCGCATAAGTAATAAAGTTTTGGGAATGAATCCCCGAGTGTCGGTCTCTTGAGGAATGCAATTAGCATAGAACAACGAACGATCCGAAATTATCGTTATGAGAGTTAAATAAATAAAGGAAAAATAAGAGGCTTTGAAAGTGGTTTTGCAAACAAAGAAACTAAAGCGAACTATGCGGGTCACAATCACCGCTTCACAAGGCGAGATGGATGTAACGGCTGCGATGCCGTACTTCGGTAAGGAGAATGGACGGTGAGCCAGTGAATGAGGTGTTTAGTGCGGAGTGCAATCGAATGGAACGATGGAACAGAGTGAAGTGAGATGGGGCGAGGTGCATCAAATCACAATTCTCACAAGCAAGATTAAACAACAGAAATCTAATTAAAACAACTAGAAATTGAAGTTCATTGCAAGCTTAAGTAACTTCATACAACAAGAGAGATGGAGAAAGATTAAACCAAGAAAGTGAAGATCCACCGCGATTGTTGACCGGAGGTGCGGGTTGTCAATCCGCTTCCACGCGCAGTCCAAGGAGGCTTCCGGTACCGACGAGCTGTCACCTCGAGGGCCTTTAAGTCCGTTCTCTAGGTTGTCTTCATCATCTTCCTCGGTAGAAAGCTCGGAGAATAGGTCTTTAATGGCTGGGAGGATCACCGTAGGATACGTAACACTTTAGAATCGCCGGAAAATGACCTCCCGATGGTAGGGATGAAGGTGGAGGTCGATGGAGCTCCTGGGATGCGGAACGGTGAAGTGGCGACAAGATCGGTCTAGTCCGTCTTGCCCTAATTCGCGGAACAGGCCAATTTATAGAATCAGAGTTAAATAGCGTGCACGACCACTAGCGCACGACCAGTGGTCGTGCGCGAACAAAGTCAGCGCCCGTGCGGAAACAACCTGTAGAACCTGCACCAGGAAATCAAAGCTTGCGCACGATCAGCGGCGTACGATCAGTGATCGTGCGAGGCATCGCAGGTGATCGTGCGATATGGCGGCAGAACTTGCACAAAAGAGGTCATGACTGCGCACAATCGGCAACGCACGAGCAGTGATCGTGCGCGGTATAGCTGGTGATCGTGCGATATGGCAGGGAAGAACTTTCATAGGAGAAGTCAGACTGCGCACGAACGATGATCGTGCGCCAAAGAGGTCGATGGTCGTGCGTGGGTAAAAACGCACGACCATTGACTCCTTTGCCAAAAATGGTGAAAGCCCTATCCCGGACGCCCACACGATCACCGAACCTTCAGGAAAACTGGACGGGTTGTCGATCATGGCAATCACAGATATCAATAAAATGCACAGCAATAGGGAAACACACACACACACAGAAATAGGATAATAAAGTGCACAAGACGTGGAATGTCGTAGCGAACCAAAAGGAGTTCTAATGGCGCTAAATGGTAGTGCAAAGTCATGAAATGAAGCCTTGATGAGTCCAGAATTCGGTATGAAACGGGGACTCATCACACCCCCAGACTTAACTATTTGCATGTCCCGAGCAAACATAATCTAAGCAGGTAGGGAAAATATTCTAGCTGACATAGAAATTGAAATACGGAGTACCATGCGAAGTCGCATGCTCGCATGCATAAAAATATAATAGAAGAAATTCCTAAGTATGCAAAATAGTTTATATTTTTCACAATGCGTATCAAAATTTTATTATTACTCAAAAATGGAATCACGGTGAATCAACCGGTCACGCATAGGAAGAAAGTAGACTGGCCACTAAGGTGAGCTTCGCCAAAGATTGGGGCTCAGGATCACCTCCAAAGGAATCCACCAATGTCGGGGACCATACGCTTGCCCGTTCACACTCTCTCCACGGCACTAGTTAGACTCAAGCGCAAATCTGTTGGACTTGAGGATAAACACGGGGCTTGGGTTACGGTGAGGTAAACAATGATAAAAAGAAAGGCTATGCACCTAACCCAAATGAGCTAGCCTAAAAGAATCCCTCAACACCCCCACAATATAACCAGGTGCACCACACCCCCAGACTTGATTTTTGCAACATGGGTATGTGCACCGCCTACTCCAAATCAAAAGCATCTCCAAAAAGATTTTCAATCAAACTTTTTCTTTTCACTTTTCATTTTCACTTCTTTTTTTTTAAATCATTTTCTTTTCTTTTTCATCTTTTTATTTTCATAATTTCAGCAGATATAACTTGGAAGCACTTCCACATTTTCGCAAATAATAACACCACATCACAACCCAACATGAAAATATAAAACACTAAGCTCGACTTGGGTGTGCGACTAGGATCGGCTTTGAGGCTTTGCTGAAATAATGGTGGAGCTGAATCAAAATAAGGGTAGGCACAACGGGGCTAGCGAGGATATGACGTTAGGAACGTTACAAAGCTCAACCGGGCCAAAATGATGGCCTTCATCACGCTCACGCTAGAAAAACCATGCACCAATGCTTCGAAAGTAGCTTGGGGCAAGTTCTTAGCCACCGAAAAAGATAATCCTGTCTCCCGACTCGAGCAAAACGAGTCTAGTGACGGCTACACACATCCCTACACTACCGTTTGATTCACACCAGATTCACAACTTTTGAGTAGAATAAAAAGATCTTCACGCAAATGGGAAAAAATATAAAGCTATAAGCATAAAGAAAAATTAATTCTACACGAATTTCTACACAAGACGAGAGCAGTTGACTAGAAACACAGTAAGGTCAACATTTTACTCCGTCTCACAATCCTAAGCCAGCACCATAATTTTACAAAATCTAACAAAGACACAAGTTTAACTCGCGACACGGTAACAGCTAAGCGCGCGCTCAAGTGGGTGCAGGGGTGCGCAACAAGATTCTACAATAATGAAGAATAAAATAAAACTACTGGCATGCTATCAATGTGCTCGTGGAGTGCATAAGCGGCTCTTCCCCCCAGACTAGAATGAAAACATAGGCAGAAATGATAATAGACATCTAAAATAAAAAGAAGGCTGAGGAGAGAGGGTACCCATGCTGCAAAGAATGAGCATAACAGAAGGCGGAGGTTGTTGTATCGCATAAAAGTATGCTGGACTTGCGAATTAGGTTGAACCGAAGAAAAGACAAATAACAGAAAATATAATATAAGAGCAAAATAAAAAGCACAAAAAGAAGGGACCAAAAAGGTCCAAGCTTGGGTTGTCTCCCAAATAGCCCTTTTGTTTACCATCCTTAAGGTTGACCAAATACCTGTATTAGCAGTTTATATATTGTTCTTGTAGTTTATGAGATAAATAAAGAAAAATAAAATAAAAAGAACACTCAAGAGACACAGAATCTGAAGATAAAAATGCAGAGGTAGCTGCGGGGTGGAGGAATTGCCCTCATTCTTCGTCGCTGCTGTGGATCTCAACGGGTGACGGGCGTAGAGCGGGAGCAAAATGAGCTGGCAGTGGAGGGATGTTCAGGCCACCACGCAAAGCCTGCTGATATATCAGGTCTTGCATCCACAACTGGGAGGCCTCGATGTCCGCAAGGCGCTCATTCAGAACTGGAATGCTCTGACCCTATGCAGCAATAAAGTGAGGGCTGGCCTGTCTCTCCGGCTCAGCTGATGGTGGCTGTGGTGACTGTGAATGACGTGGCTGAGTGCCTCCTGCAGCTCTCCGCCTACCCATGGCGGATGATTCCTGCGCAACTCCATCCTCATCCTCCTATCGAGCTCCTCAGGCATCGCCCGACATAACAATTTCAAATCGGCGATCGGCTCGCCGCCCAATACCACGCAGCAAATGAAAACTAACCATGTTGGCACGGGTGATAACAGAGGGGGTGGTAACCTGCTCCATCGGCGGCAAACTGTCCCAAACTCCCAAATTCTTTGCGATGCGAGTGATGTAGTAAGCACCACCAATCACGCCGGCGAGGCGATATGTGGCCACATGGTGGAAGAATGTCGCCAGCATATACCCAAGGTCGATGGGTTCCCGACGCAGCATGCTATAAAGAGAAACTAAATCCTGCCACCCAACCACATTTTGGCTAAGCGACCGCGCAGTGAGTGAGTGGCTAAGAAGATACTGAAGGTACCTTAAGGCAGGGGAGACAATTTTCGTCGACTTGGCCTTCCGAGCCACATACTCCTCGTCGGAATTAGTGATTTCACGCCAAGCAGACCCGTGGGAGGATCCTTCAAGGAAGCCGGAGCCTAAACCCTGTGGTTCCGAGATATCCGAGTAGAATCCGGCTCGGACGCCGAGCTCATGGATGGTCATAGAAATGACCCGTCCCCTAATCCAGAAGGAGCATTCAACGGGGCGGTAGCCGAGAGTGTCACACTCCCACTCGAACGTAAAGAGGAACTCCAGAGTGAGTTCTTTGTATCCAGGTTCGCGGCACTCGAAAACATGGCTCCACTTGTCAAACGAGTAGAGGTGAAGGATCGAATCCGCAAGAACGCCGCTGTCGCCAATGGACCTCAACTCCTCCCAATCCACAAGACGCTGAGGGAGGAAGGGTTTGCTCTTCAAATCATTAAACCGGCGTTGGTGGGCGTCCTTCTGAAACGTCGCCATCCTCATTAGCACTTGAGCCGGAGTGGAATGCCAGTAGGCGTTGACAGCCCTGCGGTTTGAGGGAGAAGCCATCTCAAGAAGGAGATCCGGGGCAGCGAGGAGAGAAGAAATCTCCCAGAGATTTGCCGGAGCTGAAGAAGGAAGCGAGAGGTCGGGAGAACGGTGCACTAACAGGACTTCGGGAACGAGAGATTAGGGAGCACGCTCAGCGTCGCCTGAGGGGTCTTTTTATAAAAACTGGGCCGACCGCACGATCAGTGATCGTGCGAAAATAAATAGCGCGCACGATTAGTGATCGTGCGCGAAATAACAAAATTACAGGCAGCCTAGTTTTATACCAAGATCGCTCGGATAATGCTGCAGATGCGCAAGGGAGATAAGGAAATGAGGCGGAGCTACCACAAACATTTTGAGACTAAAGGGGCATAAAAATAAAAGATGGGATTGGAAAAGTAGAAGCAAATTGCTAAAAGCCTACAAGAAAAGAAAAGAACAAGCTACCTAGATAACTATTGGGTTTTCTGTCTCCCAACAGGACTTATTCAAATTCTAGACATTTCTTAGCTGATTGGCGTATGAAAATAGAAATGCCCAGGCAATTGTTCATGCTCGCATTTTGGTAGTGGATACCGGTATGGAGACAGAACAAACGCCCCACTACCTGTATAAGTATACCTGTCATGAATGTCAGGCATGGGCAAGACATGACTTGTGAAGCTCGTCATTTCCAACTCCACCTGCAAATGGTGGCTAGCAGTCGTAGGCTGCATTACAGGCCCTTGTACTGATCGAACCGGTTCCACGATGGGGTACTGCAGGGATGTGGAAACAAGAACGGGGTCAAGAAATAAATTAGAAGAATAACATAAAGGATCCTCAATCTTGGAGATGATTCCGGAATCATCCCCCATTGGTGAAATTGCAAAAAACTGAACACCACTGTCCAGGATGGTACACGAAGTTCCTAGCGCAGCCTCCACCTCGTCCGTGCATTGAACATCCTCACATGGGGTAAAAGCAGCAGCCTCGACCACGGAATTGTCCTTCACAACAGGATCTAACAGAAAGCTTGAAATGCTAGTTTCAACCTCAACAAAAATATCAGAAATAGACAGAATATTATGCAAAGGTGAAGGTGAAGGTACAGAACTCGACAGGAAGTCAAGAACTGGCTCTTCGCACCCAGACTCAATGCTAGGTAATGAATGTTCATCAGAAGTATAGATATCCATGCAGGCATGGGGATCAACACAAGCATCGGTGCATGTACCAGAAATGCTTTCTCCGAAACATGGAGATAGCAATGGTGCATAAAACGAGGCTGAAGGGGTGCTGCTCAAGGTTGAAGTGGGAATAATCCGAAAATCCAGCTCATCATCCACTCCCAATTCAGCTAGATAAGCAGTGCAATCCTTCAATGCATGATCCCAGCTTCGACAAAAAATGCACTGCTTGGCCGGCTTTAGCGGTGCAGCGACAGCTGAAGCCGAAAAGAAGTAGTGTGGTAATGGCTCCGCGGGTCGGTGGATAACAGGCTTATATCTGCATAATGTAGAGTCATGAATTTCCTGGGTACTATATTTCTGAGGACATCTATCGTTAGCATGAGAGATGTCTCCACAATGAGGGCAACGAATATTAAAATTGGCCCACATTGTAGAAATATCAAAAATAGCGGGCAAAACTACTTTGCATAAATTCTTCGAGTAAAGCTAACAACTCCAACAATGAAATAACAACATAGGGGAAAAGGGATAAAAATAAAACAAAACGAAATAACTCTAATAATAAAATTTTCAGAATCATGGATCGTTCTACAGTTGCATTCCCCGGCAACGGCGCCAAAAACTTGATGCATGTAAATACGGCAAGCGCACCGGTCGCATAAGTAATAAAGTTTTGGGAATGAATCCCCGAGTGTCAGTCTCTTGAGGAATGCAATTAGCGTAGAACAACGAACGATCCGAAATTATCGTTATGAGAGTTAAATAAATAAAGGAAAAATAAGAGGCTTTGAAAGTGGTTTTGCAAACAAAGAAACTAAAGCGAACTATGCGGGTCGCAATCACCGCTTCACAAGGCGAGATGGATGTAACGGCCGCGATGCCGTACTTCGGAAAGGCGAATGGACGGTGAGCCATTGAATGAGGTGTTTAGTGCAGAGTGTAATCGAATGGAATGACGAAACAGGAGTGAAGTGAGATGGGGCGAGGCGCATCAAATCACAATTCTCACAAGCAAGATTAAACAACAGAAATCTAATTAAAACAACTAGAAATTGAAGTTCATTGCAAGCTTAAGTAACTTCATACAACAAGAGAGATGGAGAAAGATTAAACCAAGAAAGTGAAGATCCACCGCGATTGTTGGCCGGAGGTGCGGGTTGTCAATCCACTTCCACGCGCAGTCCGAGGAGGCTTTTGGTACCAATGAGCTGTCACCTCGAGGGCCTTTAAGTCCATTCTCTAGGTTGTCTTCATCATCTTCCTCGGTAGAAAGCTCGGAGAAGAGGTCTTTAATGGCCGGGAGGATCACCGGAGGATGCGGAACACTTTAGAATCGCCGGAAAATGTCCTCCCGATGGTAGGGATGAAGGTGGAGGTCGATGGATCGAGCTCCTGGGATGCGGAACGGCGAAGTGGCGGCAAGATCGGTCCAGTCCGTCTTGCCCTAATTCGCGGAACAGGCCGATTTATAGAAGCAGAGTTAAATAGCGCGCACGACCACTGGCGCACGACCTGTGGTCGTGCGCGAACAAAGTCAGCGCCCGTGCAGAAACAACCTGTAGAACCTGCACCAGGAAATCAAAGCTTGCGCACGATCAGCGGCGCACGATCAGTGATCGTGCGAGGCATCGCAGGTGATCGTGCGATATGGCGGCAGAACTTGCACAAAAGAGGTCATGACTGCGCACGATCGGCAACGCACGAGCAGTGATCGTGTGCGGTATAGCTGGTGATCGTGCGATATGGCAGGGAATAACTTTCACAAGAGAAGTCAGACTGCGCACGAACGATGATCGTGCGCTAAAGAGGTCGATGGTCGTGTGTGGGTAAAAACGCACGACCATTGACTCCTTTGCCAAAAATGGTGAAAGCCCTATCCCGGATGCCCACACGATCCCCGAACCTGCAGGAAAACTGGACGAGTTGTCGATCATGGCAATCACAGATATCAATAAAATGCACAGCAAGAGGGAAATACACACACACACAGAAATAGGCTAATAAAGTGCACAAGACGGGGAATGTCGTAGCAAACCAAAAGTAGTGCTAATGGCGCTAAATGGTAGTGCAAAGTCATGAAATGAAGCCTAGATGAGTCCAGAATTTGGTATGAAACGGGGACTCATCAAGCAGCAGCAGCAGGGGCATCAGCCCTTCATTTTCCGCTCGACTCGCCAGCACCTGCACAGGGACAATCCACCCAGAAGGTGGCAAACAAGGCAACGGTCAGCATTCAGCTGACCAATTTATAACAATCCTACCCCTTTCTCGGGGCATAGGAATTCCTTCCCTGTAGAGCAATACAGCAATTGACAGCTTATATATATTGTGCTCTCACGCACAAGCAATCCATCACAACCGTCGGCCACCCGGCCTGAAGATCTGTGCTCTCAGGCACACCTTTGGGTACACCGGCGAACCGGGATCAACACAATTGAGCATTCAGCCTTATTGGCGCGCAGGCCTAAGACTCTCATTATACTACTGACGAAAGCCCAATGCCATGGCACTTCCTTGTACAATCAACATAATGCAGGTACAGATCCACCCCCTGTTGCTCAAATCACCTTGCCATCACCAAGCACATCGTACTTGCGTCTAGAATAAAAGACGCGGGTCGGCTTTACCTTTCCTGTTCGGCACGAGGCCTTTTAAGAGCTCGCAGCTCACACTAGCCATACTGTCCGCCAAGGACTGGCCTCACAATCCAAAAGGGGAGTTAATGCCGGCGTCCTTTGTGGTCGCTAAGCGGGTTCAGCAGAACTCTCTATCTGCACCCAAACTCCTCCCAAACCCTGCAGTTCATGCAGTGCCAGAAAACTGGTCTTTAATAGCATATCATACAAGCGTTACAAGGGTGTTTTCTTGGAATTCCTCATTCCAGTACTTCCCGCTACTTCCCTTCACAGGCACAACCCATTGACCCCACAAACTACCCGTTTATAGGCGGAGTCTTCTCCGGTGCGTGATATGTAACATCACTAATGCAGACCAATCTGTCCAGATGGGCTTCATACAGCATGCCTATCCCGTACTACACATTTCCGGGTCTAAATGCAGACTCAAGCTGGGGATAACAACTATCTTCCACCTGAATCACTCACTTTTTCCACCTTTTGGTGGAGAGGATTCCTTACTCATGCATAAAGGAGGACTTCACATGTCCAAGAAGGAAGATCGTTACCCTTGATGATCTCTTGGGAGCCATCGAAAATCTGGCCGGTTAGAAAGCACCGCAACAGCTTTGCCTCCACTAAACTAGCCTCGGATTGCGAATCGGACCGCGGGAGCACCACCAAAGCCTTGATCTTCTCCTCCTTATCCTTCCTCCAAGCTCTCTCTCTTTTTCTCTCTTGATAAGAATGAGAGAAGAAGCTACAATGACCAGGGCCAATTGATCCAAATAGCAAGAATTGGATGGCCAAGATCTGCCTAGAATTCTATTTTTGACTTGAAACGGCCTGTGACACGCCCGTGTCCCAGGACGTGTCCCCCAAGCGGTATACGAACCGACTCAAAATGAACCAGAACACGGGTGTCGACACGCCCTGGCACGCCCGTGTCTCCATCTGACATGCCCGTGTCGAGGGGCGTGTTCCCCCATCGAGACGGAAATCACCATTTTCCCGAGAAGCACACGAGCACTGGACACGCTCGTGTGACACTTTGACACGCCCGTGTCAAGATCGACATGACTGGGCCTCCAGGCCGTGTCCTTCACGGGACAATCTGGCTAATATTTGGGCATGACATGCCCTGGGACACGCCCGTATCCCCCGACCGTGTCACCACTCAACTCCACTCAACGCCACTTCACTCAGCGCCACTCAATGCCACCCGAGCAGGACACGACCATGTCCTAGGCCGTATCGCCACTCAACGATCGTCGATAGAGAAGAACATGCCCTGGGACACGCCCGTTCCCCAGGCCGTGTACCATAGACACGCCCTGGGACACGCCCGTGTCCTAGGCCGTGTCAGCCAACCTGAACCTCAATTTGACCTGAGAGCTTTTTGGGGTGTTACAACCCTCCCCCTTAAGATAAATTTTGTCCCGAAATTTGTACTCAACAAAGAAACAGGAATCTCAAATTTATAACATTAAAAGAGTTGTGATACTAACATGTACATGGTCGACAGTTTATACAAAAAGGTCGGGAAACTAAGCTCGCATGGTCTGCTCCACTCCCATATTATTTCCTCTCGGCCACAATTTTCCCACTGGACTTTGACCATCCCGATTATCTTGTTCCGCAACTGTTTCTCGGCTCGATCCTCGATTTGACTAGGTCTAACCTTCGTCGTTAGCCCATACTTGACCGGTACACGATCACTCGCAACAATATGCGATGGTTCCTTGACGGCTTTGCGAAGTACTGAGATATGGAAGACATCATGCAATCCACCCAACTCTGCTGAAAGCGCCAGCCGATAAGCAGCTTCCCCGACTTGCTCCACCACTTCAAAAGGACCAAGGTATCGGGGACTTAGATTTTTCAACCTCCGAATCCGAGATACACCTTTGAAGGGTTTGATCTTCAAATAGACCCAATCGCCCACCGCGAACTCCACGTTCTGATATTTAGCGTTGTAGTACTTTGCTTGATGATCTTGGGCTATCAATAGCCTCTCCCGAATATAGCGTATAATCGAGGTAGCTTCGTCGAATTCCCTTCGCCCATGCGGCTTGGATTCGCCTACCTCCGCCCAAGCTAATGGTGTACGACATTTACGACCATATAAAGCCTCAAACGGTGCCATACCGATGCTCTCTTGGTAGCTGTTATTATAGGCAAAATTCAACCAAGTAAATGTACTCTTCCCATTTCTTACTGAAATCTAGGGCGCACATACGAAGCATATCTTCCATCGTCCTGTTGGTTCGCTCAGTCTGGCCATCCGTTTGGGGATGAAAGGTCGTACTAAATGATAGTTTTGTACCCAACATTTGATGAATTAACCTCCAATCAGTTGAGGTGAATCGCCCATCGCGATCACTGACAATGCTCCGAGGAACACCGTGCAGTCAAAAAATCTGTTCCACATAGAGTTTAGCCAAGGTTTCCACTGAATCATCTCTCTTGTTTGGAAGAAAGTGAGTCCACTTTTGTCAACCGGTCTACAATCACCCAGATCGAGTCATGACCGCGCTGAGATCTCGGCAACCCGTGCACGAAATCCATTGATATATCATCAAACTTCCACTCCGGAATCGGTAATGACTTCAGGAAACTACCCGGATTCTGGCATTCCGCTTTTACCAAAGTACAAGTGTGACATTCTGCCACATAACGTGCTATGTCTTTCTTTAGTCCAGGCCACCAGAACAACTTTTTCATGTCTCTGTACATTTTTGTGCTCCCAGGGTGAATTGAGTACTTGGCAAAATGCGCTTCGTACATCAATTCTTCTCTCAACTTCCCTATACTTGGGACGCACAATCAACCATCTTTTCGCAACAACCCATCATTCCAGGAGAATTGGCCACTAGGACCATCCTTGGCATAGCGTTGGAGACTTTCATCAAGATCTATTGCTCGCCGAACTCTATCCGCAAGGTCATATTGTACCTCCGTCCAGTTCAAACACGCGTCAGCCGTAGCATCCTTGTCAACACAAGATATCTATAACGCTTCCAAACTCCTTGATTAGTCGTACATCATGTCTCTGCAACCAGTTTGCCCGTACTGGTGTCCTCAGACTCAAAGCATCAACGACCACATTGCCCTTCCCGGGAGTATAGTGAATATCGAAAGTGTAGTACCCAAGGAACTCCATCCATCTCCGTTGTCGTATATTCAGATCTTTTTGATCTACAAAATACTTAAGGCTCTTGTGATCTGTATAGATATCGACTTTAATTCCATAAAGATAGTGCCGTCACAACTTTAGCGCGAAGATTACCGCCGGCAACTCTAAGTCGTGGATGGGGTAGTTTCGTTCATGCACCTTTAGTTGGCGTGAGCCATAAGCAATCACTTTACAAAATTGCAGAAGAACGCAGCCTAAGCCGCTCCCTGAAGCATCGCTGTAGATATCATAGCCGTCTGTAACACATGGCGACGTCAACACAGGCATCGTGGTCAAATAACTTTTCAGCTCTTCAAAAGCCCGCGCACACTCTGGTGTCCACACGAACTTTTAATCTTTTCTCGTCAACATGGTCAGAGGTAAAGCAATCAGTGAGAAGTTTTCCACAAACCGTCGATAGTGGCCTGCCAGGCCAAGAAAGCTCCTGACCTCGGCCACCAAAGACAACACTGGCCAATCCCATATGACACTTATATTTGCCGGATCTACTGTTATTCCCTCTCCACTTACCATATGGCCCAGAAAAGCCACTGACGATAGCCAGAACTCACACTTTGAGAACTTGGCATACAGTTTATTCCTCCACAGGGTATGCAACACCAACCGTAGATGGTCTGCATGATCATCTCCCGACTGAGAGTACACAAGAATATCATCAATGAACACAATTACGAATAAATCCAAGTACTCTCGGAACGTCCGGTGCATTAGATCCATGAATACCGAAGGCACATTACATAAGCCAAACGACATCACCGTGAATTCATAATGACCATAACGTGTCCCAAACACTGTCTTGGGAATATCCCCTTCCCGAATCCGCAATTGATAATAACCCGACTTCAAATCCAACTTTGAATAGACGGTTGACCCCGCTAGCTGATCAAATAGGTCATCGATCCGTGGAATCAGATATTTGTTCTTTTTTTTTCAGCTTATTCAATTCGCGGTAGTCAATACACAAACGCAAATTGTCGTCTTTCTTTTTCACAAATAGAACAGGCGCGCTCCAAGGTGACATATTTGGGCGTATGTATCCCTGCTCTAACAATTCTTGCAATTAGACTTTAAGCTCAGCCATTTCCTTTGGCGCAACGTGATATGGTGAGCGGGCCACAGGTTGTGCACCTGGCACAAACTCAATCGCGAAGTCAATCTCCCGCTGGGGCGGTAACCCAGGAAGATCCTTAGGAAACACATATGCAAACTCTCCACAATCAGAACTTCACTTACACTGGCCTTTGGCTCAACAGCCTGAATAAGCATGAAGAATAACTTCGCGCCCTTCCGAACAGCACTGACGACTTGGAGGGAGGACAATAAGGTCCCGCCTACTCCTCGCATACCAGTTAACTTCGTCTCAAGGTTAGTATTCTGGCCCAGTGTGATCTCCTTTGAGGTGCAATCAATCATGGCACGCTGCTCCGAGAGCCAGTCCATGCCAAAGATCACATCAAATTTCGATAGTGGCAGCACGGATGCTCGCAATCCGAAATCTTGATTTCCTATATGCACGTCCACATCACAAGTCCAATCCGCAAGCATGATACACCCATTCGGTAGTAGCACCTTGACACCATCTGTCGTCACATGACTCGGTACTCCAACACGAGTTACGAAGTCCTTAGACAAAAAAGAATGTGAAGCACCCGTATCAAACAGGGCTATCGCCGGATTGTTCCAAATCAGGACAAAGGCTGTAGCACACACATCATGCACAAACTATATACAAAATATGCAATCAATACAACAAGCTTTAACTTAACTCGTACCTGTGACGACGTCACTTTGCTTGATAGCCTCTTGTTGGCCAAGATTATAAACTCTGGGTTGCGCCTGCGATGCAGAGGAATCAACCACTACTTTTCCCTTCTCGGCATAAGACGCAGTAGACTTCTTTTCTCCTTTGGGTTGAGCAACCCGACAATCACGAGCTAAATGCCCCACTTTACGACAGGTAAAGCATGCACGAGACTCTGACCTCGACATTGCTCCCGATATGACCGTCCTAGAAGTTTTCCCCAAAGGCTTGGACCTCTTGCCCCACTTCTTTTGATAGTATGATTTACCAGAGCGGGGTGCTTTGAACTCGGGCTTTACCACAGCCAAGTCCTTCCTTCCTTGCACCCGCTTCATGTCCTTTTACAGCGCACCCGCCGTATCAACCAAAGCTTGAAATACCTGGTTCACTGAACTAGAAAGCAGGAACCTCAACTCGTCCCTCAATCCTTCATAGAACCGATTTGTTTTTCTTTGTTCATCAGCGAAGATTGTTCCTACATACCGTCCCAACCGTGTAAACTCATGTAGGTACGCATCAACGCTAGACTCTCCTTACGTTAGCTGCTGGAACTCATTATCCATCACAATGCGTTGTGCCGCTGGAAGATGTTTAGCCAAAAACATACGAGAGAATTCCTCAATCGATACTTGAGTCAATTGCCTGCCCGCCAACTGGTATAACTCAACCTCGTCCCACCATAACCTCGCCTCTCCTTCTAACAAGAAGGTGGTCAAAGTGACCTTTTGAGTTTCCTCCGTCCTGATCGTCGTCAAAATACGTTTGACTCGCGATAACCAATCCTCTGCCTGTGTTGGGGATCCCAGTCCTGTGAACGTAGGCGGATTGAAGCTCATGAATTGCTTCAACTGTCGTTCAGCTGCTCGCAGATCCACATCTTCAACCTGTTCAGGTCGGACACCACCACGATCTGGCACCACTGCCGGCAGCACCTGCCCGGTCGGCCGAATCATCGCAAATAGAGCTTCAGAACCTAAGCGAACAGTTTTTACAGAGGGAGGAGGTGTTGGCACCTCAGCTGGTGCTGCACTCTCATCAGAGCGCTGAGGCTCAGATTGCCTAGCACCACTATAAGTCACTTATGGGTGGACAAGACACATATTAGCGATAAGGAGCAAGCAATAACAATAAAGTAGGAATGCGCAGATTCCTCAAACAAGTGTATTTGCATTTCTTAGTGGATATTCCAGAGTTCACTAGCATTACAGCGGGTCACACAGACACGTGCTCGCCACCCCACAAAAGAATTCGACCACGAATTCGAAAGAGGAAGATTGAGACAAGCTGATAGCCAAAATGTAACGACTCCACCCGTTAAATAACATATAATAGAAGGTCCAGCCGGGGCCCAACACTATATGCTACAAACAGACGGTGAGGTTACGGGTTAATACCATCAACGCATCCTAACACAGAGCATGCAAGCGGAATAGAAACACAAGTAGCTGAACTCATCGCGGGAATATCCACTAAATATATATAAACCAACATTATATACAACCACTCAAACGAGGGTATAACAAAGACTACAGTCTGGCCTTAAGGCCTTACAGTTCCTCTTTCAACAGTATGGATTACATACATCGGCACGCAGGCCAGGCCATACATGAATAACAGAAACTATAAAAGCTAGCCTTCGAGGGCTAGTAGCAATAGCAAGAGCGGCAACAACAGCAGCATGGGGCATCAGCCCTTCATTTTCCGCTCGACTCGCCAGCACCTACACAGGGACAATCCACCCAGAAGGTGGCAAACAAGGCAACGGTCAGCATTCAGCTGACCAATTTATAATAATCCTACCCCTTTCCCGGGGCAGAGGCATTCCTTCCCTGCAGAGCAATACAGCAATTGACAACTTATATATATTGTGCTCTCACGCACAAGCAATCCATCACAACCGTCGGCCACCCGGCCCGACGATCTGTGCTCTCAGGCACACCTTTGGGTACACCGGCGAACCGGGATCAACACCATTGAGCATTCAGTCTTACTGGCGCACAGGCCTAAGACTCTCATTATGCTACTGAAGAAAGCCCAATGCCTTGGCACTTATACAGTCAACATAACACAGGTACAGATCCACCACCCCCCGTTGCTCAAATCGTCTTGACATAACCAAGCACATCGTACTTATGGCTAGAATAAAAGACGCGGGTCGGCTTCACCTTTCCTCAGTTCGGCACGAGGCCTTTTAAGAGCTCGCAGCTCACACTAGCCATACTGTCCGCCAAGGACTTGCTTTACAATCCAAAAGGGGAGTTAATGCCGGCGTCCTTTGTGGTCGCTAAGCGGGTTCAGCAAAACTCTCTATCTGCACCCAAACTCCACCCAAACCCTGCAGTTCATGCAGTACCAGAAAACTGGTCTTTCGTAGCATATCATACAAGCGTTACAAGGGTGTTTTCCTGGAATTCCTCATTCCAGTACTTCCCGCTACTTCCCTTCACAGGCACAACCCATTGACCCCACAAACTACCTATTTATATGCGGAGTCTTCTCCGGTGCGCGATATGCAACATCACCAATCCATACCAACCTGTCCAGATGGGCTTCACACAACATGCATATCCCGTACTACACATTTCCGGGTCTAAATGCAAACTCAAGCTTGGGATAACAACTATCATCAACTGGAATCACTCACTTTTTCCACCTTTTGGTGGAGAGGATTCCTTACTCATGCATAAAGGAGGACTTCACATGTCCAAGAAGGAAGATCGTTACCCTTGACGATCTCTTGGGAGCCATCGAAAATCTGGCCAGTTGGAAAGCACCGCAACATCTTTGCCTCCACTAAACTAGCCTCCGATTGTGAATCGGACCGCGGGAGCACCACCAAAGCCTTGACATTCTCCTCCTTCTCCTTCCTCCAAGCTCTCTCTCTTTTTCTCTCTTGATAAGAATGAGAGAAGAAGCTACTCCTCAACCTTATCACTGCAGGAAATGACCAGGGCCGTTGGATCCAAATAGCAAGAATTGGATGGCCAATATCTGCCCAGAATTCTATTTTTGACTTGACACGGCCTGTGACACGCCCGTGTCCCAGGCCGTGTCCCCCAAGCGGTGTATGAACCGACTCAAAATGAACCAGAACACGGGTGTCGACACGCTCTAGACACGCCCGTATCGCCATCTGACACGCCCGTGTCGAGGGGCGTGTTCCCCATCGAGACGGAAATCGCCGTTTTACCGAGAAACACACGGGCACTGGACACGCCCGTGTGACACTTTGACATGCCCGTGTCAAGATCGACACGGCTGGGCCTCCAAGCCGTGTCCTTCACGGGATAATCTTGCTAATATTTGGGCATTACACGCCCTGGGACACGCCCGTGTCCCCCGGCTGTGTCACAACTCAACGCCACTTAACTCAGTGCCACTCAACGCCACCCGAGCAGGACACGCCCTGGGACACGCCCATGTCCCAGGCCGTGTCGCCACTCAACGATCGTCGACTCAATGATCGTCGATAGAAAAGAACATGCCCTGGGACACGCCCGTGCCCCAGGCCGTGTACCATAGTCACGCCCTGGGACACGCCTGTGTCCCAGGCCGTGTCAACCATCCTGAACCTCAATTTGACCTGAGAGCTTTTTTGGGGTGTTACACACTCTGGCGTCCACACAACTTCTAGTCCTTACGAGTAAGAGAAGTGAGGGGCAATACAACTTGCAAAAAGTTCTCAACAAACCCCTTGTAGTAACTGGCTTGTCTAAGGAAACTCCTAACCATCGCCACAGTTCTCAAAACAGCCCACTCTCTAATGGATTCAACTTTCATCAGATCCATTGCTAACCCTTTGCTACTAATCATATGGCCCAAGAATGCCACCGTCTCCAACCAGAACTCGCACTTGGATAACTTAGCATAAAGCTGGTTCTCCTTCAAAATCTGCAAAACTATCCTCAAGTGAGTCTCATGCTCCTATTCTGACTTCAAGTACATAAGGATATCATCAATGAACACCACCATGAATGTATCCAAGCACTGTCAAAACATTTGGTTCAACAAGTCCATGAACAACGATAGTGCATTCGTCAAACTGAATGGCATCACTGGGAACTCAAAGTGGTCATACCTCGTACCAAACACTATCTTGGGTATGTCCTCTTCCTTGATACACAACTGGTAATACCTTGACATTAGGTCCAACATAGAGTACACCATCGACACTACAAACTGGTCGAACAAGTCATCTATCTGCAGAATCGGATACTTATTCTTGACAGTCAGCTTATTCGGCTCAAGGTAGTCTATGCACAACCGTTTACTACCATATTTCTTCTTTTCAAACAAGACCGACACGCTCCACGGAGAAGAGCTAGGACTAATGTATCCTGCTCCAACAGCTCCTGCAGCTGTACTTTAAGCTCGGCTAGCTCCTTTAGTGCAATCCTAAATGGAAGACACGACACCGGCCTAGCTCCTAGCACCAATTCAATCGTAAAGTCGATCTCAAGTTGAGGAGGTGCTCCTGGAAGCTCCTCAGGGAACACATCCTCAAACTCTTTCACCACTAACACTTCTATAATCGACAACTTTGTATAGTGGACTTCCAACAAAGCTACAATTGCTACACCTCCCTGGTTTACTGCACGCACCAACTGTATGGCCGAAATTAGGGAGCAGACCACCCCACTAAGGCCCTCAAACTTGACTTCTTCTTTTCCCTTGCTCCTCAGGGTCACCACCTGAAATAGGCAGTCAATGATGTTCTGCTTCTCTACAAGCTAGTCCATCCCTAAGATCACATCAAACTCAGCTAACAGTAATATTACCGCTATCAACATGAAGTCAACTTCGCTCATACTCCAACAAATGCACCCTTTCTTCATAGTAGTCATTAAAGACCCCTTAGGCATGGGCACCCTAAGCTTCATATCCACCGCAAAGGGCTCAACCCCAATTCTCTTGATAAAGCTTTATACGAGAAAGGAGTGTGACGCTCCCGTATAAAACAACACTCTAGCGGGGTAGCCGGAAGCTAGCATGAAGCCTAGCATACATGCAATAAGCACAGAAGGTCATAAATGGTTTAAAGTTAACAGATGACCTTAAACTTTCATACCTGTCACCACATCAGTCTAACGACTCTTCCTGCTACTCAAGATTGTAGGCTCTTGACTGCACTGGAGGGATACGTGAAGTACTGGACTCCTCCGGCTACCCTTTATCTGCATAACTAGGACCGAAACGCACTGACTACTCCTGCCTCAGCTCTGGCTTAGCACCATCCTCGGTACAATTTCGAGCTATGTGGCTTAGCTTGTCACACTTGTAGCACGTCGGTGGTACCTTGAAACGAGACTCCCCCAACATAACACCACTCCTCTCCCCTGACCTGAAAAGAAGAGCTTCTTCCTCCACCTACTCCCTTCTTACTTCCATTGCGATTGAGAAGGCTTTCCTTCTCCATGATTTACTGCATGACACTTACGACACTAAGTCCTCTACATGACGCTCTCCAGGATCCTACCTGCTTCATCCAACTCATTAAAACCCACATTCTTTAGAACGATGAGTGGTTTCCTCAAGTTCTCTTTCAACCTATGATATAAGAGGTTCTCCCTCTCTTCATCATCAGCCATGGTCGTTCTTGTACAACCCAATGTTCGCCAAGTGGGTCCAACAAGACAGAGGAGGGGACCTCAATGCAACCCAACCCGCATCCGCCATGCGAGCGAGCAGGACGGTAAGTGTGCCTGCATCCGCCAGGTGGGCGAGCGAGTCGGGACTCCCGATATGCACTAATTTGATAGGTGAGCGAGCCACAGGGGGGAGGCAGTTGCCTCTGCCATGAAGGTTGGTGGACCGTGCGAGCCAGCTCGCCATCCCGTATTTTCCTAAGTAGTCGCCAGACCAAGACCATCGTCCTGCCTCAGTGTAAGGGGAAGACGAGCTGTTGTAGCCTGTCTCGTACTCTCCTAAAGAGAGAGGTGAGCTGCGAGAGCCGGGCCGCACCCGCCCAGCTGAGTGGCGAGCTGGTCCTAATTCCCCCCATGAGTGGGGTGCAGATATCCTATGGTTAATATGATTTGGTGTAACATCCCATTTCCTACTAGACCCCTAAACTTAGATTAAGTTAGGACATATGGTGGATGAATGGGGTTAGGCTAGGTTTGACCCATGGAGTTAGGGTGGATTTACATAGGGCCCACTATAGGGTTCGAGTCAAATCAGGTCAAACTAGCCCAAAATGGAATCATAGGTACACATTGACCCCACCACTATGCCCATAACCCTAAAAGCAATCTAAGTGAGCCAAAAGCCACATCATTGGGTCAACCATTGACCCAGTTGACTCAAGTCAACCATAACCCTAATTTGGTCAAATCCGCACATATACGCCCAATTAGCCCAAGTGGGGCATCACCACGGCCCAACCCATATTGGGTGATACCATAGGGCACATGATCATCAAGTGGGGTCAGCCCACTCATAAAGTTGACCAAGTCAACCCTAAAAGTCAACTTGGCCAACCTTATACTTATTTAAGTAAATTTGAAGACCAGCTCCTTCCTAATGGGCTAAGACCTTGAGTCATGGCCCAACCCATATTGGGTGATGCTATGGAGTTCATGACCATCAAGTGGGTCAGCCCACTCATAATGTTGACCAAGTCAACCTAAAAAGTCAACAAGTCAACATAGGGCTTAAAGAAAAGAAAATAAATGAGCCAAGCCCATTCCTAATGGGCTAGGCCCATGAGTCAAGGCCCATGACCAGCCCAAGTGGTCATTGACAGCCCCCACCCCTCTGAAATAGGAGAGAGTACATGCATGGGGGTGTTTTTTGAAATTAGGGTAAAAAGAGGAGAGAGAAAGGAGGAAAAATGGGGATGAAGGCCATGTGGCCCTCCTCCTCTCTTCCCAAGCCCACATCCGAACCCTAGCAATAATTCCCAACCTTTCTAGCCCAACTCCATGACACATGGCAGCCATGGTGAAGCATCCAATGCTTGGCCGAAATTCCCCCTCTTCAAAACTACACAACCAGCCAACCCCACCCCCATTTGACCTCACCATCAGCTTCAGAAGGCCTAGAGGAGTGGAATTCAATATCTGGATTGAAGCTTGTGGTGGAGAAATGAGTCCGGGAGCAAGCTCGACGAAGAGGAGAAATTTCATGGCCAACCACCGCCACCGCCGCCATTGGGCTCCGATCAAGGTCCATTTCTCCTCCTCTCACTCCGTTCTAGCTTCCTAGATCATTTAGGATAGATTTTGAGCTCAATTGATCTTGGATCCATGTGAGGTGTGGGAGAAAATCCATGGTTTTGAATGAGCTCGGGTTTGCCGGAAATCGCCGCCTCCAGCGGCCAAGTCGCCGCCAAATGTTAGCCCTCACCTCAACGGAGGTGGTGGTGGTGGTGGCTGGCCGGGGAGGTGGCTGGATGGAAGGGAAACACCAGATCAAGGTGCTACAGTTCGGTTCAATCGTGGCCGTCAGCTGGTGGAAGAAGTCGCATGGATGCCGTCCATCTTGATGTATTAAACTATAGCTTATTTTATATTCTGTCACACTTTATACTGTAACTTCGGGCTAATTTTAGGCCTCTTAGAGGCATATTCAGAAAACGTATTCAACATATAAAATGTAGCCCTAGGTCTTAACTTTAAAATGAAACCCTAAAGTTGTAATTTGGAGCACTACAGCTCCCTATAGGGACATTCTACCGAGACTGTTCTGAGGCTAGGGCAGATCTTTAAATGAGTGGCCAAGCCAAACCCTAGATCCACATGACTTGAGATTTTGGTCATGCATGTAAATAGGTCATAGTTAGGTACTGACCAAAAATGGGAATTTTTGGAAAGTTATTTTTCATAGTTTTTGGAGAAATATCATTTAGTGAATTCATTGAATTTTTGGAGATCTACAACTCCAAATACCCCCAAATTTGGATGGCATGGCCGTTGGATCATTAGATGACCATGGTAGAAATTGTAGGCCATTTGGACCTCTACATGTTTGGGAAACCCAACATGCATGATGAAGGTATATTAAAATTTGGTGTGCCTATAGTAGAAATGGAAAAATGGGAGTTTAGCCCATTTTGCCCAATGCATATCCATGAAACCCTGTACAGAGGCTTATAGTGATGAATTACACCTCCCATAGGAAGGATGGGATTTTTGGGATCAAAAATCCCATTAAATAGATTTATTGGAAATAAGGTCCATTGGGAAATATAAATTTTAAAATATGGAAATTACTTTAAATTTTAAAACTCTGTAACAAGCCCTAGTAGGACATTATACACCTCTGTAAAATTTATAAGCTTGTTTGGAAATTTTATCTTGAGTTTTTAGTAGAATCACCTTATTGGCCCTTTTTGGAAATAAATTAAAAGTAAAGAAAATTATTGCTGAACAATTATGGGAAAATTTATAGAATCTTAATTCTTTGATTAGAACCTTGTGTATTTATTTGAGAATTTATGGGTGATTATGTATGTTAAAAACTCAAGTAGTGGCATTTTGGTAATATAATTATTAAGACATTTTGTTAAGCCAATCACTGGATAGGATCATGAAATTCTGTATTTTGTGTTATTATATCAATATTGATCTCCAGGAATTTTCTAAGAATTTTTTATTAGATAGTTGAAGTACTTCATTTGGAAAATGGATTAATTATGGTTCTAATCTTAATTAGAGAATATATAGAAATTTAAATGGAAAAATTATGATCCTTGGTATGCAGTCATATTTAACATAGTTAAACATCAGGAAAATTTCTTAGGCTTGTGGGATCATTGGATATAGTATATAATGCACAAAATGACTTTGGTCACTTAATTAAAAGATTTAATTTAGGGTCTTAATTACTTAGAAAAATGGTGAAATCCTAAATGGTCAACATCATACACCATACCAATTAATGATAATTAATTAGGGGCATTTAGCCCAAGGAATTGGAAATCCTATTATATGGGTTAGTATTAGGTCATGAGTTGTGCTTAACAAAAGTAGCAGGTATTATTGGGACCCACAGGGGATACGATAGAAGGTTGAGTTGATAACTATATTGGGAAGATAAACCCTGGTTGGTGTCTAGTAGGTCACTTCATAGTATCGAGTGATAGAGTGCAAAACCCCAAGGACAGTAACTAGAACGGAGACCGGCAGAAGACCGCCGATTCCCCAATAATATCCTAAGTCACTAGGTTCGTTCCAAAGTAACAACGAGAGCTGGGTATGGATCATGGGTATACATTAATAAAAGTAAGTATCCTTGCAAAAAGGAACTTTGGGATTTCAATCCTATCTTGGTTCCTAGTGCCCCCGAGACCTCTTTATTGGGCATACCCTGGGCAGTCTTGGGATTAACCCTAAATTGCTAGGTATAGCAAACACTAGAAAAGAGTAGTCTAATAGGCTAAGAGAACATGGTAACATTCTCACCCGTGAAGGGTTGGAGGGATTAAGGATTAAGAGAATGATGTGACAATCTCACCCGTGAAGGGTTGTAGGGTTTCAGGACAGTTAGTCCTGCGAGCTAGAGGCTCGAGAGTTTGACATCAGGATAGGTTTGAGCTTGCGAGCTGGAGGCTCGGGTTAAGATACCTTGCATGTGCATAGAAACAAAACTAGTGGCAGGTCATGCGGTATTGGGCCAATCGTCACACCGATGGCAGTACGGTGACTTTGGTGAGGTGTGAGGGTTTGAGGGGCCAGTAGGTTGTTTATACTGCGGTCTGGAGGACAATCCACAAAAACGCACACCCGACCAAGAAAGTCTGGCAGTTGGCCAGCATTAGTACGCAGAGACTTTAGAGTGCACCTAGGATGTGTACAGAGGCATATGAAAGGTCTGGGCTTAGTAGTGTTTATACCCGCCTAGGAAGCGGAAGCGCCCGTTCCGCTGCTACCGTAGCCACAACGGTGGTACCAGAGAGTGATGTTAGCTCCAAAAAGTGGGAACTAAAGGTCTGTGATCACAGAGTTGTATGTGTGAGTTGCACTTGTATGAATCATAACCTGCATACCATATCATACATACATACTTAGGACATACGCACCATAGATCCTTATCATATAAATTAGTATGGGCCCTTTTATATGATAAGTTACTTTTGTGAAACCTTAACTTATAAGTTTGTATGGGCATTCATATAAGTTAAGGTACTTCTGTGATGATAGTTTAGCAGTATATAGTTTACCTTCTGCTCCACTCTTTACTTTACTTACCGCACTTCTTTTCAGTACTATTTTTACCTACCTTACTTGTACTATATAGAACTGCTAAAGTAGAGATATACTTGCTATTACATAATCTTGATGGATTAGATCCACTATCACCTACTATACTTTTTCTACCCCTTATTTTCCTCCACTTTCATCCTCTCGCTCGGTGCCTAGGAGTCGCGGGAGTGAGGCGAGGACAAAATGGCTTAGTCTTTATGACTAATGGTCGGTTGTGACCGTATCATTTTAGGACCTCGAGGAGATGGAGCACCAGGACAACCAGTAGTACGAGGTGGCAGGACGTGAGGAACTGATACCACCACCTACTACTACTACTACAGCCCGACGTCAGGTGATGATGATTGTACTGATGATAGATTAGCTTCCGCTTAGTTTACTTTATGAGAGAGAGATTTGATGGATATGTACAGGGCTTAAGCCCTTTTCTCTTTTGTTTTACTCATTCTGGACTCTATTGTACTTTCATTTTCATTATAGATGATAGTGTTGTGACTTATGGACTAGCTGTTTTATACACTGCTTTTATACTTCTATTTCTCGATTGGCCAAACAGGCTATATGATCTTACTAGCCGGTAGGATTGACATCTTGTAATGTCGACTAACCTGTGAGTTAGTGTCACCGTAAGGCAGCGGTTCTGGCATAAGACCGGGTTACTTCCTTGGTAAGGGGAGGGGTCTTACATTTTGTCCACCAAATGTGATTAGGTCTACAAATAGCCTTCCAGAATAGCAGAGTTTGGCTATTGGCAGACCACTTTTGGCTGCATATGGCAGTTTAGAATAGCGGAGCTATGCTATTTGCAGGCCAGGTTTTGAAATATATAAATTGACCCAAGGGGTACCTCAGAAGGCAAGCTTTTCCAGTTTTCTAATCCCCATATCTTCTTATGCTTACTGAGGTGCCCTTAGCTCAGCACTGGCTAAAGAAGGGAAGCGCTCAAAGATCTTCTGGGTGTGTGGTGGGACCTCTGTGTTGGATCCTTGGGTCAGTTTTGTTCTCTAAATATTTAGTCAGTCCAGCTTGCTGTAGGAAGTAAGTGTGCAGTCACCCCTTCCCCAAAGGTCTGAACTCCACAGAAACTAGTTCCCAGTTTCAACAGTTCTCGCATACTGACCCAGATGAGTAAACTCCTACACATACTCATCTATAGTCCTGTCTCGCTGAACCAAATGCAGAAACATCCTTTAAAGAACTAAACTTATCGATGATGGAATATACTTCTTCAAAAAGGCACTTGCAAACTCATCCATAGACGGGATGCGTCCAGGAAACTGTCGGTCGATGTGGATCACCCACCAAAACTTTGTGTCACCTTCTAATATGAAGGACGCAAAATGGGACTGCTTATCCGCTAGTGTCTCTGTAGCCCTCAAGAGTTCCTGAATCCTTACCAACCAATCTTTGGCATCAGTCAGTGTGCCAACTCCCTTAAACATTGGAGGATGAAAACTCAAAAAATACTTCATCTAGCGGTCTCCCTACCCAACGATAGATCTTTTAGCTAATGGCTCTGCCTGCCCGTCCCCTCCGCCCGGTATGTCTGGAGTCGTATCCAGGGTAACGGGACTCGTTACCTACACAATAAGGGTCACAACCTATGGTGTCGTCGCAATTTGTGCCGCTACTATTGCCTCTACTAGCATGCGACAAAAATTGATCGGGGATAAACTCATTCCCATAGTACCCAAAGCAGTAACACTGCTCGCCGAAGGCTCCTCTAGAGACCTCGACGTCCCCGCAGTTTCTCTTCCACCCTAGCATAAGCAAGATAAACAATGAATCAAGTTCTATTCGCAAAGCTTGAATACAAGGACACTCATGGTCCTGTGACACTCCTATGTGGACAACTTCTTTATGTGATCCAATTACACAAAATCGACCGCTAAACCTCAACTTGGTCACTAACCTGGCTCTGATACCAAATTGTAACACCTCTGTTGGATCCCTAATTGGATTTGGGCTAGGTTCACTAATTTAGGCTGAGTCTGACCCACATTGTATAGTCAGGGTCATGTCTAGTAGTCCTAGAGTTTAGGCTAAGTCCTGTTAATTCTACCTTCCTTAGACCAGCAAGCAAAGGACCGCAGAAGGCTCAGACTTAGAAGTTTTCAGAAGATAGTTTGATCAGTTCGAAATTCTTCACACTCAGCTCGACGATCGTCGATCTCAGATCAACGAACTCAGAGTTAATTCTCTGTGCTGACCTCGACGATATTCGAGCTCAGGTCGACGACTTGTTTTCTTCAGTCAGAATCTCAGCTCGACGAACTCAGAATGCAGAATTGGAAAGTATTTCTCAGTTAGCAGTTCGCAGAGCTCAGGTCGACGAACTGGAATTATCTATTCGACGATCTTGGATCTCAGCTCGACGAATTCCGTTCAGAGTTCGATGTTTTCTGTCTCGTTTCCGGAATGAGATTTTATTCCTTCTGTTCCTTATTCTCTCATTTATTAGCAGTATTATTCTGAGTATTTATTGCACATATTCCCCTGGATATAGCCGTTATTGGCTGCATTAAATATGGTATTCATCAGAATAATTATTTGCTTATTCTATTAAGGATAGTTGGGGCAACTCATAAATGCTTTTATTCCAGCCGTTTTGAATTCTCCAGATCAGCCAGCATTTAAGGAAATTATTCAAATTCAAAGGAGAATTGTATTTGGCAGTATAATAAAAGAGATTCTCTCTTTCAGGCAAATACAGACAAGAAAACAAAAAGCATTGCACAGAGAACATTAAACCAGCAGACGTCTCTTTCATTCTCTCTCAGCATTTTTCATTCTTTGCCAATACTCAAGACTGAAGAAGAACAATCATAAGAAATCAAGAGTCTTTTTCATCTTCAGTTCCAAGAATCTACAGAAGCTTTCTATTCAACATTGAATCTATTGGATTTCCTGGACATTGGCAGATCAAAGCTGAAGACCTACTCACCCTGAAGCAAAGCTCTTTCTTCCTGAACCTTCATCTTCTCAGGGGGAGCTTTGACACCATCAAAATCCACATAGTCTTCTCAAGTTGTTTTGAGAAAAGAGAAGACGTCAATCAACCTCTTTCCACCTCACTGTACAGGTTTTTAACTCCCTTCAAAAGTTAGGTTGGTTCACAAGTCTCCTTCAAAAAGACTTGAGGTTGGTTTTTGGGCACCTGGTCAAAAGCTCAAAGGGTTACAATATCTCCCTTCAAATAGATATTATGGTGGCAGTCACCTGATCAAAAACCTGCTAGTGGATTCCTACCAGGGTGGTAGAAGAGTGGATGTAACCAAAATTAGGGGAACCACTATAAATTTCTTGTGTCATCTGGTTGCACATTTTCTGTTTCTTTTGTTCTTGCTGTGTTTGTGATTATTGGAATAGTTAGCCTATTTTCTTCTTCTTAACTATTATATGGTATCACTATTTTCACTCTGATATAAATTAAAAATAACCAAAGTTTTAATACTCTATTCACTCCCCCCTCTAGAGTAAATCAGATCTAACCCCTCCTTTCAATTGGTATCAGAGGGTGTGTTTGTTTTGTTGTACAAGTTAACACTTGAACCAAGATCTAGTTAGATCAGATTTTCTTCTTCTCAACTTTTCTTCTATCATAATGGCACAGAACAAAGATTATGCAAGCACCAGACCTCCAGTGTGCAACCTAAATAAGTTTGTCATCTGAAAGGCAAGAATTAAGCTGTATATGAACTCTATTGATGAGGATATATTTAATTCCATTTGACAGGACCTCCTGCTGCAGCAACTACTTCTACTTCTATCTCAAGCACTCATGCTGTTCCACCACCTGAGTGGACAGATGCACAGAAGAAAGCAAAAAATTGCAGATGCCAAAGCAATGAACATATTAGCTCAAACCATGTTAGATGTCATCTTTCAAAAGGTGGCTGAATGCACCTCTGCAAAAGCAATCTGGGATTCTCTCAACTAGATGATTGCTCGCTATGCAGATGAGAGAAAGGATAGGAGATCCACTCTCATCTCACAGTATGAAAATTTCAAGAAAGATGAAGTTGAATCTGTCAGTGATATGTACACCAGATTAAGCTCCATCATCAGTGAGTTGAAGACAATGGATAAAGACATCTCTCTTACAGAGGTGAATGACAAGATCCTAATATGCTGCCCAAGCTCATGGTACTCCAGGATCTGGCCAAACAAAGAGGCCAGAAGCTTGAATGAGATTTCCACAGAATCTCTCCTAGGAAAGCTCAAATCATATGAGCAGTTGATCAAATCTAGAGAAGCTATAGAACAAAGGAATCCTCCACTAGCCATAAAGAAACAAAATATAGCATTCAAAGCTGCTGAAGAGACTGAAGCTTCACAATCAATGAAGAATTGATGAGTCTCTTTGCCAAGAGATTCTACAAAATGGCAAGAAAGGACTTCAGGAGAAAGTCATCCAGGAATGGCAACAAGCCCAGGTATGACAAAACTCCTACTAAAGAAATAGTGTGTTTTGGATGCAAGAAACCTGGACACTTCATCTCTGAATGCCCTGAGAATCAGAAAAAGGAAAAGTGAAGAGAAAAAGACTCCAGAAGCAAGCATTACAGCAGGCCTTCCTCCAGCAAGCACAAAAAGAAGGAAAAGGGTTTTGTTGCTGAAACCTGGAGTGACACAGAAGATGAATCCACATATTATAGCTCTAGTGAAGAGGAAGAAGAGGCAAAGGCAAAGGAAATCTGCCTCATGGCTATCAATGCCTTTTGCAGCCCATCGGATGCTGAAGAAGAATCTGAAAATGAAGAAGTTTCAGAATCAGAAGCTGATCAGGTACTATCATCATTTGATTATAGCTTTGATAACTTTAAAATTGAATTTAAAACCATGTGTATAGATTTAATCAACTCTGAAAAAGTAATTAAACAACTTAGAGAGAAACTAACTGAACAAAATAACCTGATGCTAGAAAATGATAAGTTAAAAAATGAAATAACCTTAGCTAATGAACAAATAATAAAATTAAAGACTGAATTATGTGAGGCCAGGCAACTTGAGGAATCTCTCAATGGGAGAAGCCTTAAGCTGATGGACATACAAGCACAATAAAAGCCAGGTTGAATGGCAAGCTGGGCTTGGGTGCTTCATCAAGCCTACCCCCCCTCTTAATTTAGGAAAATATACTAACAACACCAGTTAAATTTGTTTTTGAAAAATGGAAAAGAAAAGATAGAAAATAATAGTCCTAAACAAACAGATCTAAAACACAAAATTAAGAAAAAGAAAAGAAGTAATAAGAACAAAAATCAGAACTATTTTCAGCAGATTTCGTCGAACTCAGATCGATGAAATGTGTATAGTTCGTTGAACTCTAGTCGACGAACTCCGAACGCAAACATGTACTATAATTATTCTCTGAACTATGATCGATGAAACCAATAAGGTTCGTCGACCAGAGATCGATGATATAAGGGCTTAGAAAATGAATATTTTCATTCTCTGAGTGGAGCTCAATGAACCCAACCCTGTTCATCGAACTCAGGTCGACGAACTCACCAGAATTCGTCGAACGCAGATCAGTAAAACAGATATCTTAATCCATTTGAAATCTATAATCCACCAAGAACATTTAATAATAAATTTAATCAATGGATTATCCCACCTAGGAAATATTATCCTTTAGGTTATAGAAGCCAACCTGAATACTCTTACATTTCTAGTTTTAGTTATGTGAAGAAAGAAGGACCCAAGGTAACCTGGGTTAGAAATGACTAATATGTTTCAATGCAGGTAAAAGACTGTTCTACCACAGAGCAATAGTGGTATTTGGACAGTGGCTGTTCTAAGCATATGACAGGAAATAAGGCCTACCTAACACATTACAAGGCAAATCTAGGACCAGAAGTGATATTTGGTGACTCCAATTATGGCCAGACTGAGGGCTATGAAAAAGTTAAAGTTAGAGCTTTCACCTTCAGGAATGTAGCTTATGTAAGTGGACTGAAGCACAACCTTATCTCCATAAGTCAATTATGTGATGAAAGGTTTTAGGTATCATTTACTAAAACCTCATGTTTTATCACTTCTTTGGACAATAGTGTAGTATTGACTGGCACTAGAATAGGAAACATTTACTTAGTTAATTTCCAATAAGCCAAATCTGAAATTTGCCTATTTAATTCAACTAGTAATAATAATGAACTTTGGCATAGAAGATTAGGACATGTAAACTTAAAAAATATTGCTATGTTATCAAAAGAAAACCTTATTAGAGGATTGCCTTCTTACCCCTATAAGAAGGAAAGTCTTTGCAGGGCTTGTCAGTTAGGCAAGCAAACTAAAAGTAGTTTTAAATCATTAAACAAAAGTGACACATCTAGGATATTGTACTTACTACATATGGACCTTTTTGGCCCTATAGCAGTACAAAGTCTAGGAGGGAAATCTTATACTTTAGTGATTGTAGATGACTTCTCTAGATTCACTTGGGTTTTCTTTCTGAGATCTAAGTCTGATAACTTTAAGATTCCTATAGATTTTCTCAAGATCATACAGATTGAGTACTCTATTCCAGTTGCATTGATCAGAAATGATCATGGTACTGAGTTTGAGTCTCTTCTTATGCAAGATTTCTGTAGGAAGGAAGGTATCAGACGATGCTTCTCAGCTCCTAGAACACCTCAACAGAATGGGGTTGCTGAAAGGAAGAATAGAACACTAATTGAATCTGCAGGCACATTACTTTCAGATGCTTATTTGCCCATATCATTTTGGGCAGAGGCTGTAAGCACAACAAATTATGTGCTTAATAGAAGTCTTATACACAAACTTAAGAATAAGACTCCTTATGAGCTACTGAAAGGGAAGAAACCTAAAGTAGATTACTTTAAAATTTTTGGATGTTTATGTTATATTCACAATAACAATAAGAAACACATTAGAAAGTTTGAAGCCAAAGCTAAAGTTGGAATTTTTCTTGGATATTCTCAAGTAAGGCTTATAGGGTTTATAACAAATCTACCTTAAAAATTGAAGAATCTATTCATGTTTCTTATGATGAGACTAACATGTTTTATAAGGAGAAGATAGCTTCTACCAGTAACTCTTTGCAGGTATCTCAACTTTGTGAAAAATTGGATGGTCTCAACCTTACTAAAAAGGTTACATCTCACACCACCTCATAAGTTGATGAAGAAAGTGAAGAAGATGATTTGGAAGTGGCTGAACTTCCTCTAATAGCCAACATAATTCCATAAGAGGAATTAATTCCCTAGGCTATTGCTGAACCAACTCCACCAACTGAACTTGTCACACTTAGAGATCACCCTACATCTCAAGTGAGTGGAGACATATAAGCTGGTGTACAGACAATGTATCAACTACACCAGGATATGATGCATGCCTGCTTCATATCTCAAAATGAGACCCAATCCATCAAAGATGCTGAGCAAGATCCACACAGGATTATTATTATGCAAGAGGAGCTCAACCAATTTGTTAGATGCAGAGTTTGTGACTTAGTTCCAAGACCCAAAGACTACCCAGTCATTGGAACTAAGTGGGTTTTCAGGAATAATCTTGATGCCCATGGATCAATCATAAGGAATAAAACAAGACTTGTTGCTCATGGCTATAGGTAAGAGGAAGGCATTGATTATGACCAGACCTTTACACCTGTTGTCAGGCTAGAGGCAATAAGGATTTTCCTTGCTTATGCTGCTTTCAAGAAGTTCAAAGTTAACTAGATGGATGTAAAAAGTGCATTTCTGAATGGAGAACTAAAAGAAGAGGTTTATGTTGAACAACCTCTAGGTTTTATCAATTCATCTCATCCCTCTTATGTTTTTAGATTGCATAAAGCTCTCTATGGTGTAAAGCAAGCTCCAAGAACTTGGTATGAAATCTTAGCTAGCTTTCTTTTAGAGCATAAGTTTTCTATAGGCATGGTAGATAGGACTTTATTCTTTAAGCATCATAATGATAAAATTCTTTTAGTACAAATATATGTAGATGACATTATATTTGGCTCTACAACTCCCAAACTATGCAAAAGGTTTTCCAACCTTATGCATTCTAAGTTTGAGATGAGAAGTATGGGTGAGCTCTCCTACTTCCTTGGCCTCCAAGTGAAGCAGACTCCTGATGGCATTTTCTTATCTCAATCCAAATATGCTAAAGAGCTGATCAAAAGGTTTGGGATGGTTGATGCCACGGCTAAGAAAACACCTATGGCTAAAAATGATGTGGTTGATTCTGATGAATAAGGGAAACCTGTTGATCAGAAATTGTATAGGGCCACTGTTGGGTCCTTCTATATCTCATAGCAAGTAGACCTGATTTTATGTTTGCTACTTGTCTTTGTGCTAGGTTCAAGGTAAACCTTAAAGAATCTCATCTAATTTTATTAAAAAGAATTTTAAGATATATAATGAGTTGCCTAAATCTAGGACTCTGGTATCAAACTGAGTCAGAATTTGAGTTAACTGGATACTCAAATGCTGACTTTGCTGGATGTAGAGTGGATAGGAAAAGCACATCAGGAACATGCCAGTTCCTCAGTGCTAGACTTATCTCTTGGTTTTGTAAAAAGTAAACATCTGTGTCTACATCAATAACAGAAGCTTAATATATATCAGCTGGCAGTTGCTGTTCACAGATGCTATGGATACAAAATCAACTTCTGGATTATGGATACAACTTAAATAATTCAACTCTATTCTGTGACAGTACTAATGCTATATCTATAGCACAGAATCAAGTGCATCATTCTAGGACCAAGCATATAGATGTAAGACATCATTTCATTAGAGAGAGTGTTGACAGGAAGAAAATTAATATTACCTTCATTCCCACTGATTTGCAAAGGGCAGATATCTTCACCAAACCCTTAGATGAGAAAAAACATCTATCCTTTATGAATCATCTAGGCATGATGAATGGTGATACTTTAATTTAATTCTCTGTCTGTGGTCAAAGAATTTGCAATTTGTCGAATGAAGCTCAGCGAACTAAGGGAAGTTCTTGAGATATTTCGTCGACCTGAGATCGACGAACTCTCTGTGGAAGTCATTTTTCGTCGACCTGAGATCGACGATCTGGCTTCAGAAAACGTTTTCATTGACCTGAGTACGACGAAAAGTTTTTCCTTCTTCTGACTGAGATCGACGAACTCTTTTGTCAAAAAAATATTTTGTCGACTCCAGATCGAATATTTATTTTGTTTCGTAGGATGGAGTTTGTCGTTTCATATTCTCACAAAACCTTATAACTAGGTTTTCTTCGACCTCCATCCCGCGCTTTTAGTTCCCTTGCACTTGATCTTTCAATTTCTTTGTTGCAGGCGACTATGGCGATTCTGGCAGGCGCTCAAACAGGAATGAAGTTTGACATAGGATTCGACATTGATTTTGAATCGTTTCAACACTCAGATCAGAAATTTCTCGATAATCTACAATTGTTTTAGGAACTGCACCTGAAGAACTTGATGATGACTAGAATGAAGATAGCAGCGACTGAAATCAGAGAATGGGTATACACTTCATCGGCTCTAGACGCTGATACGATGGTTGGAACCATATTGGGTAACACCATCCCCTTTACTCCAGAAATTCGTACTGAAATTTTCGGTTTATTAAATGGGGAAGAAGAACTTGAAATTGAATCTTCTGAATTCGATGAGATGCTGACTTTGATGGGTTATTCTGGACACAACCCCAACAAATTGCTAAAGAAACACTTGTCTACCGAGTATAAGTTTCTTGCAGACGTAGTTGGCAAGGTGTTACTGGGCAAGCATACCGCCCATGACCATATTACTAGACAGCAGTTTCTAGTTATGTGTGATGTAGTCAATAAAAAAGCCATTAATTGGGCTAGGATTATGTTTAACCTGATAAGGAAGAAAAACACTAAGAAAGAAGTGTGTTTTGGGAGAATTCTTGGAATTTTCCTCTAGGCAAAGGCCGCTGAATCACTGATCTCCCCGACCATATTCATCAACTCCTCGAAGAGGCTTACCCGCGTCTTGTTTGGCAGGTGGGAGAGGAACATCCCAAAAAAAATCAAGGGCTTCCTCCTCAAAGACTTCTGAGAGTACCAGGGCAGTTCCAGAAACTCCCCACCCTGTAGAGGACAATTCTATTCCTCCACTTGGTCAAATTCTTTCCACATCCATCCAACAAACCTCTACTTCACCATTTCATCAACCTACACCTCCACTATCCCCCATTTCTTCTCCAGTACAACAACAACATCTAGAGCAAGCTCTCTCTCCAGATTCTGCTACTCCTCCTTTGTCCCCCCTTCCTTCTCATCTTGCAGATATACCTCCACTTCAAAATTTAACATCATTACCCTCATTCAACCTTCTTTAATCTCCAAGCCATTCTTTATCTCCTCCAGATTAACTCATGACAGACTATCATCTCTCATCCTCTTCTGTCAATCCATCTGTCTCTACTCAGACTCCTCCAAATTAATTGAATTATCTTCACCCTCCATTTCCTCCATACTACAATCCATCACACCCCTACTTCAACAACTTATAGCAGAGGCCATTTCACCTCTTGCTTCTTATATCTCCACTCTTGCTGATAAACTTTCTTGCCCTCTCTATCCCTCCTTCTGTCAGGGGCCTGGCTCCAGTGACTACTACAACCAGGCAGGGGGAGATACTCTGTGAAGAAGTAGCTCCAGCAGTAATAGCAGCAGCAGTAACAATAGCAGATGGAGACATTGTTGATACAAAGATTCCTGATGCAGAACTTGGTGAATTTTTGGATTCAGATTTTTAGTCAACTGAGTTACCTCTTTCTATGGAAATTCCTTATGGAAATTGTTTCATTTCTCCAGATATTGAACTGAATTCAATTCTTAATTCTTTTGATCTTTTGTATAGAGACTGTCTTCCTTTTGTCTCTTTTCAGTTGTGTACAGATATAGTTTGTTATACAACTCCTATCAGTTCAGATATATTACAGCAGATCCAGAATAGCTTTGAAGCTCCAGAGCCTGAAATTGTCTTAGTTCCATAGGCTGAGCTTATCAAGGTGGCTGAGGATGAACTTTCTAAGCCCAAGGATTTTTCTCCTCTCACATTTGTTTTCTCCACCTCTCCATTGCCTGACATGGATGAGATCTTTGCTAAAGATATGGATCAGGAAACTGAATAAGTTCCTGCTGAAGACATTCCACCTCCAGCAGTTCTTCCTCCAGTTGCTCCTCCTCCAGCTGAAAAGGAAATTCCACAATAAGTTATTGCAAAGATTGATGCATTGTATGAAAATCCCCAAGGCTCTTTTGAAGATGATCCAGAAAGTTATTCTGATTCTGATAATGGCAAGAAGAAAGCTTTCAAGAAAAGAAAGTCTGTTCCTAAGCCTAATCCTAGAAATGATACTCCTTATTACATTTTACAGAAGATTACTCCTTATCCTAGAATGCCTCAGTGGATGTGGTTGTCCAAGAATGAATAGAAAGAAAGTAAGAAGAAGAGAAGGTACAAGTCTCCTCCAAGACAGTTCAGGAAAGACCATCCTCCTCCTCCCTCTTCAGGCTCCTCAGGCAATATCATTCAGAAACCTGCTCCTGTGACCAAAACCTATCAGAGACAACCTAGGCAAAGCAGTCAGCAATCCTCTACAAGTAATCCTCTTCCAGACTCTTCCAAGAAAGCACCTACTGAAGAACAAAAGCAGGACTCTAGTCCAAAAAGGCCAGAGACTCCTCTTATTCGTTTTGTTGATCCAAAGCAGGAGACCTTTGCCAAGATGGCTAGATTTCAGGAGTTAGTAGGACTTTCTCAGATTAGGAAAGCTAAAGCTAAAGGCAAGGACATCTCTCAATATTCTATAATGTCAGCCTACAGAAAAGAAGAACTGAAAAGGTATGCAAAAGCTAATAAGTTCTTTAATGTTGATGATTATATGAAACTCCACCCAGAGGCTGTTGTTCCAAGAACATCCCAGACTGTTATTGGAGCATCTAAAATGTATATATCAAAGAAAGAAGCTGCCACTCCAAACAGGGAAATCAAATTCAGACACCCTGCTAAAGGATCAGATAAGGATAAAGCTAAACAGAGAAAATGAGTCTATTTATTATGTTGTTCTTATTTTCATTTGAACTCTATTTTTGTTTATATCATGAAGCACATACTGTGAATATCTACTGAATGTTAATTTCTGTCAGATATATTTTCTTTTGCTTTATGATTGTTTATTTTGTGTTGTCTTAGTGACCTTACCCAAATAGGGGGAGAATGCTGGATCCCTAGTTGGATTTGGGCTAGGTTCAGTAGTTTAGGCTGAGTCTGACCCATATTATATAGCCAGGGTCATGTATAGTAGTCCTAGATTTTAGGCTAAGTCTTGTTAATTCTACCTTCCTTGGACCATCCAGCAAAGGAACTCAGAATACTTAGACTTAGAAGTTTTCAGAAGACAGTTTGATCAGTTCGAAATTCTTCGAACTCAGCTCGACGATCATCGATCTCAGATCGAAAACTCAGAGTTAATTCTCTGTGCTGAGCTCGATGATATTCGAGCTCAAGTCGACGACTTATTTTCTTCAGTCAAATTCTCAGCTCGACGAACTCAGAATGCAGAATTGGAAAGTATTTCTCAGTTAGCAGTTCGCAGAGCTCAGGTCGACGAACTGGAATTCTCTGGTCAATGATCTTGGATCTCAGGTCGACGAATTCCGTTCAGAGTTTGACGTTTTCTGTCCCGTTTTCGGAATGAGTTTTTCTTCCTTCTGTTCCTTATTCTCTCATTTATTAGCAGTATTATTCTTAGTATTTAATGCACATATTCCCCTAGATATAGCCATTATTGGCTGCATTAAATATGGTATTCATCAGAATATCTATTTGCTTATTCTATCAAGGACAGTTGGGGAAACTCATAAATGCTTTTATTCCAGCCGTTTTGAATTCTCCAGATCAGCCAACATTTAAGGAAATTATTCAAATTCAAAGGAGAATTTTATTTGGAAGTATAATAAAAGAGATTCTCTTTATTCAGGCAGATACAGACAAGAAAACAAAAAGCACTGCACAGAGAACATTAAACCAGCAGATGTCTCTTTCATTCTCTCTCAGTGTTTTTTATTATTTGCCAATACTCAAGAATGAAGAAGAACAATCATAAGAAATCAAGAGTCTTCTTCATCTTCAGTTCCAGGAATCTACAGAAGCTTTCTGTTCAACATTGAATCTACTGAATTTCCTGTACATTGGAAGATCAAAGCTGAAGACCTACTCACCCTGAAGCAAAGATCTTTATTCCTGAACCTTCATCTTCTTAGGGGGAGCTTTGACACCATCAAAATCCATATAGTCTTCTCAAGTTGTTTTGAGAAAAGAGAAGACTTCCATCAACATCTTTCCACCTCACTATACAGGGTTTTAACTCCCTTCAAAAGTTAGGCTGGTATACAAGTCTCCTTCCAAAAGACTTGAGTTTGTTTTTTGGGCACCTAGTCAAAAACTCAAAGGGTTGCAATATCTCCCTTCAAATAGATATTCTGGTGGCAGTCGCCTGATCAAAAACCTGGTAGTGGATTCCTACCAGGGTGGTAGAAGAGTGGATGTACCCAAGATTAGGGGAACCACTATAAATTTCTTATGTCGTCTGGTTGCACATTTTCTGTTTCTTTTATTCTTGCTGTGTTTGGGATTGCTGGAATAGTTAGCCTATTTTCTTCTTCTTAACTATTATATGGTATCACTATTTTCACTCTAATATAAATTAAAAATAACTAAAGTTTAAATACTCTATTTACCCCCCCTCTAGAGTAAATCAGATCTAACCTCTCCTTTCAACTTCCCCTATAATGACCATATAATATGGGTCCAGTCGGGGCCCCAAAACATATAGACATCACTGCTTTAGCATTATAAAGTGATATAAAGTACTACCCATCTCAAAACTCAGAGAATAAAAAAACGAAAATAAACAACAAGACTAGAAGTTGTCCGCAACTATATAGAAGTCTAAAACAACAACAACACCCATCATAACAACATGACAAAACACTCCTAGGCTACCTCGACATGCAATCCGGATTACATTGAAAGAAACATAACATGAGAACACACAAAAAATATCAAAAGGGGGTACACTTCATGAGGCTTGGGCCTTTTTAGCTGTCGAGCTTGCTCCAGCTTGCGATCCTTACCCTATAAAAATTTGTTGTAAAGTGGGTTAGCAAAGGCTGACCTAAACTGTGTAACCAACACCCCTCCTCCCGGCCATCCCTAGCGGACCCCGGGGCACTCAATTACCCTGCAGGTTAGCACTTCGTATGTATATAATAGAGCATAAACTAACATAGAAAATAACAGGATTTGGTGTCTCAAGTATCGACCATATTTTTATGTTGAGTATGTAATAGAAGGGGGCCTACAATGCAGTATGTATGTAAACTTGGGTTTTTCCCAAGGAACTCTATAGCGTGTATGGTTCTAACACACCATCACAAATCATCACATCACAATCATCACAAACATGGGTACTCTCTTTCCCCAAAGGCAGACAATCCCATGACCAAGAACTCTTGTTGAGGCCCCACCCGCACATGGATCACAACACCATCGGGCTTGTCCATCAGCTCAACTATTCTTGCCAATTTTACCAATTTAAGGAAAATCTATACTAAGGACCCTTGCTTGACCTTACCCATTCATGGGCTTCATCACTCGGGCTTGTCCAAAAGCTTGGTGTTCTCATTAGTTTCCATATGATGGGACTTGCCTTGTCAGGACACCCTCCACACGTGAATCACAACATTACGGGGTAAGCCAACCGAGACCAAGCAACGCCTCCACATCACATTCAATAAGCATTTCCCTTCCTTCCCTAAAGAACCATTTGTTCTCACATGAAATTAAGGGCATCACAATGGCGTCTTCGATGCAATCGTATTTCTAGCAAAATCCCTAATATGCACGTCAAGCGATATCACTAAATCAGACCACCGGTCGCGATTTTGGCTTCACCAACCATGCCTAATCCGCTAGCGGAGCAGATTTCTAATGCAAAAGTATGTGGAGGACAGACTCAATCGACCCGGTGGTTCATCTTGAACCATGGCGACCCAAACCCCTCTCATTTGAGAGATCTAGTGCCTAAATGCTCAAATAAAGGCATAAACAAAGTGAATGTCGTGCACACATCCTAAAAACCGGGAGGATAAATGTTGTTACCTTACGAGGCCTCTTCCTCGACATGGAAACTTTTAGAAGCACTGATGAGCGTGTTCACTTCCAAGCCCTCTCCACGGATCTAGCCTCAAATTGATGAACCGAGCTCTAAAGCTTCATTAATTGTGGAAGATCCTTCTTATTCCTCCTCCAAGCTCTCTCCAAACTCTAACCTATCAAACCCTAAAGATGGAAAATGGGAATAAAGAACCCATCTGCCCTACTTAGGGTTCATGGACGGACATTTCTAGGCCACATGATCAAGTTCTAAAAATATCAAATGCCCAGAAATCACCTCTATGGAACTGGTTCCATCTACAACTATCGAGAGATAGGTACCTACCGCGTCGCGGTAACTTCCATAGCCCGCTAACTATCTCAGGCCTTCGCACTACCACCAGTGGTAGCGCTATCGCCATGCATTAGCTACTCAGCGCTAATAATCTACACTAAGTCCCCACTCAACGAAAACTATACGTCGAACTTGAAAGCTACGTGTCAAAAAAGGGCTACTACCGGGTAGTAGCTACCTACCATCGTGTGGTAGCTTCCAGAGACTCCAAATTACCTTAAATAGGAAAAATGGGGTGTTACAGGTTTCAACACCGGGAATAGTGGTCAACCCTTATTTTGAATCGACTAGTGGGGATGGAACTTTGTACACTAAAAAATCACTAGCACCACCTTTTTTACAGGCATACACTATAATGGGTGGACAACTTTAATGAGAAAATTCCTCATATTATTAGATATAGAAGTTTGGAACATAACTAGTATCAAGCCCTCAAATAATTTAAATAAGCATGAATGTTATTTAAATGCCAAAGCTATGAATAATCTGTTTTGAGGGCTTGGTCAAGAAATTTTCAAACTCATCTATACGCTTCATACTGCTTACGATATATGGAAATTTCTTGAGATTACTTATAGTTCTCCTTCTGCAGATAATGAATCTGAGCAATTTCTCATGGATCCAAGTGAAGAATCAAATGAAGACTTACTCTTGGAGAAGGACACTGCAAACACATCAAGTAGAAAGGAAGATGAAATTTAAACTATGGATGAGGAATCACATGTAGAAGTCAAAGAAACTCTATCCTTAAATTTCGCCTCATCCAAAAACATTGTAAGGAAATCAAATTCCCTTCTTGTTTGTAATTCTATTTCTACATTGCATGTGCTAGATGTGGCTAAATGCAGAACTAAGAAATGGAAAAATATTAATTCAAAATTGCGCTTTTAAAATAAAAGATTAAAAGCATAGTTTCATGAAAATAAATGTTTACGATGTGTCTAGTTTTCTTACTTTCTCTTTAGTTAATATTTCTACACCTTGTATAGATTATAATGAATTAAAATAAAACTATAAGACTTTGAAAAAGAACTTTTTGCAAAAGAACAAAATGAAAAATTATGTTTAGAAAATTCATCATTGAAAACTGATTGTGCTATGTGTAATAAGTATAAAACTGAAATTAAGGAAATGAATGAGACTTTTGAAGAATTCAAGAATAAGTATGAAGCTCATATAGAATTTGTAGTTTCCATTCTGAAAAAATAGTACAATCGCTTATAATAAAGCGAGACAAAACTTAAAAAGTAAAAAAACAATGATTTAACAACTAAAATCAACTTGCTTTAGGAAATAATAAAGAAAAATTCATAAAATATAAATTTACATAATCAAGTAATTCCAAGAGCAAGTTGAACATGAAATTCTATACCGTGACTATACAAAAATTAGGGAGTAAGAAAAATCAAGAGCTTGTAAATGAAACTCCAAAATATAATTATCACCCTCATTTACTCACTCAAATCACTCCCATCTTAAAATCAAATGAACACAAATTTCCTTTAAAGAATCATTATGTTATGAGTCTTTGTGTTAAACAACGTAAATCTAACTTGGAAAATCAATTCATCGCAACTAAATCCCCCTCGCATCGTGTTATAAGCAAAGATTACTATAATAAGATCATTCATCCTTGCCTCCCCATAAGCCAACACAAAGTATTTGGGTACCCAAGAGAACCACCTCACACGGTCTTACTTGGATACCTAAATCTCCTATCTATTAATATCTACCATTTGTGTGAAGTAAGATCAAAACGAACTACATTATTTTACTTCACGATATGCTTATCATTTTTTTGTTCTTTCATTTGTTTGTTTTTTAGCCAAATGATATATGGGTTCAATAGGTATATGTTGACTCATGTCCTGCAATCTAAAAGGAACACCTACGACATGTTACTTTGAAAATATGCTTAACTAGCCACAAAAATATGAAAATCTCTAGTCATCACCAGCGATACCCCTATCACAACCTGTATTTTCTCAGCATTTTGTAATATATCAGAGTAAGAGAAAATACATGGCCATGATGCCATGCCATGTAGGGGACAACTGCAGATACTCAGGCAAGAACTTAATCCTAAGACATTTCATGAAATTCTCAAGGTTATCATGTTGAAAAGAGAGTTGAGTTTAAGTTTTAATGATCATATCTCTCGGCTCAGTGGATCAACTAGTCCACGGGTAAAAATATGCATATACGCAACGAAAAATACTTGGTTCATTACATTTATTACCTTATATGAGTATGAAGATCAAATAGGACTATTCATGATATGCATACCTCTAGATTTAATATAAGTATTAAAAGAGCTTTTACATTCGTTAAAGTAGAGTGGCATTTTATTTAAAGAGATGCTATGAGTACGAGATAAAAGTATTTATCTTTTTATACTTTGAAAATAACTAACATGCAATCCTAACATAAAACCAACCCAGAGAGCAAGTAGAAATGACAAACAGTAAGAAATTAGCATAGTGGCTAGCAAATAGTCTAACATCTGTAATAATTCACTATGGGCATCAACAACCTGACACGAACCCACAAAACAAATTGTATGCTTGAACTAACACAAGAACAACAAAACTACCTCACGAAAGTGAGGGAAGAAATCCACAGCTACTAATCCCACGCCAAGAACCATCAACTCTAGCTTCGCAGGATGCTACTGCTCCAATCCTGAGGCATTCAAAAGAAAAAATGCCACAACAAGAATAAACAAGTGGCAATAAATACCAAAAAAATGAACAAGAGAAGTCCAAGGGTTACCAACCCGAGACAAAAAAAACTGTCAAACCACAACACCTAAATCAAAACTCAGTAAACAAATGAAGAATTCAAGAGGTTAATTATGTAAAAGTTCACCAAGTGCGACAAAGAGTTATGCTTTATTAACATCTGCAAAGGTATGCTTATAAACATATGCATATATTTATAAGAAGAGACTGATCATTTGTAAAGCATGAATCATTAACACCGGTAAACGAAACACAGTACTGAAATGGTGGCCACATTGTCCAACACAAACCATCAGACCAAACAAATTGAAAAGGTACTATGAGGGTGGCCACATTGTCCAACACTACCCAATAATTCAAAAACACCACCAGGTGTAATGATTCACAACCTGAAACTGAGGTGGTGATCCTTTATCGACTGCCAACCCAAGTCCATAAATGAACTTCCAAAAGTACAGATAACGAAATATAAACCCAAGACTTTGTATCAAATTTCCATAACGACACAAAGAAAGAAAGGCCAAAAAATCTATAATGGTATAACCGACGAATTGGAGTTCACCCGACGTTAAAAATTCTAAGTCCACACTAATTCGTTGAGAATACTAAACGAATACAAAGTCACTCTACGTTTTTCTGCTCCACTCAACGCCTTTCGACTCCACTCAATGATTTTGACTCCAAGTCTGGTTCACTCGATGCCTAACAGGAATCACTCGACGCACTCGAAGCCAAGACATCACTCGACGAATTTGACTCCAAGACTGAATCACTCAATGCCTAACTGGAATCACTCGATGCGCTTAATGCCAAGACTGTTTCATTCAATGAACTCGACGCCATGGTATAATCACTCGACGAATTTGACTACAAGGCAGCTTCACTCAACAAACTCGATGCCAGGGTATAATCACTCGATGAATCTGACTCCAAGGCAGTATCACTCGATGAACTCAATACCAAGGTATAATCACTCAATGAATTAAACTCCAAGGAAACTTCACTCAATGAACTTGATGCCAGAGTATAATCACACGACGAATGTGAATCAAAGGCAGCACTCGACGAATTCGTCGAGAATACTTAATGAATTCTGCTTCACTCGACGAAAAAGACTCAGATCCAAAATTTTCCTGTTATCAGTAGATTTCCTTTGTTTCGCGAAGTGACTCGACGAACATACCTAGACGGATTTTCTACACTACCCTAATTCAACTGAAATAATAAAGCACCAGATCGTACGACATTTCTAAGTTCCATAAGAGAAAAAAGGAAAACATGAACAATAATAACAAAATAAGAGGATGAACAAGAGGGGCAAGAGAGCAAGCCACCACATGCCTCAAAATATCCTGAAAACAGCCTCCCAAGCGCTCCGCTTCAAGGATCGGCCGTAAGAATTGCTCGTCTACGATCTCTGAAACCTTTCGGGCAAAATATGGTGAAAAACTTTGTTTTCAAGGTCAGCTAACACCTAGAGGGGGGTGAATAGGTTTTAGGTCTCTTTTTAAATTACCTAGACCCATACCTTATATTGTTGTGCTTGGTGATTTGTTAGTTTTAGCTTTCAAGAATATCAACCAAATGACACAGATATTTTATAGTGGTTCCCCGGAGTATGGGTACGTCCACTGTCCCTCTATGCCTTTCTAGTAGTGTGTTAGACAAGGCTCTTCACTTTAATCTCGGCTCCATTGAGCTTGCAACACGATCCCGTAGGACCACTCAGTCTTCTTCAAGACTTAAAGCTCAGGTAATATGCCCTACCACTCAGATCCCAAGTGGAACCTACCTCAGCCTTTATAATAAAGGCCTACCACTCAGATTCTCACAAGAATTTTACACTCAGATCAACAACAGGTCTTATCTCAGCCTTTATAACACATGCCTACACTAGGATTCACTAATGAATCTTACACTCAGATCCAAGATTGGATTCTACAGAAAACAACAATGATTTGAAACAATCAGACACTAGAGAAATTTCTCTATGTCTGTCTTCCTGGGCAGAAACTGAGACTCCCCTAACCTCTTCTTCATAGCAACAAGTAGACAGATATCTTGAGATGAATCAAGGCTTATTCTGGAAGTAGCTTGCAGAAACTTCTGCCTCTTCTTTTTCAGGAATCAGTCCTAACCTTGCTGTCGTAGATGAATATCGCAGCGGCTATCACTTTTTGCTTTCAAGTTGACTGAATTTGAACAAGACCTTCAGGCTCAGCAGCAATGGCGAGGAAGTAGACGATGTCCAGCCGCAATGCGAAATCAGAAAACCCTAAATGCTATGTCGAGTAATCTTTCCCTTTTATTGAATGTCGATCAACGACTCTATGCGTTGTGGGACTAGACTTAATTGCCAATCTACCACCTTCCATTTACAGAATATGTAAAAAGCTGGCTGCCGATGCCATTAATGGCTTACTCCATCTTTCCCGCAACGAATTTGAACTGCGTTGACTTTGTTGACTTTTGTCGACTCATGCAGATGTCAGCCATTATTGACTTAACCAAATTCACAGAAATTCTTTAGGCATTCAGAGTGTTGAGTGAATAGGACATCACTCAATGATTCTGAACTTAGTCATTTCTTCAGTTCATAAAGGCGTTGAGAGCATTGAGTGAGTAAGCTTCACTCAATGCTTTTTTTCCTTAGCTTAATCTTCCTCCGTCAGAAGGCGCTGGCCCCACTCAACACTTTTCTACTTAGCCAATTTTCCTTCTGTCTCACGGCATTGAGTGAGTTGGCCTCACTCAATGCTTTTATACTTGGCCAATTTCCTTCTGTCTGACGACGTGTGAGTGAGCTGGCCTCACTCAATGATTTTATACTTAGCCAATTTTTCTTTCTATCTGACGAAGTTGAGTGTTGAAGCTTGTCTCAAGGCTTTCTGTCATTTAACGTTGAGTGAACTTGCTTCACTCAATGCTTTTGTACTTACACATATTTTCCTGTTTATCTCCATTGGCTTTGGCAAAATAAGCTTTACTCAATGAATTAAGTAGTATGTCGTTGAGTGAGTTGACATCACTCAATGCCTGTGTACTTGGATAAACTTTCTGCTTGTTGATGCATTGGCTTTGACTATCCACACCTGACTCGGCGCTATTTGGCTTATGGCGTTGAGTGAACTGGCTTCACTCAATGCTTGTGGACTTAGCTGAATTTCTTGCTTGCCAACATCTTTCCTTGAATTCTGGCATTGAGTGAGCTTGTTCCACTCAATGCCTGCGGTATTAATAATATTTTTCTGTCCAACTTTCTTTCTCAAGGCAGCTGGCGTTGAGTGAGCTTGCTCCACTCAATGCATGTGAACTTAATAATATTTTCTTGTCTGATCACCAGCTTGCTTGGTGTCCACTTGTCCAATCAGTGTACTGGGGACTGACCTGCATGCATAAACTCAAACACATATTAAATACAACTAGTGTGTATGTCATTGACTTGTTTGACTTCTTACAAATCTTGGCCATGTGGATCAATGGACCCAACAATCTCCCCCTATTTGAAGAAGTCAAAACCCTTATTCAAATTGTTCACATTTCTTACTCAATGACACACACAACATATGCAGCAATAAAATGTATTATTATTATAGAGCAAATCTAGGAAGGGTACTACATTTTCGGCGTGTTTTGTGAGCATCACCTACTCCCCATATTTTGTTGCAAGTTGTGTGATACCACTTGAATGCTACATGAGAGCATTTCTTTCTCCCCCTGAATATGATACCACTTGATTAGAGTAGAATTTCTTTCTCCCCCTAAATTTGATACCACTTGATCAATCTCTGATGCCACATTTGATCAATATTTGAAGCCATTTGATATGCCACTTGATTAATTTCTTCTTTCTCTCCCCCTTTTTGACTTCTGAAGAATAGTTAGGGAAGAGCTGGCTTGTTTTGATGTACTTCTCCCCCAATCTGATTGCAATTGATACCCTTTGTACAGTTGCTAGCTACCTCTTTATATGAGGCTGATTCTGCTCCTACAGTTGCTAGACTTGCTCCCCCTCAATAGGAGCCACTTTTGACATCATTTTACAAATGGTCACTTTGGTCTTCTTACCACTTAAGGTCTTCATCTCCTATAATAAGAACACATCCTGCACCGAAACTAAATCTATAGGGAGTAACTGAAGCCAGACTAGGTTCAACATACCCAACTCAAACTTGAAGGTGTTGAACTTTGCTTCATTTAGTGGCTTAGTGAAGATGTCAGTCACTTGCTTGTCTGTGGGGATAAACTCAAGACTGATATCATTTTTTTTACACATGCTCCCGAATAAAATGATATCTAATTTCTATGTACTTAGTCCTGATATGTGAGACAAGATTCTTAGCAATAGAAATAGCACTAGTAGAATCACAATAGAGAGGAGTTCTACTTACCTTGAGGTCATAATCCTGGAGCTGATGCTGAATCTACAGCAACTAAGCACATCAGCTACCTGCTAATATATACTCTGACTCTGCATTTGATATAGTAACACTTGTTTGCTTCTTACTGCTTCAAGACACTAGTCTTCCTCCTAAGAATTGACAAGTGCCAGTAGTGCTTTTAATATCCTCTTTACATCCTGCAAAATATGCATCTGAATAGCTTGTTAGTTCAAAATCCCTATTTCTAGGGTACCATAGGCCAAGATCCGGTGTGCCCTTAAGGTATCTCAAGATCCTCTTTATAATAGAGTAGTGAGATTCTTTAGGGTAGGCATGATATCTAACACAGACACATGTAGCATACATGATGTCAGGCCTATTAGCAGTGAGGTATAGAAGGGAGCCAATTATCCCTCTATATAAAGTTTCATCAACAGGCTTCCCTGCTTCATCTTTGTTTAAAGGCATACTTGATCCCATGAGAGTTTTCATGGTGGAGGCATTCTCCATTCCATATTTTTTAATAAACTCCCTGGTGAACTTCGACTAGGATATGGACAAGCCATCATCAGTCTGTCTAACTTGGAGTCCCAAGAAGAACTTGAACTCACCCATACTACTCATCTCAAACTTCCCTTACATAATTTTAGCAAACTTACTGCAAAGGTTGTAATCAGTAGATCCAAAGATAATGTCATCAACATATATCTGGACTAGGATGATATTGCCCTTAGATTCCCTTAGTAATAGGGTCTTGTCTATTTTACCCCTTGAGAATTTATTCTCAATGAGGAAACTAAACAAAGTCTCAAACCATCCTCTTAGGGCTTGCTTCAACCCATATAGAGCTTTCCTAAGCATATAAATAAAATCAGGAGAGTAAGAGTCAACAAAACTTGATGGCTGTTCAACATAGACTTCCTCTTTTAAGTCCTCATTCAGGAAGGCTGACTTCACATCCATCTGGTAAGACTTTGAATCCTTGGTAGGCAGCAAATGCAAGGAAGAGTCTTATAGCTTCAAGTTTGGCTACTGGGGCTAATGTTTGATCAAAATCAATCCCTTCTTCTTGCTTGTATCGTTTAGACACCAGTCTAGCCTTGTTCTTGACAATAATATCATTCTCATCTAACTTATTCCTGTAGATTTACTTAATGCCTATAACATTATGTCCCTTAGGTCTGGGGACTAGCTTCCAGACTTTACATCTCTTCAACTGGTTCAGTTCTTCATGTATTGCTCCAATCCAAAAATAGTCTTTGATTGCCTCTTCAAACTTCTTAGGCACTACTTGTGATAGGAAACTTGAGTAGAGTGTTGTGTTGATACTCTTACTTCTGGTCAGTACTCCTTGTCTTGCCTCACTAATGATTTGGTGTACTTGATGATCCCTTAGATGCCTGACATCTAGAGTCAATCTAACTTCAGCTTGTTGTTCTTCATTGCCTTCAGCTGGTTGTTCTTCATCCTCAACTTATGAGTCTTGAGCTCCCTCTAGACATCACATGTAACGACCCTGGCGCGTACGTAACAGCGTTACGGCTCTCTAGGCGTCGCTACCGGGCTGCAGCCCAAGCTCTCCCTCCACAGGCGGGTTGTTGGTGGCCACAGCCTCCCTTTGATGAGCGAACTCGACAGTTAAGTTGGGCCGTACGGGGAATTCCTAGGAGGTGTACTACTCTCGCCCAAGCACGCTTAACTATGGAGTTCTTTCAACCTTCATCACCAATTAAGCTGAGCTCAATTGGTGATGAGAAGTGAAGGAACTCCATAGTTAAGCGTGCTTGGGCGAGAGTAGTACTGGGATGGGTGACCTCCTGGGAAGTCCCCGTACGGCCCAACTTAACTGTCGAGTTCGCTCATCAAAGGGAGGCTGTGGCCAGCTAGGCAGCTAGCGACGCCTAGAGCGGAGCCGTGGCACTGCCACGTTGGATCGGCTAGGGTCGTTACATCACACATCTTCTCTCTTATCTTGGACTGCTAGATCATCTTCCTTGATGGTAAGCTTGTCCATCAACTCCTCTATGGCTATAGAACTAGAAGAGGAGCTAGGCAGCTCACAGTTAAACATGTTTGATTCATCAAAGACAACATTAACTGACTCTTCTACAACTTGACTTGTCAAGTTGTAGATCTTATATGCCCTACTATTGTTTTTGTACCCAACAAATATCCCTTCATGGGACTTGGCAGCAAACTTAGTCACATTGGACTTTCCATTATTCAGTACACAACACTTGCTACCAAAAATCCTGAAGTAGGATAAGTTTGGTTTTCTGCCTTTCAAGATCTCATAGGGAGTCTTCTTGTGGCTTTTGGTGATGGAAACCCTATTAAGGACATGACATGCAGTGTTTACTACCTCAGTCCAGAAATATTCTGGGAGAGATGTGTCACTTAAAAAGGTCCTACCAGTCTCTATGAGAGTTCTATTTTTCCTCTCAACAATTCCATTTTGCTGGAGTATTCTAGGAGAGGAGAATTCCTGGTGAATCCCTTGCTCTTCACAGAACCTTGTCATACTTGCAGACTGAAATTCAGTCCCATGGTCACTTCTGATTTTGACCACAGTACTGTCTTGTTCATTTTGTATCTTCTTGTCAAAAGTCTTGAAGACTTCAAGGGTTTCATCCTTTCTCTTAAGAAAGAAAACCAAAGCAAACCTAGAGTAGTCATCGACCACCACAAGGGTGTAGACTTTCCTACCTAGACTTTTAACTAGCATATGACCAAATAAGTCCATATGCAGGAGGTATAAGCACCTCACTAAGTCTTTGTCCACAATCCTCTTGAAGGAGATCTTGGTCTGTTTGCCCTTTTGGCATGCAGAGCAGATACCCTCCTTAGTGCATTTCAACTTGGGGTCATTTCTAACTAACTCTTCACTAAAGAGTTTGCATATGGTCTTGTAGTTCATATAAGTGATGAGTGCGATTTTTGTAGGGTTTTTCAGACTCATCTGAGCTTATTATCTTGCATGTGCACTACTATTTCAGTTGGAAAAGTCATATATTTGATTAGGGCTTCACTTAGCCCTTGTTGCACTGTTTCGACCCATTTTGGTTTGCAAATTGCACCGGGATGTCGGGGGTAAGTACTGGGGTACTCTCCATGCGTATTAGGTTATTTTATGTTGTATATTGGGGCTGGGGGCTTGTGCTCCAGCTTTAGTTTTTGCTGTGCAGGCGGTCAGTTTTCCCCCAAATCAGGAATTCTAACTTGTGGACAACGCACTGTCGTGCGATTCCTTAGCACACGATTTGGTAGAAAGCGTGCGTTTTCTGCAGGTTTCTCTGGAGGATTAACCAACCCGTGTGATTTCTTCACGTGCGGTTTACTTCGAACCGTGCGCAAAAAAGACGCACGGCTTTCCTATAACTATCTAGTTTCTTAGCGCTCTGTGGTAAATCGTGTGATTTGTTCATGCATGGGCAGAAGTGCCCGTGCATGAGTAAAATGCACGGTTCCACCAGCTTGCCGGGAATCTCAGCGCTCTGTAGTTACCCGTACTATTTCCTTTATGCACAGGCGGAAGCATTCGTGTGCGAGTAAAACGCACGGATTACCTCATCTTCATCTGCAAGCTTTGTCATGGAAGTTAATACCGCACGGTTAATGCACGGTCGTGCACCAAACCATGTGTGGCCATTTTTTTGACCAACTCATATTTAAGCTCAAGAGTTGACTGGAGCAGGGGATATTCCTCCATTTCTGCTCTTCTGAGCGGGACAATCTTACAGCAGACGCTTTTTCCTCTCTCCTCCTTGGAGAGCTCGTCTGGCCACCGTTCCTCCTCCAAACTTCATCGCAAGCGAAGATCTTCCGATGTTACCTTCATATCCATCTCAAGAGGAGCATTTGGAGCTCCTTCTTGCTGCCATTGGAGAGTTTTCCGGCAACTACCAGCCATCACGGTTCGTGAAGAATATGGGGAAAACACCTTTGAAGTATGTGACAACACTTCAAGCTTCCTCAGACGTCAACCACCGACCGATCCTGGACAAAGACCGATAACCTTCGACTCTGACCAAGAATTGTGGCTAGCCTTCACACATTGGGTTGTAAATCTCCTCTTTACTCTCATTTGGATGTTGTTTTTTTGCTTTGGATGTTTGCTAAACTTGCTAGGAACTCTTAACAATGTTTATGATGGTTTACTATTACAAATGTTGTGGTAGTTCTTAGTTTGGCTTTACTTCCTTTGCTTGCTTTGGGTGGTTGCTTGGTGATACACCGCACTAACGTGTGTTAGGGGATGTCTTGGCAAAGAGGTGCTTTCGACCCTCAACAGTTACGACTGCACGCCCTAATACTCATTGGAGTATTCCACCATTGCGAAGCGGTGAAGGCGACCCGCGTAATTAGTTTTAGTTGTTCTAAAATAAAAACTCAACCACAAAGCCTTTGTTGCATTTGCAATTTTTTTCCAACGAGGAAAATCACACTCCCAATCTGCACTCCTCGAGAGATTCGATACTCGGAGGATAACTCCCCCAATTTATTATTTGATGACGATCGGTGCACTTGCTGAGATTGCATCAAGTTTTTGGCATCGTGGTCGGGGAGTTCAACCGTTGTGTGCACTTTGTCTTCTTGAGAAAGATGATTGTTGTTTGACCATATTGTCCTCTTCTTTACTCGTTCAATTTCGTTCAATTTTGTCCACGGCTAATTCAAAATGCAGAAACCTCAGCTAGACTCCAACCACAATGAGGACAACTTTGAGCTATCCACGGAGCTAATCAAGTTTATCTCGCAGCATTGTTTATTTCATGGGTTCCACAGAGAGAATGTCGAGGCACATATTGATAGCTTCCTAGAGCTTTGTGGCACCTTTTGTTATGTTGGGGACATGCAAGACAAGGCTATGATTCGGCTTTTCGCATTTTCTCTTGCTGGAAAAGCTAGACTAGGTATAGGGATATCATCCAGAGCAAGCTAACTTCATGGAAGTGTGCTGAAGTCCAATTCCTCAGAAAGTACTGTTCACTTGCGCAGTCAACACAGGTGAATTTAGATTTGGTCACATTCTCATAGATCCCTGGCGAGTCTCTCTGTGAGGCTTGGGAAAGATTTTGGTTGCTGCAATCCAGGTGTTCTGGTCAGGACGCGTTTGGAATGCCATTTTCGCAAACATTTTATTTCGGTATTCAAGAGAAGTTTCGATACCTATTCGACACCGCCGCTGGAGGTGCCCTCTTTAATAGGACTATGGCGGATGCTTGGCGGATCGTGGATGACGTGGTGCGTTCCAGTACTTTGTGGAAGATGCCTCCCATGCCCGATGCCGTAAGAGACTCTCAGTTCATAGTTAGCAATACCGGGGAGAGCGAGCAGCTTATCCATCATTTTATTGTATGGGTTGGAAAGTGGTGGCGATCTCAAGCAGTAATATTGTAATAGTTATAAAACATTATTTCCACCATCGGAAAAATGTTGGATTTATGGGTTTGTCGTCCAGCTGAGACAGTAAATGCTATGAACCTCAGAAGCGGAAAGCTGGTGGAGAATCGTGCACATCGGGAAGACCAACCTTCTAAATACGTGGATAAGCCAAGTACTGATGAGTCTCCCAAGGAACCCTCAGTGGCTATTACACCGAAAGTCCAACTCCAGCGGGCAAGGCCTCCATTTCTGCATAGGATGCAAAATATCAGAAAAGAGAGGCAGAAACAAAAGTTTCAGGATATTCTGAAGAGTGTTCAGGTGAGCATTCCCATGGTCGACCTGCTGACACAGGTACCGTGCTATGCGAAGTACTTGAAGGATCTTTTGGCGAAAAATCAGGCTTCCGAGTTATGCGGCAGCGTTTCAACCTAGGAGGATTGCCTCATTATGGCAGTGCGGCATTGGCCCATAAAACAAAAAGATCAAGGGAGCTTCACGATTGCATGTACCATTGGGTGATCCGCGCTTAGTCATGCGTTGTGTGATTCTAGAGCTTCCATCAACCTCATGTTGTTATCCATCTTCCGTGCGTTGGGCTCTAGTTTTCTTTGGCCCACTAATGTCATTCTACAGCTGTCTGAACGATCAAAGAAGAAACTAGTTGGAGTGGTCGAGGATCTCATGGTTGTTGTTAACGAGTAGGCCTTTCCGTCCGACTTTGTTATCCTCGATATTGAGGATGCGGATGGGAGGCCGATTATTCTAGGGCGTCCGTTCCTTGCCACTGCTAGAGCCATTATCGATGCGGAGAAGGGTTTGTTGACGTTACGCCTAGGATCAGAAGAGACTATTTTTTATATGTATAAAGCGTCAAGAGGAGATAGTCATGCGGAGCTTGATACAATTGAGTTTGAGGGGATGGAGATTGATGATGGCCAAACTTTTCAGCCTGATGAGGATGAGGGTGAGTTATGTGACCCCAATATAGATATTCAGGAAGGGTCGTGCGAGGCACAGGTTGGAGACTCCAAGCTTCTGGCGGTACCCTCATTTGACTCCGAAGGATCTCGCGAGCTCAAGCCGCTCCCTAGCATGCTAAAGTATGTCTTTCTAGGAGAGAAAGAAACTCATCCTGCCATTATTTCTGCTCTTCTTACAGCTGATTAGGAGGCATGTCTCGTTGAAGTGCTAAAGTTACATAGAAAATCCTTCGGTTTGAAAATTTCAGACATCAAATGAATTAGCCCCACAGTGTGCATGCACAAGATATTACTAGAAGATAACTTCAAGCCTTCAGCTCAATCGCAGCACAGATTGAACCCTATATTGTAGGAGGTGGTGAAGAATGAGACTATCAAGCTTTTGGATGCTGGTATTATATATCCCATAAGAGACAACGAATTGGTGAGTATGGTGCAGTTGGTGCCTAAAAAGGGAGGAATTACAGTCATCCATAATGAGAATGGCGAGCCACTTACTACAAGGCCTGTCATTGGATGGTGAGTTTGTATTTACTATCGGAAACTTAATGCGGCAACCAGGAAGGACCACTTCCCATTGCCGTTCATGGACCAGATGCTGGAAAGGCTGGCCGGGCATGGTTACTACTGCCTTCTGGACGGCTACTCAGGCTACTATCAGCTAGTGATTGCCCTAGAGGATCAGGAGAAGATGACATTTACAGGCCAGTCAGGGACTTTTGCTTTCCGGCGACTACCTTTTGGGCTGTGTAATAGGGTAGCCACATTCCAGCGATGCATGACTGCGGTTTTTCGCGAGATGGTTGGGGATTTCTTGGAGGTGTTCATGGATGTCTTCTCCTTGTTTGGTGATAGCTTCAAAGAAGCGCTACACAACCTCGCTTTGGTCTTGCAACGTTGCGAGGATACTAATTTAGTGCTCAACTGAGAGAAGTGTCATTTTATGGTGTGAGAGGGGATCGTTCTGGGGTATAAGGTTTCTCAACAGGGGCTAAAGGTTGATCCGGCGAAGGTAGAGATGATTAGAAACCTGCCCCCTCTGTCGACACTTCATGGCATTCATAGTTTTTTGGGGCATGCTGGATTCTACCGGCTCTTTATTCGGGACTTCTCGGCTATAGCTAAGCCCTTATCTAATCCATTGGCGAAGGATGTCAAATTTGTGTTCGACGACGATTGCAATCAGGTGCTTAATTGCTTGAAGGATCAATTGGTTTCAGCCTCGATTCTCTCATCTCCAGAATGGACAGTGCCTTTCGATTTGATGTATGATGCTAGCAATGTCGTGGTGGGGGCAGTGTTGGGGCAGTGTAAAAATAAGATCTTTCATACAATTGCCTACGCGAGTCGGACGTTGAACGATGCACAACTAAACTATACCACGACCGAGAAGGAGTTTTTAGCTATCGTTTTCTCCTTCGAGAAGTTCCACTCTTACTTGATTCTTTCCAAGGTGGTGGTGCATTCAGATCATGGGGCTATTCGTTTTCTCATTCATAAGAAAGATGCTAAGCCACGGCTCATGCGTTGGATTCTATTGCTACAATGATATGATATCAAAATTTGGGATCGTCGTGGAGTTAACAATGTGATTGTCGACCATCTATCAAGACTTGAAGGGGGAGAAGGCGAGGGCTTATAGGGAATTCCAATTTCCGATGCTTTTCCAGATGAGGGCCTTTTCGCCCTTTCTTCTACTGCTGCTACTCCATGGTATGTTGACTTTGCTAACTTATTGGCGAGCAAGGCGCTGCTGCCACATTTAAAATATCAACAAAAGAAGAAGTTTTTCTCAGACGTCAAGTATTATCTCTGGGAGTATCCTCTACTGTTCCGCACTTGCGTCGACAGGGTTATCCAATGTTGTGTCCCCGAGCTTCAAGTTAAAGAGATTCTGAGTCATTGCCATGATCGCGAGGCTTGCGTGCATTTTGGTTCCACACGGACTGCTCACAAGGTTCTACAGTGCGGTTTGTTTCGGCCTACATTATTCTGTGACTCTCTTACCCACGTCAAAGAGTGCAACGAATGTCAGCGCACGGGGAACATTTCTTGACGAGATGAATTGCCCCTGAACAATATGCTGGTTTGCGAGTTATTCGACGTATGGGGGATTGACTTTATGGGTCCTTTCCCCATGTCGCATGGGAAGCAGTACATCCTAGTTGTTGTGGATTATGTGTCTAAATTGGTGGAGGTGGAGGCAGTGGCATCAAATGATGCTCGTAGCGTACTCCACTTCCTTCATAGGAACATCTTCTCCCGCTTTGGCGCACCGAGAACTATAATTAGCGACGGGGGTAGCCATTTCTGCAACCAGTAATTCACGCACCTGCTGAAACAGTTCCGTGTTCACCATAAGGTCGCTTTGGCCTACCCTCCCCAGACGTGTGGCCAAGTGGAGATTTCAAATAGTGAACTGAAGCATATTTTAGAAAAATCTATCCACTCCAACCAGAAGGAGTGGGCAAAGAAGGTGGATGATGCTCTTTGGGCTTACCGAACTGCGTTCAAGACACCGATAGGGATGTCACCCTTCCAACTGCTATATGGCAAATCATGCCACCTTCCTGTTGAATTGGAGCACAAGGCATTGTGGGCCACCAAATTGCTCAACATACGCTTTAAAAAGGCTTCTGACAAGCGACATGGTTAGCTTTGTGAGCTCGATGAATTCCGCTTGTGCACTTATGAGAGCACGAGCATATATAAGGAAAGAACCAAGCGCTGACATGATAGATATATCTCGCCCAAGGAATTTAAGCCGTATGATCAGGTTCTTTTGTATAACTCACTCCTGTGGCTATTTCCCAGGAAGTTAAATGATGCAGCGCCACCGCTACTTGATGATGGCCCGGTTGCCGAGGCGCTACGACATAAAGATCTGAGACGCCGTGATGACGCCGAAGGAAGTGCACGCTACCACCTCCGCCCGCGGCGTCTAAAACCGCCATGAAAAATTAGCCTAATTTTATTATTTTCATGCACTTTATTTTATATTTTTGGAATATAAAATTATCCTATGTTTAAGTGATAATTTTATATTCATGGCATGTGTTATTTTTCATTTGGAACAATATTTCATTTTGGTGTGCATTTAGCCTTTTGGATGGATGAGATTACATCTCCATTATGGAGGGCTAAGAGTTATTGTAAACTCCTATTTAAGGAGGTGATTATGAGGAATAAGATCATTGAATATTTGAAACCTAAAACTCCCTCTCCTTTGAGAATTTTGGCCAAGAGCTTTCTCCAAGCCGCCGACCCCTTGGTGGTGTGAAACCGCCGGCCCCCCTTGTGTGGTGTGACACCGCCGCCCCTTGCTCCCTCCATCCGTTCGGTGCGACTCCGGCGCGGCTTCCTTGGTGCGACTCCGTAGAAGAAGGTTGCAAACCGTTCGGTGTGACGCCGGCGGATCCGTGGAGAGAGTGATTCTCCCACCTTATCTTTGTGTGAAACTTTCATCTCGGATGAGTAAACTCTTCCCTTTGTGTGATTCTTGCTTTAGAATTGTGGAGGTTTTTCATGCACCATTTTTTCCATGATTTTTAAATCCGTCGCTTGCAAAATCTGAATTTGACGGTGTTGTTATTGAATCTCTTGTTGTCCGGAACGGGTAGATCCGTCTTGGGAGTGCAACATGGCCTAGCCTCAATTTGCTCTTCCGTTCGGCACACTTTATGTGCCAACAAGGGAATTAATCACGACTCGAATTTCGATCGCTCTTAAAGGTTTTCCGCCGCTCTGAAATAAACTATTGCTGCGCTTGAAACGACTATGTTGAAATGAATAGATGCTTGTGTAGGTGCGGTGAGTTGTGTGCTTGTTGGAGAGGTAGGTCTTAAGGATGTTGTATCGAGTCCGGCTTATGGTGAGTTGTGTGCTTGTTGGAGAAGTAGGTCCTAAGGACGTGGTATCGAGTCCCGGATTTTGGGAACCAACCGAACCCTTTTCGTTCGCTTTTGGTCGGCGTTCCCTCTTTTATTTCTTGTTCGGTAACGTTTAGGTGTCCGTATTGTAGTCACGTCCGAATCACGGTCGTCACGACATCATTAAAATCCAGATGGAGCGGTCCTTAAACGGTTGTAAGTGCCTCTCCATACGGCGTGATAGAGATTCAGGACGATAAGGACGGTACTTTCAAAGTAAACGGGCATCACTTGAAGCGATTTGAGGGGAATGTCATCAATACAGACATGCACTGCATACTGTTGCAAGACCCCGATGGATATTAGCCTCCTTTAGTTTTTTTGCTTACATTTGTTGCCTGGATTTGCTTCTTTCGTGGATTGTAAAACTATATATAAAACTGCTAATATAGGTATTTGGTCCACCTTAAGGACGGTAAAGAAAAGTGGCTTTTGGGAGACAACCCATAATTTTGTTTTTGTTTTTTTTGTGTGCATATTCTTTAGTATGGATTGTTGTGCTTGGAGGTATCTTCTTTTGCAGGTGGAGTTCATTCGGTCAATAGACTATCAACTGAAATTAACGCCAATCTTCTGGTATGCTCATTTCTGAGCATTAGGTAACCCCTTTTCCTTACCTGCTTTTTAATTTTATGATCACATTGTTGTGTTAGGATGTTTAGGCTAAGTTTGGTGGGGAGAGTTATGCAGGGTACTCACGCACGTGCATTTTACCATTGCTATACTAGAAGAATATATTTTTTTGCTGTCTGTGATGATTGGCATTGCATACCACTGCAACATACTTGTGCGCGTGCTTGAACAGGAGCACATCGTGAGTTTTATCGTCACAAGTGTGTGATTTGGAAAATTTCAGCGCTGGCCTAGGATTGCGAGGCAGAGTAAAATGTTGCCTCCATGAGGGCTCCTAATCGAGTGCTCACGTCTCATTTAGGATTATGTGTAGAATTAGATTCTTTTTATGCTTATAGCGTATTTTATTTCTATTGGCGTAAATCTTGTTTATTCTACTCGCCTACTTTGAATCTGGTGTGAATCAAATCCGTAGCGTAGGGATATGTGTTGACATCGCTAGCCTCGTATTGCTCGAGTCGGGAGGAAGGATTGTCTTTCACGGTGGCTAAGAAGTTTCCCCTAGCTACTCTTGAAGCATGGGTGCATGGTTAGTCAAGTGCATGCATGATGTAGGTCGTCACTTTGTTCTAGTTTGAGCCTTGTACCATTCCCGACATCCATATGTTGCTATCCCCTTGAGCATTTCCCTTCTTTTGGCATCCTTACGCCTCGCTACCAAAGCCATATAGCCTTTCCTACTCGCATACCCGAATGTGTTTACTCGGTTGGTTTGTTCTGTTGTATTTTTGTATCAGTTATGTGTGGCTGTTATGCGGGAGCTTTGTGCCGCTTGTGGTGTTGCCGTGTTTTCGGCTCGTTTTGGTTATTTGGTTGAATAAAAAAAAGAAAAAAAAAGAAGAAAAAATTAAATGAAATGAAATGGAAATGAAAATTCCCAATGCGGAATAAGAGAAAACTAATTTTGTTGTAGAGTTATAGATTCATGGTTGTGAAATTTTGTTATTTGTTGATCTTTATGTGCGTGCACACACCGTTAAAAGTCTAAGTCTGTTGGTGCGGTGCACGTGTTTGTCATTATGTGTAGGTGTGAGTGTTTTCGGGAGGTATCATTTAGGGTGTGTGTATCTATCGTGTTTATCTTTGTATACCCCGCCTTCGCCTAAGCCTCCATTATAGTCCAAGTCCTATGGATTCGCCCTTGAGTAAAACTAGTGTCGTGGAGAGAGTGTGAACGGGCGAGCTTATGGTCATCGACATTGGTAGATTCCTTTGGAGGTTATCCGAATCCCTTGCTTTAGCAATGCTCAACTCAGTGTTTATCTGCTTTCTCCTTGCGCGTGACTGAATTATTCCCCTCGATTCTATAGTGGAGTAGTAATAATATTTTGATATGCCTTTGGAAATATATAGGCTATTAGTGCATAATCAGAAATTCCTTCTATGGTATTCCTATGAGCGTGAGCATGAGATTTTGCATGGTACTCCGCTGCGCAGTTTAAGGCCAACTATGCTATTTTTCTCATCCGCGTTAGGGATGATTTGCTTGGAATGAGCAAATGTTTAAGTCTGGTGGTATGATGAGTCCGATTTTAATAGGGTTTTTCGGACTCATTTGGGCTTATTATCTTGCCTGTGTACTACTATTTCAGTAGGAAAAGTCATATATTTGATTAGGGCTTCACTTAGCCATTGTTGCACTGTTTCGGCCCATTTTGGTTTGCAAATTGCATCGGGATGTCGGGGGTAAGTACTGGGGTACTCTCCATGCGGATTTGGTTATTTTATGTTGTATATTAGTGCTGGGGGCATGTGCTCCAGCTTTGGTTTTTGCTGTGTAGGCGGTCAGTTTTCCCCCAAATCAAGAATTCTGACTTGTGGACAACGCACGGTCGTGCGATTCCTTAGCGCACGATTTGGTAGAAAGCATGCGTTTTCTGCAGGTTTCTCTAGAGGATTGACCAACCCGTGCAATTTCTTCACACACGGTTTATTCCAAACCGTGTGCGAAGGAGACGCACGGTTTCCCTGTAGCTGTCTAGTTTATTAGCACTCTGTGGTTAATCGTGCGATTTGTTCACGTACGGGCAGAATTTCACGTGTGCACGAGTAAAATGCACGGTTACACCTGCTTGCCGGGAATCTCAGCGCTCTGTGGTTACCCGTGCGATTTCCTTCACGCACGGGCGAAAGCATCCGTGCGCGAGTAAAACGCACGGGTCAACTCATCTTCATCTGCAAGCTTTGTCCTGGAAGTTAATATTGCACAGTTAATGCATGGTCGTGCGCCAAACTGTGTGTGACCATATTTTTGACCTGCTCGTATTTAAGCTCAGGAGTGGACTGGAGTAGGGGATATTCCGCCATTTCTGCTCTTTTTGAGCAGGAAAATCTTATAGCAGCCACTTTTTCCTCTCTCCTCCTCGGAGAGCTCGTCCGGCCACCGTTCCTCCTCCAAACTTCACCACAAGCGAAGATCTTCCGTCGTTTCCTTCATCTCTATCTCAAGAGGAGCATTTAGAGCTCCTTCACGCTGCCACTAGAGAGTTTTCCGGCGACTACCAGCCTTCACGATTCTTGAAGAAGACGGGGAAACACCTTTGAAGTAGGTGACAACACTTCAAGCTTCCTCGGACATCAACCACTGACCGAGCCCGGATGAAAACTGACAACCTTCGACTCCGACCGAGAATTGTGGCTAGCCTTCAAGCATTGGGTTGTAAATCTCCTCTTTACTCTCATTTGGATGTTGTTTCTTTGCTTTGGATGTTTGCTAAACTTGCTAGGAACTCTTAACAATGTTCATGATGGTTTACTATTGCTGTTGTGGTAGTTCCTAGTTTGTCTTTACTTCCATTGCTTTCTTTGGGTTGTTGCTTGTTGATACGTTGCACTAACGTATTTTAGGGGCTGGCTTGGTGAAGAGGTGCTTTCGACCCTCAACGATTACAACTGCACGCCCTAATACTCATCGGAGTATTCCACCATTACGAAGCGGTGAAGGCGACCCGCGTAATTAGTTTTAGTTGTTCTAAAATAAAAACTCAACCCCCCATCCTTTGTTGTGTTTGCAATCGCTTTCAAACGAGGAAGATCACACTCCCAATCTGCACTCCTCGAGAGATTTGATACTCGAAGGATAACTCCCCCAGTTTATTACTTGATAACGATCGGTGCACTTACCGAAATTGCATCAATGAGCTAGCCTTTTGTGCCATTGGACACAATATCAGGCTTTCTCATCTGTAACTAGGCATATGGGAGAGTCCTTACTTTCACAAACAAAATTAATACAATAGATATTTCCTCTCCTAGTGCTTGTCAAGATGACCCATTGGTCACTTGACCTTCTAATTTGGCACTCATCCTTGAGGAAAGAAATGGCATAGCTAAGATCACAAAGTTGGCTTATGCTTATGAGGTTGTGTTGCAAACCTTTCACATAAGCTACTTGTGTGATTATGATTATTCCATTTGATATCTTACCATACCCTTTAGTCACTCCCCTCTCTGAACCACCAAAGATGACTTTGGGTTCATTCTTTACTGGAGTGTACTCCTTCAGCATGCTCCTTGTTCCAGTCATGTGCCTGGAACACCCACTATCCAAGTACCATTTAGGGGTATGGCAACTTGGACTAACCTGCAAGGCATAAATCAGTTAACCTTAGGACCCTAATTCTTATTGGGTCCTAGGTGCATGTTAGTCTGATAATAACCATGCCTACCTGCAGCTCTTCTGACCGGTAAGCTCTCTCTTGCTCTTGACACACTTGTATTGTGCCAGCAATCAATAGCATAGTGGCCCACTTTGCCACAACACCAGCACTCATAGATGTTGTATCTTCTTTTAAGAACTAGTCTTGTAGTAGTGCTGTCAGCATCTCTCAATCCAAGAGGTACAGTAGCAGCCTTTTTCTTATATCTTCCAGCCATAGTCTGACTTGGGACACGTCTAGCAGTAGAAGTACTTGGAATATCTTGAGCCCTACCAGTAGTAGACTTCTTTTCAGAAAACGTACTCTTGATGGCCTCATATATGCCCATGTCTGGCTTGTTGACAGACTTGCCCCTTGTCTGATTTTGGGTTGGGAGATCCTGAGAACAGGTAGCTGCCTTGTTCTTGAGTGTTGGGGCAGGTGCACCAAACACAATTGGTCCATGATGGGCCATTTGAATCACCTCATGGGCTGTCTTGAAGGAACTTACACCCTTGCTATATCTACCACCATAGTATGGAGCATCTTTGCTCGCACTAGTGGAACTACCATTCTTACAATGACCATAGGTGCTCTCTTGGTCATACTTAATAGAAGGTAGCACCATTCTCTTGAATTAAACAGGAGGCTTTGAGTCCAGTGGTTGTGTTGGAGCTTTGCTTTTTTCCTTTAAGATTAGAAACTATTGGGTCCGACGTTCCTTCACTTGACCCGTGGCGCTCTGCTACTTATTTAAGAAATTAAGAAATTAATTAACGCCCTTTCTAATAATCCGAGCATTTGAAACAGTTGGGTATGCTCTTGATCCTACATTTGGTATCAGAGGAGGTCACGGGTTCAAGACCGGGGGGCGCTATTAAATCCCGATTTTTCCCTTCTACCTGTGTGGGTCTGGCAAGCCAGGCAACCGTGTACATGTGTAACCCCACCTCTGAGCTATGTGAGCCATGTGGTAACCTCACTTTTGAGCTGACGGGTTATGCTGGACGTCAGGGGGGATTGTTGGGTCCAGCATTCCTTCACTTGACCCATGGTGCTCTGCTACTTATTTAAGAAATTAAGTAGCGCCCTTTCCAACAGCCCGAGTTTTTGGAACAGTTGGGTATGCGCTTGATCCTACAGCAACTCTTATGGATATCTTGAATCCCAACCCCTTCTTATCCTTCTTGTAAGTGAAGGTGTCTATCAAGGGAAACACTGAACTGGGATTTGAATAGCTAGCCATTATTCTCTTCTCTCTCTCCAGCAGCACATCCAGGTCCCTTATTCTATTTTCCTGGTACTCTATGGTGCATATCTGAATGAAGGACATAGTTTCCAGTTCACTGATTTCTTTCATTTTTTGATCAAGCAGTGAAGCTGAATCAGCATGTTGGGAAGCAGCAAGCTGAAGGGAGGCAATTTCCTTAGCTTGCTTCTTAGCCAGCAGCTTGCTTCTTAGCCTGCAGCTTGCTTTTCCTGAAAGCACTCAGAAGGACACCATATTTTCAATTACAGAATTGACATCTTCCTCAGACTCAGAATCTCCTTCATCTCTTGATGAATGGGCTTGAGAATCTGGGCTGGTCTCATAGCCTAACTCAGAAGAAGACTTGGACAGAGAATTTACCTTTTGTTGACCAGGATATTCCTGGATGGGTTTTTCATCAGTTAAGTCTATGGAAACAGTTGTCTTCTTCTTCTTCTAGCATAACAACAACTAGCCCAATGTAGGCTTCATCATCCTCTTCTCTTTCTAACTCTGATGAGGAAGAGTCAGTCCAGCTCTTCTATTTCTTAGCAATGTAGGATTTCTCCTTCTTGCCTTTGTGTCGGTGACCTTCTTCTCCACAGCTTCTTTTATTTTGACAGGGCAGTCGGCTATTTCATGCCCTAGCTTGCTGCAACAATAGCAAATAATCTTAGATGAAACATGTTTACTGGGTTTGGAATCATACTTGTCCTCCTTGGATGATTTCTTCCTGTGTTGTTAGGAGGAGGAAGGCCTGCTTTTCCAATGCTTCTTCCTCATCAACTTTTAGAACTACCTGGAGAAGGCAGCAAAGTCCTCATCAGACATGTGGTAGTCTGATGTGCTTATCTATGACCTTTCTGAGTTAAATTCAGCATCCCTCCTTGGCGGAGAAGGTGTCTTTCTGTTGATGTATGGAGACCGGGTGGTCTGGCGGTCTGGCACTGGCGGATTAGAGACCGGGCAGTTTGGCGATTTGTCTCTAGCGGTTGGTAGCCGGACTGTTGATGTTTGGTGTCCGGGCGATCTGACAGTTTTTCTCAGGTGACTTGGAGACCGGGCGGTCTGGCGGTCTCCTATGGCGTCTTGTTCTCTCCTTCTGGTGGTTGCTGGGCGGTTAGCCTATTCTTCTAACCGCGCGGCTTGTTCGGCTTGTTTCTATTAAACATGTAATTATTTAGTCCAAAAATTGCTTATTTGTAATCTCTCTCATCTCCTCCATTCTATAAAAGGGAGGCCAAACCTTTGTAATACTCATATTTTTGGATAATAAAAATTTCTGTTATTCAAATTTTCGGTTTCTACTTGTTTGTTTGCACATGGTATCAGAGGATTCGATCTTTTCCACCTGATTCGGTGCCTTCTTCTGACCTCGCGGTTTGCCCTTCTTCATGCAGTCTGTTCGTGCGGCCTCTCTTCTCTTTATCGCTGCACTTTATGTGCGCGACCTCTCTTTTCTTCTATCAGTGACCTATTTTTCGCGTTTGCTCTACTTCTTTTCTCCCCGCGATCTCCTTTGATTCACGTGGCCTGTTTCTGTTCGTGCTGTCTCTGCTCTGTTCGCACGACCTGCTTGCCTTTCTCGTGAACTCCTTCCAGTTCGCGCGGTCCTCTCTATCTCCTGTTCATACGGCCTTCTCTCTAGCCGTGCAACTTCTTTGCCTCTGCTTTGCTCTGTATCTTGGTCGTGTCCTTTTTTACCGCTGGTGTGTTGACACCATGACCGCTGTAGAATCTTTTCTTTGTCCACTACAACCTTCCTAGCCGCACATCCTGCTTGCTGTTCGCACGGCTTGTTGTTTCTTATCGCACAGCTTCTTGTCTGTTCTTTGTCCGCTGCGGCCTTCCTAGCCACACTTCCTGCTAACTGTTCGCGCGGCTTGTTGCTTCTTCTTGCGCATCTTCTTGTCTTCCCTCCATGGCTCTTTCTAGTACCTCAACCTCTTCCACCTCCTCCTCAAAGCTGTCCGCCGCGGTGGTCACGTCATCAGGTAATGCCCACGTGGTTACTCAAGATAAATGGCTGATAGACTCTGGTGCGACCAATCACATGATGGGCAATCCTCAGTGCTTTTCTCTCCTAGAAAAACATGATCGGTTGCCCGGTTCTCGATACTGACAGCTCTCCCTCCCCAGTCTATGGAACGGGAGTGGTTCATGTCACTATATCTCTTCGCTTGGCGAACACTCTCTATGTGCCAAAGTTTCTGTGAAATTTATTATCAGTTACCTCTTTATGCAAGCAACTCCAGTGCTCCGTCACATTCACTCCAACTTCTTGTTCTTTTCAGGATCCGAGCTCCCAACGGACGATTGCTACTGGAACTTAGAGCGGCGGCCTCTATTTCCTTGATAATATTTCTGCTCTGTCTGTCTTCTCCTCCTCCTCTACAGATCTTCTACAGTGTCACCTCCGCCTTGGTCATCCTCCTCCACAGCTTCTTCGTCAGCTTTTACCCCACCTCCCTCCGCACAGTTCTCCTCTAACATGTGATGCTTGTCAGCTTAGCAAGCATCACCGTTCCTCCTTCCCTCCAAAGCAAGGTCGTGGCTCTACCCGTCCGTTTGATCTCATTCACTCTGATGTCTGGGGTCCTGCTCCTACCGTCACCATTGGTCGGGGTAGTTCTTATTTTGTAACCTTTATTGATGACTTTTCTAGATGTACTTGGGTGTATCTCTTACGAGATCGCTCCAAATTATTCAATGTATGAACATCCTTTTATCATTTAATTCAGAATCAGTTTGGTGTTTCAATTAAAATCTTTCGCTCTGATAACGCTAAAGAGTATATTAGTCAAGCTTTTTCATCTTTCTGTATGCAGCATGGGATTGTCCATCAAACTAGTTATGTCTATACCTCACAACAAAATGGAGTGGCGGAATGCAAAAACCGTCACCTCTTTGATGTCGCTCACACTCCGATGACGCAGATGCAGGTCCCTTGCTCCTATTAGGGCAATGCGGTTCTCATTTCATGTTATCTCATTAATCGCATTCCCTCCACGGTTCTCCACAGTCAAACCCCATTCTCCATTCTTTATCCTGGCAAGGAACCTTTTTCTCTCCCTCTACGTATCTTTGGGTGCACAGCCTTTGTGCACACACCCTCCTACACCCGTGAAAAACTCTCCCCTCGCTCCACCAAATGTCTTTCTGGGTACTCTACCACCTAGAAGGGCTATTGTTGTTTTGACCCCGTTCTCCGCAAGCAGTTCGTCTCCGCCGACATTACCTTCTTCAAGAATGCTCCCTATTTATCTGACGAATTCTCTCCTCTTCTTGAGGCTTCTGATTCTCCAATTGTTCCCTCCATCCCATCAACCCCTACTGAGGTTTTTCAACCTCCACCATCTCCATCGTCTCCTCCACTCTCCTCTCCTCCACTATGTCCCTCTTCTCCGCCACCGTCGCTCTTTACTCCCGAGCCAGCTCTCTCCGCCTCGGACGCTCCGGATACTGAGGAACCTGCTGACCTAAATCTTCCCATTACTCTTCGCAGAGGGGTTCAGGCATGTACCAGCACTCGCTTGCTCCTGTTGTTTCCTATGATCGTCTTACCCCTTCTCATATGGCATTTACACTGGAAATCTCTACCACTGCCATCCCCCCCCGCCCGTTCCTACCAGGAGTCCCTTACTGTTCCTTATTGGAAGGCTGTCATGGATGAGGAAATTACTACTCTCACTAAATGGGGTATGTGGACCCTTGTTCCTCCTCCCTTCGGCACATATGTTGTTGGCTGTCGCTGGGTCTTAATGGTGAAGTTCAGTCTAGACGGCAGTATGGATCCTTACAAGGCCCACCTTGTTGCAAAAGGCTTTACCCATACTTATGGTGTTGACTATTTTGACACCTTCTCTCCAGTTGATCGTCTCAGCACTATTAGGGTCCTCCTCTCTATGGCTGCCAACAGGGATTGGCCCATTTCCTAATTGGATGTCAAGAATGTCTTTATATATGGGGATCTTCAGGAGGATGTCTACATAGAGCAACCTCCAGGGTATGTTGCTCAGGGGGAGACACAGGTATGCAGGCTAAAGAAGGCTATCTATGGCCTAAAGCAAAGCCCTCGGGCTTGGTTTGCCAAGTTTAGCGGGATTGTGGCAGTCGTGGGCTTTACAAGAAGCTTTGTGGATCACTCTTTGTTCGTTCGCAAAACCTCCCTGGGTCTGGTAGTTCTTGCGATTTATGTGGATGATATTCTTCTCACTAGAGATGACCAGGCTGGGATAACCTTGACAAGGAAGCATCTTCGTCAACACCTGGTCACAAAAGATACGGGCTCTCCAAAATACTTTTTGGGGATAGAGATCTCTCGGAAGCCAAATTCCTTAGTCCTCTCCCAACACAAGTATCCTCTTGATTTGCTAAAAGAGGCAGGGTTGACTAGGGCTAAACCTGCCCGATGCCCCATGACAACTGGAGAAGATAAAACCTGGACAGATGACTCTCCTCCTCTTTTAGATGTTATGAGGTACAGACGTCTGGTTGTTAAACTCATATATCTCACGGTGACAAGACCCGACATCTCCTATGTTATAGGAAAGGTTAGCCAGTTCATGCAAGCTCTAAGGGAGTGCCATCTATAGTCTGCCCTGAGGATATTGGAGTATGTTAAATCAGCACCTAGGAAAGAACTACTCTTTCAGAAGAATGGTCATTTGAGGGATGAAGTGTACTCAGATTCGAGCTATGCTGATGACAAAGAAGACCACATGTTAATATAGGGCTTTTACACCTTTGTGGGGGGAAACCTTGTGAGCTGGAAGAGCAAGAAATAGTCTGTAGTCTCCAGGTCCAGTGCAGAAGCAGAATATCGAAGTCTGGTGTCGATCACATGTGAGTTAAAGTAGTTACGGGCTCTCAAGCTTGACCTAGGAGAAGTCTACAACCATAATCTACCTATGGTTTTTTGATAACAAGGCCGCTATATACATCTCTAAAAATCCGGTCTTCCATGATATAACAAAGCACATTGAAGTCATCTGCCATTTTATTCGGGAAGAGATTTTGAGGGAACAAATTTGTACTCTGTTTGTCACCTCCGATAAGGAGTTGGCTGATATTTTCACCAAGCCGGTGTCTGCCTCCTTTCTACACATTTACGACAAGCTGGGCATGATCGATATATAGGCTCCAGCTTGAGGGGGAGTGTTGTTGTATGGAGACTAAGCAGTCTGGCGGTCTGGCACTGGCGGATTAGAGACCGGGCGGTCTGGCGGTTTGTCTCCAGCGGCTTGGTAGCCGGACTGTTATTGTTTGGTGTCTGGGCGATCTGACGGTTTGTCTCAAGCGACTTGGAAACTGGGCGGTCTGGCGGTCTCCTATGGCGGCTTGTTCTCTCCTTCTTGTGGTTGTCAGGCGGTTAGCCTATTCGTCTAACCACGCGGCCTGTTCGGCTTGTTTCTATTAAACCTGTAATTATTTAGTCCCACATTGCATATTTGTAATCTCTCTCATCTCCTCCATTCTATAAAAGGGAGGTCATACCTTTGTAATACCCATCTTTTTGGATAATAAAAATTTCTATTATTCCAATTTTTGGTTTCTACTTGTCTGTTCGCACACTTTCTTCTGCTCCTACTTGTGGCTTCAGCTTTGAAGGCCATTGATTTTTTCCTTAGCCACAGACTTGCTGATTTTCTCCTTCTCCTTTCTGGCAGTCAACTGCATTTTATAGGATAACAACTTTCCAAACAGTGTTGGTGGTGGAGTGTCTGCAAGTCTTGCCACTTCTCTGATGGCACATATTTTTGTATCCCAGTCTCTAGTTAGAGACTTGAGAAACTTGTCATTCAGCTCATAAGTGCCGAAGACTCTGTCATATGTCCTCAACTCATTAACTATTCTGAAAAATCTCTCATAGCACTCAAAAAAGTTGTCAGTCTTTCTCTACCTGAAAGCTTCATACTCTTGGTTGAGCATGGACTTTCAATCATCTCTGACTTCTTTTGTGCCCTCCATGTAGACCACTAGTGTGTCTAAAATCTCCTTAGAGTTCTTGTAGTGAACCAGGTTTTTGAAGATGGATTCATCTATGACACTAACTATAATATTTTGTGCCCTCTTATCCATAGTGGCAAGGATGACTTCATCCTTTGTCATTTCAGAGTAATTCTTGGGTGTCAATACATTTTCATCCAGAACTGACACTTTCATAGGGATGAAAGGCCCTTCCATGACTGTGATAAAGATCTTAGGGTCCGCTGTCTCCATGAACAGCCTAACCCTCTCCTTCCAGATGTTAAACCCTTCCTTCCTGCAAATTGGAAGCTTTATGGCACTCAGCTCTTTATAGTGCACTCTTGAACCCATAAGGACAATCTTTTTGCTGACCTTTGGAGATCTACTCAGACTGTTAAGCCTTCTTTGAGTAACCTCCCTCTGATACCACTTGAAATTCTTTGTTTTCAAGGTCAACTAACACCTATAGGGGGGTGAATAGGTTTTAGGTCTCTTTTAAAATTACCTAGACCTATACCTTATTTTGTTTTGTTTGGTGATTTGTTAGTTTTAGCTTTTAAGAATATTAACCAGACGACACAGATATTTTATAGTGGTTCTCCAGAGTATGAGTACGCCCACTGTCCCTCTATGTCTTTCTAACAGTGTGGTAGACAAGGCTCTTCACCTTAATCTCGGCTCCAAGGAGCTTACAACACAATCCCGCAGGACTACTCAGTCTTCTTCAAGACTTATAACTCAGGCAATATTCCCTACCACTCAGATCTCAACTAGAACCTACCTCAGCCTTTATAATACAATCCTACCACTCAGATTCTCACAAGAATCCTACACCCAGATCAACAACAGATCTTACCTCAGCCTTTATAATACAGGCCTACACTCGAATTCATAAATGAATCTTACACTCAGATCCAAGATTGGATCCTACATAAAATAACAATGATTTGAAACAATCAGACACCAGAGAAATTTTTTGTGTCTGTCTTCCTGGGCAAAAACTGAGTCTCCCCTAACCTCTTCTTCACAGCAACAAGTTTACAGATATCTTCAGATGAATCACGACTTGTTCTGGAAGTAGCTTACAGAAATGTCTGCCTCTTCTTTTCTCAGGAATCAGTCTTGACCTTGCTGTAACAGACGAATATCGCAGCAGCTATCACTACTCGCTTTCAGGTTGACTGAATTTGAACAAGACCTTCAGGTTCGGCAGCAATGGCGAGGAAGAAGATGATGCCCAGTTGCAATGCAAAATCAGAAAACCCTAAATGCTCTATCGACTCAGCCAATCTTTCCCTTTTATTGTTTATCGATCAACGGCTCTATGCGCTGTGGGTCCATCCTTAATTGCCAATCTACCACCTTCCATTTGCAGAATACGACAAAAGATGGTCGTCGACGCCATCAATGGCTTACTCCATCTTTCTCGCAATGAATTTGAATTGCGTTGACTTTGTTGACTTTTGCTGACTCATACTGACATCAGCTATTCTGGACTTAGCCAAATTCATAGAATTTCTTCAGGCATTGAGAACGTTGAGTGAATGACCATCACTCAATGATTCGTGACTTGGTCATTTCTTTAGTTCATCCAGGCGTTGAGAGCATTGAGTGAGTAAACTTCACTCAACGCTTTTTGCCTTAGCTTAATCTTCCTTTGTCTAAAGGCGTTGAGTGAGCTGTCTTCACTTAATGCTTTTATACTTAGCCAATTTTCCTTCTGTCTCACGTCATTGAGTGAGCTGGCCTCACTCAACGCTTTTATTATTGGCCAATTTCCTTCTGTCTGACGGCGTTGAGTGAGCTGGCCTCACTCAATAATTTTATACTTAGCCAACTTTTCTTTCTGTCTGAAGGCGTTGAGTGTTGAAGCTTGTCTCAATGCTTTTTGTCATTTGGCGTTGAGTGAACTGGCTTCACTCAACGCTTCTGTACTTAGATAGATTTTCATGTCTATCGCCTTTGTATTTGACAGAATAAGCTTTACTCAACAAATTAAGCAGTATGGCGTTGAGTGTGTTGACATCACTCAATGCCGGTGGACTTGGCTGAATTTTCTGCTTGCTGATGCATAGGCTTTGACTGTCCACACCTGACTCAGCGCTATTTGGCTCATGGCGTTGAGTGAACTGGCTTCACTCAACACCCGTGGACTTAACTAAATTTCTTGCTTGCCAACATCTTTCCTTGACTTCTGGCATTGAATAAGCTTGCTCCACTCAACGCCTGTGGACTTAGTAATATTTTTATATCCAGCTTTCTTTCTCAAGGCAGTTGGCATTGAGTGAGCTTGCTCCACTCAACTCCTGTGGACTTAGTAATATTTTCTTGGCTGATCACCAACTTGCTTGGTTTCCACCTGTCCAATCAGTGTACTAGGGACTGACCTGCAAGCAAACACTCAAACACACATCAAATACAACTAGTGTGTGTCATTGACTTGTTTGACTTCTTACAAATCTGGGTCATGTGGATCAATGGACCCAACACATGGGTTAAGGTCAAATATCTTAATGTCAAAAATCCACGAAAAACTAAAATACCTGCCACCAACGTGTAGTTCTCAGTGAGAGCTTTATGGATCTATGCTCCGTTGAAGATTTCGCCCACCAGAGCTCCCGAAACAGCTATAGGAAGGTTCACGATGAAAAACTCGTCGCCTCTCTCACAACTCTCTCGATCAGACCCATTTGGGGGAAGAAGGATGAATAGGGTTTTTGTTTTATATGTATATATATAATATATTATATTGCTAATATAATAAATAGAAAAACTCAAATGACGAGGGTGACCAAATCACCACGGTTTTCGATGAAATTTGCACCAAAACTAAATGTTGGGGCTACAAATCCAACAGCAAAGTCGAAATCAGAATCCGACAAAGCAAACTCGGGTTAAAATCCCCTGAAGTTAAAACAACAAAACATCCTTATAAAATCCACTGAGACCCTAATGAACAAAATCTCGCATTAACGACAGCACACTGTTAACTATATGTCAATGTAACACCCTTACATCATTATTACGCCACTAAAGGGATTAAAATAATTATTGAAAATTCAGTGGTGTTACTTCAACTCCACCTAAAAAGAAGTTTCGTCCTGAAACTTGATATACAATTCGAATATGAAACAGAAAGGAAGTAAATCAAGGTTATTGGAAAGAAATACTTACCAAGGGAAACTATGAGAAAAGTTGAGGATGAGTCTCTTTCATAGCTAACTCTAACTCCCATTTCGCGCTCTTGCCATCTTGGTTTTGCCAAAGAACCCTGACTAATGGTATTGTCTTTCTCCGCAACACCCGGTCCCAAGTCTCCAGAATACGACTGGCTCCTCGACTTAAGAAAGATTAGGTTGCAACTGGGGAACCAAGTCAACGATATGACGTTCACTAAGAACACACATTTACAACTGGCTCACATGAAACATATCGTGAACACCAGGGTAAGTAGCGGACAAAACTAGCCTATAAGCTGACATTATGATGTACTCAACAATCTGGAAAGGTACCACATACTTGGGATCAAACTTGTGGTTCCTTCAAAACCTCTTAACACCTTGCATCGGCGAAACCTTCAGATAAACCATGTCCCAAACTACAAATTCCAGATCGACCCTTCGTCGATTAACATACTTCTCGTAATGCTCCTAAGCCACACGGAGCTTCTCACAAACATGTGTCACAGAAATACTCATTTACTTTAAGGCTTCTGGCCCCAACAATGGTCTCTCACCTACCTTAGCCCAAAACAAGGGTGTTTGACAACGCCTTCCGTATAAAGCCACGAAGGGGGCCATCTGCAAACTTTCCTAATAACTGCTATTGTAAGCAAACTCCATAAGTCCAAGACGTTCGTCCCAAGCTCCACAATAGTCTAAGATATAACATCTGATCATATCTTACAAAATCTGATCAACTCTCTCCGTCTGACCATTAGTCTGCGGATGATGAGCGGTTGAATACCTGAGATCAGTACCCAACCCTTCTTGCAGACTTTGCCAGAAACACGACATAAATATAGAGTCTCGATCTGACACAATACTTAGCGACACTCCATGCATTCTGATGAATTCAACCAAATACAATTCTGATATCTTCTTCATGGAATAGCCAATCTTAAAAGGCACGAAGTGAGCACACTTTGTCAATCTATTAACTATGACCCAAACAGAATCATGCCCTCAGGGTGACCTTGGCAAACCGATAATAAAGTCCATAGAGATGCTCTCCCACTTCCAACTTGGAATATCCAAAGGCGTCAGCTTGCCACCAGGACTTCTATGATTTGTCTTAACCCGCTTGCAGGGGAAGCACTCAGACACGAACTTAGCTATGCCATTCTTCATCCCATGCTACCAAACAATCTGCTTCAGAACTTTGTACATCTTTGTAGAGCCAGGGTGGTATATAACATTAAAACCATGCACTTTACTACAAATCTTTGACCGAATATCACCAACCGCTGAAATACAATATCTGTCGCGGTACTTCAAAGTACCCACATCATCAATTGAAAAGTCAGGTAATTCCCCTTTTTCAGTTCTACTCTGTTTATACTGTAATTTGGGATCGTCCTTCTATAAGAACTCCTCCACCAAGGATTGTACAGAAAGGTTAAAGATTTTCGCGGTCTTTCTACTCAAGGTGTCGACTACCTTGTTAGTTTTTCCCGGATGATAAAGGATATTGACATCATAATCCACGACATACTCCAGCCATCTGCGCTGGCACAAATTCAACTCCTTTTGAGAGAAGACGTACTTCAAGCTCTTATGGTCTGTATAAATCTTGCACAACACGCCATACAACAGATGTCTCCAAAGCTTCAGGACATAAATTACTACCGCAAATTCCAAATCATGCGTAGGATAATTCTTTTCATGAACCTTAAACTGTCTCCACCCATACACAATCACTTTTCCCTCTTGCATCAAGACACATCTAAGCCCGACGTGCAATGCATCCACATAAATAGTATACTCCACTCCTTCGGTAGGCAAAGTCAATACTGGAGTAGTGCATAATCTCTTTTTTGATTCCTAAAAGGCTCCTTCGCACTCATTTCTCCACACCAACGCAACGTTCTTCTGCGTAAGGTTAGTCAGAGGTGTAGACAAAATAGAGAATCCTTGTACGAACCTTCTATAATATCCTTCCAACCCTACGAAGCTTCTTATCTCCTTAGGTGTGGTAGGTCTTCTCTATTCCATCACAGTAGCTATCTTTTCCATGTCAACAAAAATTCCATCCTTATTCACAACATGACCCCCAAAAAGGACACTTAAGGAAGCCAAAACTCACACTTACTCAACTTTGCATACAACTTTTGCTCTCTTAAAGTAGACAAGACTAAATACAAGTGTTGGGCATGCTCCTCAACACTCCGGGAATATACCAGAACATCGTCAATGAAAACGACCACAAACTGACCATGGAAATATTTAAACACTCTATTCATCATATCCATGAAAGCAGAGGGTTCATTTGTCAATCCAAAGAACATCACCAAGAACTTAAAATGCCCATATCGAGATCGAAAAGCAGTCCGCAGAACATCCGACTCTTGAATCCTCAACTGATGGTAGATTGAACGAAGATAAATTTTTGAGAACACCGCACTACCACGCAACTGATCAAACAAATCATCTATCTACGACAAGGGATACCTGTTCTTGATGGTTACCTTATTCAATTCCCTATAATCTATACACAACTTCATAGAACCATCCTTATTTTTTACAAATAAGACAGGATCGCCCCAAGGCGAAAAACTTGGTCTAATAAATCCACACTACAGTACTCATCTAGCTAGGTATGCAACTCTTCCATCTTACGCGGGGCCATACGGTACGGTGCCTTAGCAATAGGGTGAGTACCCGGCTCAAGATCAATAACAAACTCTATATCTCTCTCGGGTGGAAGACCGAGAAGACTGACTGGAAAAACATCGGGGAACTCTCGCACATACAGAAATATCCTCGATGCGCGGCAAACTACTAACAGTTTCCAAAATAGAAACATCGGTACCATCATTATTATTAGGACATATATGATAAGAACTTAAAGCAGATTATGTGCAATGTTTTATTTAGGATTGTTAAACTCTGTTTAACATTGTATGTTTGTGTCATGATATGTCAAATCTATTGATACTTAGCTATTGAGTGTGACTAAATAAGATAGTGTTTGTTTAATATGGCTCTAGGTATATGTGAGGATTTAGGTAGCATAATGACTTTTCACGGTTCACACATCCCTAAAAAAGGCACTCTAGTAGAAATTTCAAATCTTACATGTTATAACACGTTATATTGTGTCTAACATGCTAGGAATGATTTGAAAAATCAATGTCACATTGTTCATTTTTCATATAAAGAGTTTAGAACATTGGGCCAAAATTACAGTAGTAAGGTCTTTGTATACAAGTAAAAGTGTATCTATCTATGCGGGTAGATTTTGATTGATTCGGGGACCTTGAACTAAACAAAAATAAATAAATATATATATATATATAATTGATAGTGAAAAAATGAAAAAAAAAGTGTGTACATTATTTCTATGCTATCAAATTATATGACAAGGTTACCCCCCCCCCCCAAACACTACTTATTTCTCTAGATAAGCCTCTATAAGAATTGTAAGGATGATCATCTTGGTCTATGGAATTGTTTAGATCTTGTGCAAAGAAAGTTAATTGGGTTAGGGACCTTTTTTTCTAGTCTTGGTATATAGTAAATAAAAATGTGAAATGATTTTTCACTTCATCACTCTTGTGTTAGTATATTGATATTTTGAGATAAAACATGTATTAGTGATTATTTCTACGTGATGTTTTTTATTTGATGTTACACATACAAATGTCATTATTCTATCTAACTCTTCCATACATAAGAATTGGAGTAAAACTGCACAAACTATCAATCACACAAGTGTACTAGTACACGATTACTATTCATGACACTTCCAATGTTACACTACATTAACTATATAAATCAACTGGAATTGTAAGCCAAATATTGTGTATTTAGTTTCACATGCTTTGTCTAGATATTTTTTGTGCTCTGCCATTTTTTAAATCAAATCTCTTTCTTATGTTGGCTAGGTCTGTCCAAAAATTATTGTTTCCCATGTTTGTGTGTTTGATTTACCAAAACTTCATCTTTTATTTAATCTCTAGCCTCTATTGTTAGTTCTCTGCCCTTTTGCTAATATCAAAAGGGGAGATTTATTTGTTCATGAGTATGTCATACTACTCACATAGGGGAAGATCACATGTAGGGGGAGCATGCATATAGGGGGAATCGTACTTCATACTTCTGTTTATATTTCATGCTTATTGTTGAACTACACTATACCTTGCTACTAATAATTTATTTCTCGTGAACGGGGTTTGATATTATCAAAAGGAGGAGTTTGCTGGAACCCATGGTCCACATCTTTTTAGTTTGACAATATCAAATCCCAAGTTATATTTTATCATACTTGTGTTGGGTATAGTGTGTAGGTTTACATGTATGAAGAATGACAGTTTTAGGTTTATGACCTACCGCCGGGCGCTAGCACTGTCATTGGCGCTAGCATTGAAGAATTAATATTGAGCGTGCAAAGAGTCTTCTATGTGACCTGTCGTCGGACGCTAGCCAATTCGGTTACATCAACGAGAAGCCGCTACCCTCAGGCGTTATCCCTACCGTCGGGCACTAGCCAATTCGACTACATCGTTGCCGCCAGAAACTAGACCCGTCAGGCTCTATCCCATCGAATCGACTATATTGAGGAGGAACCACTACTGCCGGGCGCTAGCCTTACCATGTTGTTGTATCCAAATGTGGCGCGAATATTTTTCCTAATTTAATGGACAACTGGCAACACCGCTTGAGAATACCTACCACTGGGCACTAGCTCTACCACCGACGGTAGCTTTTTTTAAAGATTAGTATAAAGGCATGTGTTTATTTTTCTGAGGAGACGAGAAGGAGAACTGCACATCTAGGGTTCTTTTACCGCCTCTGTTGGTGCGAACCACCCTATCCAAGTAAGGAAAAACAAAATTTATCCCTCCCGCTCGTGATTGAAGAACTCCAAAGAGCAAAGTCTTTAAAGACCATGAGCGGTTGATCAAGTGCAAAAAGAATGACATTCAGAAGCCTTGATCGCGCATCGTTCTACGGAGGATTTATTATTTGAGGGAGCAATAATTTCAAACTCATTTATTTTATTGTATTTTCTTTAACCTTATTATATTTTATGTGGAGAAATAGTTCGGTGTGGACATCGAGTTCCTAGGATGAGTTCATGTGAAATCGGCCTGGGAGGTCGTCGGATTTCTGGGAGGAATTTGTGGGAAATCGTCTTAGGAGGATGTCTAGATTTGGGAGATTTAGTGAGCTCTAAGACCCTTCCTGGGAGGACGGTGAAGAGTTGGCTCGTTAATCTTCTTGGGAAGAAGAGAGAGAATCAACCGATACTAATTGAGGGTCGGTATAGAAACTAAAAGAAAATTGTTAGTTCCATCACCTCCGATCTCCGACGTCACGGAGATCGAGTTGTATTGTTGTAAACCCTTGTGTTTAATTTTAATAAAATTATATTTCTTTTATTTCATCTCAAATTCGTGATTACATATTGTTAGGGCATTGAGGGTTGTGTGAGAAATTAGAAAGCAAATTTTTACAAGAAAAAGTGACTCTGTGACCTACCTTCACGCGGTAGCCTTACCTCTTGCGGTAGCTTCCAGACAACGCTGCCCTTGTTGAAATATATTTTAATTCTGAATTTACTTAAAACCCTTATTCACCACCCCCCTCTAAGGTTGGCCAGCATATTCAACACATGACATCGCTTCCATAGAATATGGATAGTTGTGGGAGCTATTGCGGGCAATAACTCACTATCGCCCGGCGATACTGAAACATGCACGTTGTGGCTGGATTGTGTGGGACATGGATGGTGCAAGGCTGACATCATTTGGGCTATCGCCAGCTATATCTATTATCACCCGCGATAGTACTCTCTAAATCCGCCTTTTTGAGATTGTAGAGGGCGTCATCCTCATTCCAAAAACAGGTGGCACATGTAACGCCCCTGATTTTCTCCCGATATCCTTAGAAGCGTAACCTTAGCACGTGTCTGACGTGTGCCATTGTTCTAGTATGTTTTGGCTCTTCGATTTCTCCGTAGGGTTGTATCTTAGCCTGTTGGCGAGATTCCCTAGCATGCCGGGTCTGTTTGGTGACTCGGCGGAGCCGCTTGTGTTTTGGCTTTGATAGGTGTTTTCCTGAGTTTAGCCCATCAGATTAGGATTTCGACCTCGTCGTTGCATTCGTAGCATTGGTTTCTGGCTACGGCGCGAGTTTCACGCATTTCCGAGTTCGTTTGTGTTGGGCGGTGTATTAAGATTGTGTGTTGTTATATATATTTATATTATATAATATATTAGGTTTTATTAGAGTATAAATAGGATAGATAGGGTTTGGACCGGTCCGCTGTGTCTTCTTCCCCGACGGTAGTTCATTTCCGCGAAACCTGAGATCGGTGGACTCGGCGTGGATTAGGTCGACGGTGTGCGGAGCAGGAGGGCTCGTTTCCCCCATCCGAGTGGATTTTCGGGCTGCTCTTGGCGAGAGCTTCTCGGTAGAGGTAAGCTTTGTCCGTTTCCTTGACTTTTGAAGGTTAGGGTTAGGGGTTTTGTTTTGTTTTAGTCCCCAAAAGTTTCAGGAAGCGTTGCTCGGTGCTCCTTGTGGCCGGATCTAGAAGCGGCCGGGACAGGCGGCGTCGTCTCCGCGGGTTTTGAGGCAAGTGGACTTTCTTCCCTTGATTGCTCCGGTTCTTCCCTTAATCTTTGTTCTCTCTCCTTTATTTTGAGTAGGTTTACGCTATAGGGCGAGTATGCGAATCTTTCCCACACAACGAGAGGAAACCGTCGAGTATCCTCGTTACCCGTGGTTTGGCTGTCCAAGATTGACTAAGTAAAAATCGGCGAGATTGACTAGGTAGAATAGGCGAGTATCACCAGGCAGAGTCGACGAGTATCGGGTTGGATTCGTCGAGAATCGCTAGCCAAAAATCGTCGAGTAAGGATCGTCGAGAATCACCAGTAGAGACGTTAGCGCTAAGGTATATTTGGCGAGAATCGTCGTGCCATATCGTCGAGAATCCCAGGAAAAATCGTCGAGTATTGTCGCGATACTCGACGAGTTCAGGGAAAATCGTCGAGTATCGCGACGATACTCGATGACTCCCTTCGGCTTCATCGATAATTCTCGACGAATCCGTCGAGTATCAATGGTGATACTCGACGAATTCCGAAGGAGTTGTCCGCGGTTCCTCGTTTTCGCTGAGTGAGGTCCTTGGGGGGCCTGTATTGGGTTGTTGACCCCAATCCTTGGAAAGTGTGTCCAGGTGATGCTGTAAGAAGTTAATGTGGATGGAACAGTCAGTTTGTATCGCCTTGCTAGCATGCAGTGATGCCGAGGTCTTTGTGAGGTGTTCAGTGGGTGTTGGTTTCCGTGGCAAGTCTTGTAGATTCCGGCTATACCACCGGAGCGTCGTGGGTCCTCCATGTGTTCCTAGTGGGCCGGGCGACGCTGTGACACTTAGCTTGCCAGGTCGTTACAAGCAATTTAATGCCTTTGAAGTCACCCACTCCTCCGAGGCAAGGATCACTAAGGGTAATGATTGTCATATCTTGATTCTTGGACTACTGCTCCTATCCTGACTATGGATGTTGGCTGGCTTGCCTTTTTTTTCGCTTTGCTCCAGTAGGTTTGAGCCGAAGCGGGTTGTATCCCTGTAGCACTTGGTGCATTTTCTTCAGCCCTTATTGATGTTATGCTTATTATAGTCTTGTTCATTGCTGACCTGTTGCAGAGTTTGACAGTTTGCTTGCAGAGGGTGGATTCCTCCCTGTTTGTAGATCTTTTATTTAACTTTGAGCTTTTATCTCTTGTTGCCACTTGCATTGTTTTTTTTGTGTGCTGAGGTATTCTGTCTTTGAATGCCTCAGGTCCAGGTTGCGGACGTTTGCGCAGCTAGTTTGGAGCTGCGTTCCGGTCGACCGTTTTGCAGGAGTGATCCTCTCACTTTAGGTGAGATTGTAGTTGCTGTTGACTCTGACTTTCGTGTACACCGAGGGGTTCGTGTCAGTTTGTTGGCGCCCTTCGGTGGTTGTTTTTCTCAGTCTTCTGTATACTCGTCTATGTTTTTTGGTTATCCAATTGGGAACAGTTACTTGCCTCTTGGGAATGTTTTATGCTAGGATGCATGTTAGTTATTTGAGTATTAAACCTTACTAATAACATGCCATACACCTCATGTCTTTAACTTAAAAGAAATACTTTACAACTAGCGTAAAAAAAGTATTTCCTTACTTATACTAAATCTAGAGTCTTGCATACCATGGGATGTCCTTCGTGGACGCTTGCACTCATGTAGAATGTTAAACTAATTGAATCAAGGTGTTTTCCGCTGCGTAAATTATGTTTCCTTCTAGTGGGCTAATGAACCACTGAGCCGAGGGATACGTCCTATATATATATATATATGCAGCTTTTTAATCATTAAACTTATGAATATTTTATAGTAATAGTTTTCGTCGCCTGAGCGTCGGCAGTTATCCCCTGCTAGACGTGGCATCACGACGCGTGTTTTCTCATACTCTGATACTTTCTCTGCCAGAGAAAATGCGGGTTGTGACAGTTGGTATCATAGGGAGGTTTTGCAAAGGGTCGGTTGGTTTGGCAAGTCAGTCGAACAACTTGCCCCGAGCAAAACCATGTGGTAGCATTCCTTTGCATACACACACCGATATGTCATCAGTAGATCTTGATGGAAGCATGGACACTACACTCATAGCATGAAAAGAAGTATACGGGGCATATTATGTAGTATGGGATGCATAATATGTGTTTGTATATGAATCCACCATAAGAGGCAACATGTGACGGTTATGTAGTATATGATGCATAACCACCATCACATGGATGCGCATTAGCACGTTTAATTTCTTCGTTACATACAATATTATGTAGTATGGGATGCATAACATTGTATGTGTACGCCGCTCATAACATGCACTAAGGCCTTTTTCTTAGAATGCATAGCACAACATCCATAGCATATCATCGCATAGGCACACATGCCAAGTTAAAGATCTACATGATGACATATGTACACTCATGATTTGAAAACAGAAATTTAAACATTCATTCATTCATATCATAGGCACAAGTTAGAGGCATGACATCATTCTATGATCTCCCAGAGCAAGGTAACAACAAGTGTTAGTGTTTGTCCTCCTCTAGTTTTGATCGAGGGTGTATCGGGCTATTGTCCTGCAGCGGCGCTGGTTTACGACCATGTTGTGCGGCCCATAGCGGGTGCGGCAGCCTCTGAGCTTACGGGCCAGGCCGTTGCATGGTAAGTGCCTGTTGTTCGTTCTGATTCCAATCTGAATCTGAGTATTCGAGTTTTCTAGCTTCGGTGTTGTGAGCTAGGTCCTTGCTAAGCCTTTTGCCGGCGTCGGTAGGTTTTTAGCCCGATTAGTTTCAAGGGGAATTTCTCCCAGTTTGCGATGCCTAAGGCAAATTTTTGACTAGATGCCCGTTTGTTCTATAGAATGCCGTCTAGATGCGTTGCGACGAGATCGAACCCCCAGTCAGAAGGGGAGTCTTCTGGTGCTCAGAATGAAGCTATGATTGAAGGGTTGCGACAAAGTAATGAGGCCCTGACAAGGCAAGATGGTGGATATGCAGTCTCAGATACAATTGTTGTTGGCTGTGGTCGCCGGGCAGCAGCCTAGAGCCCAGGAAACCGTTGTGGACCAGGGCCAAGCTATCCCTTCTCCCCCTACTGCTCTAGTACCCCCAGCTACACTGCCGCCAGAGATGAATGTTATTTCGCACTTCCAGCAACTAGGACCTCCTTCATATGACGGTAGAGCAGATTTCATGGCATTAGATGATTGGATCATCGCCATCGAGGAAATGTTTTATTATTCCGGCATCTCCGCCAATCAGAAGGTTATGTTTGCGGCATATCAACTTAAAGGTCTTGCGAAGAGTTGGTGGATTAGAGAGAAGGAGAGTCTTGTTGATGGATGTTCATGGGACTCATTCAAGAGTATGCTACTGAAGAAGTTTTTGCCATCGGTCGAGCGGGACCGCCTGATGAACAACTTTTTACACTTGAAGTAGAGACAACTTACTGTGGGTGAGTACGAAGTGGAGTTTAGCAAGCTCAGTCGTTTTGCCCCAACATTAGTAGCATCCAAAGAAGGCAGGGTAAAACGTTTCCTAGGTGGTCTAAGATATGACATTCAACAGGTTGTTAGCGCGTACAAGTCAGAGACTTTTGCAGAAGCGGTTTAAGATGCCTTGAAGGTTGAGGCGATTGAGAATGCAAAGAATAGAGGAGCGCATGCAAAGAAGGACAAGAGGAAATCCGATGAAGAGGGAAGTACTAAGACATCTGGCCCCGCGACGAAGAAAGATAGGAAAGAAGCGTGCAGTTTCTATGGCAGGCCAGGTCACCCCTTCGAGAGGTGATTTAAGAGACTGGATGCGCAGAAGTTGTCTCAGGTCCACGCGATCCAGGAAGCTTTAAAGGGGAGTCAGGTCTGTTCTTATTGCCAGAGGAGCAGGCATGATGCGGCCCATTGTCGCAAGAAGGCTGGAGTTTGTTTCCTCTGCGGACAGAAGGGGCACAAGAGAGCTAATTGTCCGCAGAGCTAGCCCGCGCTGAATGCAGTTCCGTTGCAGACTCTACCTCCGCCAGTACCGCACGTGGACAAAGGAAAGGGAAAGTTGAATGTGTTAACCAAGGAGGAAGCCCAATCTTCGACTCAAGTGATCTCAGGTTAGTCTCTGGTTTAATAGTTAACTCTCTTAGTAGATTCTTAGTTTTCCGTAATTTAGTTGCGTGCGCTATGTGTTTAGGTGACTATAAGGTGAACGGTAAGTGGGCGCGAGTTTTGTTCGATTCGGGCGCTACTCACTCCTTCGTGGCAAGGAGTTTTGTAGACTGTCACCTCTGGACTCCCGACTCGTTAGATGCCTCCCTAAGCATCAAGCTTCCTTCAGGAGAGCTGGTGAGGTCATGCCAGGGTATTCAGAAATGCCCCATCTTCCTAAGTGGTTCTCTAGTCTTTGCGGATCTGAAGGTGCTAGATTTGGCTGACTTTGACGTGATTTTAGGCATGGACTGGTTGTCAAGCTATGATGCCGTCATACAGTGTAAGCATAAGCGCATGGACTTTAGAGGTGGCAATGGCCAGCCCATGAGTGTGTTTGGTTCTCCGCGTCAGGAATCTTTGATCATTTCTGCGGTGTATGCTCGCAAACTTCTAGAGTCTGGCTGTGATTCTTTCCTTGTTTCCGTTTCTGCTTTGGAAGCTGCTTCGGTTGAGCCTCAGGTTGAGGACATATCTGTGGTAAGTGAGTTTCCGGATGTCTTTCCTGTTAGCCTTCCCGGACTTCCTCCTGAGAGAGAAGTGGAATTTGTTATAGACCTGGATCCGGGCACTCGCCCTATTGCTAAGGCAACCATACCGAATGGCGCCGCGTGAGTTAGAGAAGCTGTGCACTCAGCTAGATGAGTTGTTGCAGTGCGGCTTTATTAGACCCAGTTCTTCCCCCTGGGGTGCGCCAGTGCTCTTTGTGAAGAAAAAGGACGGAACGATGAGGCTATGCATCGACTACCGTGAGATAAACAAAGTGACTGTTAAAAACAGATACCCATTACCCAGGATCGATGACCTGTTCGATCAGTTGCGAGGTAGTTCCGTATTTTTGAAGATTGACCTCTGTTCAGGTTACCATCAGTTAAGAATCCGGGATTCAGATATCCCGCGAACTGCTTTTCGTTCTCGCTATGGACACTTTGAATTTCGGGTAATGTCTTTCAGATTAACAAACACACCGTCAGCTTTTATGGACATGATGAACCGAGTGTTCAGGGATTTTCTAGATAAATTTGTGGTGGTATTCATTGATGATGTCTTGGTGTATTCCAGAAATGCAGATGAGCACGCCTTGCACTTGTGCTTAGTCTTGTCTACTCTATGGGAGCACAAGCTGTATGCGAAGCTTAGCAAATGTGAGTTCTGGTTGTCTCAGGTGTCATTCCTAGGACACATAGTAAGTAAGGAAGGTATCTCAGTGGATCCTGCAAAGATAGCTGCAGTCTTTGATTGGAGGAGACCTTCATCGCCTAAGGAAATAAGGAGCTTTCTAGGATTGGCAGGTTACTACAGAAGATTTGTGGAAGGATTCTCTGTGCTCTCTGCGTCGTTGACCAGGCTTACGCAAAAGAGCGCAACCTTTGTATGGAGTGAGGCCTGTGAAGAAGCTTTTTAGGAGCTCAAGAAAAGACTGTGCTCTGCTCCAGTGTTGGCTTTGCCGGTGCAAGGAGTAGAGTATGCTGTGTATGTAGACGCCTCGTGAGTTGGACTCGGTTACGTATTGATGCAGGACGGTAAGGTGATTGTGTATGGATCAAGACAGTTGAAAGTGCATGAAAAGAATTACCCTACACACGACCTGGAATTTGTCGCTGTCATTTATGCTCTAAAGTTGTGGAGACATCTGCTGTATGGAGTGTCGTGCAAGGTTTATTCAGATCATAAAAGTTTGAAGTATGTATACACTCAGAAGGAGTTGAATCTGCGCCAGCGTAGGTGGTTGGAGTATGTTGCGGACTACGAAGTAGATATCCTCTATCATCCCGGTAAAGCTAATGTGGTAGCAGATGCGTTAAGCCAGAAGCCCACGCGTATCTTTAATATCTCGGTGCAATCCCTTATCGAAGAATTTTTGCTCATGGACATAACGGTAGGGAATAGTGCTTTGTCGAGCAGCTTAGAGATGGAAGAACCTTCGTGGATTACTCTCACTAGACTTCATCAGAAGGACGATCCTGATCTGCTGCACCTCCTCAGTAGGACTGAAAAAGGGGAATTACCTGACTTTTCCATTGATGACTCGGGTACCCTTAGATACCGTGGAAGATACTGTATTCCCGCTGTTGGGGGCATCCGAGCGAGAATATGTAGTGAAGCGCATGGTTCCAGTGTTGCTTATCACCCTGGTTCCACCAAAATGTATAGAGACTTAAAGCAGATTGTTTGGTGGTCGGGTATTTAGATCGACATTGCAAAGTTTGTATCTGAGTGTTATACCTGCCAGCGTGTCAAAGCGGATCATAGGAGGCCTGGTGGTAAGCTGACACCTTTGGACATACCAAGCTGGAAATGGGAGAGTCTATCCATGGATTTCATAACCGGTTTACCGAGATATCCCCGAGGTCATGATGCAGTGTGGGTCATCGTGGACAAGTTAACCAAGTGTGCCCACTTTGTTCCTTTTAAGATTGACTATTCTATGGAAAAGATAGTTGAATTGTATCTGGACGAAGTTATCAGACTACATGGTGTACCTACAAGCATTGTGTCAGACCGAGACTCCCGATTTATGTCTCGTTTCTGGCAAAGCTTGCAGGGAGCCCTAGGCACAAACCTTAGATATTCTACTGCTTATCATCCTCAAACGAATGGACAGACAGAGAGAGTGAACCAGATCTTGGAGGATATGATTCGATGTTATATTCTGGACCATGGTGGAGCATGGGATAAACGCCTCGGATTGATGGAATTTGCGTATAACAACAGCTACCAGGAGAGCTTACAGATGGCACCCTTTGAAGCATTATATGATAGGTGTTGTTGAACCCCTTTGCTTTGGGCAGAAGTTGGTGAAAAACCCTTGCTCGGTCCAGAAACGTTGGAAGATATGAGCGTTTCGGTGACGCATGTTTGAGAAAAGCTGAGGTTGGCTCAGGAGAGGTACGAGAAGTATGCCAATCAGCGCAGAGTTGATCTGGAATTTGCTGTTGGGGATATGGTTTTTCTGAAAGTCTCTCCGATGCCAGGTGTTAAGAGGTTTGGAAGGAACCATAAGCTTGATCCCAGGTATGTGGGACCTTTTCAGATTCTGGAGCGCATCGGGATTTCTGCGTATAAACTGGATTTACCTTCTTCTTTCCCTGGCGTTCACGACGTCTTTCACGTAAGCCAGTTGCGGAAGTGTATTCGTAGTAATCGTCATGTTCTAGACTCAGTGCCCCAGTTGCAGCCTAACCTCTCATATATCGAAGAACCTGTCCGTATTCTGGAAACGCAAGATCGTGTGCTAAGGAAAAAGACGATTCCGATGGTTAAAGTTCTCTGGCAAAACCAGGATGCTCGAAGCGCGACATGGGAGTTGGAATCCGCAATGAGAAAGTCGCATCCTCAGTTGTTCTCTTAGTCTTCTCAGGTGAGTGTTCTCGTTTTAGAATTCAGCTGTTGTGCTTTGTCTTCTGTTTTTTCTTTCTTCTTCGCTTCGTGATCTAAGTTTCGAGACGAAACTTCCTTTTAGGGGGTGTGGCTGTAACGCCCCTGATTTTCTCCCGATATCCTTAGAAGCGTTACCTTAGCACGTGTCTGACGTGTGTCATTGTTCTAGTATGTTTTGGCTCTTCGAGTTCTCCGTAGGGTTGTATCTTAGCCTATTGGCGAGATTCCCTAGCAGGCCGGGTCTGTTTGGTGACTCGGCGGAGCCGCTTGTGTTTTGGCTTTGATAGGTGTTTTCCTGAGTTCAGTCCATCGGATTAGGATTTCTACCTCGCTATTGTGTTCGTAGCGTTGGTTTCTAGCTACGGCGCTAGTTTCGCGCGTTTCCGAGTTCGTTTGTGTTGGGCAGTGTATTAAGATTGTGTGTTGTTATATATATTTATATTATATAATATATTAGGTTTTATTAGAGTATAAATAGGATAGATAGGGTTTGGACCGGTCCGCTGTGTCTTCTTCCCCGATGGTAGTTCATTTCCGCGAAACCTGAGATCGGCGGACTCGGTGTGGATTAGGTCGGTGGTGTGCGGAGCAGGAGGGCTCGTTTCCCCCATCCGAGTGGATTTTCGGGCTGCTCTCGGCGAGAGCTTCTCGGTAGAGGTAAGCTTTGTCCGTTTCCTTGACTTTTGAAGGTTAGGGTTATGGGTTTTGGTTTGATTTAGTCCCCAAAAGTTTCAGGAAGCGTTGCTCGGTGCTCCTTGTGGCCGGATCTAGAAGCGGCCGGGACAGGCGGCGTCGTCTCCGCGGGTTTTGAGGCAAGTGGACTTTCTTCCCTTGCTTGCTCCGGTTCTTCCCTTTATCTTTGTTCTCTCTCCTTTATTTTGAGTTGGTTTACGCTATAGGGTGAGTATGCGATCTTTCCCGCACAACGAGAGGAAACCGTCGAGTATCCTCATTACCCGTGGTTTGGCTGTCCAAGATTGACTAAGTAAAAATCGGCGAGATTGACTAGGTAGAATCGGCGAGTATCACTAGGCAGAGTCGACGAGTATCGGGTTGGAGTCGTCGAGAATCGCTAGCCAAAAATCATCGAGTAAGGATCGTCGAGAATCACTAGTAGAGACGTTAGCGCTAAGGTATATTCGGCGAGAATCGTCATGCCAAATCGTCGAGAATCCCAGGCAAAATCGTCGAGTATTGTCGCGATACTCGACGAGTTCAGGGAAAATCGTCGAGTATCGCGGCGATACTCGACGACTCCCTTCGGCTTCATCGATAATTCTCGACGAATCCGTCGAGTATCAATGGTGATACTCGACGAATTCCGAAGGAGTTGTCCGCCGTTCCCGTTTTCGCTGAGTGAGGTCCTTGGGGGGCCTGTGTTGGGTTGTTGACCCCAATCCTTGGAAAGTGTGTCCAGGTGATGCTGTAAGAAGTTAATGTGGATGGAACAGTCGGTTTGTATCGCCTTGCTAGCATGCAGTGATGTTGAGGTCTTTGTGAGGTGTTAAGTGGGTGTTGGTTTCCGTGGCAAGTCTTGTAGATTCCGGCTATACCACCGGAGCGTCGTGGGTCCTCCATGAGTTCCTAGTGGGCCGGGCGACGCTGTGCCACTTAGCTTGCCAGGTCGTTACAAGCAATTTAATGCCTTTGAAGTCACCCACTCCTCTGAGGCAAGGATCACTAAGGGTAATGATTGTCATATCTTGATTCTTGGACTACTGCTCCTATCCTGACTATGGATGTTGGCTGGCTTGCCTTTTTTTCGCTTTGCTCCAGTAGGTTTGAGCCGAAGCGGGTTGTATCCCTGTAGCACTTGGTGCATTTTCTTCAGCCCTTATTGATGTTATCCTTATTATAGTCTTGTACATTGCTGACCTGTTGTAGAGTTTGACAGTTTGCTTGCAGAGGGTGGATTCCTCCCTGTTTGTAGATCTTTTATTTAACTTTGAGCTTTTATCTCTTGTTGCCACTTGCATTGTTTTTTTTGGGTGTGCTGAGGTATTCTGTCTTTGAATTCCTCCGGTCCAGGTTGCGGCCGTTTGAGCAGCTAGTTTGGAGCTGCGTTCCGGTCGACCATTTTGCAGGAGTGATCCTCTCACTTTAGGTGAGATTGTAGTTGTTATTGACTCTGACTTTCGTGTACATCGAGGGGTTCGTGTCAGTTTGTTGGCGCCCTTCAGTGGTTGTTTTTCTCAGTCTTCTGTATACTCGTCTATGTTGTTTGGTTATCCAATTGGGAGCAGTTACTTGCCTCTTGGGAATGTTTCATGCTAGGATGCATGTTAGTTATTTGAGTATTAAACCTTACTAATAGCATGTCATACACCTCATGTCTTTAACTTAAAAGAAATACTTTACAACTAGCGTAAAAAGGTATTTCCTTACTTATACTAAATCTAGAGTTTGCATACCATGGGATGTCCTTCGTGGACGCTTGCACTCATGTAGAATGTTAAACTAATTGAATCAAGGAGTTTTCCGCAGCGTAAATTATGTTTCCTTCTAGTGGGCTAATGAACCACTGAGCCGTGGGATACGACCTATATATATATAAGCAGCTTTTCAATCATTAAACTTATGAATATTTTATAGTAATAGTTTCCGTCGCCTGAGCGTCGGCAGTTATCCCCTGCTTGACGTGACATCTTGACGCGTGTTTTCTCATACTCTGATACTTGCTCTGCCGGAGAAAATGCGGGTTGTGACAGCACATTCCGTAACTCTTCTCGGATTGAAAGCTATGACTATTTTAATATTCAATAATCAATACTCGTCTTTTTACATGAGTCACGCCCTTGACCAAGGGCTTGACTCCTCATTCAATCTATGCGAATACATGTATGACATGCACACTATAAACAAACAAAAGGGGCATTTGTTATTCTCAAACTATGAGATGAAGAATGCATACTCCAACATAGCACCTATAACCAAAATAGATAACATTCTTTTTATTTATTTATTTGGATTAACGATTGATTTGCACGGAGCTCCGCCCCTGCGACCAATCACGATAGTATCTAGGTTGTGACAGTGCACAGAGGCCTGGGTGCGCTACGCGATAGTACTCCAGCGATGATATTTCCCCCAGCGCTATGGCGCTCCCGCCGCACGCAAACCCCTGAGTGCCCGCCCGTTGTTCATTTTTTTCTTGTGCACGGAGTGAAAGTGAGGGTAAGATCTATCTCAACTCTAGAGGGGGGTGAATAGAGTTTATTTAAATTAATTTCACAGTTGAAATTGATCAGCAAATATAAAATTCAATTTATAGTATAGTGTAGAGTGTTAATGGAGAGTTAAAAACAAAGAAGTAAAGAGCACAGCACACAGCAAATCAATCACACAAACAACCCAGAAGACACAAGGAAATATAGTGGTTTCCCAAAAACCTGGGTACATCCACTCTTCTACCACCCTTGGTAGAAATCCACTCAGGATGAGTTGATCAGGTGTCCTGACACCAATGAGCTTTTGATAAGGTGCTCAAAAACCAAAACTGGATTTTTTGATAAGGTGTCTTGCCACCACTGAGTTTTGACAAGGCTCTCAGAACCAGATAGAACCTTTGAAGGGAGTTCAAGAACCCTTTTACAGCAGAAAAAGAAAAGATAAAGGGGTGAAGTTGTCTTCTCTGTTCTCAAATCAAATGAGAGAAGACTAGTGGATCTTTTGTTGTCAAAGCTCCCCCTGAGTTGTAGACAGGTTCAGGAATGGAAGCTTTGCTCTAGGGTGATAGGCCTTCAGAACTTTAGATCTCTAGAAAAGAATTATTTCAGCAAAAAGGCTGAAAGATGAGGTGTCTGGAGTTCTTTAGATGAGACTGTGATCACTTTTCTGTAAGCAAAAAGACTGTTATTCTGATTCTTCAGAAGATGATCACTTGTTATCTGTCACAGCTTAATTCTTCTTGTTGTACTCTGAGTGTTGTATATTCTCTCTATATTTCTGAAGACAAGAAGAAAGATCTCATTCTCTGAAAAGAATTCTTGTCAAGGATAGCCGTTGGCAGTCATAAATGTCTTCCATAAAGAGTCTTGTCTTCTAGAGAAAGGTCTAATAAAACATTTCCTGAATAATTCCTTGAAACTTGCTCCAGAATAAAGACAAACGGCTGGCAGATCTCCTTAACATAAATGCTGAGGGATTTCAAAAACATTCCAAAGACTGGCAGCATTTGAATCCTTAGAATCGTTGATCTCTCAGAAAAATCGTCGATCTGAGCTCTACTATCGTCGAACTGAGCTCAGAGATGGAAATTGATCAAACAGACAGAAAACATCGAACTGAGCTCGAAGATCGTCGAACCGAGCTCAGCGACCTGATGAATAGCTGAAGAGAGATCGTCGACCTGAGCTAGAAAAACGTAGAATGCAGATCGACGACTAACCAAAATTGTCTGATAGCAGATCGTCGATCTGAGCTCGAAGATCGTCGACCGGAGTTCGACGATTTATCAAGTTGAGCTCAGAGAGCGTCGAACCGAGTTCGACGTTTCGTCGACCGGAGCTCGACAAAAATTGCCTTAGACTTGGCTCTATATCCTTGACATTGGAATGGTCCTGGGGGCAGCTTCAAACCTAAGTTCTAAGCCCTAGACTCATTCTTATGTTGACCTTTACAACTATACAACTAGGTCAACCTGGTTTCCTAAGATAAACATAGTGATCCTTACCCAAATTAGTAATAGGGTGTTCCAATAATCTCCCCCTATTTGGGTTAGGATTACTATTTACAGACAGAATTAGGAAATAAATAAGCATACATTCAAGACAGAAACTAAATCAACAATGCAGAAGAAAAGATATAGCAGCAAAGCAGATCATAGATAAGAAGTCAGCAAATATCCAAAGGAGGAATGATTGTTCAGCTTACACAATTTACTTCTCAGTTCACTTTTTAAACAAAATTTCTCTATTGGGATTGAGGGCTTTTTTCTTGGATCTTCTATCATCTTCTGCACCTAAGGAAGTTTGAGATCTGGGCCTTGGAACTACAGCCTCAGGGTGCAGCTTCATATAATCTTCTGGATCAAAGAATTTTCTTAATGTATATTTCTCCAGTTCTTTCTTTCTCTGATCTGATAAAGTTGTTATGTTGGAAGTGTCCTTGCCTTGCTCTCTGGCCTTTTTTATTTGATCAAGAGCAGCCAACTCTTTCATTCTAGCTGTCCAGGACAAGGGGTTGTTCTCAGGATCCTCAAATGAAACAGGAGGTTCATATCTGATGATGGATTCAGAATCAGTAGGAGGAGTCCTGGAGACAACTGCATCTTTTAGCTTATAAGGGAAAGGACCTGCAGTAGAATCAGTATGGCCTTGTCCTTCCCTTTGAAGAAATCTGTGCCCTCTCTGGCTTCCTCTATACTGGCCTCTACTAGATTGATATCCCCTTTGATGTTGCCCCCTTTGATAATATTTCTGATAAGACTGGGAGGAGCTATGCCTGGAAGCTGGAGCTTGAGGGGCTGAGCCTGAACCTGAATCTGGAGGAGGAGGAGGAGGAGGCTGATACTGAGAAGATCCTTTTTCATACTTATTCAGTTTCCTTCTCTTCTTCATAGCCTTTGATTGGTTCTTGGAATACTGCATCCAAGGCTCAGATATGGGGCAGTCATGCAGAATGTAGTAGGGAATGTCATTAGAATCCTTTGCCTTAGCTGGGGGAACTGACATCATGGCCTTGCTTCTGGCCTTCCTCTTCTTGGCAATAGCATTTGCAAAGTCATCTGAATCAGTTTGAAATTGATCACTCTCTGAACTTTGAGGATTTTCATACAAATCATCAATGCTTTTTATGTATTTCTCTTGTAACTTCAACTGATCAGCAGTCAGGGCAGGAGCAGCATCAGAAATTTGAGCAGAGGGAACTTTTGAAGCAACAGCAGCAGTAATCACAGTAACAACAGCAGGTGCAGGATCTTCTAGGTAAGCAGCAACTTCTTCAGCAGCAGATGTATCTTCAATTACAAAAACCATTTCAGAATCCTCAGTAACAGCATCAGCAGTTTCAATAACAAGAGGCACAATGGCCTTAGTAGCAGCATCAGAGATGGAAACACAAACATCCACAACCTTCCAAGAATTTACATATGCTTCAATTTGGCTAGGATCACAGACAAAAATAGGCACAATGGCCTTAGACAAGTCTTCAGCATGAGGAACTGGCAAAGATCTATGGTAAACTGTATCAAACACAGAGAGCAAGCTCTGGAGGTCCAATGCAAAGGCAGGAGCAGGAGCCAGAGCTGGAGCATACTTAGGCACAAACACTACTTCAGAAGGCATATCACCCTGCCTGGATTCAGGGATAACTGAGTCAAGGCACCCAGAAGAGGTAGTTGCCTGAGAGGGAGAGAGGGAGGAGAGCTTGGAAGACAGCTCCTTGACATGGGTCAGGAGTGGAGCCAGAGTGGTCTCTAGTAATGAGGTTAGCTTAGGAGCTAGGAGCTCATATAACCTGTCAGCCAGGGCTGATAAAGCTACATGCTCAAGAGGGGCTTGAGCAGAGGTAGGAAGGAAGGTTATTGGAAGGATGATTGCTGGAGCTGGTGGCATGGAGAATGAGGGTATGGATGGCTCTAAAGGGGGAAAGGAGGGGATTGAAGATGTTGAGGTGAAGATAGGTGAGGCAAGAGAAGGTGTGAAGGATGATTGGGATAGAATTTCTTGGAGCATTTGTTGGAATGAGGAGGTAGAGGGAGGCTCTGGAGGAGAGGAGGGGGAATCATCCATAAAGGAATCATCTGCCAAGGAAAATGATGGAGAGGTGAAGCTAGGATAAGAGAAAAGAGGATGGAATTCCTCTGAGGTAGATGCTGGAGGGGTTGAAACTGGTGAAGAAATGTTAATGGGGGAAGATATCAGTATGGTGGTGATTGGAGGTGAGGATGAAGTGGCTGGGGTGGAGACAGCTGGAGGAGGAGAAGAGGCAGGCAACACTTCTACTGGGGCAGAGACCAGAGGTGGAGTGACTGAGACAGTCCTGGTGCCTGAAGATAGTGGTGCAGCAGCTCTGGAGGGGTTTACAATCTGCCTGTCCCATTTACTGAAAAGGGCACAGGAGAGCCTCTTGGATGCATTAATGAACATCCCAGAAGAGGTTAGCAGCTCAGGGCATCTGGAATTCAGATAGACCCCTAGAATTCTCCCAAAGCTGACAGCAGTCTTACTCAGCTTTTTCTTAATCAGGTTGAAGAAAATTGATTCCCAGTCTATATGTTTCTTATCAAGCAGAGCTCCCATCAGACAGAATTGATATCTTGATATGGTATCATGGGCTGAGTGCTTGGCCAGAAGCACTTTCCTAACTACATCAGCCAAAAACTGGAATTCTATCGACAAATTTTTCTTCAGCAGTTTGCTAGGGTTCACAGCATTGTGACCCATTCTATCAAGCATGGATTCATACTCCTCTCCAGATAACTCGATGGAATCTTCTCCAGAACTAAGATGAAAAACTTCAGTTAAAAGAGCAGGGGACAGTTGTACCTGAGTCCCTTTTATGAAGCCGATGACAGAGTTCTCGTTCTCATCTGTCGCTGTATAATACCACTCCTTTATCTCTTCGGATGCAATCTTCATTCTGATAGTCATTATTTGCGATAGCTGCTGATCTGTGAATAGATTAAGAATATCCTTGAAGCGCTGATCGCTTCCATCAAACGAGTTCATGTCGATGTCAAATCCGGTGTCAAATTTCATTTTGGAGATTGCAGCACTGGAGCCAGCCATTTTTACCTGCAACAAAGAACCAAACACAACCAAGCGCAGAAGATTTGGAGGGAAAACGAAGATAGTTGCAGAGAGTATGAAAACGCAAAGATGAACGACGGCCGCGGAAATGATTTTATATTAGGGTTCGACGGCGAAACGGAAAATCATGGAGCTCGGTTCGACAGAGCGTCGATCTCAGCTCGACGATTTGGGCTACAGAGGGAATCTGAAGAGACGTCAATATCGTCGATCTCCGTTCGACGATGTTGAAAAGCGTCAAGCTCCGCTCGACGTCCTCTGAACAGAAGGAGAGAAAACCTGGAGCTAACGGAGGCGCTGAACTCAGATCGATGATTTTGGAGACGTCGATCTCTGGTCGACAATTTTTAGAAAAACGTCGATCTACATTCGACGATTTCTGGGAAAACGTCGAGTGCAGTTCAGAGACAAAGCCTATACTACAGACACAAAAGGAACTGATTTTTTAGCCTAGTCTTGGTCTGTTTTATCTTTTCAAAAAAAAATCTTGTAAGTTAGTTTAGGCTTCCTCCATCTAACATGCCTAACTGATTTAGGAAGAAACTGTGTTTCTTTTCATCCAAGGGCTTGGTGAAAATATCTCCCCTTTGCAAATCAGTAGGTATGTATTGAAGTTCTATTTTGTTTTTCTCTACATTATCCCTTAGAAAGTGATGCCTAATCTCTATATGTTTTGTCCTACTATGGAGGACTGGATTTTGTGCTATAGAGATAGCACTAGTATTATCACAAAAAATTTTAGACTTCTCTAAGTTGTAGCCATAGTCTATGAGCTGATTTTGTATCCACAATATTTGTGAACAGCAACTGCCTGCAGCCATATATTCAGCTTCAGCAGTTGAGGTTGACACAGATGTTTGCTTCTTACAAAACCAGGAGACAAGTCTGTCACCAAGGAACTGATATGTTCCACTGGTGCTTTTCCTGTCTATTCTGCATCCAGCATAATCAGCATCTGAGAATCCAGTTAATTCAAATCCTGAGTCTTTTGGATACCAGAGTCCTAGATTTGGACAACTTTTTACATACCTAAGAATCCTTTTAACTAGAGTTAGGTGTGACTCTCTAGGGCTAACTTGGAATCTAGCACATATGCATGTAGCAAACATTATATCTGGCCTACTGGCTATAAGGTACAATAGAGAGCCAATCATTGCTCTATATGTTGTCTGATCAACTGGTTTCCCATGTTCATCAGCATCCAATACAGCATTGGTAGGCATGGGTGTTTTCATACAAGATGCCTCAGACATACCAAATCTCTTAACCAATTCTTTAGCATACTTGGTTTGGGAAATAAATATGCCCTCAGCATGCTGTTTCACTTGCAATCCTAAGAAGAAGGAGAGCTCACCCATGCTACTCATTTCAAATTTGGAATGCATTAGGTTGGAAAACTTTCTGCACAAGTTTGAATCAGTAGATCCAAATATGATATCATCTACATAAATTTGTACTAGTAGGGTGTGGGACTTATGGGTTCTAATAAAAAGAGTTTGGTCTACTCTCCCCCTAACAAAATCATTTTCCAAAAGAAAGCATGCTAGGGTCTCATACCATGCTCTAGGAGCTTGCTTGAGACCATATAATGCTTTATGCAATTTGAAAACATAATCAGGGTGAGTTAGAGAGATAAAACCTGGAGGTTGTCTAACATAGACTTCCTCTTTGATGTCCCCATTGAGAAATGCACTCTTCACATCCATCTGGTAAACCTTGAATCCCTTGTGAGCAGCAAAAGCTAGGAATATTCTAATGGCCTCTAACCTTGCAACTGGTGCAAAGGTCTGGTCATAGTCTATTCCTTCTTGCTGAGAATAGCCTTGGGCAACTAGCCTTGCCTTGTTTCTGACTATAATTCCTTGGTCATCCAGTTTGTTTCTGAACACCCACTTTGTTCCAACAATGGAGTGATCCTTTGGCTTAGGCACTAGTTCCCAAACTTTATTCCTTTCAAATTGATGCAACTCCTCTTACATTGCAATGATCCAGTGTGGATCTTGCTCTGCATCTTGAATGGATTGAGGCTCAACTTGAGATAGGAAGCAAGTGTGCATTAGGTTCTAGTTGACCTGATTTCTGGTTTGCACACCAGCTGAGATCTCTCCAATTACTTGGGTGATTGGATGATCTCTTGTTGTTACTAAATCAACAGGGGTTGTTGATTGTTCACCAGCCTGTGTTGTTGTTTCCTCTTGTGGAATAACAACTGGCTCTTCAAGATGATTTTCTTCAAGAGGTTGAACTTCTTCTTCATCATCACTGCTCTCATTCTTTTGTTGAGAGGTTGTGTTCTCTTCTTTAACCTGTAATCTGTTCATATTTTCTGAAATAGAATGTACCTGCAAAGGTTCTATGGTAGAAGTAGACTTCTCCTTGTAACACATGTTAGTCTCATCAAAAGTAACATGAACAGATTCTTCAATTTTACAAGAAGATTTATTATATACCCTATATGCCTTGCTGGTCATAGAGTATCCCAGAAACACTCCTTCATCAGCTTTAGCTTGGAATTTTGCTAGATACTTCTTGACATTATTATGAATATAACAAGTACAGCCAAAAATTTTAAAATAAGCTATTTTAGGTTTCTTCCCTTTGAGCAATTCATAGGGAGTCTTGCCCTTTAGTTTATGTATCAGGCTTCTGTTTAGCACATAGTTGGAGGTGTTCACTGCCTCAGCCCAAAAGGATAGAGGTAGGTGAGCATCTGCCAATAATGTAGTAGCAGATTCAATTAGGGTTCTATTTTTCCTTTCAGCTACCCCATTTTGTTGAGGAGTTCTAGGAGCTGAGAAAGTATGCATGATCCCTTCACTTTGACAGAACTTTTGCATGAGAAGAGAATCAAACTCTGTCCCATGATCACTTCTGATCAGGGCAATGTGAGTGTTGAACTCAATCTGAATGCATTTGAGAAAATCTGTCAAACACTTGAAGTTATCAGACTTCTTCCTCAGAAAGAATACCCAAGTGAATCTTGAGAAGTCATCTACAACCACTAAGGTATAGGACTTCCCTCCTAAGCTTTGTACTGTGATGGGTCCAAAAAGATCCATGTGCAACAGATACAAAATCCTAGGTGAATCACTCTTATTAAGTGACTTAAAGCTATTTTTAGTTTGCTTGCCTAATTGACAAGCCTTGCAAAGTCCTTCCTTCTTGTAGGGGCCAGAAGGTAGTCCTCTAACAAGGTTGTCCTTGGATAGCCTAGCAATGGTTCTAAGGTTTAAATGTCCTAATCTCTTATGCCATAAAACATTTGGCTTAGATATGGAATTAAATAAACAGATATCTACTTTAGATGACAGAAAATCTACTAAGTAAATGTTACCTGTCCTTTTACCTGTTAACACAGTTGTGTTATTCTCTGACTTGATCTTGTACAGGGATTTGTTGAATGTCACCTTGTATCCTTCATCACATAGCTGACTGATACTTATCAGATTGTGCTTCAGTCCTTCTACATATGCCACTTTCTTGAAAGTGACTGAGCCTATCTGAGCAACACTATATCCTTTGGTTTGGCCAAAATTTGAATCACCAAAAATCACTTTGGGTCCAAGTTTGGTTATGAAGGATGATAGGTTCTCCCTGTTCCCTGTCATGTGCTTTGAGCACCCACTATCCAGATACCATTGTTGGTTAGATACTGAATAGGTCTTCACCTGCACATGAACAGCTTACTTGTTTTTGACCCAGTTAACCTTGGGCCTAGGCTGATATCCTTTGAATTCAGAAATGAAAGACATCTCAGGTTGACTCTTATAGCCTTCAGGATGATATCTCCTAGGAGGTATTATCCATTCAGTATAGGGGTTAAAGCCTTGGGATGTGGGACTTCTAGGATTGAATCTAGATGTGCCATTGAAGGAATGTTCACAGACCTGATCTCTGTTCGACGATCGTCGAGCTGAGGTCGACGATCTTGGGTCAGATCGTCGATCTCTGTTCGAAGATCGATTATACTGAAGTTCAGAGTTTGGATATCGTTGAGCTGAGGTCGACGATCTTGGATTAGATCGTCGAGCTCTATTCGACGATCGTCGAGCTCTGCTCGACGCAATCTGTTGAACTGAAGTTTTCTCTGGCAGATCTGCATTCTTCCTAGCTACCTCTATTACTCCCTTTCCTTTGTCAGAGACAAATTTGATTGGAGTTGTTAATATTATAGGTTGGCTGGATGTGGCACCCAAGCCCAGTGTACTATTGAATCTAGAGTTCACTGTGCTTGTAATGTCCATCAGTCTGATACTTCTCCCAATTAGGGATTCTTCAAACTTTTTGGCCTTTGATAGTTCACTTTTCAGTGAAGCTATCTCCTCCCTGCAGCATTCTAACTCCTCAGAGAGTTTGAGGTTATTTGAGTTTAGGACACTGTATTCAGACAATTTGTTTCTGAGAGAGATTATCTCTTTCTCAGATTTTAGTAAGTCCAAACACAATGTCTTAAATTCAATTTTAAAGTCCTCAGAGTTAAAGTCAAAAGAGTCAATTACTTGATCTTCTTCTGGTTGAGTTTCTGAGTCTGAATCTGATTCTGCATCAGAGTTTTGCTGTGAGGCATTGATAGCCATCATGCAAAATTCTTTTTCATTTGCATCATCTTCATCATCACTGGAGCTGGATGAAGTTTCAGAATCCTCTTCTGTCTCACTCCATGTCTCAGCAACAAAGCCCTTCCTTGTATGTTTGTTCTTGCTGGAGGAGGCCTTATCTGAGCTGTTCTTTTTGAAGTCTTTCTCTTTCCTTCTTTCTCTTCTATCCTTTCTGTCCTTGTTCTTGTTTTCTGGACAGTCAGACACAATGTGGCCTGGTTTCCTGCAGCCAAAGAATATAATTTCTTTATTATTATTTGACTTATCATACCTTGGTTTATCATGTCCTTTGTATGGCCTTTTTCTGAAGTCTTTTCTGGCCAGTTTGTAAAATCTTTTGGCCAGTAGGCTGACCAACTCCTCATTGCCTGTGAGCTTTTCTTCAGGCTGATTCTCAATGGCTTTGAAAGCTATTGACTTCTCTTTCTTTGAAGCTGGTGAAGCAGCCTTCTGTTCTTCTTCTCTGTTCTTAATGAGCAGCTCATAAGATTTGAGCTTGCCTAGGAGAGCTTCAGTAGTGATTTCATTTAGACTTCTGGCATCTTTAATTGGCCAGATTCTTGAATCCCAAGTGCTGGGGAAGCATATTAGGATCTTGTCATTAAGTTCAGTCAATGAGATTTCTTTATCCAAGGTCTTTAGCTCATTGACAATCAGACTCAATCTGTTGTACATATCTGCTACTGACTCAGTCTCTCCTTTCTTGAAATTCTCATATTGGGTTATGAGGTGAGATCTCCTATCTTTCCTTTCATCAGCAGACCCTGAGACAATTTCAGAGAGCTTGTCCCAAATTCCCTTGGCTGAGTTGCAGTCAGCTACTTTCTGAAATATCTCATCAGACATTATCTAAGCTAAGATGTTCATGGCCTTTGCATCTGCAGTTTTCCATTTCTTTATGTCTGCATCTGTTCCTGAGGGAGGTGGAACAACATTTGTACTTGAGCTTGCTGGTGGACTTGGACAAACTGTCAAGACAGAATTGAAAATATCTTCATCAATAGAGTTCATGTATAATTTAATCCTTGCCTTCCAGAGTGCAAACTTAGATAGATTGCATACTGGAGGTCTGGTGCTTGCATAATCCTTGTTCTGTGCCATGTCTTTGAATAATATAAGATATAAAGAAAATAAACCTCTTAAGAGATTGCTCTTATCAAGGATCTTTTGGTTCAGGTGTTAGCCTGTTTGAGCAACCAACCTGCCTCTGATACCAATTGAAAGTGAGGGTAAGATCTATCTCAACTCTAGAAGGGGGTGAATAGAGTTTATTTAAATTAATTTCACAGTTGAAATTGATCAGCAAATATAAATTCAATTTATAGTATAGTGTAGAGTGTTAATGGAGAGTTAAAAACAAAGAAGTAAAGAGCATAGCACACAACAAATCAATCACACAAACAACCCAGAAGACACAAGGAAATATAGTGGTTCCCCAAAAACCTGGGTACATCCACTCTTCTACCACCCTTGGTAGGAATCCACTCAGGATGAGTTGATCAGGTGTCCTGACACCAATAAGCTTTTGATAAGGTGCTCAAAAACCAAAACTGGATTTTTTGATAAGGTGTCTTGCCACCACTGAGTTTTGACAAGGCTCTCAGAACCAGATAGAACCTTTGAAGGGAGTTCAAGAACCCTTTTACAGCAGAAAAAGAAAAGATAAAGGGGTGAAGTTGTCTTCTCTGTTCTCAAATCAAATGAGAGAAGACTAGTGGATCTTTTATTGTCAAAGCTCCCCCTGAGTTGTAGACAGGTTCAGGAATGGAAGCTTTGCTCTAGGGTGATAGGCCTTCAGAACTTTAGATCTCCAGCAAAGAATTGTTTCAGCAAAAAGGCTGAAAGATGAGGTGTCTGGAGTTCTTGAGATGAGACTGTGATCACTTTTCTGTAAGCAAAAAGACTGTTATTCTGATTCTTCAGAAGATGATCACTTGTTATCTGTCACAGCTTAATTCTTCTTGTTGTACTCTGAGTGTTGTATATTCTCTCTATATTTCTGAAGACAAGAAGAAAGATCTCATTCTCTGAAAAGAATTCTTGTCAAGGATAGCCATTGGCAGTCATAAATGTCTTCCATAAAGAGTCTTGTCTTCTAGAGGAAGGTCCAATAAAACATTTCCTGAATAATTCCTTGAAACTTGCTCCAGAATAAAGACAAACGGCTGGCAGATCTCCTTAACATAAATGCTGAGGGATTTCAAAAACATTCCAAAGACTGGCAGCATTTGAATCCTTAGAATCGTTGATCTCTCAGAAAAATCGTCGATCTGAGCTCTACTATCGTCGAACTGAGCTCAGAGATGGAAATAGATCAAACAGACAGAAAACGTCGAACTGAGCTCGAAGATCGTCGAACCGAGCTCAACGACCTGAAGAATAGCTGAAGAGAGATCGTCGACCTGAGCTAGAAAAACGTAGAATGCAGATCGACGACTAACCAAAATTGTCTGAAAGCAGATCGTCGATCTGAGCTCGAAGATCGTTGACCGGAGTTCGACGATTTATCAAGTTGAGCTCAGAGAGCGTCGAACCGAGTTCGACGTTTTGTCGACCGGAGCTCGACGAAAATTGCCTTAGACTTGGCTCTATATCCTTGACATTGGAATGGTCCTGGGGGCAGCTTCAAACCTAAGTTCTAAGCCCTAGACTCATTCTAATGTTGACCTTTATAACTATACAACTAGGTCAACCTGGTTTTCTAAGACAAACATAGTGATCCATACCCAAATTAGTAATAGGGTGTTCCAACACGGAGGTTTGTGAGCGATAGAGATATCACGTTTTTATTATATATAAGTGACTTCGTTTATAGGAGAGCATTTTTTAAAATTAATGAAAAATATATATATAAATTAAAGAAATTAAAAATTCAATAAAAATAAATAAATAAAATTGGAAAGCTCAATCTTTTAACAAAGGTGTTTTTCCTTTTTATTTAGGAAATTGTTAACCGCAGTCCCAAATTGGCTATCCGCACCCAATGTGAGTTTAGTTTTTAGGGTTTCTTAAACCACTAACTGCACTCGGAGAGAACGCAGTGAAGAACACTCCTTTTCGCGATTCTCTGCCTCCCTCTCTCTTCTCCCACTTGCCGATGATGACAGAGGAACACAGTAAAGAACACCGCCGACAGAGGATCAAGGAGTGAGAATGCCGCTAACCTTCACCGTGTTCGGAAGTTTCTCCGCCTTTTGCCCTCTTCTCCACTTGCCAACGCTGATGGACAAACACAGCGAAGCACGCCGCCGAGGGAGTTTTAAGGAGCAAGATCGTCCTCTGAAATCCGACACCTCCTTCTTTATTCTCTACTCTAGGTCACAAATCCTCTGAAATCTTAGACTCACTTATCGTGCCCTTCTCAAACTCCTGCGTCCTCCTCAAACAAGCTGCTATATTTTTATCCTTGTGGTTTGTAGTGGAAGAATATTGATTTTTAGTCATCTAGGAACATATTGCTTTTTTTCTTATAGCAATTTCCTACCACTCTGATTGATTATGGTGTCTTGTCTATATTAAAATGATTAAATCTGAGACGAAGTAATGGGTTGTGCTATATATAGCTAATATAGCTAATAATTGATCTTCATCTCTCCTCAAGCTTTGTCTTTATAATTCTGTTTTTTTTGTTTAAAATCGTTCAAAAGCATGTATAATGAGAACGTAGATTGTGCCCATGGGTTTAAAATGTTGGGTTTTGCTAATCGACATAACAGTTATGCGCAGCGGAATAGGGAAACAAGGAAAACCCAAAAGAGAGTTGTGGATCTTGCGATGATCACTAATAAAGAAGTAAAGTGCAATAAATAAATTGATACCTTCGTGGGATTGAGTCAATACTCAACTTAGGTGCTCCGATTGATTCCAACGAACGGCAACGGATGGAGTTTCGAGCAAAGAATAGTGTCCATGTCTCTACGAGTATCCACACGAGCACGAAAAATCCTAGAGTCTTGTCACACAAGATCTAGATCGGAAAGAGGCTTGCCCTCAACGTCTCCATGGATTACTAGATTTGTTCAAGGAGAGGCGGCAACAACGAAGACGACGCCTTGGAAACACTTTCTTGCGGCGGCTAGGGATAGTGGACAGTTATCGGTGTCTAGCGGCGGTCGGCGGAAGCGGCTGCGACAATCGCGGGTGCGGAATAGTTCCGTCGCGAGGAAGAAGCAGTCGGTTTTGCGATTTAGGCCTGGAATGAATAGTCACTTGCTCGGTTTAATAGTAAAATCATATTTATACCCTAAACCGAACCGGCCAAAGCCAACAAAGAACCGCCAAACCGGACTTAGAAGGAATAAACCAGTCGAAGCAGAATTCGGCGAGTATCAGCCCGATATTCGACGAATCGACGAGTGACCATGACGATACACGATGAATAGTGAAGTGGCCATGACGATACTCGACGAATCGGCGATTGACCAGGACGATACTCATCAAATCGGTGAGGTGCCTCGACGATACTGACAAATCGAGACCTTTCGTCGAAACCCCCTTACCTATACTCGACGAATTTCCCTTAGCTTCTTCCAACTTCATACCGGTCGATCAACTTTCACATTGTAGGTCCCGAAATGAAATTCCACCATCTCCAAATCGTCATAGGCTTGGTCCTTGTTGGGTACATTGGAAAATGTGTGTCAGATTTGGAGAAGCCACAACTTAGTCAATGATATGCATCAATTTGTATTTGATAGAAGTTTGAGTTTCATTGTGCAGGTTTAAGAATTTGAAGAAAAGTTTTCTAAGTACAAGTATCGACACTTGTAAAGAATCTGTGTCGACACTCAGGGAACTTGTGTCGAAACTCAGGCAAGCTATGTTGACACACATGCAAATTGTGTCGACACTTATAAAGAAGTTGTGTCGACACTCAGAAGCTGTGTCGACACTTATGAAGAAGTTGTGTCGACACTTAAAACTGAAGCTGTGTCGACACTCAGGAGATATGTCGACACCTGAAGCAATTGTGTCGACACAAAGGACTTGTGTCGACACACCAACTCTTAAAAGGCTGTGTCGAGTTCAGAAGTAATTGTGTCGACACACAGGACTTGTGTCGACACACACTCAACGCCAACTGTCTGCAATAGAAATTTCGAGAAAAGAAGCTGCTGTGTCGATACACAGGACTTGTGTCGACACATACAACAAAAGCAGTGTCGAGAAGCAGAAGTATGACTGTGTCGACACTTGGAGTAATTGTGTCGACAACATGAAGACTTGTGTCGACACTTAGTCTATATAAGTCGACACATGTGAAGCAGTCTGCTGAGTGTTGTGTGCTGAGTTAAAAGACATTGAAAAACCTGGTGACGTGACTGGTGACTTGACAGCTATCATAACTAGCCGGTCTGACACCATTGACAGAACTGTCAGAAGTTTGTTATGAACTGGATCAGCTGGTAACCATGGAAAAAGCTCTATATAAGAGACAGATCGGAAACGATAAAAATGAACAACAATAATCAAGACATCAACAAGAAGAATTCTGACAGATCAAGGGTTGTCTGCAAGAAAGATTCAGAGTTCAATCTGAATTTAAGGAAGAAGCTGATTGACTATCATCTTCATCAACAGAGAAGATCCACCTTATTTTATTCTAATCAAGAAGCTTTGAAAGGCTAAGTTAGGTTGGATCTGAAGGATCAGTCTATACAAGAACTGATCAAGAAGACAACATATACAAAGAAATCTAGCTGGTGAAGTTTTCATTTACTCTTTACTCACAAATTCTTATAGGATCTACTGTTAGATCTGAGATTGTAAGCCTAATTATAAAGGCTGAGGTAGGGCTGTGTGCCTGAGGTAGGGCTTGTGGAAAGTCTTAGTTGTAAGCCTAATTATAAAGGCTGAGATAGGGCTGACGCCTGAGGTAGGGTTCTGGGGAAGAATCTGAGGTAGGACTTGTGTTAAGTCTGAGGTGTAGGAACCATCTTTGGTTCAAAGATTGTAAGATCTGAGGATCTGAGCCAGTGTAAGGAAGTTAGGCTGAATCCAGTTATCTGCTGGATAGGCGAAGGGGGAATGTGGATGTACCCATATCTTGGGGAACCACTATAAGTATGGTGTTTGTTGTGATGTGTTTATTTTCTGTAGATTAATTAATCTGTGTTGAAAGAAGTCTTATAACCGTTTGCCTAAAGAATTAAAAAGACACAAAAAAGATTAGAACCTATTCACCCCCCCCTCTAGGTGCTTAGGCTCTTGAATTAAAGCCTTTCAAGTGGTATCAGAGGGAGGTTCCTCAAAATTTGACCTAACAGTCAGAGGATTTCTCCAAGGCAAATAACAGATAATAAAAATGGGTTCAAGTGAAAATCAAAAGGAATTTGGATCTATGAAATTGCCCATATGCACGAAAGAATCTTTTGGCATTTGGAAAGAAAGGGTCGGGCTGTTTATGGAAGCATCTGATCCAAGAATTTATATCACAGTACAAGAAGGCCCCTTCATCCCAATGAAGGTTTAAGTTCTTGATGCAAACATTCAAACTCCAAAAAGTTATTCAGAGATGACTAAGGATGAAATCATCTTGGCTACATTAGATAAAAGAGCTCAGAATATAATTGTAAGTGTCATAGATGATGCAATATTTCAGAATCTTGTGCACTGTAAAACTTCCAAAGAAATGTGGGATACATTGATTGTCTATATGGAAGGCACAGAAGAAGTCAGAGAGGACAGAAAGTTTATGCTAAATCAGGAGTATGAGAGCTTTAGGCAGACTAAAACTGACAGCATAGCTGAATGCTTTAAAAAGTTTTCCAGAATAGTGAATGAACTGATGACATATGGAAGAGTCTTTAGTACTTATGAACTGAATGACAAGTTTCTTAGGTCCCTAACAAAGGATTGGGACACTAAGATATGTGTCATCGGGGAAGTGGCCAAACTGGCTAACACACCACCACCTACACTTTTTGGAAAACTTCTTTCATATGAAATGCAGCTTACTGCTCGGAAAGAGGAAGAGAAGGGCAGCAGATCTGAACATAAAGAAAAGTCAGTAGCCTTCAAGGCTGAGGGCTCAAGGAAGGGTAAGAGAAAATCTCCTTCTCCACCTAGAAGGAGTACTGAAGCAGAAGAAGGTGTTCCTGAAACAAGTACATCAGATAGTCATACATCTGATGAGGACTTTGCTGCCTTCACAAGACAATTCCAAAGGTTCATGAAGAAAAAGAATTGGAGAACAAGGCCTTCATCTACATCCTATTCCAAGGATGAATACTATAGGAAGAAGAAAACACCTAAGGAGGATAGGTATGCTTCTAAACCTGGTAAACAATCTAATTCTAAGATTGTGTGTTATTGCTACAACAGGTCTGGCATGTCATAGTTGATTGTCCTTACAAAAGAAAGGAGTCAAAGGACAAGAAGAAGCAACTGGTCAAAGGCAAGAAGGAGAAGTCCCTAGTGGCTCATAAGGAGAAGAGTTGGACAGACTCTTCATCTTCAGAATCTGAAGAAGAAGAGGCAGAAGCATATGTTGGACTCTTCTCAACAGAAGAGGATTCTAGGGAACTAGAATTCCTACAGATGCTGGACTCCATAAATGGAGTGGAAGAATATTGCTGTAAAGGGCTGATGGCTCAATCTGAAGAAGATAAGTGCCAGGATCATCCTAGACCAAGTAAGGTGAACAATTCTCCCCTAGTCTCAGATTACTTTACTGGATCAGAATCAGAAGCATCTTCTTCAAAAGAAGTGGATGGATCTGAGTTTGAGGGGGATGTTCACCAACTCATTAATGAGTATGGTGGGTTGTTGCATGCTCTAAAGAAGAGCAAGTTTCTTGTTAAAGAGCAAGCTAAAGAGATTGAGTCTCTTAAGCTGGCTGTAGCAGATTCAGCAAAATTGTTGGATCAAAAACTGAATGAGGTTCCAAATTGAAAAACATTACAGTTATTCAGATGGGAACAATCTCATTCAAAGAGAATCATATCAAGAAACTGGAGGGAAAACTTCAGCAAGAGAGAGATCTAGTGGTTAAATTCTCCAAGCCAAAATCAGTCTTACCTTTGATAGATAATTTTGTTTCACAAAAAGGGAAGACTGGTCTAGGCTTTAAGGGAAGAACAAGGGCTACCAACTCTCATAGAAAAGGTAAAGCCATAGTTCAGCCTCTAGCTGTTAATCCCCCTATTTTCTTTAAAAAGATAGTGAATCCTACTAATAGGTATGATCATGACATTACACATGGTCACTGTGAGCATGAAAATTTCATGAGCAAGGGTGTCAATGCCAATAGACCAATCTATATTCATGCCCATCATATTCAAGAGGAGTTCATGAAGAATGTTATTCCAGCACCAACACTTAATAAGTCTACTGGCAACAAAGTAAGAAGGCTTATACCTAAGAATAGGTATAATAGGTTTGAGTGTTAGTGTTGTGGCAAGGTGGGACACTTTACCATGGATTGCTGGTTTAACTTAAGTGTTAAAACCAAAAGTAGGATTCCTGTTAGATCAGTCATAGGATTTCAAACTAACAAGGACCTAGGACCCACTAGCAAGTTGGGTTCTAAGGGTAAGTGATTCTTTATTTATTGCAGGTGAATCCTAGTGACCATACCCCTATATGGTACTTGGATAGTGGCTATTCCAGACATATGACTGGAACAAGGAGAATGTTGAGGGACTATGTGCCCATAAAGAATGGACCAAAAGTTATCTTTGGTGGATCAGAAAAGGGAATCATCAAAGGATTTGGTAATATTACTTGTGATTCAATTACAATCACTAAAGTGGCTTATATAAAGGGTCTAAAACATAACCTGATTAGCATAAGTCAACTTAGTGATCTAGGTTATGATATTTCTTTCCTCAAAGGGGAGTGCCTAGTAAAAAGGTCAAGTGATCAAGAGATAATTTTGACTGGCACAAGAAAAGGAAATGTGTATTGCCTTAACCTAGATTGTGAGTCTAACAACTCACCTATTTGTTTGGTTGCTTGAGAGAAAGCTTCTCTATGTGTAAAATGGCACAAGAGGCTAGCTCATCTGAACTATAAGTCAATTGGACTGCTGTTCAGCATGGGTTTAGTGAGGAGTGGTTCTCAAGTTAAGTGCATAAAAGAGGGTGTGTGTTCAGCTTGCCAAAAAGGCAAGCAGACTGTCCTCTTTTCAGTCACTTGACATCAAAGATTCAAAGAGATGTTGTATCTCCTGCATATGGATTTATTTGGTCCTATGCCAGTTCATAGTCTTGGTAGGAAAGCATACACACTTGTTGTTGTGGATGACTACTCTAGATTTACATGGGTTTTCTTCTTGAGGTAGAAATCTGAAACCCCAACTATTTTCCAGACTTTTGTCAGACAAATACAGAATGAATATAACAGTTCAGTGGTCAAAATCAGAAGTGACCATGGAACTGAATTTCAATCTTAGTGTATGACAAAGTTCTGTGAAGAACTTGGGATTCATCAGGAATTCTCTTCACCTAGAACTCCTCAGCAAAATGGTGTTGCTGAAATAAAGAATAAGACTCAAATTGAGGCCAGTAGAACTCTACTAAATGACACTACTCTCCCTGAATATTTCTGGGCTGAGGCATTAAATACGGCATGTCATGTGCTCAATAGGGCCTCCATCAACAAGAAACACAAGATAACTCCCTACCAGATTTTGAAAGGCATAAAACCAAACATATCTTATTTCAGGATCTTTGGTAGTAAGTTTTTTGTTCTAATCAATGGTAAACACTATCAAACTAAGTTTGCTTTCAAATCCCTAGAAGGGATATTTGTTGGGTATAACAACCAAAGTAGAGCCTACAGAATCTACAACTTGACTACTCAAGTTGTAGAAGAATCTGTGCATGTTGTATTTGATGAGTCAATGTTTATTAACAGTGAATTATCTAGTTCTTCAGTTAGTTCTACAGGTCTAACAGATAAGTTGGACAAGCTGACCATCAATGAAGATGTTCCTGCTAAACTGGATGAGGATAAAGATGCCAGCTATCCAGGGGGAGACCAAGTCCCTCTGGGTGAAGAAGAAAACGTGGAGCATCAAGATGAGGAAACTGGAGATAACCATAATGCTGACAGAATTCCTCCAGCAAGGATACACTTGAAGGATCATCCAGCTCACCAGATCATTTGTGATGCAAGTCAGGGTGTTCTAACAAGGAGCAGGAGCATGAACACAGTTCTATGTTCTAGCTTCCTGTCTCAGATAGAACCCGGGAAGATTGAAGAAGCAATGCAAGACACCAACTGGATTGATGCAATGCAAGAAGAGCTCAGTCAGTTCAAAAGGTGTAAGGTCTCGGAACTGGTGCCAAAACCTAAGGATCACAACATAATAGGAACTAAGTGGATCTATAGGAACAAGCTTGATGAGAATGACACTATAGTCAAGAACAAGGCTAGACTGGTAGCAAAAGGCTACAAGCAAGTGGAACGTATTGATTTTAATCAAACCATTGCTCCAGTGGCAAGGCTGGAGGCAATAAGGTTGTTCTTAGCCTATGCTACCAATCAAGGGTTCAAAGTATATCAAATGGATGTAAAATCAGCATTTCTGAATGGTAATTTAAAAGAAGAAGTCTATGTAGAACAACCCTCAGGTTTTGTAGACTCTCACTTTCCAGATTATGTATATAGGCTTAGGAAAGCTCTATATGGTTTGAAACAAGCTCCAAGGGCTTGGTATGAAATCTTGTCTGCCTTCCTTATTGAGAATAAATTATTTAGAGGAAAGATAGACAAAACTCTATTCTATAGGAAATCAAAAGGTAAGATAATACTAGTCCAGATATATGTGGATGACATTATCTTTGGTTCTACTGAAAACAGCCTTTGTAGGAAGTTTGCCAAACTTATGCAAGGGAAGTTTGAGATGAGCATTATGGGTGAGCTGAATTTCTTCTTGGGACTTCAAGTTAGACAGACTGAGAGTAGGTTGTCCATATCCCAGTCTAAGTTCACCAAGGAGTTGATTAAGAAGTATGGTTTGGACTCAGCTTCTACTATGAAAACTCCAATGGGAACAAGTATGCCTATATGCAAAGATGAAGCAGGGAAACCTGTTGATGAGTCTTTGTATAGAGGGATAATTGGCTCCCTACTATACTTGACTGCTAGTAGACCTGACATCATGTATGCAACATGTGTTTGTGCAAGGTATCAAGCATGCCCTAAGGAATCTCATTATACTGTAGTTAAAAGAATTTTGAGATATCTTAAGGGCGCACCTAATTTAGGCCTTTGGTACCCTAAGAATAGAGATTTTCTATTAACACGTTTCTCAGATGCAGATTTTGCTGGATGCAAAGAAGACAGAAAAAGTACCACAGGAACCTGTCAATTCCTTGGTGGGAGGCTGGTGTCATGGAGCAGCAAGAAGCAAACCAGTGTAGTTATATCAACAGTTGAATCAGAGTATATATCTGCAGGTAGCTACTGTGCACAATTGATGTGGATAAAGCATCAACTAGAAGATTATGACATCCAGGTGTTGATGCGCGAAATGCGACACCGACCAGTTAACGGATTGCTCGATCTCACAAGCTGAGGATGAAGTAAGAAGGGTTGCGGGGATAGAGGAGAAGCTTGTTCAGGTACTATCGAGCAGACTGCTACTTGAGGGTTAGCTTTGCAGGTTTGGGCCGAGAGAGGAGAGAAGAAGAGAGGAGGCCGCCAGCAGCGGCAACAGCAGACTTCGCCCGCTGTGGCTTGAATGCCACTCTTACGACGGGCTTTTTCTTTAATCACAACTTAGTATTACAGCCAGAGGTCGCACCTTCACATGAGAAAATAGTACAAAGGGGTACAAGAGGGGAAGCTGGCGGCTAAGGAGAGGAGACTGCCAGAGGCCACGCGGACTATTTAGGGGAGGTCGGCAGACCGCGCGGTTAACTGATCAAAGAGCTCGTTGGAGTAAGCCAGGCGGACTGCTTGATCAAGCTGAGGAGAACAGGAGGAGGCCGCGCGGACTGGGAAACAGAGTCCGCAGGAGCTGAGGTCGGGAACTTGACGCCTCCGTTGTCTCTCTAAAATGAGAGGTCTGGGGGCCTATTTATAGGCCCGAGGAGGTAACGGTCTTGGTAACGTCACCACTGGTGAGGCGGTGAGCTGAGCGAGCACAGTGCTGAGTCCGCGGAGTCTGCTCTAGGTCGCACGGTCTAGGACTTGGAGCTGGAGACGGCTGCTGCTGGGCGAGCTCGCGTTGGGCTGTGCGAGCAGAGGAAGAAGTTGCCTGCTGCTGGGAAGCGGGCACTTGAAGCTGAGTGGCGGACTGCACGACGAGTCCGCCTCTGTCGTTGAGCGAGCTCGCACTGCGCTGTGCGAGCTGAGGAGGGGACTGTCTGCTGCTGGGAAGCGGGCGCTGGAGGCTGAGTGGCGGACTGCACGACGAGTCCGCCTCTATCGCTGAGCGAGCTCGCACTGGGCTGTGCGAGCAGAGGAGGGGACTGCCTGCTGCTGGGAAGCGGGCGCTGGAGGCTTAGTGGCGGACTGCACGACGAGTCCGCCTCTGTCGCTGAGCGCCTGGAGAACTAGCTGGCGGACTGCTGAATGAGTCCGCCCATCCCGCATCGGAGATGATAAACGATTAGCTGCCGAGCTGGGAATCTTCTTGTGGACTGCTCATCGAGCTCGCCTAACTCGCGATGGAGGGGTCGAGCAGGCTGCCCGCTGGTGGTAGGCTTGGGGACGAGGATTTGCAACCTGGCGAATTGAATAGTCAAGGCCGAATGCTACTGATTGGCGACCTGGATGCAGGTCGCCACTGCTGGCTGGCGTCTTGGAGGCAAGTCGCTGCTACTGACAGGCGACCTGGTGGCCGGTCGCCATTGTTGGCTGGAGCTTGTCACTGCATGAGGTAGGCGACCTGTCGGACTGAGACTGAGTTCGCCTACTACTGGCGGATAGGAGGGTTGATCGCAACCTGGCGACCTCCGGCAGGCGGATTGAAGACGGAGCCCGCCACCTAAGCATATCGCTATCGAGCGATCTAGGCGGATAGGAATGGGAGTCCGCGACATCGTTGGGCAGTCCGCACCTGAGAAAGGAGAATTTGCTGCGCAGTTAGCCGAACAAACCGTTCGGTCTGCTCGGGCGGACTGAGGCAGCAGTCCGCACCCCTACAGACCGAGCGGGAGCTACGCGACCTGGGCGGTCTTGCTAGAGAGACCGCCCTAACCACGCGGGCTGAGCGGACTGAGCGGACTGAGAGGTCAGTCCGCTCACCCTTGGAAGGAGAGGCTGACAGGCCGCAACCTTCAGGGGGAACCCAGAGCAGGCTGCGACTTGCGAGCTGGCAACCCTAGGAGGGATCGCCGATTTCGGTATTAACATAATCCCCGCACTTTTTTAAGCCCCGAAGGGAACTTTGAAAAAGTAGGAGACCCACGAAAATCGTGATCCATCCCTCGGGAAAAATGAGAGGCAGGGGGAGATAGAACCTGATGTCTCTCCTCAGAAAAGGTTTTGCTAATGCTTCTTTTTCCTGCGAAGGAAAAAATTAATGCAAGCGAAAATAGGCACATCTGGAGTGTACCTGAGTTGCTTTGCAAAATGAAGTAAACGCGAATGTCTTCTAATGACCTTTGCAAGACAAAGGTGAGAGGAAAACATAGAAGAATGATGACTTGCAAGTACCTGAAGGAGACTTGCAAACACCTGTTAACTTCTGGAGGAAACTTGCAAATATCTGCTGGTTTCTGCGAAAGAAGAGTGAGCAAGCAAATAGAGAAGGAAAATAAGCTGCAAGTGCCTGAGAGGAACTTTTTAATGTCTGCTAGTCTCTGCAAAAGGAGAGTGAGCAGGTAGATATAAAGGAAATAAAACTAAGTCGCAAATACCTGAGCAGAACCTGCGAATGTTGACTTTTGATATGATAAGATATAATCGGATAACAGAAGAGATACATGTCAAACTCTACTATCAATTGAATAAAGATCAAACCATGATAATGATTGTCTCGCGTGATCAAGATATAACGTTAATATGAAAACCAGATCAGCAAGATGAAACCATCTTAGTTTAGAATTGTAACAACTATTGGATATTGTATCCACAATTACCTGGATTTGAGGAAGCCTCCTGTCTAGCTAAGATGAATCCACAATGTATTTGATGATATGTTTTAAGTTGTGCTTGCAGTTATTCCACGCTAAGTACACACCAATGTCAGGGTGCAGTGGGTAAATATACACAGGTCTGCGCAACATAATCCCTCGTTGAGCAGATCAGTGTGTTGGCCTACGTGTACTCTCTCTATTGCAGTGTACTTACTTTCAAGTACAGGGTTGAGAATAATCAAGAGCAGACAAGGAGCAAGGATGGGACAATGAGCAGCTCACGGGTGGAAAGACGAAAAATCATCTAAGTAGAAATCGTCGAGAATCACTAAGTGATTCTCGCCGATTCGACGAGAATCACTAGTGATTCTCGCCGAATCGTCGAGAATCACTCGCTGATTCTTGCCGATTGCAGCCAGCTGTCTCAACGCCGTCTTGATTTCTGCTTAAGGCAGAATTGTCGAGAATCACTAGTTGATTCTCGCCGAATCGACGAGAATGACTTTGCATTCTCGCCGATCCGCCGAGAATGAATATTGATTCTTGCCGATTCTCTCCGGATGGCTAGATCTTCAGCCAGATTTCTGCTAAGTAGAATTCGGCGAGAATCATAAGCAATTCTCGCCGAATCGTCGAGAATCACCTCTGATTCTCGCCGAATTTGCCTTGGGCGGAATTCTTGTGCTCGCTGGACCGGACCAAGTTCCAGGCGCTATTTTGAAACCGGAGCTAGGGTTTCTTTTGGTTTTGGCCCACAATAGTCATATTGTATGACCGACTAAAAAAAACTTCGGCATCTTGAACAGTAAAAGACGAATACACAAGAACAAAAACTGAGCCGCCGACGTGACCTAGATCGCGGATTTCACTGCCGCCGCTGCTATCGCCGCTCGGGAAGTTAGTCGCCGCCGTTGATCGTGGATACCTCCTTATCTTCCGGCGACAGAAGCTTTGCCAAGAAATGCGTCTCACGTGTCCTTCTTGAGATCCTTTGTCTCTTGGTTTGTAGATCGGGAATACCTTCCCTTTCCGAATCGATCGAGACGATTGATCCAAGGAAGACCGTTGGTAGACCTTGCTAGCATAGCTACGAAGGTTGGATATCCAAAGCCAAGCCGCCGCTCTTCTTGCCGCCACCGGTTTCGTGGACATTCACTCTAAGTGAGAGCTAAGGTCGTGGATTCTTCATCTTCGTCTAGAACGCGTCATCTAACGAAGAGGGACACCTAGCACTCCATAAGTAGTTTGTATATTTTATACATTCCATTTTATTTTATGTTATAATGGAACGTAGGTTCCTCGTTATAAGGGTTGGGTGTAACCTGTGGTGGACGAGTGGTGACTCCTTCATTTGGAAGGGTTCCTTCCGTTAGTGTGCGGATTGGATTTCAATCCGGTTGGTGAAGTGATCGAGTCGTCCCTTGTTGGGAGATAGGTCGAAGGGGGAAAGTGGACGTACCCAAATCGGGGAACCACTATAACTGCTCGTGTATATTTGTGCTGTGTTGTTTTGTTTACTTGTGCAGGTAGAATTTTAATTCCGCTAAAATTGCGGCAAGACACCTATTCCCCCCCCATAGGTGAAGATAGTTGGCACTAGGTGGACTTTCAAGTGGTATCAGAGGGAGGTTACTCATCAAAGGGGTTAACACCTCGAGTAAGTTCCTGCCTCTAGTGTCAACAAGAAGATCTGACTCAAGCATGGAGTGGGATTATGATATCCCTCCTCTAAGACTCCCCTCATGTACAAAGGAGTACTACCCCATCTGGAAGATGAGAGTTATATTTCATCTGGAGGCCATTGACCCTCGGGCGTCACTCATCTTGGAAGAGGGTCCCTTCATTCCCATGAAGGCTTCCGGTTCAGGAAGGGATATCCAAATCCCCAAGTGTCCCGAAGAGATGTCTGAGACCGAGCTCTCACTGTTCAACTTGGACAAGTTAATACGTCAGTTCATCACTGACGTCTGGTCTGGTGTATTTAGTTCAAGAGTGGATAAGTGTAGGACGGCCAAGTCCATGTGGCAAACCATCTCAGATCTCATGATGGGATCAGAGAAAGCAGGGACCAGTTGTCAGCAAGAAGATGAAGCCTATGTGGGGGTCCTCATTTTTGAAGATGAAGGGCATGATCAATTTGTCAGTATCAGGGCTCCTGTGTCCTTATTAGAGACTGAAGAAGAAGTTGAGGAAAGCAGTTCTGATGAAGCTGACTCAACAGTCTCTGCCGATCTTGACGGTAACCCTGAACAGCAAAGCCAGAAGCAGGTAACTTCTTCTTCATGCCCCTCTCCTCTTGCTATTCCTGAAGACAGGAATAGTTCAGAGGATTGTCCCTCTAGTGATGCAAGGGATATGGATAGCTCCAATCAGATGATTGAAAATCTTGAATCCCTTCAGTGTGCTCTTTTGAAGAGCAACTCACTTGTTGAGGAGCAAGCTAAGGAGATTGCTCAGCTGAAGACCTTGATGAATATCCAAGTGGAATCCATCAAGGTCAAGAACTCAAATATCTCGGATCTAGAAAGTCGTCTAGAGACCGAGAAGAGAATAGTTTCTAACTTTTCCACGATAGATACTATCAAGAGAAAAGAAGAAAATGGGTGGATCTCCCGAATTATTAATTCGTGGAGAAATGGGGAAACTGTGTTCAGACCCCCTCCCCCCACCCCTAGTAGGAAGGGCACTCATCATGCCTTCAGGTATGACCACAAAAACAACGTTGGTCACTGCAAGAATGATCAGCCCTCAGGTGGAAATACCCACAGTGCCAGAGCTATCATGGCTACCCATGAGAGAATACCCAAGGCTCATTCTGAACCCTTTGTATTCTCAGCCTCAGCCCCAACTCATCATGAATATGCTGGAACCAGCTCTTACTGCAGTACTTTCCACCCTAGGACACAGGAAAGGGGGGTCAGGAAACATGTGGTAAGTACCTATGGGGCCTCTGGAAGTGTGCTGACTGAAAGGAAGGCACCACCTCCCAGGCCTCATGACACTCATCACATGCATTCTGACCACCCTTCCACGTGTCATGGTGGAAAAGGAAATTTTGTGAGAAGAACCGGCTCTATCCCATTTATACCTGAGATCATGACTACCTCAGTCAGTAGGTCAGGTCTGAAACGGCGATACAACATTCACGAGTGTTGGTGCTGTGGCAAGGTGGGTCACTTTGCCATAAATTGTTGGCACAACCCCTCTGTGTCAAGGGAAAGGGCATATCCACCTCCTCTGGGCAGAGTTAGCCTTCCTAACAGGATTCCTGTGGGAAGGCATTCGAGTTTTTATGCTGACAAGAACGTAGGACCCAATACATATTGGGTTCCTAAGGTAGGGTAATTCCTTTTTGCAGGGTAGTCTAGGTTCCTGTAAACATGATGGGAACTAGACAGGAGACGTTCCAAGAATGACTTGGAACAAATATCTGGAATAAGAGCAGTGCTATCTACAATGGCATACTCAAATTGAACACCTGGTGTGCATTAAACAGAAGATCTAAATGATAAATCTTATGATCCCAGGTACCTGCGTTCAGATTCAATATTTGAGCCAAATTATATTGATATTCACATATATATATATATATACTTATATATCCACACAAATTTGTGAATTCCTTCTCTAAGGTAAGTGGTTATGTGTATATATACACATATATGCTTTTACACCTAAGGACAGATTAAAAGTGTAAAATGATCTTTAGATACAATTTCACGGAATTCTTGGTAGTTACACATTGATACATTTGAAAATGAACCTCAACAGGCATAAGTCAGCCCGCTTAAAATTAAGAAGGTACGTCAATGGGTGTTATAAAAGATTACAAATGATATCAGAATATTGTGTACATCTCGAACGAGAAATAACTTAATAAAATTATGTGCCACACAATTAATATGCCTCCTAACAAAATTACTTGTCTAGGGTGTAACAAAGTTTTTATGCCTCGTAACGCTGTGTGGAAAATTCCGCCTAAACCCTCGGTAGAAAACATTTAGAAAAATCTGTCGGAATCTCGTCGAACCCGCCCGATTCGCTACAGTATATATATAGAGGATATCCCGCCGACTCTTCATTTCCCGTATATTCACTTCCCCCACCTTTTTAAGTGCTCTGTCGACTGGTAGCTCGCGGCCTCAATCGATCCTGACGGTCTAGGCTTCAATCCCCGGGCATCCCATCGATCTCCAAATCGCGAGCTTCCCGAGCCCGTCAAGGCATTTCCTTCGATCCCGCTATTTCCGTCTTCGTAATCCCGGCACTCCTCGGCTTAGGGTAACGACTTCTTTCTCCTTGCAGTGGCTTGTTGTTAGCATAGCTTCCTACTAGAGTTACTGACAAGGATTAGACTTGAGCATTTCCTCCTTAGGTTTAAAATGGCTCCAAGAACCACCGCTGGACTTGTCACTGGATGTGAGCTAGTTCGAACAGGCTTTTCTCATGCCTCAGATGAGTTCAGAAACATCATTCTCATGCTTGAAGAGGCTGGACTCACATTCATCCTGGAGCACCCCTACAAGATACTGGATAAGGAAGTGATGGAATTCTTTGTGACTGCCAAACTTCGGCGTGAAGATACTGTCATCAAGTGTAAGATTGTCGGGGCAAGGATCAAAATGTCTGTAAGGAAACTGACTCAACACCTGCAGCTCTCCATCTCTGATCAAGAGGATAATCTGGAAGAATAGGATCGAGCCAGGACTCTTCTGTTCTGTGGTCTACCCAGAGGAATCAAATCCATCAAGAGGAAGGAGATGAACGAGGAAGGGAAGCTTCTGTCTGACATCGTCGGGAAAGTCCTGATCTGTAAGCTAGGCTCTCACGATCATATCTCAGGTGAGATGTTCAAGATCTTAGTGGTGATTGTATGTCGGAAGAGGTTCAACTGGAGGGCCATGCTGTTTGAAAGAATAAAGGATACTCTGCAAACCCCCAGCTTTGGACGGATTATCAGTCTCTATCTTAACCAACTGGATGGAGACACGTTTGATATGAGGAAAGGAGTTCCCATCCACTATCTAAAGAAGATGGACTCCAGTGTCTTTGATAGATGGAAGACACGGATAGGGCAAGCTGTCGTGGAAGAAGAACGAGATGAATCCCCAGCTGTGTCCTATGGGGCTGAGGACAATAGAACCCCAGCAGATTTCATGGCTGTCCCCGGTGAAGTTCCTGATCTGCTGACCGTAGGAACTGAGGGGGAGTCTCTATCCGCTCCTGCTGAAGTCAGATCTGACATCTCTCAGATAGCTAGGGATATAGTTGAGAACCTGCAAGAAGAAAGTGAGGATGTGGTGGAAGATGAGGCAGACCTGAACGATAATGATCTGGGAGACGGAGGTGATGTCGAGGAGAATGATGAGGAAAATTTAGACAATGCCTCAGTTGAGATTGAGAACATGGATGATGAGGAGGAGGAAGAAGGAATTGAGTGGATGGAAGTGTTGGATCCTCGGGATGATGCTGAAGTTCCATCTGAGGAACAAGCTCCTGAGGAGCCTGGTGCATGAATGGAGGGGGAGCCCTCCCAGCAACCTTTGGTAAGCATTCCTGAACAACCTACTGTGGCTGCCAGCATTCCCCCCGTGGAACCTGTACTAGTGTCCAGTTCACCAAGTGCCTCTGCTGAAGGGCCAGACCAAGGCTTGCCTGAGGATCATCCACTGCAAGCCAATCTGGCAAATCATACTGTCAATATAGTTCAAGGAATTCTGGATGAGCTAAAGGCCTCGTTTGAGTAAACACAAGCCAACGTGCTCAAAAGGGTTAAATAATCTGAGGATCTAATGCTAAAGAACATTGTGGAAGTCAATCACAAGTTGGACGTCATGGAAAAGAAACTCGATGAAAAGTATACTGCAGCCGGCACAGCTGTCTCTCTGCTGATGCAAGGTCTTAAAAAGAACACAGATAACCTGGCTGTCGTAAATCAGAATGCACATGTTGTGGCTAATAGCATCCAAAAATTTGATGCCAACATGGTGATTCTGAGCGCGGATCAAAAGACCCTGCTGAATGAGTTTTCAATGGCAGTAAAGCACATTGATGTGTCCCTGCACGCTTTCGCAAACTCAATTGCTCTGGAAGCCAAAAAGGGGGAGGAAGATTACAAAGCTAAGATGGCAGGGATTCAATAAATAATACTAGACAACTTCGATCAATCTAATAGGTACGTTTTTAAATCTAATAGATAATAATTGACAACTAAACTTCGATCAATCTAACAGATAATAATTAACACCTTCGATCAATCGAATAGGTATGTTTTTGACACGGCCCACTGGTTAGTACAACAGGCGTCGGACATACACGTTCCGGTTGCCCCTCCGGAAGAGACTGCTGCTGCTGATGCGGAAGAACAAAGGGTTGAAGGAGTTCCACTGAGTGAGGCTGAATCTAAGAAGGCTGCTAGGGCTGCTGCAAGAGCTGAGCGCAGTGCCTGGTTTGACCAAGAAGCCCTAACAAGAGCTAAAGGCAAGAGAAAAACTCAAGAAGGAACATCCAAGGAAACGCAAACTGAAAAGAAAATCAGATTGAAGGACGATGAAGTGAGGAACGAAAGGTGGAGTCCGGTATCAAGGAGTATCATTTTGGACACCTTTACCCTACAACAGAGGGGGGAGATAAATCAGAACGATGTTTATAGTCAGTACGAGTGGGAGCTGCACAAGACCTTTGAAGCTAAACGGAACATCTTCTTCAGATCCAACACTGTGGCAGATAAAGCTCCTCCTCCCAGATACTACCCGAAGCCAAAGGAATACTTCGAAAGACAAAGCAGGAGACACTTGGCGCAGCAACTAAAAGACGAAATAGCTAAGGAGAAAGAGACCTAGGAGTTTAGCTAATGTACTCCTTATTGTTTATTATTATTATCGTGTTAACATATGAACAATTATTGTGGATATCTATAAATATATGTGATGTCATGATTGACTCTAGTATTGCTCTGCTTGCATTTATTGTTCTTCTCTTTTCTTCTCTTGATTTGCTGTATGTATTATCTGGATTGGTGAAATTCATCTTAGCTAGTAGGATTTTGGCTTCCTCAAATAAGGGGAGATTGTTGGGTATTGTATCCACAATTACCTGGATTTGAGGAAGCCTCCTGTCTAGCTAAGATGAATCCACAATGTATTTGATGATATGTTTCAAGTTGTGCTTGCAGTAATTCCACGCTAAGTACACACCAATGTCAGGGTGCAGTGGGTCAATATACACGGGTCTGCGCAACGTAATCCCTCGTTGAGCAGATCAGTGTGTTGGCCTACGTGTACTATCTCTATTGGAGTGTACTTACTTTCAAGTACAGGGCTGAGAAAGATCAAGAGCAGACAAGGAGCAAGGATGGGCCAAAGAGCAGCTCACGGGTGGAAAGACGAAAAATCGTCTAAGTATAAATCGTCGAGAATCACTAAGTGATTCTCGCCGATTCGACTAGAATCACTAGTGATTCTTGCCGAATCGTCGAGAATCACTCGCTGATTCTTGCCGATTGCAGCCGGCTGTCTCAACGCCGTCTTGATTTCTGCTTAAGGCAGAATCGTCGAGAATCACTAGTTGATTCTCGCCGAATCGACGAGAATGACTTTGCATTCTCGCCGATCCATCGAGAATGAATATTGATTCTTGCCGATTCTCTCCGGATGGCTAGATCTTCAGCCAGATTTCTGCCAAGTAGAATTCGGCGAGAATCATAAGTGATTCTCGCCGAATCGTCGAGAATCACCTCTGATTCTCGCCGAATTTGCCTTGGGCGAAATTCTTGTGCTCGCTGGACCGGACCAAGTTCCAGGCGCTGTTTTGAAACCGGAGCTAGGGTTTCTTTTGGTGGGGCCCACAACGGTCATATTGTATGACCTACTGTATAAATACTTCGGCATCTTGAACAGTAAAAGACGAATACACAAGAACAAAAACCGAGCCACCGACGTGACCTAGATCGCGGATTTCACTTCCGCCGCCGCCATCGCCGCTCGGGAAGTTAGTCGCCGCCGTTGATCGTGGATACCTCCTGATCTTCCGGCGACAGAAGCTTTGCCAAGCAACGCGTCTCACGTGTCCTTCTTGAGATCCTTTGTCTCTTGGTTTGTAGATCGGGAATACCTTCCCTTTCCGAATCGATCGAGACAATTGATCCAAGGAAGACCGTTGGTAGACCTTGCCAGCATAGCTACGAAGGTTAGATATCCAAAGCCAAGCCGCCGCTCTTCTTGCCGTCGCCGGTTTCGTGGACATTCACTCTAAGTGAGAGCTAAGGTTGTGGACTCTTCGTCTTCGTCAAGAACGTGTCATCTAACGAAGAGGGACACCTAGCACTCCATAAATAGTTTGTATATTTTATACATTCCATTTTATTTTTTGTTATAAAGGAACGTAGGTTCCTCGTTGTAAGGGTTGGGTGCAACCCGTGGTGGAGGAGTGGTGACTCCTTCGTTTAGAAGGGTTCCTTCCATTAGTGTGAGGATTGGATTTCAATCCGGTTGGTGAAGTGACCGAGTCGTCCCTTGTTGGGAGATAGGTCGAAGGGGGAAAGTGGACGTCCCCAAATCGGGGAACCACTATAACTGCTCGTGTATGTTTGTGTTGTGTTATTTTGTTTACTTGTGCAGGTAGAATTTTAATTCCGCTAAAATCGCTGCAAGACACCTATTCCCCCCCCATAGGTGAAGATAGTTGGCACTAGGTAGACTTTCAACAACATAACTTGTCAATCAAGAAGAACCAGATACTCTGATCAATGATTTGTGCCAGAAATATCTGATAAGAGAGCTTGTTGATAGTCATATGATAGAACTTTATGCAGGCAGCACATATAAGATGACCATAAGCCGAAAAGATATTTTCAATCCTTAGAATTGATTGAGTTTAACCTGTTGACCTGTAAAAAGGAAAAAAGACAAAGGAGGGCTACATCTCTATGGTGTTCAAAAAAGGCTGGATACTACCACAAGTGTTCCCCGTGGGCGTTATGCACCACTTGCCTTTAAAAGAAACCATATAGAGGGTAGTCCTACCTAAAGCGGGCCGGCCGCGCTCCCTTGACAGAGCATAAAAGGGAAACAAGCGCGGAAATTCCTGAGAAGGAATTGACAGATGCACTTCTCTAATGCCTCGGGTTACAAGCATCGCTGATCAATTAGACTAGTTGCGCCAAGCGGCCTATTGCTTGTCTGTGAATTGATCAGCGGAGTTGTGGGCCCCGCGAAGGCACGGATTGAGAGTACCAAGGAGTGTTCGGCCGTTACAATTGTGAGATGATCGAAGAGACAAGGCTGCACTTGATCGCCATTGCTTGTCACGCAAAGATCATCGTAACTGTAACGTATCCTTAAACGAAGCACAGCAGAGCTAACACATGGGTCCTCCCTGAAAACACACTCTGTGTTAGATGCTGGCAAGGATCCAAAGTCCCGTCATCCTCCGCACGAGAGTTGAACGGCCCCCACTGCACATATGCGAAAACTCCCCGCGATATGTGGTCATTGCGGTCTTACGCCAGAGGACAATCTCGAGGGGGCCCTGAGCAAGACTTGGCGATATCTCGGTGGTTCAGTGATCTCTTTGGCAAAGAGAAAAAGTAGAGGAGGAAGCACTTCACCAAGGGAAAAGTGTCAGTATGGGATCTCTGACGTAAACTTTATTGAGATAGAAAACGAAACACTTAGAAGTATTGAAAGATATTGTGTTTGAAGAGTAGAGTAAAAACAACCGGTCATTATTATGATGGTCCTCGAAGAGCTGCGACGTCCTCTTTGCTTTAGAATAGCATTCCAAGATCACCCTCGTCATCGGCGTCAAAGCACTCAGGCCGAACATTGATAGGCCCCAAACGGCCTACATCCTCTACGTCCACGCAATTCAATTGAACTTCAGCCACCTCCTTGCCCTTGGAGGTGGAAGGCTTTGAAGAATCAACTTTTTTGATCAGGTCGTTGATCTTGCTCTCGATGAGTAATCTTTCAACTAGTCGCCGAAGGGCCTTGCAGTCTTCAGTGAAATGACCCTTCTCTCGGTGGAATTCACAGAACGGATCTAAATCTCTTGATCTTTGATTTGCCGACTAGTAAGGTCTTTTTGAATTTGCCCTATCCTTCATGATCTGGCAGACTTCTTACATGGTCTCCTCGAGTCCAGAGTACGGTACATCATTATCTTATGAGTGATGTACAGAGGCTGTTTGCAGAGGTGGGGCTGGTAGCGGTTGCAATCGCTCGTGGACATGATCCTGACCTGGGAAGGAGTGTTGATGATGATGCTGGAACTTCTTTATTTTCCTAGAGTGGGATGAAAAATCTTTCCGAGGAGACCTCGGAGGCTGTCTGTAAGAAGAAGAATTTTTCTCCGATACAAGCCTGGAGACGAAACTGGGGTTGCTCTTTTCATCGCGGATATACGAGTTAGATAAGACGATCAACTCTTGATAAGTCCTGGGTGCTCGGACTTTAGCCTCAAACTTGAGTGGTCCTTCACGCAGGCCGTGAATAAGAGCCACTCGGTACATTTCTTGATCAACGATCTCAATGTCTAAGATTTCTCTCTGGAAGCGATCCACAAAATGAAACCAAGTCTCATTATCTCGCTGCCTGATCTCAAAGAGGGATTCTGGACCGCCCTTCCTCTTTGAAGAGGTGGAAAATCTGAGCAGGAACTCCCTTCGCAAATCAGCGAAGGCAGAGATGGACTGAGCACGAAGTCCATAGAACCAATCTCTCACTTGACCATCAAAGGTTGTTACGAGGAGTTTGCTCTTGGTAGTATCGGAGAGGGTCTTGAGAGCAACGGCTGATTCAAAAGCTTGAAGATGCTTGACTGGATCAGTCTCCCCAGTGTAAATGGGCAACTGTGGCTCTCTGAAGTTGACTGGAGTTGGTTCGTGCCGAACACTCTCTGTAAACGGTGATGGTTTTTCTTGTTCTACTGCATAAGGAAAGTAAGGAGCATGAGCAGTAGCTGCAAAAGAATCAGGAGGATAGGAGAAAAAGGTTGCTGCAGGAGGAGCAAATGCAGGAGCTGAAGAGAAGGGATGACTTCCCTGAAAATTCAGAAATCTAGCTGGACTTCCCCGGGCAGCTTCCCGGAAGAAGTTTTGACGAGCTGCAAACTCATCATCCTGAGATCGCAAAGGAGCTGCAGGCCCTTGCGGAAAGGTTGGAGTGTAAACAGGAGGGTAGACCGGCGGACAAGCCGGTGGATAGCCTTGAGGAGTCTCTGATGTTGGTATAGGATTGATTGGAGGAACTGGCGCTGCTGAAGATTGAACGGCCAATTGCTGCGTGAGAGCTGCTAGAGTACGATTGATGACTTGAAACTGTTGGGCAGTTTCTTTGCGAGTTTGCTCTAAGGCCTCTCAAAGAGAACCATCACTGGGACTTGAAGCAAGATTCTCGGCCGGTTGATGGTCTGACATGAGTAACCACTGCTTTCACTATCTGATCGAGATCTGAAGGTCGTGTGTTAACTGTTGATGCGTGAAATGCGACACCGACCAGTTAACGGATTGTTCAATCTCACAAGCTGAGGATGAAGGAAGAAGGGTTGCGGGGATAGAGGAGAAGCTTGTTCAAGTACTGTCGAGCAGACAGCTACTTGAGGGTGAGCTTTGCAGGTTGGGGCCGAGAGAGGAGAGAAGAAGAGAGGAGGCTGCCAGCAGCGACAACAGCAGACTTCGCCCGCCGCGACTTGAATGCCACTCTTGCGACGGGCTTTTTCTTTAATCACAACTTAATATTATAGCCAGAGGTCACACCTTCACATGAGAAAATAGTACAAAGGGGTACAAGGGGGGAAGCTGGCGGCTAAGGAGAAGAGACTGCCAGAGGCCGCGCGGACTGTTTAGGGGAGGTCGGCAGATCGCGCGGTTAACTGATCAAAAAGCTTGTCGGAGTAAGCCAGGCGGACTGCTTGATCAAGCTGAGGAGAACAGGAGGAGCCCGCGCGGACTGGGAAACAGAGTCCGCAGGAGATGAGGTCAGGATCTTGACGCCTCCGTTGTCTCTCTAAAATGAGAGGTCTGGGGGCCTATTTATAGGCGCAAGGAGGTAACGGTCTTGGTAACGTCACCACTGGTGAGGCGGTGAGCTGAGCGAGCATGGTGCTGAGTCCGCTGAGTCCGTGGAGTCCGCTCTAGGTCGCACGGTCTGGGACTTGGAGTTGGAGACGGCTGCTGCTGGGCGAGCTCGCGTTGGGCTGCGCGAGCTGAGGAAGAAGCTGCTTGCTGCTGGGAAGTGGGCGCTGGAAGCTGAGTGGCGGACTGCACGACGAGTCCGCCTCTGTCGCTGAGCGAGCTCGCACTGGGTTGTGCGAGCTGAGGAGGGGACTGCCTGCTGCTGGGAAGCGGGCGCTGGAGGCTGAGTGGCGGACTGCACGACGAGTCCGCCTCTGTCGCTGAGCGAGCTCGCACTGGGCTGTGCGAGCTGAGGAGGGGACTGCCTGCTGCTAGGAAGCGGGCGCTGGAGGCTGAGTGGCGGACTGCACGACGAGTCTGCCTCTGTCGCTGAGCGCCTGGAGAACTAGCTGGCGGACTGCTGAACGAGTCCGCCCATCCCGCAGCGGAGATGATAAACGATTAGCTATCGAGCTGGGAATCTTCTTGCGGACTGCTCATCGAGCTCGCCTAACTCGCAACGGAGGGGTCGAGCAGGCTGCCCGCTGGTGGTAGGCTTGGGGACGAGGATTTGCGACCTGGCGAATTGAATTGTCCAGGCCGCATGCTACTGACTGGCGACTTGGATGCAGGTCGCCACTGCTGGCTGGCGTCTTGGAGGCAAGTCGCCGCTACTGACAGGCGATCTGGTGGCCGGTCGCCATTGTTGGCTGGAGCTTGCTGCTGCATGAGGTAGGCGACCTATCGGACTGAGATCAAGTCCGCCTACTACTGGAGGACAGGAGGGTTGATCGCAACCTGGCGACCTCCAGCAGGCGGATTGAAGACGGAGCCCTCCACCTAAGCATATCGCTATCGAGCGATCTAGGCGGATAGGAATGGGAGTCCGCGACATCGTTGGGCAGTCCGCACCTGAGAAAGGAGAATTTGCTGTGCGGTTAGCCGATCAAACCGTTCGGTCTGCTCGGGCGGACTGAGGCAGCAGTCCGCACCCCTGCAGACCGAGCGGGAGCTACGCGACCTGGGCGGTCTGGCTAGAGAGACCGCCCTAACTGTGCGGGCTGAGTGGACTGAGAGGTCAGTCCGCCCACCCTTGGAAGGAGAGGCTGATAGGCCGCGACCTTCAGGGGGAACCCAGAGCAGGCCGCGACTTGCGAGCTGGCAACCCTAGGAGGGATCGCCGATTTCGGGGTTAACACCAGGTAAGTAGAATTCCACTATTTTGTGATTCTACAAGTGCTATTTCTATTGCTGAGAATCCTGTATCACACAGTAGGACCAAGCATATAGAAATAAAGTTTTATTTTATCAGAGAACATGTAGAGAAGGAAAATATTAATTTAGAGTTTATAAAAACTGATTATCAAATAGCTGATATTTTTACAAAACCACTGGATGAAACTAAATTCAATAAATTCAAAATTAAATTAGGTATGTTGAACCTAGAATAGGTTAACACAAGTTTCCATTAGTAGCATATGTAAGCTACAAATTTCTCTTGAAATTTGTCTATGTACAAAGTTTGTGTCGACACAAGCAAGTTGTGTCGACACACTCAGTATGTTGTGTCGACACAGAAAAATGTTGAGTCGACACAAAAATAGTTTCTGTGTCGACAAAAGAATAGGTGTCGACACAACCTTATCGAGACTATATGTCGAGAGGATATTTGTGTCGACACAAAAAGTTGGTGTCGACACAACTCTGTCGAGACATAAGTGGACAGTGTTGACTCAAACGCAAGTATGTCGACACAGACTCAAATTTGTCGACATATAAATGTGTCGACTTAGAAATACGTTTTGTCGACTTAGACATTAGTATGTCGACACATAGTCGTGTCGACTTAACTTAAGATCTGTCAAGACCTAGGTCATTTTTGTCGACACAAAAACTGATTTGTCGACTTAGGCCCGACTTTTGAACTGCCTTTGACACAAGTACTATAAATAGGTGAAGCAAAAATTTGGTCGACTACGCTATCAGAATTTTTGACTCTACACCTTCTGTCAACATAGACCTTCTCTTATCTTCTCCTCTAGCACTTACGTCAATGGCGCCAAACCAAGAAGATAAGGTTAATGAAGGTTATGAACTGGTTCGCGAAGGATTCACGACTGCTTCTGATGAAATTCAGTGAGTTATTACCCTAATTTCTGAAAATGGATTAGAATTTTTGGTCTCTAAACCGACCAAAATATGGAAAAAGGAAGTCATGGAGTTTTACTCAACCGCTACTATGGATTCAGAAGGAAAGAAAATCAATGCGTCTATTCAAGATACCCGGGTGAAGCTCACATTGAAATCTATAAGGAAAGCACTACATCTTCCATTGATCAAGGATACAAACGAAATAATTCCTTCCCAGATAACTGATGCTTTATGCTGGTGTGGACTGAGTCCCAGTATTAAGATTGGATCATCTATCAATAGAAAAGGGATGAATTCCCAAGGAAAATTTCTTTCAGAAGTTGTGGGAAAAGTGATTATCTGCAAGACCAGTGGACATGAAAGGATTTCTGCCCACATGTTCAATCTTATGGTGAGGGTTATATTCAAGATAAACACTAACTGGGCAGCAGTAGTGTTTGATAAAATACAAGAAGGAATTAAGAAACCTAACCTGGGAAGGATCCTCAGTTTATGCTTAAAATCAGTAAATCCAGATGTTCTGAAACAAGCAAATGGCTCTAAGATAAATCACATGAGGAAAATGGATGTGAGGATACTATCAAGATGGGACAGAGTTCTGACCAAGGAAGTCCCTGCTCCCAAGGAGCAAACTAAGAAAGACAAGAAGAAAAAAAAGTGATTGTACAGGCTGATTCCTCCAGTAATTCTAAAGAGGAAGTGGTCGTTAGTTCAGATGAAGACCAGCACCAACAGGATACACATGATCAAGTAAAGGACAGTGAGCCCCAGGAGCAACAAGTTGACTCCACTTAAGGGTGAGAACACTTAGAACAAGGAACTGAGCTGCCTGCCCAAGGGGGAGGTATTAATAATGTTGTTCTAGACAGTGACTTAGCTGCAGATACAATCATGAATGTTGTATCTGAAATCAACACTACAGCTGAAGAAACTGATAAGACAGATGCACAAAATGAGCCAGTAAGTATCTTCTCCTCAGTCTAGTGATATATGATGGTATTCTTCTCAATAATGGTTAAGGGGGGAAACTTTTGTGTAAAAATAAAGTCATTAAACAAAATTAATCTTATTCCTTCTATACAGATACAGCAGGAATTTATAATGGAAGAATTGTTTCCTGATCTTCCTCCAAATAGGACTGAGGAGCAGCATATTGAAAAAGTAAAAGATATTCCAAGAACTGAGGGGGAGTTATCAAAGGATACTGAGGAGGATACCCCAGCTGAAAAGAATACTGTTAATATTAATTGTACAACTGAATCTTCTGAAGATGAAGAAGCCACATTGGCTAAGAAAATGAAGATAACTGTTTTAAAGAAAAAGAGTTCTGGATACAATAAGACTTTGCAAATGGGAACATCACCATCTACATCAAGTGTGGACTTCAGTTCTTCACTGTTCTAGATGCAAATAAAACTGGATAATCAAAGATAGTCTATAGAGCAATATGTGGATGAAACTCATAAGGAGTTACAGTTTCAATTGGCCCAGGACATCGAATCCATTAAATTTGAAGTGAATCAAAATAAGAAGGAGATGACAGATTGCTTCCATAAAGGAGGTAATGTTGTGGTGTTCCTGGCCAAGCAACAACAAAATATCCAAGCTAAAGTGGATGAAATTGAAGTAAAGCAGGGATATGTACTGGAGAATCAGTTGAGGATGAATGAAAATCTCAAGGATTCACATCATGTAATATTGACAAAGATCACTGATTCTAGCACTACTTTAAAGGCTGAAATCTCCAAGCAAATCCAGGAAGATATATATGTTGTCAAAGCCACATTTCAAGATTCTCAGGAGAAGATTAAAACTTTCCTAACAAAATTCAGAGCTTATTTTAAAGAGGGAACTGAATATATAGATGATCAAGTCAGATTCCAGAAAGAATATTTAAGAGATCATATTGCAAGAGAAGTCATAAATGGGAAGAGATTACTAGTCAAATCCAGCTCTGACCATGCTAAATGGACTACCAATAGCATCAGAGCTACTCTTTGATATCCTCCTCTTTTTGATGATGATAATGTAGCTGATTCTGGGATACAACTTGAATATTTTGAAGGATATCAGCCTGAAGTTGCTCAGGTGATCTACCCCCCAGCTGATTTTGAGATGGTTCAAGAAGAAGTGCTGAAAATGTATAGTCATCCACCAGAGGCACAAAATATTATTCTGGAAAAGGTTGAGATGTCAGAAGCTGCATTAGAAGCTCAGAAGGAAGCTCAACTTTCCAAGAAGAGATTCAGAGAGCAGGCTGAGCTGAAGCCAGATTTTGAGCAGCGGAGCCCAACTTCTAGAAACATCATACTTACTGCTTGGAAAGCTGTAAAGGATAAAACCCATGACAGGGGTAAGTGATATTCTGAACAACAGTGGAATAAATATCAAGAAGGAGAAGAAGCAATTCTTCAACATAGAAGAAGTGTTAAGGCTGGGAAGCTACCTGCTAATGTTCAAGAGCCATGCAAGTACTTCCCCAAACCTTTCCACTATTTTGAAAGACAGAAGATCAAGGCTGAAGAATTAAAGAAGAAAGCTCTAAAAGGGGAAAAAGCCAGCTGAGGTTGCTGAACCTTCTGGGCAGGCTAAAATCAAGTCTGGCAAAGGAATAGTTATTAAGGAGTCTAGTCAGTAATAGGGTTGCTAGGTTTATGTAATTGAACAATGTACTAATTTGTTTCTGTTGATCTATTAGAAATTCTAGTAAACCAAAATTTTACTGATTAATGAAATCTGTTTCAGTAATATTTGTTTGTTGTTTATAATGTTTATGTGATAACCTGTTTTGAAATGTTTTTACATCTATTACAATTTTGTTTTATCTTAAGAGATGCATATCTTTGACTAAGGGTTATGACTTCTCTAAATAGGGGGAGAATGTTGGGTACATTGGAAAATGTGTGCCAGATTTGGAGAAGTCACAACTTAGTCAATGATGTGCATCAATTTGTATTTGATAGAAGTTTGAGTTTCATTGTGCAGGTTTACGAATTTGAAGAAAAGATTTCAAAGTACAAGTATCGACACTTGTGAAGAATTTGTGTCGACACTCAGGGAAGTTGTGTCGACACTCAGGCAAGTTGTGTCGACACTTATAAACAAGTTGTGTCGACACTCAGAAGCTGTGTCGACACTTATGAAGAAGTTGTACCGACACTTAAAACTGAAGCTGTGTCAACACTCAGGAGATATGTCGACACCTGAAGCAATTGTGTCGACACACAGGACTTGTGTCGACACACCAACTCTCAAAAGGTTGTGTCGAGTTCAGAAGTAATTGTGTCGACACACAGGACTTGTGTCGACACACACTCAATGCCAACTGTCTGCAACAGAAATGTCGAGACAAGAAGCTGTTGTTCGACACACAGGACTTGTGTCGACACATACAATAAAAGCAGTGTCGAGAAGCAAACGTATGAATGTGTCGACACTTGGAGTAATTGTGTCGACACCATGAAGACTTGTGTTGACACTTAGTATATATGTGTCGTGATGGCCGCGGAACAGAGACCTACTGTGGTTGGTTCGAAATGGTCAGATTCCGCGGGCCGGTTAGAAGATCGAGTTTTCTAACGAAAGGAGGCAAGCGCACCTATCGCAAGTAGTACTCGGTATTCGGGAAAATACCGAGGTCGTATTATTCTCGGGGACGCGTTGATTATATCTACTCTTCCAGGAACACTATTATCTTACTAACAGTAAGGTGGGATTTTTTAATTTAATTAAAACAGAAAGAAAGAAAGCAGAATTTTGCTAAGTTAGTTCGATGACGGGTTAACGCTCGGCATCGAATCGGATTAAGACTAAAATAATTCTTAACAATTATTAAACTTTGTTTTTAATTTAATAAAAGGCACTTGGCCGTGGGGGTTCCAGAAATATGAGCGCACTTATCTCTAGGAATATTGCTCACCTAAACATTAAGACTATTCGACCGATCGTTAGACCGACGAAGGATTCCTCTTAATGCCCGCTTTACGCTAAGAACCCCGCTATTGGGTGGGGAACCCAATCCGGCAGAACTACGTTTCTCCTCTTTCGAGGGGGCGTACGCAGTTCTCTTTACCCAAGGGGGATCGGTCCATACGTGCAGCCTCTCGGCGTCGCGTATGGATAACGGAAATAGAGCCCACACATCGATTATGTGGTCCTATGCGTCGTTAACCCGGGGTAAACCTTAAGTCCTTAAATAAAAATAAAAATAAAGTTTTTTAATTATTTCAAATCATTTTTTATGTCCCAATGCTCTTCGATGCCGAAGGCTAAAAGAGATTAGCCACTCATCGGTATGGGGACGGCTTTAAGTTTTTAGGTGAAGCGTGAGTGTTAAATTAAGCACTGAACAATTATAAGAGAAAACACGAAAAATAGGACAATTAGATAAATTGAAAGCTAATTAGTGCAGGCACTCACGCACACTTCAAAACCATAAAGAAAATTAAATAAAGCAAGACCTACTCAAATGAGTAGGTGGAAATAAATGCACACACGCACACACTCTTCTTAATTGAAGAAAGCGATAAATAAAGCGGTAAAATTATCTCCTACACGCAAGCACTCTACATAATTGAGAAAGCGATAAAATTGCAAGTCCCGGCTCAAATGAGTGGGCGGGAGTAAATTTACCTCATACACGCACGCACTCTACTTGAAAGTAAAACACACACACGCACTCTACAGAAATGAAAACACACGCACCCACACAAAGTTTTCCTACTCAAGTGAGTAGGAAGAAAATGAAAGCAGTAAAAAGACAAGTCCCACTCAAACGAGTGGGCGGGAAATGAAAGCAGAGCGCCATTTAACTCTTAACGAGTAGGCGGAAATAAATGCATACGCACACACGCACTCTACAGAAATAAAATAAAGCAGTAAAACCTAACTCATACACGCACACACACTTGCAAAAATAAGAAAAACAAAGTTCTCAGAAAATTAAAACGACTGTATTTCTACCGCTAGAATGCTGTAGAAATGCATAAAAAGTGAAAATAAAATTTAACCGAGCGAAATTGTTTTGCAAATAAACGCAAAATGGAAGTACTCGAAAAATTAATACAATTGCATTTCTACCGCTAGAATGCGGTAGAAATGCATAAAAAGATGAAATAAAAATTAACCGGACTAAAAGTTTTGAAATTAAAAAGCTAAAATGAAGTGAGCGAAAAATTATAACGACTACATTTTTATTCATAAGTTTTTATAAAACCTCCAAAAAAGTGAGAATAAAACTAAAAAGGAACGAGAAGTTTTACATTCCTAAGAGCCTAAGTTAAAGAAAATAAAAACGAACACTTTTAGGGGAGTTTTTATAAAACCTATATGAATGAAAATGAAAATGAAGAAAAAGCTAAAGCTAAAAAAGTGCAGAAAATAAAAACTAAATGGACGGCACAACGGATAGAAATGCCGATAAATCCTAAATCTAACTAGGTTATGAAAGCTAAAAAGATGAAAACATAAAAGAAATACAAAAAGATGAACGAAAAATTGCTTAAGTAGGCGCATTCAAATAGAGTATTCATACAAATTAAGAGAGAAAAATTCATATTTTATTAAAGTAAAAACCCTAATACAAACTAAGAGAGAGAGGGGTGAGAAATTCTCCTTACATAAGTATGGAATCCAATTGGGCAGCACCTCCCCTAAGCAAAGTGGTCAAAAAAGTGGACAAAATAAGCTTCCTGGAAGCTCTTATTTATAGGCAAATTTTCGGGTTGGTCACGCCCTAGGTCACGGGCGTGACAAGGGGGCGTGTCACTACTATTCATGAGCTGATCGGTTGACTTGACTGGAGCTTTGACTTCGGGGCGAAAACGTGGCGGTCACACCCCAGGTCACGGGCGTGACGAATTGTCACGGGCGTGACAGGGGGGTGTGACCGGGGGAGCTGGCAGTTCGATGTCGGCAGCATTGACAGTTTGACTAAGCTTGCGGGTCGGCCTCGACACGGGCGTGACAAGCATTGACACGGGCGTGACGTTGGGCGTGTCGGGCTCGGTTTGATGATCGCCGATCGTCGAGCTGGGAACCTGTGGCCGGCGATCGTCGGGGGGGGGGGGGGGCGTGACACGGGCGTGCCGGTCAATTGACACGGGCGTGTCAGTCAATTTTTTTTGACTTTTCTGGAATTTTTTCTGAAAATTTTTTGGAATAAAAATAAAGCTAAGTTAGAAATAATATTTACAAAAACAAGCAATTTATTGAATAAAACTAATAAAAAAGACAAAAAATAAACGAAACTGACTTAAATAAAATACGAAAATATAGGTATATTTACAACTCATCAAACACCCCCATACTTAAGCTTTTGCTATTCCAGAGCAAAAGTTTGAGGTGAACTTATAAGGAATAATAAAAAACCCTAAGTTCTGCTACCGCTAAATTAATTATAAGAGAGATCAAATAAAAATATACGGGGTATAAGAGTTAAGTCCTAAAATTATTTAGATGATTTAAACAGGGCAAAAGTTTTGGCCAAAAGACTTCTTGATATAATCAAATAGAAAGCAATAATTGTATTGGTTAGATTAACAGAAAATAGTTTGAAGTTATACGAACTTTAGCTTATAGGAGTGTTATCGGAAATAATGCAATTTACGAATTATGCTCTCAAAAAGATTTTTGAATTAATTCTAGAGTCATGAAATTGGCTAAGGGGGGTTGATGTTGGTTTACGAAGATGCTTGGATTTTGAGGTGAGGTTATTTTTTCCCGAACCTCCATTTTTTTTTGATTTGGATGTTAAAGGAAAACGAAATCTTATTTTCCTTAACATAAAATTTTTTCTTTCTTCATAAAAATAACCCAATGTATATGTGTTGGAGTAATGAATTTTATCCTCTTACTCCGTAACGTATAATCTTTTAATTTATTGGGTGCCTATGTTTACGGAATGAAATCTTATTTCCATTGACATAAGATCTTTTTCTTTTTGGGAAAATAATTTTATCATACCAAGTAGGTTATGATAAGTAAGGGGAGAAAAGAAAACTAGATTTTTAATTGAAAAATAATTGAGAGCAACCTTTATAAATTGTACGTTCCAATTTTTCAGAAAGCTAAAAGCAAGCATAATTGAATTCTATAGTCGTTATTTTCTAACATGGTACACATGCTCCTATCTATGAAAAATTAGAAGTAGTGCCTAAAACGAGTCCCCTATTTTTAACAAAGAATAATAAATTCTTTAAAACTTAACCCCGGCTATTTAGATTTTTCAATCTATAATTAACAAACGAATAGTGAACAAAGAATTGATCAAATTCGCATATAAATAAACTCAAAACGAAAGTTTTGGATAACAAGAAACTTAAGAATGAAATGTTTGATTTATTTGTTTCAAAACTTACATAACAAAAAATTTTTTGTTGTTTTTTTTTTGAAGTTATGCTCTTTTTTTTGTATTTTTGTATTTATTTCTTTAATATATACATACTAAAAGAAAGAAAAAAAGCGAAAATGAAATTTTTTTGGATTTTTAAGTTTTGTGAATTTTTTTGTATTTTTAAATTTTGTGAATATTTTTTTGTATTTTTAATGAAATTTTCATTCTATTTACAAAAATTTGGGAAAAAGAAAAAAATATTTACAAGGATGAGAGGGAAAAAGGGAGAGGGGAAAGAGAAAGAATATTTACAAAAAGTATTTACAAAAATTATTTACAAAAATATTTACAAGAATATTTACAAAAATATAAACTAGGTAGCCGCGAGATGACTCGTTATGTGGATGGCTCGATGAGCCGGATCTCGCGGACCGAGTTAAAATAAGTCAAAGTTTCAAAAATGAAACTTCAAAAATTTTTAATTAAAATCATTTTTTTTTGATTTTTTTTTTGTGTTATATATTTTTTGAAGTTTTATTTTTTTGTTTTTTTTTATTATTTTGTTTTTGTTTTTGTTTTTTTTTTGTTTTTGTTTTATTTTTTTAAATTTTTTTTATATTTTTTTTTTGTAAGCGAAAAAGAAAGTACGAAAATACGAAAACACCCCCATACTTAGATCCAACATTGTCCCCAATGTTGTATGCTAAGCATGAGGAACAAGACAGCAGGTATATGTACAAAAAAGAAAAAAAGAGGGGGCAGAAAACGTCCCTGATCTGTGCTCGGGGAAGCCCATTAGAAACCCTGCATTTATTAGAAAAATAGAAAACATAATAAATAAAGACGTAAAAAAGATAGACGTGGGGTGCCTCTCAGGAGCGCTTTGTTTATAGTCGCGTAGCTTGACTATAGTGGCGGGTTTATAAGTCGAGGAGGGATATGGTTTCGCTATACTCGATCACAGGGTCGCCCGCTATGTAAGTCTTTAATCGATGACCGTTTACTTTAAACGAGCCTTTTTCCGGGTGGGAGACGAGTACGGTCCCATATGGAAAAACTTCTTCAACTAAGAAGGGACCAGACCAACGGGATTTGAGTTTGCCAGGAAAAAGTTTAAGACGAGAATTATAAAGAAGTACTAGATCGCCCGGAGAAAAATTTTTGGGGGTTTTAATTTTTCGATCGTGATAAAACTTAGAACGCTCCTTATAGAACTTATTGCTCTCGTAAGCGTTCGTACGCCATTCATCGAGCTCGTTTAGTTGCAGTTTTCTATTCTGAGCGGCTAAGTTAGAGTCGAGGTTTAAGAGTTTTAATGCCCAAAGTGCGCGGTGCTCCAGTTCTACGGGTAAATAGCATGCTTTGCCATAGACTAATCGAAATGGGGTACAACCGGTAGCGGTTTTGTACGCCGTACGATACGCCCATAACGCGTCGTCGAGCTTAGCGGACCAATCTTTCCTATTAAGTGAAACAGTTTTTTCTAATATGCGTTTTATCTCTCGATTTACTACCTCAACTTGGCCACTTGTTTGCAGGTGGTAGGGGGTGGCAAGCTTGTGCGTGACTCCGTATTTAGCTAACGTCTTAGCCATTAGAGCGTTATACAAATGCGTTCCCCTATCACTAACAATAGCGCGAGGCGTGCCGAAGCGAGAAAATAATTTTTTTAGAAATGTAACGACGACTCGCGCATCGTTGGTGGGGAGAGCTTGCGCTTCCACCCACCGTGATACGTAGTTGACCGCCACTAGAATATACATATTTTTATAAGAAGGAGGTAGGGGGCCAACAAAATCTATGCCCCATAAATCGAAAACTTCGCATTCTAAAAACATATTTTGGGGCATCTCGTCGCGACGTGAGATGTTACCCGACCGCTGACAGCTATCGCATGCGCACACAAAATTGTGCGCGTCTTTGAAGAGAGTGGGCCAAAAGTAGCCCGCCGCTAGCGCCTTCCTAGCGGTCCGGTTGGCTTGATAGTGCCCCCCGGCTGGACCCTCGTGGCAGTGCCTCAATATTTGCGTGCACTCCACTCCCGCGAAGCATCATCGAACCGCTTGGTCCGCGCAGATACAGAAAAGAAAGGGGTCATCCCAAAAGAAATTTTTCAAGTCGGAAAAGAATTTCTTCTTTTGATGACTTGAAAAATCTTTTGGAAGTACCCGCGCGACTAAGTAGTTCGCAAAATCTGCGAACCAAGGCGAAGATGACGAAGACGAACGAATGGCGATAAGGCGTTCCTCGGGGAATCTGTCATTTATTTCAGATTCGACGAGCGCTTCCGCACCCGGATTTTCTAAACGGGAGAGGTGGTCTGCCGCTAGATTCTCCGCGCCCTTCTTATCTCGGATCTCCAAGTCAAACTCTTGTAGGAGGAGAATCCATCGAAGAAGGCGGGGCTTCGCGTCGGCTTTAGCTAATAAATATTTAAGTGCGGAGTGATCGGTAAAAACGATACCTTTAGATAGCGTAAGATACGAGCGAAACTTATCGAAAGCAAAAACGACGGCTAAGAGTTCCTTTTCCGTTGTCGTGTAATTCACTTGTGCGGAAGTGAGCGTCTTGCTAGAGTAATAAATTGGATGAAAATGTTTTTCTACGCGTTGGCCAAGAACGGCGCCTAAGGCAATATCACTAGCGTCGCACATGATTTCGAACGGAAGGGACCAATTAGGGGCCACTAGAATCGGAGAATTGATAAGTTTTTTGTTTTATAAAATTAAAAGCAGACTCGCAATCGCTACTAAAGACAAAAGGTGATTCCTTTTCCAAGAGGTGAGTAAGCGGCTTTGTTATTTTTGAAAAATCTTGAATGAAGCGCCTATAAAAGCCCGCGTGGCCTAAGAAACTCCTAATGGATTTTATGTTTGTCGGCTGAGGAAGTTTTTCTATGATTTCAACTTTGGCCTTATCGACCTCTATCCCCTTAATCGAAATATTATGGCCGAGGACCAAACCTCCTCGAACCATAAAGTTACACTTTTCCCAATTTAAAACAAGATTCGTGTCCTCGCATCGCTGGAGGATACGGTCAAGATTACGAAGACAGTCCGGGAATGAGCATCCGAATACAGAAAAGTCATCCATAAATATTTCCATAATATCTTCTACTAGCTCACCAAAAATTGCTAGCATACATCTTTGGAATATAGCCGGCGCATTGCAGAGGCCAAATGGCATTCTTCGATAGGCGAAGGTGCCAAAGGGGCAAGTAAAAGTTGTTTTTTCTTGGTCTTCGGGGGAAATGGGGATTTGGAAAAACCCCGATAAACCGTCGAGAAAACAATAAAAAGGATGACCGGAAAGACGCTCAAGAATTTGGTCAAGGAACGGTAGTGGAAAATGGTCTTTGCGGGTGGCATCATTAAGTTTGCGATAATCGATGACCACACGCCAACCCGTAACAGTACGAGTTGGGACGAGCTTGTTGTGGTCATTCGCCACTACGGTTAGACCGCCCTTCTTGGGCACGACATGAATGGGACTAACCCATGCACTATCAGAAATGGGATAGATAATCCCCGCATCTAATAATTTAATTATCTCAGCTTTCACGACGTCTTTCATGTTTGGGTTAAGACGCCGCTGCGGCTGAATGGTTTTGCGGCAATTATCGTTTAAGAAAATTTTGTGAGTGCAGAAAGAAGGGTTAATCCCCTTTAGGTCAGAAATTTACCACGCAATTGCGTGGCGATGTTTAAGCAAAACCTCCAATAACTCGGAGGTCTCTGAATCGCTTAAATACGAAGAAATGATTACCGGGAGCATATCATTTTTCTCCAGAAAGGCGTATTTTAGGGATTCGGGTAATGGTTTGAGTTCCAGGATGGGCGGTTCTTCAAGTGAGGTTTTAGTGCTAATGTCTTTTGAACCAATTGGTTCAAAAGGCATAGTCGTAGACTCGTCCTCATCGCAATAAAAATTTTCGAGCGAGAAAATATTTTCGTTTAAAAATTCGGACTCAAAAACCGGAGAAGAACAATCTCCATAAAAAGAATCTAAAGAATAGCAGAAATCGTCGCTCGGCGACGAGTCTTCCATAGAGGAGTTAATAGAAAAAGTAACTTGGTCTTCTCCTACCCGAAGGAGAAGCTGACCATTACTTACATCAATTAACGCACGTGAGATCGCGAGGAAAGGGCGACCAAGTATTATTGGTACGTTGGCATCTTCCTCGATGTCCAAGATGACGAAGTCCACCGGGAAGGTGAACTTGTCTACTCGGACAAGGACATCCTCAACAACCCCGATGGGGAACCGAACCGAGCGATCCGCTAGTTGGATGCGCATATTGGTAGGAGCAGGAGTACCCAAACCTAAACGCAGGAAGAGCGAGAACGGCATCAAATTAATGCTCGCGCCTAAGTCTGCCAAGGCGTATTTTACTAATACATCGCCAAAAAGGCACGGGATGGAGAACCTTCCCAGGTCGTTTTGTTTTAAGGGCAATTTACTAGTAAGAGCCGCCGAGAAGACAGCGTTGAGAGATATATGCGAAATATCCTCGAGTTTGCGTTTATTAGAAAGTAGTTCTTTTAAAAATTTCGCATATTTAGGCATTTGCGAGATAGCCTCGCAAAAAGGAACATTAATATGAATTTGTTTAAGTAATAAAATAAATTTTTCATATTGCGCGTTTACTCGCTCATAATCTAACTTATGCGGGTAGGGCAACACCTTGTTTAAAATAGTTTTATCGTTAAAAATCGGTAAGGGTTGCGTAATCGAAGAAGAGGGAAGAGGGGTCGGAGGTGAAATATGTACCTGAGGATCGATCCGTTTTGGATCGACCACCTCCTTACCGCTACGGAGGGTTATAGCATTGGCGGTTTCCCTTGGATTGGGCTCCGTGTTCCCTGGCAGTGCCCCCATGGCGCGTTCTGACATGAGTCGCGCCAGCTGTCCAACCTGGAGTTCTAAATTTTTTAGCGATCCGGTGATGTTCCGGATATTAGACTCGTTGGACGCGACATAATGATTACAATTTTCCTCCACCGGGGATGGCTTCATAGGAGGGGGAGGAGGAAACGTTGGCGCAAAAGGAGGGGGAGGGGGACGCTGCGCGTTGTTCGGGTTGCTCCAGGAGAAATTCGGATGGTTCCTCCAACCCGGATTATAGTGGCTACTATAAGGGTTGTTTTGAAATGAGGGACGCACCGGATTTCCCATGTAGTCCACGAATTCGTCGACTACGCAGACGTTGGAGGGGGGAGAAAACAAGGCGGAGTGGAGGAGGCAACAAACATCTCCGCCACCTGCTTAGTTAGCCTTTCCACTTGGAGGGCTAGCTGAGCAGTGGCATCCACTTCAAAAATGCCCGCCTGCTTAGGGCGTGCCCGCGGGACATTCCACTGGTAGGCGTTCACCGCCATTTCCTCGAAAAGGGCCTGGGCGGCCTCGGGGGTCTTATTGTTCAGAGTGCTCCCGACAGCCGCGTCAATCATTTGACGCGTCTGACTATTCAGTCCATTATAAAAAATTTGTACCTGCAACCACGTTGGCAGAGCGTGGTGCGGGCACCGGCGGAGGAACTCCTTAAAGCGTTCCCAAGTCTCGTAAAGAGACTCAGAGTCGTTTTGGACGAACGAAGATATGTCCGCCCGCAGTCTTGCAGTTTTCGCGGGCGGAAAATACTTCATAAGGAATTTCTCAGCCAATTCCGCCCAGGACGTGATGGATCTCTGCGGGAGGGAGAGTAACCACACCTTAGCCTTGGACTTAAGAGAGAAGGGAAAAAGGCGCAAACGAATGGCGTCATCAGTGACGCCATTAATTTTAAAAGTATCGCAAATTTCAAGAAAATTAGACAAGTGATTGTTGGGGTCCTCATCCGGCAGTCCGTCGAACTGCACGGCATTTTGGATCATTTGAATCACACTTGACTTAATTTCAAAATTATTGTTGGCCACAGCGGGCCGAACAATACTCGACCCCGTATCATCCAAGTTGGGCCGAGCGTAATAAGACATAGTACGCTCGGCCGGTTGGGCATTATTCGGGTCGGCCATAGAAGAAGAAGAGGGTTCTCCGATAGATTCTGCGGGGTCTAGAAAGGGAATTCGACGGAGAGATCGGATACGCGCAAGAGAGCGGTCGATCTCGGGGTCGAATTCAAGATTTTCAGAACTCGAAGGTTGTCCACGGGTCATGCACCCTAAAAAAACGAAAGGGGGAAGGATTTTTTTTTGTATAAAATTTTTTATTTGAAAATAAAGTAAAATTAATAGAGTCCCGGATTCAATATAACAACCAGATTTCCCTGGCAACGGCGCCAAAAACTTGATGGCCGCGGAACAGAGACCTACTGTGGTTGGTTCAAAATGGTCAGATTCCGTGGGCCGGTTAGAAGATCGAGTTTTCTAACGAAAGGAGGCAAGCGCACCTATCGCAAGTAGTACTCGGTATTCGGGAAAATACCGAGGTCGTATTATTCTCGGGGACGCATTGATTATATCTACTCTTCCAGGAACACTATTATCTTACTAACAGTAAGGTGGGATTTTTTAATTTAATTAAAACGGAAAGAAAGAAAGCAGAATTTTGCTAAGTTAGTTCGATGACGGGTTAACGCTCGGCATCGAATCGGATTAAGACTAAAATAATTCTTAACAATTATTAAACTTTGTTTTTAATTTAATAAAAGGCACTTGGCCGTGGGGGTTCCAGAAATATGAGCGCACTTATCTCTAGGAATATTGCTCACCTAAACATTAAGACTATTCGACCGATCGTTAGACCGACGAAGGATTCCTCTTAATGCCCGCTTTACGCTAAGAACCCTGCTATTGGGTGGGGAACCCAATCCGGCAGAACTACGTTTCTCCTCTTTCGAGGGGGCGTACACAGTTCTCTTTACCCAAGGGGGATCGGTCCATACGTGCAGCCTCTTGGCGTCGCGTATGGATAACGGAAATAGAGCCCACACATCGATTATGTGGTCCTATGCGTCGTTAACCCGGGGTAAACCTTAAGTCCTTAAATTAAAATAAAAATAAAGTTTTTTAATTATTTCAAATCATTTTTTATGTCCCAATGCTCTTCGATGCCGAAGGCTAAAAGAGATTAGCCACTCATCGGTATGGGGACGGCTTTAAGTTTTTAGGTGAAGCGTGAGTGTTAAATTAAGCACTGAACAATTATAAGAGAAAACACGAAAAATAGGACAATTAGATAAATTGAAAGCTAATTGGTGCAGGCACTCACGCACACTTCAAAACCATAAAGAAAATTAAATAAAGCAAGACCTACTCAAATGAGTAGGCGGAAATAAATGCACACACGCACACACTCTTCTTAATTGAAAAAAGCGATAAATAAAGCGGTAAAATTATCTCCTACACGCACGCACTCTACATAATTGAGAAAGCGATACAATTGCAAGTCCCGGCTCAAATGAGTGGGCGGGAGTAAATTTACCTCATACACGCACGCACTCTACTTGAAAGTAAAACACACACACGCACTCTACAGAAATGAAAACACACGCACCCACACAAAGTTTTCCTACTCAACTGAGTAGGAAGAAAATGAAAGCAGTAAAAAGACAAGTCCCACTCAAACGAGTGGGCGGGAAATGAAAGCAGAGCGCCATTTAACTCTTAACGAGTAGGCGGAAATAAATGCATACGCACACACGCACTCTACAGAAATAAAATAAAGCAGTAAAACCTAACTCATACACGCACACACACTTGCAAAAATAAGAAAAACAAAGTGCTCAGAAAATTAAAACGACTGTATTTCTACCGCTAGAATGCGGTAGAAATGCATAAAAAGTGAAAATAAAAATTAACCGAGCGAAATTGTTTTGCAAATAAACGCAAAATGGAAGTACTCGAAAAATTAATACAATTGCATTTCTACCGCTAGAATGCGGTAGAAATGCATAAAAAGATGAAATAAAAATTAACCGGACTAAAAGTTTTGAAATTAAAAAGCTAAAATGAAGTGAGCGAAAAATTATAACGACTACATTTTTATTCATAAGTTTTTATAAAACCTCCAAAAAAGTGAGAATAAAACTAAAAAGGAACGAGAAGTTTTACATTCCTAAGAGCCTAAGTTAAAGAAAATAAAAACGAACACTTTTAGGGGAGTTTTTATAAAACCTATATGAATGAAAATGAAAATGAAGAAAAAGCTAAAGCTAAAAAAGTGCAGAAAATGAAAACTAAATGGACGGCACAACGGCTAGAAATGCCGATAAATCCTAAATCTAACTAGGTTATGAAAGCTAAAAAGATGAAAACCTAAAAGAAATACAAAAAGATGAACGAAAAATTGCTTAAGTAGGCGCATTCAAATGGAGTATTCATACAAATTAAGAGAGAAAAATTCATATTTTATTAAAGTAAAAACCCTAATACAAACTAAGAGAGAGAGAGGGGGGAGAAATTCTCCTTACATAAGTATGGAATCCAATTGGGCAGCACCTCCCCTAAGCAAAGTGGTCAAAAAAGTGGACAAAATAAGCTTCCTGGAAGCTCTTATTTATAGGCAAATTTTCGGGTTGGTCACGCCCTAGGTCACGGGCGTGACAGGGGGGCGTGTCACTACTATTCATGAGCTGATCGGTTGACTTGACTGGAGCTTTGACTTCGGGGCGAAAACGTGGCGGTCACGCCCCAGGTCACGGGCGTGACGAATTGTCACGGGCGTGACAGGGGGGCGTGACCGGGGGAGCTGGCAGTTCGATGTCGGCAGCGTTGACAGTTTGACTAAGCTTGCGGGTCGGCCTCAACACGGGCGTGACAAGCATTGACACGGGCGTGACGTTGGGCGTGTCGGGCTCGGTTTGATGATTGCCGATCGTCGAGCTGGGAACCTGTGGCCGGCGATCGTCGGGGGGGGGGGGGGCGTGACACGGGCGTGTCGGTCAATTGACACGGGCGTGTCAGTCAATTTTTTTTTACTTTTCTGGAATTTTTTTTGAAATTTTTCTGGAATAAAAATAAAGCTAAGTTAGAAATAATATTTACAAAAACAAGCAATTTATTGAATAAAACTAATAAAAAAGACAAAAAATAAACGAAACTGACTTAAATAAAATACGAAAATATAGGTATATTTACAACTCATCATGTCGACACATGTGAAGCAGTTTGCTGAGTGTTGTGTGCTGAGTTGAAAAGACATTGAAAAACCTAGTGACGTGACTAGTGACTTGACAGCTGTCATAAATAGCCGGTCTGACACCACTGACAGAACTGTCAGAAGTTTGTTATGAACCGGATCAGCCGGTAACCATGGAGTAAGCTCTATATAAGAGACAGATCGGAAACTACAAAAATGAACAACAATAATCAAGACATCAATAAGAAGAATTCTGACAGATCAAGGGCTGTCTGCAAGAAAGATTCAGAGTTCAATCTGAATTTAAGGAAGAAGATGATTGAAGATCATCTTCATCAACAGAGAAGATCCACCTTATTTTGTTCTAATCAAGAAACTTTGAAAAGCTAAGTTAGGTTGGATCTGAAGGATCAGTCTATACAAGAACTGATCAAGAAGACAACATCAACAAAGAAATCTAGTTGGTGAAGTTTTCATTTACTCTTTACTCACAAATTCTTGTAGGATCTACTGTTAGATCTGAGATTGTAAGCCTAAAATTATAAAGGCTGAGGTAGGTCTGTGTGTCTGAGGTAGGGCTTGTAAAAAGTCTGAGTTATAAGCCTAATTATAAAGGCCGAGGTAGGGCTGAGGCATGAGGTAGGGTTCTGGGGAAGAATCTGAGGTAGGACTTGTGTTAAGTCTGAGGTGTAGGAACCATCTTTGGTTCTGAGATTGTAAGATCTAAGGATCTGAGCCAGTGGAAGGAAGTTAGGATGAATCCAGTTATCTGCTGGATAGGTGAAGGGGGAAAGTGGATGTACCCATATCTTGGGGAACCACTGTAAGTCTAGTGTTTGCTGCGATGTGTTTATTTTCTGTAGATTAATTAATCTGTGCTGAAATAAGTCTTATAACTGTTTGTCTAAAGAATTAAAAAGACACAAAAAAGATTAGAACCTATTCACCCCTCCCCCTCTAGGTGTTTAGGCTCTTGAATTAAAGTCTTTCAGTCCTTCACTCATATCACATATGAGCAAGACCAACACAAACCTATCCAACTTTTCAAGAGCTCTTATGTGCGACCCCATAGGCTCATACTGCATTGGAAGTGAGGCTACCTTCTTGATCACTTCCAGATCACCATGATAGAACCAACGTAAATGTGTGTGTATAATGATGAGGACATTGTCAGTGAGGCTACATGCTTGATCACTTCCAGATCACCATGGTAGAACCAACATAGGTGACCAAGTCAGGTAAACACTTACCTAAGATATGGGTTGAAAAAAATCTATCTAAGTCTGCAGGTGTTGAGTGAAGGTGACTCAATCAACGCTAGATGACTTATAGTGCTGAGTGAAGCCTATACTGTCAAAGTCAAAGCAGTGGTATACTGAGAAAGTGGCTAAGTCCACAGGCATTGAGTGAAGTCAACTCACTCAACGCCATACAGCTAAAGGTAGAAATATGGCTAAGTAGTTTGGCATTGAGTGATGAAGACACACTCAACGCCATACAGCAAAAAGCTGTGAGTCAAACTGAGTTCAGAGTTCGTCGAACTGAGTTTAGAGTTTGTCGAGCTGAGCTCATCATTCGTCGAACTAAGCTCAGAGTTTGAGAATCTGAGTTAGTCAAACTGAGTTCAGAGTTTGTCGAAATGAGTTCAGAGTTCGTCAACTATGTTCAGAGTTGAGTGAGGTATGATAACTCAACGCTCTAAGATGCTGCAGAGGCAGAAGATTTTGCTAAGGCAAAAATCGTTGAGTGAGACTTGTTCACTCAACGCTCTCAACTCCTAGTTACACAGAATTCTGTCTAAGTGTTTTGGCGTTGAGTGAAGCTCATTCACTGAATGCCTATTCTACTGATGCTCGATTTTGGCTAAGTCCATAGGTACTGACGTTAGCAAAATTGACAAAGTCAACTAAGTTCAAATCAAGTACGGAGAAGTTATAGAACATGACAAACTCTGTTGAGAAGCTATTGTACGTCTTCTTCCGTTAAAGCAAGGTGCAACTAGAAGCTGTAGGTGGGATCCTCGGATCTATAAGAACCGTTGATCGGCGAACTACAAAAGAAGAGATGGGCCAAGACACAAGATAACTTTTAGAACTTTATCATTTTCAAAAAGGTAGCGGCTGGACTTCATCTTCCTCGTCATTGCTGCAAGTAAAAGCTTGAAGTCATCCTGCAAAAAGTTCAGTTAGCCGCATGTCTTCTTCATCAACACCAGAAAGATCAGAAGGCTTTCATTCTGAAGGAGAAGCAGAAACAAGGAAGAAGTCTCTGTAGATCAAGTTGCTTATCAGTTCAGCAAGCACAAACCTGAAGAACTACTTCTTAAGCTTAGAAGAAGGAAGACTAAAGTAGCCTACTCTGTCCTAAGAAGGAAGAGGAAGCAAAGCAGTTTACTGCTTGTTACTTCCAGCTCAAGATCCATGTAGCTGTGAAGAAAGTTTGAGCTAAGATAACTCAGCTCAAGGTGCTGTCACAGAGATATTTCTCTGTGATAGATATAAATCAATTTCACTCCAGTAGGATCCTTTTGGATCTGATTGTAGGGCTCTCTGTGCCTGAGGCAGGGCAAATTTGCCTGTGCTGTAGGATCCAGTTTGGATCTGAGGTAGGTGGTCAATTAATCACTAAGTTGTAGGAGAGTGTTGCTCTCTGAGTATAGGATCCCTTGGGGATCTGAGGTAGGGTTATACTCCCAGCCTGAGTGTAGGGCTTAACAGCCTGAGGTAGGTGATCAGGTGATCACTGAGTTGTAGGTCCTTGTGGCTGAGCTATAGGTCTTGGAGGAGACTGAGAGATTCTGAGGGATCTGAGGTGTAAGCTCTGTGGAGCATTATTTTGTAGAAGTGCATTGACTAATAGGAAGTTAGCAAGGTGGGAGGAGAGTGGATGTACCCAAAAGTTGGGGAACCACAATAAATCATTGTGTGCTTTTCTGTGGTATACTTTTGTACAGGTACTTGAAAGCAAATTACTGCCAACTCACTAAGCATTAAAGGAAGAAACTAAAAAACATCAAAAGAGAAAGAAAACCTATTCACCCCACCCCCTATAGGTTGCAAGCTGCCTTAAACTTAAGAACTTTCAACTAGTATTAGAGGGAGGTTACTCAAAAAGAAATTTAACAATCTGAGTGACCTTCAAAGGTAGCTGTAGTTAAGTGATCATGGGATCTGGAGAGAGCCAGAGAGAGTTGAGTTCCATGAAACTCCCCATCTGCTGAAAGGAGTATTTTGGAATATGGAAAGAGAGGGTGAGGCTATTTATGGAAGCCTATGATCCAAGGATCTTTGCAACAGTCAGGGAGGGAGCTGTCATTCCTATGAAGGTCTCTGCTCTGGATGCCAACATCTAGACACCAAAGACATACTCTGAAATTACAAAAGATGAGGTCATCTTAGATGGCTTGGACAAGAGATCAAAGAATATCATTGTCAATGCAGTAGATGATTCAACTTTTCAGAACTTGGTTCACTGTTCGACTTCCAAGGAGATGTGGGACACTCTTGTGGTCTACATAGAGGGTATTGAAGAGGTAAGGGATGATAGAAAGTCTCTGCTCAACCAGAAGTATGAGGCTTTCAGGAATAATCTAAAAGAGAACATTGTTGTCTGCTATGAAAGATTTTTCAGGATCATAAATGAGTTGAAGACCTATGGGAAGGTCTTCAATAATTATGAAATAAATGACAAGTTTCTAAGATCTCTCACTAGAGACTGGGATACTAAGATCTGTGTCATAAGAGAGATGGTCAAGCTTGCTGAAACTCCTCCCCAAATATTGTCTGGAATGCTGCTTTCCTATGAGATGCAGCTAGCTGCCAGGAAAGAGGAGGATGCCACCAGCAAATCCCTAGCTAAGGAAAAGTTCTTGTCCTTCAGAGCAGAAAGCACTAGAAAGGGAAAGGAGAGGATTCCCTCTCCTCTAAGAAGACCAGCCGAGTCAGATAGCTCAGAATCAGAAGCATCAGATAGCAGCATGTCTGATGAGGATTTTGTAGCTTTCTCTAGGCAACTCCAGAGGCTGGTGAAGAAGAAGCATTGGAAGAAGAGGCCTTCCAACTCCGCTCATCACAGGAAGAATCACTCTAAGGCTGACAGATATGACTCCAAACCTAATAAATATAACTCTTCTAAAGTAGTTTGCTATTTTTGCAGCAAGCTTGGACATATGATTGCTGACTGCCCAGTGAAGAGGAAGGAGGCTGAGGAGAAGAAGCAACATCATTACAAAGGGAAGAAGGAGAAGTCCTTCATTGCTAAAAAGGAAAAGAGCTAGACAGACTCATCATCATCTGAGTCTGAAGAAGAGGAAGCCTACATTGGGCTAATTGTTGTTGCTGCTACTAATGATGTAACTGTATCAGCAGAGGAAGTCTGTCCTTCAGCAAGGATAGGTATCAGGGCCCCTCTGACACTTTCAGATAGTGATTCAGAGGTAGATGAAGATGATGTCCACAGCTGCAGAGGGCTGATGGCAATGACTGATGAAGAAGTCAGCCAGGATCTTCCTGGTCTACGCAAGGTACATTCTTTACCTGATTCTTCTTCTATGCCTGGGTATGAGACCAGTCATTATTCAGAAACCTCTTCACCCAGTGGTAAAGAAGATTCTGTATCTGAAGAAGATGTCAATAAACTGATTGACAAGTATGGAGAACTTCTGAATGCCTTTAAGAAGGTCAAGAAGTTGTCTAAGAAGCAAACTAAAGAGATTTCATCTCTTAAGCTTGGAGTTGCCCAGCAGACTGTAACGGCTAATCTGTTTGATTAGAATGCAAGGGAAATACGCCAACTGAAGTCCCTCTTGGACATCCAGATAGCCTCCATCAAGCACAAGAACTGTCTCATCAGGGAGCTTGAAGAAAGGCTTGAGAAGGAGAAAAGAAAAGTGGCTAGCTATTCTAAGCCAAATACAGTACTACCCTTGATAGACACATTCTCCTCTCAAAAGGGAAAGAAGGGGTTATGATTCAAGAGAAGCACAAGAGTTGCTCCTTCCAAAAGGAAGGGAAAAGCTCCACCTCCAGCTCAGCCTATTGCTTCCAAGCCTCCCATTCTTTTTAGAAAAGTTATGTTACCTTCTAACAAGTATGACCAAGAAATCTCTTGTTGTCATTGGGAGAATGGTTGTTCCTCTGGGGTGAATAAAGATGTTCACTGCCATGGTGAAAGATATAGCCGCGTGTGTGCCTTTATGTGTAACGCCCCGAAACTCAAAAGAGAAAAGGGCAGCGTTTTAACTGAGTTTGGATCTTGGGAAGGTGAACACGGCCTATGACACGGGCGTGTCATATGGCCATATCGTGCTTAGGTCGTCGAGACGAGGTCGACGATCATTGAAGGCAAGGAACACGGCCTGGGACACGGGCGTGTCCCAGGGCATGTCAAGCACACGGCATGTGGCACGGGCGTGTCACATGGTCGTGTCCTCTTCTGGGAGTTTTGGTCCTGTGTCGACTGAGAGACACGACCTAGAACACGAGCGTGCACTGGTTGACACGGGCATGTCAAGTCTGATAAGGGCGTGTCTAAGCCGGTGTCCCGTTCAGGACGTGACGGTTCCAGCATTGATTGGGGTACACGGCCCATGACACGGGCGTGTCCATGGGTGACACGGGCGTGTCCCAAGTCATGTCATAGGTTGTGTCCTATTCTGGATTTCCTGGTTTACGGGGAGTGTGGAACACGGCCTTGGACACGGGCGTGTCGCAAGCCATGTTCGACCCAAAAATATTATTTTTAGGGAAAATCGTGGTCGTTCGTTTCTTTCAAAAGGGATCCAAGGGCTCAGGCTTATCCATCCTGGGTTAAAGCTGGGAATAGGGTTGAAAACCCTCATTTCTTTTGGTTCAATCTCTTTCTAAGTTATAGAGAGAGGGGAGAGCAAGGAGGAAGAAGGAAGAGACATCTAGTCGCCGGAGGAGATTCAGAGCGCTAAATCGCAAGCCGAGTCCAGATCTACAGAGGTGAGGTCATCGCGGTGCTCTTCATCCGTATATATTTCCATGGCGCCGAAGAGAAATACTAGGGTAACGATTCTCTACTTGGACATGTGAAGTACTCTCTCCTTTTTGCAAAGGAAACCCGCTCTCGCGAGTATGCGGTGAGTTTGAGGTATTCCTTTAGGTAGACATGAATAGTCCCCGTTGTTTTGCATGTAGAGTCCAGAATCGAAGTATGGACATAGGCATGGTGTGTGAAGCCTACCCGGACAAGTTGGTCTGGATCAGTGATGTTTCATTATGCATGAATAGCTGGAGAAGACTCCGTGATGATGGTTGTTTTCAGGTTTTCTACATGGTAGATTGCAACAGGGAGTCTTGGGGATTAACCCAAAGGTGCACCCAGAAATCTGGGCGGACGCGAAGTTCTGCTATTTTGGTGGCTTGGGAGCCAGCCTGGTGCATAGTGGGGCTATGTACCGTGTTTGATCGATAGTTGGGACTGGGGGAAGCTTTGCCCGCGTCAAAGGCCAAATGGCCGTGGCGGGGTAAGCAATGGGCTGGTGGAACCCTACCCGCTCCATCTGCTTCGGTTAAAGAACCCTAAGGTACATAGGACTTATCGATAATTTGGAGAATGAGTCTAGGCTACAGCTGAAAAGACTAAATGCTCACAAGGTTTGTCGTCCTAGGGGCGGTGGTGGAGCCGTGGAACAGACAAGGTTCGGACCGGCTTCACTGAGTAAGTGCCCTGAGAGCACGGGGTGTGTGGCCGTACGAGCCTTCATCTGTGGTGTATTTTGCAAGTGTGTACTTTCACTTAAACTGTTGCTTATACTAATGCTTTGCAGGGAAGAAGCACCGCCACCACAAGAAAAGGGGTGGGGTCGTTATAATTTGGTAAGCTTTAGCTTACCATTGCTTTTGTTTGCCACCGTGCGGTGGAATGTTTCTTACAAGTGCTGCGGAGCCGAGTGGAAAATAGCGGGCTAAAGCCCTTGTTGTAGAGCCGGCCCCCGAAGGCCATGTGATTGTTTACTTGTTTTATTCATGTGTGACCGGCCTGCATGCCGATGTTTGTAAGACACAGTTTAATGGAGTAAACTCTTGTAAGGCCATAAGGCCTGTACTTTGTGTATTTTGTACGTTCATTCTTGTTTGGGTTTGTTAGTGGACATTCATGCTTGAGGCTGGGTTCTTATTTTTGCGACTTAATAAATTGCTTTCGCTGGATGCTCTGTGTAAGACGTTACGATTGGAAGAATGGTTTCATTGAGTAACCCGTCCGTCTGTCCCTGGTATATGGCGTCGGGCCCCGGCCTAACCTACTGCTATATGCTATGTGACGGATAGGTGTGTTATAATTTGGTATCAGACTACCGGTTTAGGTCAGGCTTAAATGAATTCGTGGACGAATTCACTTTAAGGGGTGGTGAGCACATGTGTGTGCGTCATCATTATAATATGAAAAGAACCCATGAATGTCCACTTAGGAATGAAAATACACATGTTTGAGCAACCTGCGTGTTCCTATAATTGCTTTTTGCAATTTTGTTCGAGCACTTATTGGTGTTTTGTATGACAATAGGTGTCCGAGAGTGGCGCATGATAGTTTGAACGCACGCTTTTTGAGATTAGTACTGCACCCAGCGACGTGCCTGAGACCCCTACTTCTATTGAAATCATAAGAAGGGTAGTTGAAGTGGTGTTCGCTGTGACCAACGCACAATGTGGAAGGAATGTGCAACCCTCTGTCCCTGAGATGGCCTCAACACCGCGCGGTGTGATGGAGCAAAGGGAATTTAGAGGTCTATTGGGGCAGCAGATGAACATGCTTGTAATGCAGGGAGCGCACTCAGTTGACGAATATTTGCAAACATTCCTTACGAAAAGGCGCTACCCAGGCTTTGAGTGGTAAAGCGAGTAGTCTATAGTCGATAGATTTTATAATGGTTTGCGTAGCGAGTTGCGAATCCTACTGCTAGGACCAAAGTTATTGGGATTCCGAGCCTTGGTGAGTCGGTCAGATCTTTAGAAGTAGAGTTGGGGAAAACTCACCAGATACAAATGAATAGGGTACCGAACCCCGCAAATCCTATAAGGGATGCCTACCGCAGAACACTGAGAAAAGAGGCTAGATCATCTACTAGCCAAACTACTTACAATTGTCATTCTTGTGGAAAGAAAGGGCACTTTGCCTGAGATTTTCAGGAGGGTGCTCAGAAGACAATGAAAGCCATGGCAGGAGCAGTTGAGGACTCTAGTGCAAAGGAAACGGTGTTCAAAATGCCGAGCTCCTAAAAATCTGGGTACCGTAGGTGGTACATGAAGGCTAGGACGTTTGGTCTAGTCCCTTCTTCTCGCGCATCTGGGGCGACTACAGGCCAAACCCCGGGTGCATGCTATAACTATGGAAAGCCGGGACACTATGCCCGAGATTATCGGAGCGGATGCCCAATGTCCGATAAGAAGTCGGGGGCAACATCTGAGGAGAAGGGCAAGGCGGTGGAGTCAACCGCATCGCAATATACTCCGGCCCAACCGAGAGTGGACATCCTTGGCCAGCAGGAGGCCATATGGCCGACTGTCGGGATGACAGGTATGGTTTAATTGATAGCAATTTCGCTTTTTATACCTGTTACCTTATGCGAGTTAGCTTAAGACTGGAGGTACTAGGCTTTGTTTTGATTTTCGGTAATCCGGCGAGAGCATGGTTCGATACGGGAGCTTCGCACTCCTTTTGTCCGATGGATTTATATCGCGCACCGGAGTTACCTTCTTCGATAGCAAAGGAAGAATTGGATGTGTTGTTGCCTAATGGTTGTTCAATGCACGCGGAGAGAGTCTGTGTCGCAAAGGTACGGTTTGGGAGTCAGGAGTTCGACTTGCAAGCATCGTTACTGCCACCACTAGAGGCTTCGAAGCCTAAGCCTACTTTGGATAATATCTCGGGTGTATCCGAGTACCCTGATGTGTTTCCCTGACGGTCTCCCTGGAGCCCCACCGTAGCGAGAGATTGGCTTCACGATTGAGCTAGTGCCAGGTGCCAAACCTGTGTCACGCTCTCCATTTCGTTTAACGCCTAAGGAGATGGCAGAACAGAAGGTTCAACAGGAAGAGTTTTTGGAACAGGGTTATATGCATCCAAGTTCGTCGCCTTGGAGCGCATCAGTCCTCTTTGTTTAGAAGAAGGACGGAAGCTTACGACTCTGTATTGATTTCAGAGAGCTGAATAAGTTAACGGAAGAGAACAAGTACCATATCCCAAGAATTGGCGATCTGTTCGATCAATTAATTAGGTCATCGGTATATTCAAAGTTGAATCTTAAGTCCGGCTATTATCAGTTGAGGATAAGAGAAAGTGATGTCCCCAAGACAACTTTCAGTAGAAGGTATGGGCATTAGGAGGTTACTATCGTGTCGTTTGGGATAACTAATGCGCTATCCGTGTTCATGGATCTGACGAACAGAAAATTCAGAGAAAGTACCTGGACCATTTTGTGATCGTCTTTATCGATGACTTATTGGTGTACTCGCAGTGCAAAGAGGATCACTTCAAGCATCTGCTTTTGGTGTTGGAGACGCTAAGGAGGAACTATCTATACGCCAAGTTTTTAAAATGCGAGTTTTGGGTTGTCCTCGGTAGCGTTCCTCGGTCATAAAGTTAGTAGAGTGGGAGTTGTAGTGGATCTAGCGAAGATAGTTGTGATACGGGAGTGGCCTGTGTTGTGTTCGGGTGCGGAAGTCCAGAGTTTTTTGGAGCTGGCCGGCTACTACAGGTGCTTCGTAGAAAACTTCTCGCGGATAGAGTTACCCCTCATGACTTTGACGAGGAAAGATCAAAAGTTGTTTGGACTATTGCATGCGCACAAGCTTTCGAGGAGCTGAAGAGACGGTTGACCACAGAGCCTATTCTATGTTCGTCGGTTGGGACAGAAGGTTTTGAGATCTTTAGTGATGCTTCGGGCAATGGTTTAGGTTGTGTCCTACTGCAGCATAGGAGAGTGATAGCGTATGGCTCGCGCCAACTAAGATGCATGAGAGAAATTATCCGGTCAATGACTTGGAGTTAGTGGCCATGATATTTGCTCTGAAGCTATGGAGGCATTTTCTATATGGTGTAAAGGTTGATATCTATATCAACCACAAGAGCCTGAAATACTTGTTGGATAAGAAGGATCTAAACGTGCGGCAGCGGATATGGATGGAGTTCCTGGGGGACTACACGTTAAAGATTCATTATGTGCCGAAGTAAGGCAACACAGTTGCGGACGCATTGAGTCGTAGGGCCCCTGTGTGGGCCAACTGGTTGTCGGTTCATAACGAGCAGTCAATTCGGGTTTTGGAGGCACTAGAAATCTCTTGTGTGGACAAGCAGACTAGTGCTGAAGCACAGCTGGACTGGATAGAGGTGCAGTGTGACCTGACTGATCGGGTTGGGCAGGCGCTAGAGTTGGATAACAGCTTGAAGCAAATCATGAATGAGTTATTGGATGGGTCAAAATCCCAATTTGATGTTGTTGATGGACTGTTGTGGAAGGACAGTCGTTTATGCGTTCCGAATGTGGGTAACCCACGGGTGGAATTGATGTATGAGGCTCATCATACCAAGTACTCGATTCACCCAGGGAGCACGAAGGTGTACCATGATTTGAAGAAGTTGTTCTGGTTGCCTGGACTTAAGAAGGGCGTGGCACCTTATGTGGCGAAGTGTAAGACGTGCGCCCTGGTGAGGGCAGAGTGCCAGAAGCCCGGAGGTCTCTTAAAGTCTTTGCCTATCCCGGAGTGAAGTTTGACGATATATCTATGGATTTTGTGCGTGGTTTGCCAATATCGCGAAGGGGAACGACGCCATCTGGGTGATCGTAGATCGTTTAACGAAGGTGTCGCACTTCATTCCGAATAGGAAGGTTGATTCGGTGGATGAATTGACAAAACTGTATGTGGATAACATTGTTCGACTACACGGTGTGCCCCGCAGCATCGTGAGAGACCGAGATGGAAGGTGCACATCCAATGACTGGAGACTGGTGCAGTAAATGTTGGGGACCAAGCTGAGTTTTAGCACGGCCTTTCATCTGCAGACGGATGGTCAGACCAAGAGAGTTAATAGGACAATGGAGGACATGCTTTGCATGTGCGTCCTGGGTTTTGGGAAGATCACCAATATTTGGTGGATTTTGCTTACTACAACAGCTACCAAGCGAGCATTCAAATGGCGCCCTTTGAGGCCCTTTATGGTAGAAAATGTCGCACGTCGTTGTCGTGGTTAGAAACGGGTGAGTCGAGGTTGTACAAAAAGCAAGAGGTGGAGAGCGCCACTTCATTGGTACGAACCATTCGAGAGCGTTTGCTGATCGCTCAGGATAGGCAAGCTAAATACTATAATGCCAAGCATCAGAATGTGGAGTTCGTTGTTGGCGACTAGGTGTATTTGAAGATAAAGTCGTTCAAGGGTGTCACTCGGTACGACGCTTGAAAAAGCTGAGCCCGAGGTACCTTGGACCATTTGAGATCCCGAAGCGGATTGGTGAAGTGGATTATCATCTGAAGCTATCGCTGGAATTGAGTGGTCTACACGATGTATTCCACATATCAGCGTTGCGGACTGCGGTGCAAGAGCCTTCGCAGGTGATCGTGGTTGATCAAGTACCAGTGGACAAAGTGTTGGCATAAAGGGTCAAGCCCGTTCGTATTGAGGACTCTGAAGTCAAGCGACTTCATAATAAGGAGATCAGGATGGTCAAGGTCCGTTGGGACAATTGCGGTCGGGAGGAGCTCTAGGTGAGGAGAATTCTTGAAAAATCCCAAACTCTTCACACAATCTTGTCATACTTTCAGATTGAAATTCAGTGCCATGGTCACTTCTGATTTTGACCACTGTACTGTCCAGTTCATTCTGAATTTGTCTGACAAAACTGTGTAAAACACTTGGGATTTCAGATTTCTGTCTTAGAAAGAACACCCAGGAATATCTAGAATAGTCATCTACAACCACAAAAGTGTAGACCTTCCTACCTAGACTATGAACTGGCATAGGACCAAAAAGATCCATATGTAAGAGATATAGACACCTCACTGAATCCATGTTTTCAAGGCTATGAAAGGAGGATTTTGTCTGCTTGCCCTTTTGACAAGCTGAACATATCCCTTCCTTTATACACTTAACTTGAGGACCATTCCTCACTAACTCTTTGCTAAAGAGTTGGCCAATTGTTTTGTAGTTAAGATGAGCCAGCCTCTTGTGCCATTTGACACAATGAGATGCTTTCTCATCAGCTACAAGAAAAATAGGAGAACCTTTGTTCTCACACTCAAAATCAAGACATTAAACATTTCTCTTTCTATATCCTATCAAAATGATCTTTTGATCACTTGACCTTTTGATATGACATCCATTCTTAACAAATGAAATGTCATATCCTAGATCACTCAGCTGACTTATGCTTATCAGGTTGTGTTTCAAACCTTTTACATAAGCCACTTGAGTGATGGTAATTTGGTTGGAAGAGATGTTACCAAATCCTTTGATGATTCCTCTTTCAGATCCACCAAAGATTATTTTAGGCCCATCTTTGATAGGTGAATACTCCTTCAGTAGCCCCTTTGTTGCAGTCATGTGCCTGGAACATCCACTGTCTAAGTAACATATGGGGGCATGACAACTTGGACTTTCCTGCAATACAGAATTACTTTCCCTTAGAACCCAAGTGAGTCTTAGGTCCTTGGTTCAAGTTAGCTTCCTTCATATCAAATCTACCAACAGCTCTTCTAACTGGTAGACTGTTGTTCTTCCTGACACTTATGTTATGCCAGTAGTCCAAGGAAAAATGGCTTGTCTTGCCATAGCACCATCATTCATACTTGTTGTATCTAGGTCTAGATACATTTTTGATAAGAGAATTTCTATTCTGTGCTGGTGTTGCTGCAGCTACACCCACTGGTTTCTTATAACCATGGGGTTTATGAACATGTGCTGACTTATTGGCATTAACATCCTTGTTATTCAGAATATCAGTCTTATTATGACCATGAATGTTTTTAAGATAATTTTTGTTAGAAGGCACTTGTACCTTTCTAAACATTACAGGAACTTTAAAATTTACTGGTTGGACTGGTGCTTTGCTTTTTCTCTTGAAATGGGCAGCCTGGTGTTACCTTTAAAGCCTATTCCTGCCTTACCCTTTTGAGCCACAAACTCATCTATTAAGGGTAAGATAGATTTTGGCTTGGAGTAACTAGCCAACAAATCTTTCGCCTTTTGAAGTCTTACTTCCAGACTTCTAATTAGATCATATTTATATGTGATTGTACCCATCTGAATAACAGTAATTGTTTTCAGCTTGGCAACCTCATTCATTTTCTGATCCAATTCTTTCTCTAAGCCAGATGCAGTCATCTTAAGATCTGTAATTCACTTAGCCTGAGTTTTGGCTAGGTTCTTGCTTTTATTTAGAGCCTGCAACAAGTCCCCATATTCATCTATCAACTGATGAATATCTCTTTCATATTCAGATCCATCCACATCACTTGATGCAGATGTATCTGACTCTGTGCCAGTACTACAAACTGAATTACTAGATAAACATTATACCTTACTTGGACCAGGCTGATCCTGGCACTTGTTGTCTTCTGATTCAGCCATCCGTCCCATGCACTGATGGTCTTCTTGTTCATAGATGGAGTTCAACAATTGCATAAACTCATCTTCTTCACTAGCTGCATACAGTCCAATGTATGCTTCTGCTTCAGATTCTGATTCTGAGGAGGATTGATCTGTAAGACTTTTCTCCTTCTTAGCAATAAAGGAGTTCTCCTTCTTGCCCTTTTGTTGAGTCTTCTTTCTGTCTGCTGACTCCTTCCTCTTTTCTGGACACTCAGCCACCACATGTCCTTGCCTATTGCAGCAATAGCAAACAATTTTTGATGTTGTAGCTTTGCTGGGCTTAGACCTGCTCTTTTCCTTTCTTGATGATTTTCTCTTTCGATAGTAGTCATCAACTGGCTGTGATGTGGAGGGCCTTGACTTCCACTGCTTCTTCTTCAAGAACCTTTGAAACATCCTTGTAAAGGCAGCAAAATCTGCATCTAAATCACTGCAATCTAAGTTCTGATTGTCTTAATTCTCTGAGATAACTTCAGCAACTTCCTTAGGAGGTGATGGAGATATCCTTCTATTCTTTCTAGTGGCTTCAACCTTGAAGGCCACAGACCTTTCTATATGCTCTCCTTTTGTATTTCTTTCTTCCTCCTTCCTAGCCATTAGTTGCATTTCATATGATAACAACTTTTCAAATAAGGTTGGAGGAGAAATGTATGCTAGTTTGGCCACTTCTCTAATGGCACAAATCTTGACATCCCAATCCTTTGTCAGGGATCTTAGGAATTTATCATTCAGCTCATATGTACTGAAGACCCTTCAATAGAACATTAGTTCATTTACTATCCTGTAGAATTTCTTGTAGCATTCAGATATGCTATCAGACTTCCCTTGTCTAAAACTCTCATATTCTTGATTGAGCATAGACTTTCTGTCTTGTCTAACTTCTTCAGAATCCTCCATGTAGACAATCAAAGTGTCCCACATTTCCTTGGAGGTTTTGCAGTGAATCAAATTTTTGAAAGTAGAATCATCTATGACACTCACTATGATATTCTGAGCTCTTTTATCCATAGTTGCCAGTATAATCTCATCCTTAGTCATTTCGGAAAAATCCTTGGGAGTTCTCTGATTTTCATCTAGAGCAGACACATTCATTGGGATATATGGACCTTTTTTACTGTGATATATATCCTTGGGTCAGAGGCCTCCATAAACAACCTAACCCTTTCTTTCTAGATTCCAAAAATCTCTTTCCAGCAGATAGGTAATTTCATTGACCCTAGTTACTTGTGATTCTCTCCAGAACCCATTTTCTTGATTCTTGATTCTGCCTTAGGGATCTAACTCAGACTGTTAAGTCCTTCTTTGAGAAACCTCCCTCTAATACCACTTGATAGTTTTACTTTCAAGATAACCTAAACACCTAGAGGGGGGGGTGTGTGTGAATATGTACTAATTCTTGTTTTAACTTAAAGCAGAATATAACTACAATGTTGTAATATAGAACAAAAAATTCTTGTAGAAAACTCAGCACACACAATCACAGATTCTACAGCTATACAATTCACAGATTGCACACAGAAATTATAGTTGTTCCCCAAGGTCTGGGTACATCCACTTTCCCCCTTCACCTATCTAGCAGTGTGCTAGATTCGGACTAACTTCTTCCTTTAACTAAGATCCTCAGATCCTACAGCTCAGAATCCAGAAGGATTCCTACAACTCAGAACCCTATAAGGTTCCTACAAATATCGCTAACAAGCCCTACCTCAGCCTTGCCACAAGGCCTACAACTCAGAGAATACCTTCTCCTACAACTCAGGCATAAACAACCCTACCACTCAGAGAACAAATCTCCTACACTCAGCCTTTATAAAAATAGGCTTACAACTCAGATCTATGAATAGATCCTACAAAATTTGATAAGGAATTTTTATACCTCTTACCCCTATTGAGAGAGAAGGGATAAGAACTTTCCTTGTATGCTTCTTGAAGAGGCTGATGGCTGAAATCAACTTGATCTTAGCTTTCTTCAAAGCTTCTTGAATCTGAACTTAGTTGGGTTGACTTCCTTTGAATATCACTGACTAACAGTTTTCTCCTTAGATTCCAAAAATAGATCTGAATCTTCTTGACAGAATAGTTCAGTATCTGCTTCTTGAGAGACCTGTGATTGTCTCCTTCTTGACTTCAAATAGTTGGAACTCTCTCTTTCCAAACCTCTTGAAAATACTTCTGAATTCTAGATTTAATTCAACTTTGACTGAATCTGAGTGGATGATCACTTCAGAATGTCTCCTTAGATTTTCTTTCAAAGATCTTCTTCTTTGTGACTTGTACTTTCTTGATCAGAGATCAATCTCTACTTGTGTTAGTGGTGACAATTAATTATATATATTTCCTTCTTATGAATCCATCTATTTATAGACTTCATCCATGGTAACCGTCTGATCCTGTTTATAACTAACTTCTGACAAGTCTGACAGCTTCAGTAAACCTGTTATAACTCACAGCTGTCAAGCCATCAAACAGATCTTGAGCCTTTGTCTTTGTCATCAAAGCCTCGAGTCTGTCTGTCATAAAGTGTCGAGACCATCTATCAATATGTGTCGAGACCATCTGTCAATATGTGTCGACACAAGTAACTTAAGTGTCGACACAGACTTTGGTGGTGTCGACATAGCTGCCTTGATGTCGACACAGCTTCTTGACACAGCTTCTTGAGAATGTGTCGACACTGATTATTTGTGTCGACACAAACACTTCACCATTCATCAGCAATCAACTTTGTCTAGACTCAGCTGTGTGTTGACACAAGTCCTGTGTTTCAACACAGTTGATGTAGATTCAGAACATAGCGTGTGTCGACACTGCCTCCAGGTGTCGACACAGTTGTTGTCGACTCTGCCTCTGTGTGTCGACACTGCCTCCCGGTGTCAACACAGTTGATGTCGACTAACTTTTTCTGTGTGTTGACACTGCCTCCCGGTGTCGACACAAATTCACTGAGGTGTCGACACAGCCATTTCCAAGTGTCGACACAATCTTATTGAAGTGTCGACAAAGCTTCCTCAGGTGTCGACACATGGACTTAGAAATTTTTCTTTGTATTTTAACACATTCTTAACCTGCACATATAAACTTAAAACAACATCAAATACACCTTGATTTATATCATTGAGCTAAGTTTGACTTGTCCAAATCAGGTACACATTTTCTAATGTACCTAACACAGGAGATTTAGACAGATTGTGCTGGAATGTCTTAGCAAGGTCCTGGAAGAGAAGAACAAAAAGACTCTTGATTTGTAAAAGTTGTTCTTCTTGCTTCTTCTTCAGAGCACTGACAGAATGAGAAAAACTGATGAAGATCTGCTTAAGAATGTTTTTAGGATGTTAGCAGGAATGATTTTCTGTCTTTCTCTGTGTGTCTTTCTCTGTAATGGAATCAACAACCTTCTTCTTTAAGTAGGATAAAAAAATTCCTGACTTGAATTTCAAAAACATTTCTTTAATTATTATGCAGGAATCGAGGAGAGAAAACGGCTACAATATCTGCAATAAATGATTTCCCCAACTGTCTTGGCATATAATACAATATAATAACTCTGTGAAAACCTGTAGTTAATGCTGCAATAGAAACGACTATAACCCTTGATAACATCAACATTAACTACTAGAAATATGATGCCATAAATAGCCTTGATAAAACAAGAATGAAATCTTCAAGATAGCTGCGCAATAAGGTAGTCGAACATAGATAAATAATCGCAGAGCTGAGAAAGAAGATCGTCGAGCTGAGACTGGAAATCGTCGATCTGAGTTCTGAGATCGTCAAGCTCAGCTCAGAGATTTTTCCTCTGCGATCCTCGATCGGAGATCGACGATCTTCGAGCCGAGTTCGACGAAATTCGAACTGATATCAAATCCATAGATTACTTTTGAGTCTTGGTCTTTGAAATGAAGTCCAATGCTGGTCTTTATGAGGTCTGCTCTACTAAGACTAACTTAGACCTAGACATTGACCCTGGCTATACAAGTGGGTCAAACAACCTAGGAGTGAACCTAGCCAAAATCAAATATGGGGTTTCAACAATCTCCCCCTATTTGGGTGAGGTCACTCAACATAAAGGAAACAACAAAAAGCAATACAGTGCTATAGATATCTGATATGGTATTGAAATAATCAACAAATATAGTATAGCATATAATTTACATATAATCCAGATAGAGCAATAACAACAGATAAACAATAAAGGGTTTAGAGAACTTAGGGTTTATCAAGAGGAGGAGCAGAAGTGGGTTTAGTAATATAATCTTCCTGGAAGGATCTTCTGCTTCTTTCTTTGTCATCTTCATATCTTGATCTCCTAGAGTCTTCTGAGATGCTGCTCTAGGCACAACTACCTTAGGATGAAGAGACATATACTCTAATGGATTGAATACTTTCTTGCTAACCTACAATCTGCCAAGCTCTTTCTCTCTATATGATGACATAGTTGTGAATTGAGAGGGATCCTGACCTTCTTTCCTGGCTATATTCATTTGAGATAGCCCAACAAATTCATTCAACCTTGCCATTCTGAAGTTGGGGTCAAGCTCAGGATCAAGAGGAGGAGAAGAAGATCTCTCTGAACTATCTTCCTGAACAGACTTTTGAGATGAAATTCTGAACTGAGTAGAATTAGCCTGGAAATTTGCTGACACTGGATTCTGCTGCTTTTGACTGGAGTACAAAGATCTGGGAGGAGGAACTTCACTAAGTTTTCCTTTAGGCTTTCCAGAAGATATAGGCCTTTGAGAAGAAGAATATTTGTCTGAAGATCTAGCTGGAGGCAGAGGATTTGAAGATCTATATTGCCTCTAATAGGTCTGGGTAATAGAAGTAGACCTTTGAGCTGCTAAACTAGAGGCTCCTGCTGCTGGAGGGGGAGGAGGAGGAGGAACTCTCCTGGACCTTTGAGGAGGAGGAGGAGAGTACCTTCTACTTTTCTTCCTAGCCTTCTGCTCATTCTTTGATAGCCACATCCATTGAGGCATACCTTGATAAGGAGTAATCTTCTGGAGTATGTAGTATGGATTGTCATTATGAGGATTTGGCTTTGAAACTGCCTTAGGTGGAGCTTTCCTTTTCTTAGGTACTTTCTTTTTGTTGTCATCAGAAACTAAATTATCTAATTGATCATCATCAGATGAGCCTTGGGGATTTTCATACAGTGCATCAATCTCTCTAATTACTTTCTTTGGAATTTCCTTATCAGCTGGAGGAGGGATAACTTCAGCATGGACTGCTTCGGTTTCCATAGCAATATCTTGAGCAAAGATATCATCAAGACTAGGAATGGGGCTATCATCCATAACATAGGATGGCCCAGGAGATCTTGACATCTGATCATCATACTTTTCTGCTGGAGGAACTACAAAACTTGCCTTTAGTTATCTGAGAACTTTAGGACTTATAGAAAGAGAGCGACACATAATAGCTAAAGAAAGTGGCTTAGGCCTTGGAAGACAATTGAGAAAATTTGTGCAGAAGGAACTCAATAACTCAAAGATATCTACTGAGGGATTGATGCAACACTCACCAACAGTCACAACTTTGGGAAGAGCTATTTCTTCTAAATCAGTATCAATATAAATAAGTTCAGTATACAATACTATCTGATTATCTATAGAGACATCTGTCTGCATACCTGTTGAAACTGCTGCTGCTGGAGAGATCAAAGGAGCTTCTTCATTGGATATCTCCCCCTGCCTGGCTACAGAGGCATCTGTAGCCAGGTGTAATAGCCCCATCCGTCGTATGACATATAACAGAAGGTCCAGCTAGAACCCGACGCCATATACCACGAATAGTCGGAAGGGTTACATAATAATACCAAATTCTCAACTACTCGCCTTAACACAGAGCATTCTAGCGGAAGCTTTTAAAAAGTTTAAGAGAACCCAAAATTGCATAACAACTGCATGAATGTCCACTATTCACCACATGAATGAAATATAACAAATACACAATAGAGTACTTGGCCTTATGGCCTTACAAATGTTCACTTAACTAAATTGTGTTTTACAGACATCGGCTCGCAAGCCGGCCACACATGAAAGAACTAAAATAACAGTTCGCTTTGGCCTTCGAGGGCCAGCACAATAGCTTGGGCTTCAGCCAGCTATTTGATACTCGGTTCCCCAGCATTTGCAAGCAACATTCCACCGCACGGTGGCAAACAAAGCAACGGTCAGCTAAAGCTGACCAAAATATAATGACCCCGCCCCTTATTCAGGATGGCGGTGCTCCTTCCCTGCATTTTATTAGCCCAGCTAAACAATTGAGTGAATAAGTATATTTAGCCACAGGTGTAGGCTCGCCCGACCAAACACCCTGTGCACTCAGGGCACATTCTCAGTGAATCTGGTCAATTCCGTGGCTTCACCACCATCCTCGGGATGGTAAACATCGTGAGCATTTTTAGTCTTTCTGACTGCAGTCCAAGACACCCGACTATGAATACGGCCAGTTCCACTTTAGGGCCTCTAGCACTGAACCGCACAGCCCAGGTCCGTTTCCACTTGCTCGTTTCTCACTCCGCCTAGTCACTTTAAGACATACGCGCGGGCCAAGCTTGTAACACCCCAGAAATCTCAAAAGCCAAAATTGGGATTCAGGTTGGCTGACACAGCCTGAGACACGGGTGTGTCTCAGGGCGTGTCAGGTGTACACGGCCTGGGATATGGGCGTGTCCCAAGGCGTGTTCTTCTCTGTCGATGTAGTCGACGATCATTGAGAGGTGACACGGCCTGGGACACGGGCATGTCCCAGGGCGTGTCATACCCAAGTAATTACCAGAATGACCCGAGGAGGACACGGCCTGGATGCCCGGCCGTATCTATCTTGACACGGCCGTGTTAAATGTGACACAGGCGTGTGGCCAACCCGTGCACTTCTCGGGATGTTCTGAGACTGTGTCGGATGGGTGAAACGCCCGAGATCACAGGCGTGTACGTGCCGACACGGGCGTGTCGGGGCTTGACACGGGCATGTTAGTGCCCGTGTACTGGTTCGAATTGAGGCGGTTGTGTGCCGCTTAAGGGACACAGCCTATGACACGGGCATGTCACAAGCCGTGTTCAGCCTAGGAAAATCAATTTCAGGGCTACTCTGATCCTTCCATTTCCTTTGACCAAGATCCTATGGCCTAGGCTGTTCCCTGGGCTGATAAGGCTAGGATTTGAGTTGAGAAAGCTCATTTGAGTTTCATCTTTCTCTTTATATAAATAAGGAGAGGGGAGAGCAAGGCGAGGAAGAAGAAGGGGAATCCGGCTGCCGGTGGTGCTACGGTTGTCCAAATCGCGAGCCGAGTTCGGATTTGCGAAGCCAAGGCTGCTGCGAAGACTTTCATCCGTTTGCTTTCTCTCCATGGCTCTGAAGCGAATTCCAAGGGTGAAGATTTCCTTATTGGACATGTGAAGTCCTTCTTTCCTGCATTTGCATAGGGAAAACCCTTCCTCGCGAGTGTGCGGTGGGTTGTGGCGTCCCTTGGGGTAGATATGTGAAGTCCCCCTTGTTAGAATCCGGAATCGGAGTACGGATCTATGCATGCTGTGTGAAGCCCATCTGGACATGCTGGTATGGATTGGTGATGCTTGTTTGCACATCGGAGAAGACTCCGTGATTATTGCTTGTATGCATGAAATCCGTGGTGGATGCCTGTGGCTTGGTACCGCAGGAAATACTGGAGGAAGTCAAGGAAATGGTGAGAGTTGGGTTCAACTCTTGTGGCCGTGAGTGCCATATGGTATGAAGTTTAGCCGTTAGGCTGCATAAGGATGAATGCCTTGGTGGCGAACGGGCAAGATGAAGCTGTACCCGCGTCAGTCAAGTTTGAGTCTGAGGATTTTGAGCAACGGGCAAGGTAGATCTGTACCCGCGTTATGGTTGTCTAACCTTGGGTGCTTAAGGCCCTGTTAGGATTACATAGCGAGAGTCGACGGCTTACATACCGATCAGACTAGAATGCTCAAATTGTACCGTCATGTCTGGGACCTCTGAACGGTGGTGGGACCCGGTGTTCCCGGTACACAAGAATGTGCCCTGAGTGCACGGAGCGTCGAGCCGTCGTGCCGGCATTTGTGATATGTATTGACTGTTCGGTCGTGCACGTCTTGCATTATTTATTATACATACTATTGCAAAAATGCTATGCAGGGATGGAATTCTGCTGCCCCATGCAAGGGGCAGGGTTGTTATAATTGGTCAGCTGAATGCTGACCGTTGCCTTGTTTGCCACCTCTTGGTGGGTTGGTTCTTGCAGGTGCAGGTGGTGCTGGTCTAAGCGGGACTTAGCGGGATGAAGCCCAAGCTGCGTTGCTGCCTTCGAAGGCTTTGTTTTGTTTCTTCTTGTTCATGGGTGGCCGGCCTGCGTGCCGATGTCTGTAAACCACACCTTTGTTAAGAGAAATTTGTAAGGCCTTAAGGCCAAATACTTTGGTTGTTTACATTCCTATGTTTTTAGTGGAAAGTTCTTATGTCGCTTGAGTTCAAGTTTTCAATCGTGAAGCTTCCGCTAGAATGCTCTGTGTTAGGATTCGTTGGGTTGTATGATATTATTAAGTAACGTATCCTCCAATTTGTGGACTATGGCGTGGGGCCCCGGCCGGACCCTCTATCATATTCTTCTTGACGGGTAGAGGTGTTATAATTTGGTATCAGATTGTTGGTCGATCTCTTCCGAATTTGCGGACGAATTCTTTTGAGGGGTGGTGGGCATGTGTCAGTGCTGTCGTTATAACACTTAACTTGAACTCAAGACTGTCCACTTAGGAATGCAAATACACTTGTTTGTTGAACCTGTGTATCTTTGCTGTTTTACTTGGTCGCTAAATTGTGTGTTTTACACATATAGGTGACTACAAGTGTTGCGGGTCAATCGAACCTCAACATTCTGTAGAAAGTGCGGCACCAGCTGAGGTTCCCACACCTCCTCCATCCGCTGAAATGGTACGTTTAATCACGGAAATGGTACTTGCAATGATGAATGCTCAGCAGGCTAGGCAGGCACGTCCTGCAGTGGTGACAACGCATGCTGGGGTACGGCAAGAACCGGCAGAAGTTGTAGTTGATCCGCGGGTAGCAGATCAATAATTGAAGCAATTCCTGAGCTTCAATCCTCCGCAATTTACTGGGGCTGGTTCGCCGACCCAAGCAGAGGATTGGCTTGCAAGGATCAAGAGGATCATTAAAGAGATCAAGGTTGAGGAGGGACAGAAGGTTATGTTGGCCACTTTCCTACTGGAAGGAGAGACTCGTTTATGGTGGGATGAGATTGAACTGCATCACTTGGCCGATATGCAACTTGCAGAGGTCTCGATGGACGAATTTTCTCGGTTGTTCTTGGCACAACATCTACCAATGCAACAAAGGATATCGATGGAAATGGAATTTCAACGGTTAACTCAAGGAGATCATAGTGTGGATGATTACCTACATGAGTTCACACGTTTGGGACGATATACGGGTACAATCATCGCCAAAGAAGAGCATAAGACTAGTAGGTTTTATGCGGGACTGCGAGATAAGTTTCGGTATTTGCTCTCGAGTTCTGTGAGTCAGGGATTTCAAGCCTTAGTCTCTACGACTCGGTTTTTAGAGACGGACATAAAAAGGGGGCAAGCAAAGGGGACCTTGGTTGTGACAAAGCCAGAGTTCAAGCCGCCGCGTCCGGAGAAGTTTGGGTACCATAAGATATGGGGAAAGTAGTCCAAGTCTACTGGACAAGCTCCTTCTGCGATTGTGACAGAGACATCTGGGTATGGATCTTGTGCTTGTTTTATGTGCGGGAAGTTGGGACACTTCGCACGTGATTGCCGAGTTGGTCCTCCAAAGGGTAATAAGAAGACGGGAGCGTCTTATGCGGAGAAAGGGAAGGCTGTGGCGGAGTCTTCTGCCTCGCACGCGTAGCCCAGGGTCTTCAACCTTGGACAACACGAGGCCATTAAGCAGGCTGATGTTGTCACAGGTGCGCGCAATTTTTAATGTTATTTTATACTGTGTGCTGTGCTTGTTTGATTGTGGTGTTATATGTTTTGTCCTTATACGAGAGTATCCGATGCGAGCACTGTTTGATATAGGTGCTTCCCATTCGTTTCTGTCTGAAGATTTCTTCTTTCGTATCGGGGTACCTATCCGGACACTCATAGACAGTGTAAAGGTGTTGTTACCTAATAGATGTTTGATGTGCATGGATAAATCTTGCAGTCTTGAGGTCAAGATAGGGAGTCGGGAGTTCAAAGCAGAAACACTAGTATTGCCGATCAAGGAATTTGGTATAATCTTTGGTATGGACTGGATTTCAGAGAAGCGTGCCTGTATAGATTGCACTTCAAAAGAGGTCACACTCGGGCAGAATACCGAACAAGAGACCAAGTTCATTGGTATACAAGGGATGAGTGGGATGTTGTTATCTGCTCTCCAAGTCATTAAGGCAGTTCGGAAGGGTGTAGAGTTATTCTTCAAACTTATAGAGGCGGTGGCGCCGAAGGCCAGTGTGAGTGAAGTGCCGATTGTGTTGGAGTATGCTGATGTGTTTCCAAAGGACCTTCCTGGGTTACCTCCCCAAAGAGAAATCGACTTCACTATCGAGCTGGTGCCAGGTGCAAAGCCTGTGGCCCGTTCGCCGTATCGGGTAGCACCAAAAGAGATGGCCGAACTGAAAGTTCAGTTGCAAGAGCTATTGGAGCAGGGATACATACGCCGAAGTATATCACCTTGGAGCACGCCTGTTCTTTTTGTGAAAAAGAAAGACGGTAGTTTGCGGCTGTGTATTGATTATCGTGAACTGAATAAGTTGATAGAGAAAAACAAGTATCTGATTCCACGGATCGATGACTTTTTTGATCAGCTAGCGGGCTCAACCGTCTATTCCAAGTTGAATTTGAAATCCAGGTATTACCAATTGCAGATTAGGGAAGGTGACATTCCCAAGACAGCGTTTGGCACACGCTACGGTCATTATGAGTTCACAGTGATGCCGTTCGGCTTATGTAATGCGCCTTCGGTATTAAAGGATCTCATGCATCGAACATTCCACGAATACTTGGATCTGTTTGTGATCATGTTCATTGATGATATCCTCGTGTACTCACAGTCGGAGGAAGATCATGCAAACTATTTGCGGTTGGTATTGCACACCTTGCGGAGGAATAAACTGTATGCCAAGTTCTCTAAGTGTGAGTTCCTGCTCTTGTCGGTGGCTTTTCTGGGCCATGTGGTAAGTGGAGAGGGCATAGCAGTGGATCCGACAAAGATAAGTGCCATTCGTGATTGGCCAGTGATGTCTTCGGTGGCCGAAGTCAGGAGTTTTATTGGACTGGCATGCTACTATAGACGATTTGTGGAGAACTTCTTCCGGATTGATTTGCCTTTTACTACGTTGACGAGAAAAGATCAGAAGTTTGTTTGGACGCCGGAGTGCGCCCGAGCTTTTGAGGAACTAAAGAGTCGTTTGACCACGGCGCCTGTTTTGACGCCGCCAAGTGGTACAGATGGTTTTGAGATATACAGCGATGCGTCAAGGAGTGGCTTAGGCTGCGTTCTCTTGCAGTTTGGCAAGGTGATCGCATATGGCTCACGTCAATTGAAAGTGCATGAACGTAATTACCCCGTACACGACTTGGAGTTGGTGGCGGTGATCTTTTCGCTAAAGTTGTGGCGGCACTATCTTTATGGCGTGAGGGTAGATATTTATACAGATCATAAAAGCCTAAAGTATCTGCTTGATCAAAAGGATTTGAATATGCGTCAAAGGAGGTGGATGGAATTCCTAGGGGATTATACCTTTGACATTTACTATATTCCCGGAAAGGGAAATATGGTCGTTGATGCCTTGAGTCATCGGACTCCGGTGCGGGCAAGTTGGTTGCGGATACATGACGAGCGTCTAATCCAGGAGTTGGAAGCATTGAAGATATCTTGTGTTGAGAGGGATTCTTCGGCCAATGCACGCTTGAACTGGATGGAGGTTCTATATGACCTTGCAGACAGAGTTCGGCGGGCAATGGAGTTGGATGAAAGTCTCCAACGCTATGCAAAGGAAGGGTCTGGTGACCAATTCTCCTGGGATGACGGTTTAGTACGGAAGGATGGCCGATTGTGCGTCCCTTGTGCGGGTAAATTGAGAGAAGAATTGTTATACGAAGCGCACTTTACAAAGTACTCAATTCACCCTGGGAGCACAAAAATGTACAAGGACATGAAGAAATTATTCTGGTGGCCCGGTTTAAAGGACATAGCCGAGTATGTGGCTAAGTGTCGTACTTGTGCTTTGGTAAAGGCAGAATGTCAACGGCCGAGTGGTTTCCTGATAGCGTTGCCGGTTCTGTAGTGGAAGTTTGAGGATATTTCTATGGATTTTGTGCACGGATTGCCGAGATCTCAACGCGGAAATGACTCAATCTGGGTGATTGTAGACCGGTTGACAAAGGTGGCTAACTTTCTACCGAACAAGCGGGACGATTCTGTGGAAATGTTGGCAAAGCTCTATGTGGAGCAGATTGTTCGTTTTCACGGTGTTCCCTGAAGCATTGTCATTGACGGTGATGGGCGATTTACTTCAAAGTGATTGGAGGCTAATTCATCAGCTGTTGGGCACGAAGTTAGCATTCAGTACGGCCTTTCATCCGCAAACGGATGGCCAAACTGAACGAACTAACAGGACAATGGAGGATATGCTCCGTATGTGTGCCCTAGACTTCGGTAAGAAATGGAAAAATCATCTTGTTATGGTGGAATTTGCCTATAATAATAGCTACCAAGCGAGCATCGACATGGCACCGTTTGAAGCTCTGTATGGTCGCAAGTGCCGTACACCGCTAGCTTGGGCAGAAACTGGCGAGTCCAAACCATTGGGACAAAAGGACGTCGAGGATGCTAACTCAACAATACGCTCTATTCGAGAGAGGCTACTAATAGCCCAGGATCAGCAAGCCAAGTATTACAATGTTAAGCACCGGAACGTGGAGTTCGCGGTGGGTGACTGGGTCTATTTAAAGATTAAACCCTTCAAAGGCATATCTCGGATTTGGCGGTTGAAAAAGCTAAGTCCGCGATACCTTGGTCTGTTTGAAGTGGTGGTGCGAATTGGGGAAGCTACCTATTGGCTAGCTCTTTAATCAAAATTGGGTGGACTGTATGATGTGTTCCACATCTCAGTACTATAAAAAGCAATCAAGGATCCAGCTCAAGTGATTGAGAATGATCGGGTGCCGGTTGAGTATGGGCTAACGACAAAGGTGAGGCCCATTCAGATCGAGGATTGAGCCGAGAAACAGTTGCGGAACAAAACGATCGGGATGGTCAAAGTCTGGTGGGACAATTGTGGCCGAGAAGAACTAACTTGGGAGCGAGAGCAGACCATGCGAGCCGAGTTTCCCGAGTTATTTTCGTAACCTGTTGGCTCGTTTGTATTTGTGATAGAAACATATATGTCTCATTATCATATATTGTGTTATGTTTTTATCTCCCTACTGTCTTAAAATTTCGGGACGAAATTTTATTAAGGAGGGGAGGATTGTAACACCCTAGAAATCTCAAAAGACAAAATTGGGATTCAGGTTGGCTGACACGGCCTGAGACACGGGAGTGTATCAGGGCGTGTCAGGTGTACATGGCCTGGGACACGGGCGTGTCCGAGGGCGTGTTCTTCTCTGTCGACGTAGTCGATGATCGTTGAGTCGATGATCGTTGAGAGGTGACATGGCCTGGGACACGGGCGTGTCCCAGGGCATGTCATACCCATGTAATTGCCAAAATGACCAGAGGAGGACACGACCTGGATGCCCAGCCGTGTCTATCTTGACACGGCCGTGAAGAATGTGACACGGCCGTGAAGAATGTGACACGGGCGTGTGGCCAACCCCTGCACTTCTCGGGATGTTCTAAGACTGTGTCGGATCGGGGACACGCCCAGGATCACGGGCGTGTACATGCCGACACGGGCATGTCGGGGCTTGACACGGGCGTGTCAGAGCCCGTGTACTGGTCCGACTTGAGTCAATTGTGTGCCGCTTAAGGGATAAAGCCTGTGACACGGGCGTGTCACAAGCCGTGTTTGGCCTAGGAAAATCAATTTCAGGGCTAATCTGAGCCTTCCATTTCCTTTGACCAAGATCCAATGGCCTAGGTTGTTCCTTGGGCTGATAAGGCCGGGATTTGAGTTGAGAAAGCTCATTTGAGTTTCATCTTTCTCTTTCTACAAAGAAGAGAGAGGGGAGAGCAAGGTGAGGAAGAAGAAGGGGAATCCGGCTGCCAGTGGTGCTACGGTGGTCCAAATCGCGAGCCGAGTTCGGATTTGCGAAGCCAAGGCTGCTGCGAAGACTTTCATCCGTTTGCTTTCTCTCCATGGCTCCGAAGCGAATTCCAAGGGTGAAGATTTCCTTATTGGACTTGTGAAGTCCTTCTTTCCTGCATTTGCATAAGGAAAACCCTTCCTCGCGAGTGTGCGGTGGGTTGTGGCATCCCTTGGGGTAGATATGTGAAGTCCCCCTTGTTAGAATCCGGAATTGGAGTACGGATCTAGGCATGCTGTGTGAAGCCCATCTGGACATACTGGTATGGATTGGTGATGCTTGTTTGCATATCGGAGAAGACTCCGTGATTATTGCTTGTATGCATGAAATCCGTGGTGGATGCCTGTGGCTTGGTACCGCAGGAAATACTGGAGGAAGTCAAGGAAATGGTGAGAGTTGGGTTCAACTCTTGTGGCCGTGAGTGCCATATGGTATGAAGTTGAGCCGTTAGGCTGCATAAGGATGAATGCCTTGGTGGCGGATGGGCAAGGTGAAGCTGTACCCGCATAAGTCCAGTCTTTAGTCTGACGATTTTAAGCAACGGGCAAGGTGGATCTGTACCCGCGTTATGGTTGTCTAACCTTGGGTGCTTAAGGCCCTGTTAGGATCACATAGCGAGAGTCGATGGCTTGCGTGCCGATCAGACTTGAATGCTCAAATTAGACCGTCATGTCTGGGACCTTTGAACGGTGGTGGGACCCGGTGTTCCCGGTACACCAGAATGTGCCCTGAGTGCACGGAGTGTCGGGCCATCGTGCCGGCGTTTGTGATATGTATTGACTGTGCGGTCGTGCACGTCTTGCATTTTTTGTTATACATACTATTGCAAAAATACTATGCAGGGATGGAATTCCGCTGCCCCGTGCCAGGGGCAGGGTTGTTATAATTGGTCAGCTGAATGCTGACCGTTGCCCTGTTTGCCACCGCTTGGTGGGTTGGTTCTTGCAGGTGCAGGTGGTGCTGGTCCGAGCGGGACTTAGCGGGCTGAAGCCCAAGCTGCGTTGCTGCCTTCGAAGGCTTTGTTTTGTTTATTCTTGTTCATGTGTGGCCGGCCTGTGTGCCGATGTCTGTAAACCATACCTTTGTTAAGAGAAATTTGTAAGGCCTTAAGGCCAAATACTTTGGTTGTTTACATTCCTATGTTTTTAGTAGACAGTTCTTGTGTTGCTTGAGTTCAAGGTTTCAACCGTAAAGCTTCCGCTAGAATGCTTTGTGTTAGGATTCGTTGGGTTGTATGATATAATTTAGTAGTGTCTCCGCCTGTTTGTGGACTATGGTATGGGGCCCCGGCCGGACCCTCTATCATATTTTTCTTGACGGGTAGAGGTGTTACAAAGCTTCACCCGGATCCTAATTCATTTCCAAACATCACATAACCCAGTTATGTTCAAGGCTAGCTCCCCGGCCGCCAAGTTAGCAGAATTACGTTTCCGCCCAGTTTTCCGGGTGCGCTTTGGAGTTAATCCCCAAGGATCCCTGCTGCAATCTACCGCGTAGAAACCCGAAAACAATCAAAGGCACAGAGTCTTCTCCAGCTACTCATGTAATACAACATCACCGATCTAGACCAACTCGTCTGGGTAGGCTTCACACACCATGCCTATGTCCGTACTACGATTCTAGACTCTAAACAAGGGGGACTTTACATATCTACCCCAAGGAACACCGCAAACTCACCGCACACTCACGTGAGAGGGTTTTCCTATGCAAAGGAAGAAGAGCTTCACATGCTCAAGTTGAGAATCGTTATCCTTGAAGTCCGCTTTGGCGTCATGAGAAACTAGCCGGATGGAAGGCTTCGCAAGGGAATCCTCTCCACAGATCTGGTCTCGGTTCTCGATTTGGTGCTCCGATGCTCCGCCAGCGGCCGGATTCCTCCCTTCCTTCTTCCTTGCTCTCTTCTCTCTCTAACTTCTTAGAAAGAGTGAATTTAGGAGGAAAATGGCGGATTAATCCTCTATTCCCGAACTTAACACGGCATGATCTCCTCTGGGCCAATAGATCGTATTTAAAGAAAACGAACGGCTCATATTAGCCTAAAATTTCTTAATCCTAGGCCGAACACGGTTTTGCACATGGCCGTTTCCCAGGCCGTGTGCCTCGATCCAGCCACGAATATCGAGCACTTAAAAGAACACGGGTTGGGACACGCCCGTGTCCCAACCTGACATGCCCGTGTCCGGTCCTCGACACGCCCGTGACTAGGGGCCGTGTCGCAAATAATCGTCATGCCAACCGTCACGTCCCATAGTGGACACAGGTGGCGACACGCCCGTGTTAGAGTTGACACGCCCGTATAAATTAGCACATGCCCGTGTTCCGGGCCGTGTCCCTCAGTCAACACAGGACCAAACGTTTTAGAGAAGTACACGGCCATGTGACACACCCGTGTCCCATACCGTGTGCCTGACACGCCCTGGGACACGCCCGTGTCCCAGGCCGTGTTCGAGCACTCAATGCTCGTCGACCTCAACTTGACGACCCGATAACGATACGGCCATGTGACACGCCCGTATCACCGACCGTGTTCACCCTACAAAGACCCGAACTTGGTTCAAACACTGCCCGTTTCACTTTTGAGTTTCGGTGAGTTACAAATCTCCCCCCTTAAAGAATTTCATCCACGAAATTATGTAAAGGTATACAAAACAATTTAAATATTACCTGAGTCAAAAAATTCGGGGTATTCTTCCATCATAGTCTGCTCTCGCTCCCAAGAAGGCTCCTCACGTCCACAGTTATCCAAACGGACCTTAACCATTTGAATTTCCTTATTGTAGAGCCGTTTGACTTCAAAGTCTTCAATGCGAACTGGTTTGACCTTTGTCGTCAACCCATTATCAATCGGCACTTGATCGACCGTAATGACCTTCGAAGGCTCTTGTACCACCTTACGCAATACCGATACGTAGAATACATCGTGTAGCCCACTCAACTCCACTGACAACTTCAATCGATACGCTGCTTCACCAATCCGCTCCAGGATCTCAAACGGTCCAAGGTATCTCGGACTCAACTTCTTCAAGCGTCGAATCCGCGAGACACCCTTGAACGGCTTGATTTTCAAATACACCCATTCGCCAACACTGAAGTCCACATTCCTATTCTTAGAACTATAGTATTTTGCTTGCCTGTCCTGAGCGATCTTTAACCGTTCCTGAATCGTACGTACCATTAAAATGGCGTCTTCCACTGCCTGACGTTTGTATAACTTTGAATCGCCTGTCTCCAACCAAGACAACGACGTGCGACACCTTCTCCCATACAGGGTCTCGAAAGATGCCATTCTAATACTCGCTTTGAAACTGTTATTGTATGCAAACTCTACCATGTACAGGTGATCTTCCCACTATTTTTCGAAATCCAAGACGCACATGCGGAGCATGTCCTCCATCGTCCTGTTGACTTTTTCAGTTTGACCATCCGTCTGTGGATGAAAGGCTGTGCTGTAACTCAGCTTAGTTCCCAACAACTTATGCACCAGACTCCAGTCATTTGACGTGAAGCGTCCGTCTCGGTCACTAACAATACTGCGGGGCACACCATGTAACCGTACAATATTATCCACATAGAGTTTGGCTAACTTTTCCACCGGATCTTCCTTCCTATTCGGGTTGGAGTGCGACATTTTTGTCAATCTATCTATGACCACCCAGATGGCGTAGTTTCCCTTCTGCAACCTTGGAAAACCATGCACAAAATCCATGGAAATGTTGTCGAACTTCCATTCCAGGATAGGCAAGGACTTCAAGAATCCTCTAGGCTTCTGGTACTCCGCCTTCACCAAGGATCAAGTTTGGCACTTCGCCACATAAAGTGTTATATCCTTCTTCAACCCTGGCCACCAAAACAACTTCTTCATGTGTAACATTCCATTTTTGGCTAGACCCCTAGGAGTCGATCTGTCGTGACAGAACCCTAGGAAGCCCAAAAATTGAAGTCCGTCGACCAAGACTTCGAGTCACGGGTTGGTCACACCCGTGACCGACATGTCATGCCCGTGACCAGGGCGTGACCCCTTCGACGATCGTCGATCTAAGTGAGATGATCGTCGAGCGCAGAATTTGCAACCCGGGCCTATCACGCCTGTGACATATGTGTCACGCCCGTGACCTAGGGCAGGAACCCCTTCGATGATCATCGATCTCAGTGAGACGATCGTCGAGCAAAAAATTTGTATAATGGCCCTGTCACGCCCGTTACTTAGGTGTCACGCCCGTGACCTAGGGCGTGACCCCCTTCGATGATCATCGATCTCAGCGAGACAATCGTCAAGCGCAGAATTTGCATTATGGCCCTGTCACGCCCGTGACCCATGTGTCACGCCCGTGACCTAGGGCCTGACCACCCTTCGACGATCGTCGATCTCAGGACGACGATCGTTGAACTCAAAATTTGCCACCCGGGCCTGTCACGCCCGTGACCTACGTGTCACGCCCGTGATAAAAGCTAAAACGTCAGCCAGGCTGGAAATTTCTGTAACCTAAGTCATAATCAATTCTTATTATGGGAATTTACAATAGGACTATTTTTGGGCAGTTTCTTTATCTAATTACTTAGTAATATGAGAGAGTGTGGTCCAATAGGAAATCGCCACCTGGTAAACGCCTCTCCTTATTCCAGCGTTTCTTTTTCTCCACCATAACCGATGTGAGAAGTAGCGAACAAAAGACTAAAGTAGTGAACAAACGATTAGAAAACAAGCCGGAACTTTGAATAATCTAAATTTTATTATCCAAAAAGATAAAGATATCATTTATAAAGGTACGGCCTTCCTTTTATAGAATGGAGGAGAGAGGATAGAATACAAACTAACAATGTGGGACTAAAGCTATACATCAGATCTGGGCGGCTAGAACAACAGACCGGAACAGGCCGCGCAGTTAGACAATGTTCTAACCGCTCGGCAATACCAGAAGCAAGAGAGAGATGCAGTATGTAACGACCCCATCCGTTACATGACGTATAGTAGAAGGTCCGGCCGGGGCCCCACACTATATGCCACAAACAGACGGTGAGGTCACAGGATAATACCAAACCATACACGAATCCTAACTCAAAGCATTCTAGCGGATGTTTTAAGGTGAAAATTGAACTCTAACCAGAAATGTCCAATATATATAAACCACAGTTATATATACAACCACGGAATGTACAACAAAGGTTTGGCCTTAAGGCCTTACAGTTCCTCTTTCCATCAACATGGATTACAAACCTCGGCGCGCAGGCCGGCCATACATGAGGAAAAACAAAACAAACAAAATCATTTGCTCAGCCTTCAAGGGCTAGCCGCCGCAGCAGCAACAACAGCAGTAGGGCTCCAGCCCTTCATTTACCACTTGGCTCTCCAGCACCTGCATAGGGACAATCCACCCAAACGGTGGCAAATAAGGCAACAGTCAGCATTCAGCTGACCCAATTATAACAATCCTACCCCTTTCTCGGGGCAGTCGCATTCTTTCCCTGCACAGCATGGTATCAACAATAGCAACTATGTGCGCGCAGGCACATTCAAGCCATCACAACCATCGGCCACACGGCCCGACAGTCCGTGCACTCAGGGCACATTCTTGGTGTACCGGAATACCAGGGTCAACACCACCGTCTACACGGTATTTGAGCATTCTAGTCTTTTCGGCGCGCGGGCCTAAGACTCTCATTAGGCGCTCCAACAAAACCCATAACCAGGCTTCCAAGTCGGACGGACCTAATGCAGGTACGGATCAGCCAACCCCCGTTGCTCAAGTCGCCGTGTCACCTCGAATACGGAAGTATCCATGGCAATTTATAGGCGCAGGTCGGTTTCACCTTTCCTGTTCGTCAATCTGCCTTTTCATCGAGTTACATCCCAACGGCTCAACCGCACACAAAGTGGCAACGCACTACCACAAGAGTTGCATCCAACCCTCTTCATTTCCTGGACTTCATCCAGTACTTCCTGCTGCACCAAGCAACAGGTAGGCAAAAGGCAACACAAGCCATAATCACGGAGCCTTCTCCGATATGCAAACAAGCATCACCAATCCAGACTAGCATGTCCAGATGGGCTTCACACAGCATGCCTAGATCCGTACTCCAATTCCGGACTCTAACTAGGGGGACTTCAAATATCTACCCCAAGGGACACCACAACCCACCGCACACTCGCGGGGAAGGGTTTTCCCTATGCAATGCAGAAAAGAAGGACTTCACATGTCCAAGAAGGGAGATCGTTACCCTTCTCGATCTCTTGGGAGCCATCGAAAACTAGCCGGGGAGAAAGAACCGCAGTAGCTTTGCCTTCACAACGCTGGCCTCGGATCACGAATCGGACCACGGGAGCTCCGCCGGTGGCTTGATCTCCTCCTCCTTCTTCTTCCTCCTCTCTCTTTCTCTCTTCCTTAGCTAAGTGAAGAATGACTCAAGTCTCTGCTGCCTTAAACCAGCCAGGAATCATCTGAGCCTTTGGATCCAAAGAGATAAAATGAACGGCCACGATTTTCCCAAAAACACACTTTTTTGGCTGACACGGCCTGTGACACGCCCGTGTCACAGGCCGTGTACCCTTAAGCGGCACACGCGGTATTCGTACCGACTGAATTTTACTAGAATACGGGCATCGACACGCCCGTGTCGAACCTGACACGCCCGTGTCAGTCATGAGACACGCCCGTGTCCCCCTGCTTCATCGAGCTCCAAACTCAACCAGCAGTACACGGGTAGGCACACGGCATTGGACACGCCCGTGTCAAATCTGACACGGCCGTGTTCAAGGCTTGGTTCCGGGCCGTGTAATCTTCTGACTCAAAACGCCTATTATTTGCGTGACACGCCCTGGGACACGCCCGTGTCCCAGGCCGTGTACCCCCGACACGCCCTGGGACACGCCCGTGTCCCAGGCCGTGTAAACCAACCTGCACCTCAAATCCATTTTTGAGACTTTTTGGGGTGTTACAATCCTCCCCCCTTAACAAAATTTCGTCCCGAAATTTGCATGGTAAGGAAATAAGCAAAAACAATGCTATAACTTGATAACTCTGTTATAACACAAGTTACACGGTCTACAGTTTATACAAACAGTTCGGGAAATTCAGCTCGCATGGTCTGCTCTCGCTCCCATGTTAGCTCTTCACGGCCACAATTGTCCCATCGGACTTTGACCATCCCGATCACTTTGTTCCGCAACTGTTTCTCGGCTTGATCCTCGATCCGAATGGGTCGAACCCTCGTCGTTAGCCCATACTCGACCGGTACCCGATCATTCTCCACTACTTGAGCTGGATCCTTGACAGCCTTACGAAGTACTGAGATGTGAAATACATCATGTAATCCACCCAAGTCTGCTGAAAGTGCTAGTCGATAAGCAGCTTCCCCAACTCGCTCCACCACCTCAAATGGACCAAGATACCTCGGACTTAACTTTTCAAACGCCGAATCCAGGACACGCCTTTGAAGGGTTTGATCTTCAAATATACCCAATCACCCACCGCGAACTCCACGTTCCGATGTTTGGCATTGTAGTACTTTGCTTGACGATCTTGGGCTATCAATAGCCTCTCCCGAATAGAGCGTATAAGCGAGGTAGCTTCTTCGACTTCCTTTTTCCCACTCAGCTTAGATTCGCCTGCTTCTGCCCAAGCTAACGGTGTACGGCATTTACGACCATATAATGCCTCAAATGGCGCCATACCGATGCTCGCTTGGTAGCTATTATTATAGGCAAATTCGACAAGAAATATATAATCTTCCCATCTCTTACCAAAGTCTAGGGCGCACATGCAGAGCATGTCCTCCATCGTCCTGTTGGTTCGTTCAGTCTGGCCATACGTTTGGGGATGAAAGGCCGTACTAAACGCTAACTTTGTACCCAACATTTGATGAACTAGCCGCCAATCATTCGATGTGAACCGCCCATCACGGTCACTGACGATTCTCCGAGGAACACCGTGCAGTCGAACAACCTGCTCCACATAAAGCTTGGCCAAGGTTTCCACTGAATCGTCTCTTCTGTTTGGAAGGAAGTGCGCCACTTTTGTCAACCGGTCCACAATCACCCAGATTGAATCATGACCGCGTTGAGATCTCAGCAACCCGTGCACGAAATCCATCGAAATGTCATCGAACTTCCACTCCGGAATAGGTAACGACTTCAGGAAACCACCAGGATTCTGGCATTCCGCTTTCACCAATGCACAAGTATGGCATTCCGCCACATAACGTGCTACATCTTTCTTTAGTCCGGGCCACCAGAACAGCTTCTTCAGATCTCTGTACATCTTTGTGCTCCCTGGGTGAACTGAGTACTTTGCAAAGTGAGCTTCGTACATCAACTCTTCCCTCAATTTACCCACACTCGGGACGCACACTCGACCATTTCTTTGTAACAAACCATTATCCCAAGAAAATTGGTCATCCGGCCCATCTTTAACATAGCGCTGGAGACTTTCATCAAGCTCCGTTGCTCGCCGAACTCTGTCCGTAAGGTCATATTGCACCTCCGTCCAGTTCAAGCATGCATCGGTCGACGAACCCTTGTCAACACAAGATATCTCCAAGTCTTCCAATTCCTGTATTAAACGCTGATCATGCCTCTGCAACCAGCTTGCCCATACCGGAGTCTTCCGACTCAACGCATCAGCGACCACATTTCCCTTCCCGGAAGTATAGTGAATCTCGAAGGTGTAGTCCCCAAGGAACTCCATCCATCTTTGTTGTCGCATATTCAGATCCTTCTGATCCAACAAGTACTTTAGGCTTTTGTGATCTGTATAGATATCCACTTTAACGCCATAAAGATAGTGCCGCCACAACTTGAGCGCAAAGATTACCGCCGCCAACTCCAAATCATGGACGGGGTAATTCCGCTCATGCAGTTTCAACTGGCGCGAACCATAGGCAATCACTTTACCAAACTGCAGAAGAACGCAGCCTAAGCCGCTCCCGGAAGCATCACTATAGATCTCATACCCATCTGTACCACATGGCGATGTCAACACAGGCGCCGTGGTCAAACGACTCTTCAAGTCTTCAAAAGCTCGCGCGCACTCCGGCGTCTAAATGAACCTTTGATCTTTTCTCGTCAGCATGGTCAGAGGTAAAGCAATTCGTGAGAAGTTTTACACAAACCGTCTATAGTAGCCCGCAAGTCCAAGGAAGCTCCTGACCTCGGCCACTGAAGACATCACTGGACAATCTCGAATGGCACTTATCTTCAACGGATCCACCGCGATACCTTCTCCACTTACCACATGGCCTAAAAAGGCTACTGAAGAGAGCCAGAACTCACACTTTGAGAACTTGGCATAAAGCTTATTCCTCCGCAGGGTATGCAAGACCAACCGCAAATGGTTTGCATGATCCTCTTCCGACTGAGAGTATACTAAGATATCATCGATAAACACAATCACGAACAAATCCAAGTACTCTCGGAACGTTCGATGCATTAGGTCCATAAATACCGAAGGCGCATTACATAGGCCAAACGACATTACTGTGAACTCATAATGACTGTAGCGTGTTCCAAACGCCGTCTTGGGAATGTCACCTTCCCGAATTCTCAGCTGATAATATCCCGATTTCAAATCCAACTTGGAATAGACCGTTGATCCTGCCAATTGATCAAATAGGTCATCAATCCGTGGAATCGGATATTTGTTTTTCTCCGTCAGCTTATTCAATTCGCAGTAGTCAAAACATAACCGCAAACTACCGTCTTTCTTTTTCACAAATAGAACAGGCGCGCTCCAAGGTGACATACTTGGGCGTATGTATCCCTGCTCCAACAACTCTTGCAATTGGACTTTCAACTCAGCCATCTCCTTTGGCGCGACGCGATATGGTGAGCGGGCCACAGGTTTAGCACCTGGCACCAACTCAATAGAGAAGTCAATCTCCCGCTGGGGTGGTAACCCAGGAAGATTTTTAGGAAATACATCGGCAAACTATGACACAACCAGAACTTCACCGACACTGGCCTTTGGCTCAACAGCTTGAATTAGCGTGAAGAATAACTCCGCGCCCTTCCGAACAGCATTGACGACTTGGAGCGCAGACAACAGAGTCCCGCCAACTCCTCGCATACCAGCGAACTTCGTCACAAGTCCGGTATTCTGGCCCAGTATAATCTCCTTGGAGTTGCAATCAATAAAGGCACGCTGCTCCGAGAGCCAGTCCATACCAAAGATCACATCAAACTCCGATAACGGTAGCACAGCTGCACTCAGACCGAAATCCCGACTTCCTATTTGAACATCCACATCGCAAGCCCTATCCGCAAGCATCACACAGCCATTCGGCAATAGCACCCTTGTACTATCAACCGTCACATGACTCAGCACCCCAATTCGAGATACGAAGTCCTCAGACAGAAAAGAATGCGAAGCACCCGTATCAAACAGGGCTCTCGCCAGATTATTCCGAATCAGGACAAAGCCTGCAGCATACACATCATGCACAAGCTATACATAACCACAAACAATAGCACATAAGCAAGTAAGCTAATCACTCGTACCTGTGACGACGTCACTTTGCTTAATCGCTTCCTGTTGGACAAGCTGATAGATTCGGGGCTGCGCCTGGGACGCAGAGGAATCAACCACCGCTTTGCCCTTCTCAGCATAAGACGCACCCGTCTTCTTTTCCCCTTTGGGCTGAACAACCCGACAGTCACGGGCTATTATGCCCCACCCGGCCACAGTTATAGCATGTACGAGAATCCGGCCTTGATGTCGCCCCCGACACAACGGTCGTAGTCACTTGCCTAGACGGCTTGGACCTCTTGCCCCCTCTCTTCTGGTAGAACGATTTGCTAGGGCGAGGTGTTTGAACCTCTAGCTTTGACACAACCAAGCCCTTGTTCCCTTGCACCCGCTGCATGTCCTTCTCCAACGCACATGCAGTATCAACCAATGCCTGAAACCCTTAGTTCACTGAACTCGAAAGCAGGAACCGCAACTCATCCCGCAATCCTTCATAGAACTGATTCGTTTTCCTTTGGTCATCCGCGAAGATTGTTCCCGCGTACCGTCCCAACCTGGTAAACTCATGCAAGTAGATTTCCACGCTATCTTCTCCTTGCTTTAACCGTTGGAACTCATTTTCCATGGCAATGCGTTGCGCCGCTGGGACATGCTTCGCCAGAAATATTCGAGAGAACTCCTCAATCGATACTTGCGTTAATTGCCTGCCCGCCAAATGGTGTACCTCAACCTCGTCCCACCACAACCGCGCCTGTCCTTCAAGCATGAAGGTGGCCAAGGTGACCTTTAGAGTTTTCTCCGCCCTAATCGCTGTCATTATCCGCTTGACACGCGATAACCAATCCTCTGCTTGCGTTGGGGATCCCATTCCCGTAAACGTAGGCGGACTGAAGCTCATGAATTGCTTCAACTGTCGGTCAGCTGCTCGTGGATCGATAGCCTCAACCGGCTCGGGTCTTACAACAACACGAACTGGTTCTACTGCCGGCTGCGCTTGCCCGGTCGGCTGAATCATGGCAAATAGAGCCTCAACAACTAAGCGAACAGTTTCCGCAGATGGAGGAGGTGTTGGCACCTCAGCTGGTGCCGCACTCTCATCAGAGCGCTGGGGCTCAGACTGCCCAGCACCACTATGCGTCACCTATAGGTGGACAAGACACACATTAGCGATCGCATGCAAGCAAAACAACACAAAAAGGAATGCGCAGATTCCTCAAACAAGATTTTGTACATTCCTTAGTGGACATTCCAGAGTTCATTAGTGTTACAGCAGGGCGCATAAACACGTGCTCGCCACCCCATAAAAGAATTCGACCACGAATTCGAAAGAGGAAGACCGAACGAATCTGATACCAAAATGTAACGACCCCATCCGTTACATGACGTATAGTAGAAGGTCCGGCCGGGGCCCCACACTATATGCCACAAACAGACGGTGAGGTCACAGGATAATACCAAACCATACACGAATCCTAACTCAGAGCATTCTAGCGGAAGTTTTAAGGTGAAAATTGAACTCTAACCAGGAATGTCAAATATATATAAACCACAGTTATATATACAACCACGGAATGTAAAACAAAGGTTTGGCCTTAAGGCCTTACAGTTCCTCTTTCCATCAACATGGATTACAAACCTCGGCGCGCAGGCCGGCCATACATGAGGAAAAACAAAACAAACAAAATCATTTGCTCAGCCTTCAAGGGCTAGCCGCAGCAGCAGCAACAATAGCAGTAGGGCTCCAGCCCTTCATTTACCACTTGGCTCTCCAGCACCTGCATAGGGACAATCCACCCAAACGGTGGCAAACAAGGCAACGGTCAGCATTCAGCTGACCCAATTATAACAATCCTACCCCTTTCTCGGGGCAGTCGCATTCTTTCCCTGCACAGCATGGTATCAACAATAGCAACTATATGCGCGCAGGCACATTCAAGCCATCACAACCGTCGGCCACACGGCCCGACAGTCCGTGCACTCAGGGCACATTCTTGGTGTACCGGAAAACCAGGGTCAACACCACCGTCTACACGGTATTTGAGCATTCTAGTCTTTTCGGCGCGCGGGCCTAAGACTCTCATTAGGCATTCCAACAAAACCCATAACCAGGCTTCCAAGTCGGACGGATCTAACGCAGGTATGGATCAGCCACCCCCCATTGCTCAAGTCGCCGTGCCACCTCGAATACGGAAGTATCCATGGCAATTTATAGGCGCGGGTCAGTTTCACCTTTCCAGTTCGGCAATCTGCCTTTTCATCGAGTTGCAGCCCAACGGCTCAACCGCACACAAAGTGGCAACACACTACCACAAGAGTTGCATCCAACCCTCTTCATTTCCTGGACTTCATCCAGTACTTCCTGCTGCACCAAGCAACAGGTAGGCACAAGGCAACACAAGCCATAATCACGGAGCCTTCTACGATATGCAAACAAGCATCACCAATCCAGACTAGCATGTCCAAATGGGCTTCACACAGCATGCCTAGATCCATACTCCAATTCCGGACTCTAATAAGGGGGACTTCACATATCTACCCCAAGGGACACCACAACCCACCGCACACTCGCGGGGAAGGGTTTTCCCTATGCAATGCAGAAAAGAAGGACTTCACATGTCCAAGAAGGGAGATCGTTACCCTTGTCGATCTCTTGGGAGCCATCGAAAACTAGCCGGGGAGAAAGAACCGCAGCAGCTTTGCCTTCACAATGCTGGCCTCGGATCACGAATCCGACCACGGGAGCTCCGCCGGTGGCTTGATCTCCTCCTCCTTCTTCTTCCTCCTCTCTCTTTCTCTCTTCCTTAGCTCAGTGAAGAATGACTCAAGTCTCTGCTGCCTTAAACCAGCCAGGAATCATCTGAGCCTTTGGATCCAAAGAGAGAAAATGAACGGCCACGATTTTCCCAAAAACACACTTTTTTGGCTGACACGGCCTGTGACACGCCCGTGTCACAGGCCGTATACCCTTAAGCGGCACACGCGGTATTCGTACCGACTGAACTTTACCAAAACACGGGCATCGACACGCCCGTGTCGAACCTGACACGCCCGTGTCAGTCATGAGACACGCCCGTGTCCCCCTGCTTCATCGAGCTCCAAACTCAACCAGCAGTACATGGGTAAGCACACGGCATCGGACACGCCCGTGTCAAATCTGACACGGCCGTGTTCAAGGCTTGGTTCCGGGCTGTGTAATCTTCTGACTCAAAACGCCTATTATTTGCATGACATGCCCTGGGACACGCCCGTGTCCCAGTCCGTGTACCCCCGACACGCCCTGGGACACGCCCGTGTCCCAGGCAGTGTAAACGAACCTGCACCTCAAATCCATTTTTGATACTTTTTGGGGTGTTATACGATAGGAGATGGCTAGACTTCCCGGTTTCCAAGCCGCAGGAGATAAACCGTCAGACCGCTAGACACCACACAACAACAGTCTGGATATCAACCCGCCGGACTCAAACTGCCAGACCACCCGGTCTACAACCTGCCAAGCTCAAACCGCCAGACCGCCCAGTCTCATACTTCGACACTCCCCCTCAAGCTGGAGCATGGATATCAATCATGCCCAGGTTGTCACAGATGTGGAACAAGGAAGTAGAAACCGGCTTGGTGAAGATATCTGCCAACTCTTTGTCGGAGGTGACGAACGGAGTGCAAATCTGTCTCTTCAAGACCTCTTCTCGGATGAAATGGCAGTCGACCTCTATATGTTTCGTTCTCTCATGGAAGACCGGATTTTTGGATATGTATATAGCGGCCTTGTTGTCACAGAACATAGGCAGAGGATAGTCGTAGACCTCTCCTAGGTCAAGCATGAGAGCCCGCAACCATTTTAACTCACACGTGGTTGACGCCATACTCTGGTATTCGGCTTTTGCACTGGACCTTGAGACAACAGACTGCTTCTTGCTCTTCCAGCTCACAAGATTACCTCCAACAAATGTGCAAAAACCCGATGTAGATTTACAGTCACCTTTATCATCCGCATAGCTTGAGTCTGAGTAGGCTTCAACTCTCAGATGACCATGCTTCTAAAAGAGTAACCCTTTTCCTGGTGCTGCTTTGACATACTCTAGTATCTTCAAGGCAGACTAATGATGACATTCCCTGGGAGCTTGCATGAACTGACTGACCTTGCCTACAACTGTAACATCCCATTTCTGGCTAGACCCCTAGGAGTCGGTTGGTTGTGGTAGAACCCTGGGGAGCCCAGAAATCGAAATAAAACGACCAAGAATTCGGGTCACGGGTTGGTCACGCCCGTGACCTACCCGTCACGCCTGTGACCTAGGGCGTGACTCACTCGACGATCGTCGAACTCAGGGAGACGATTGTCGGACGCCGAATTTTCAACCCGGCCCTGTCACGCCCGTGACCCAGGTGTCACGCCCGTGACCTGGGGGCGTGACTCCTTCGACGATCGTCGATCTCAGTTAGACGATCGCCGGGCGCGGAATTTGCCTCATGGCCTGTCACGCCCGTGACCCGAAATGTCACGCCCGTGACATAGGGCGTGCCCACCTTCGATGATCGTCGATTTCAGTTCGACGGTCGTCGGCCAGGAATTGTCCACACGGGCATGTCACGCTCGTGACACACAATGTCATGCCCGTGATATAGGGCGTGACCACGCTCGACGATCGTCGATCCCAATTCGACGATTGTCGAACCAGAATTGGCCACACGGACCAGTCACGCCCGTGACCCGGTTGTCACGCCCGTGACCACCCTTCGACGATCGTCGATCTCAGTTCGACGATCGTCGAACCTAGAATTGGCTAACCAGGCCTGTCACGCCCGTGACCTATGTGTCACGCCCGTGACCAAGGCCGAAACGTCAGCCAGACTGAAAATTTCGGTAACCGACGCCATAATAAATTCTGATTATGGGAATGAAAACCAAGGGTATTTATGGGCCGTTTCCTACTTTAATTATTTAAATAATTAAGGAAATGTTGGTCCAATAGGAAATCGCCACCTGGCGAGCACCTCTTCATCTCCAGCGTTTCAACTACCATTCGTCATAACCGAAACGTCATTAAGGGAATTATTAATGGCCGCGGACGTTTCATCCTTTTCCCTCCCCACTTGATGATCTATAAAAGACTCCTAAGAGCAAGAGGAAAAGGTTACACTCTCCCTCAAACTGTTTCAGATTTTCCCCTTGCTGTTGAAGAACTTCCGGCGACGCCACCACCGCGCCAATGGCTTCCCGACGCTCTGCACGCCTTCAACCCGCGAACAAGGTCCTCCCCTCCCCTTCTTCGGCGGATTGATCTTAGAAATCGTTAGGAGAGATATCGGGCTCAAAAGAGCCAGATCGGGTGAGCGTATTCGTGGTTTTTCCGAAAATTTCATGGTGGCGGGTTCGCCGGAAACCGCCTCTCCGGCGGCCGTGCCGCCGCCTGACGATAGCCCTCACCTCAACAGAGGTGGTGGTGGTGGTGGTCGACCAGGGAGATGGCTGGATGGCTGGTAAATAGCTTGGAAAAGCTACAGGAAATTAGGTTTTCAGGGCTCTGGATTCGGGCTGTAGAAGAAGATGAACAGTGCCGTTTAATTAGATTTTATTTGTGAAGCAATTTCTGAATGAAAATATCTGTCACTTTAAATAATTTTGGAAAAATACCTAGAGGCTCCTACAGGAAAAGTGGTCAACATAGAAAATGTAGCACTTGAAGTCTAGTTTAATTCAAAATTGATTTCACTCAATTTGAAATCCTGGTTAGACCACAGCACCCTTTTTGGTGAGGTCTATCCAGACGGCCGTCTGAACCTTAGAAAAATTCCCCACTCTAAACCAGTCATCAAAATGACTTGAAATTTGGGGTGTGGCCTAATCTTACCTATATCTAGGTGCTATCCAAAAATGAGAATTTTTGGGAAATATTTTTCTATAGTTTTAAGAAAAATTCAATAATCCTAGTCTAATTTAATTAGATGGTTAATAATTTCCAAACCCTCCCAAATTTTGGTGAGTGGTCCCTGGGTTCACCATAAGGTTCTGTATAATTTTTCATCTCATTTGGAGATTGTTTGGATTAGAAATGATTAACCCTAAGTTTTGCCCTAATAAGGGGTCTTAGGTTAAAAGTGCACTTTTTAGATTTGAGTGGTCAGATCACCTCAACAGAGGCTGAGACTTTTACCACTAGCTAGTAATATTCTCTAGCACCCCCTCATAGAGTTTGAGGTGGATCGGGGTAAGTTTGCCCTAAGAACCAAGGACAAACCCTAAGGATGGATCTTGGTGGTGTGTGAAGGTCATGGGGTCAGATGACCTTGGATTGACCCGAAATTGGGTGAAGAGAACCATAGGGCCAATATAGTTCTCTGGATGAAATCTTAGTAGATTTGGAGACCGTTGGGATACCTAAAAACCTAGCCCTAGTTTAGGGAGCAAAACATGTAGAGGTAGGGAATGACACTAAACCACACTGAAAAGTGATAAGAATTGGGTAGAATGCATTATAGGGACGGTACAAGCTCTGGATATTTTTCTATGAATTTTATGATCATTATTTTGGATACTTCTTTAATGATTTAGTAGTTGTATGATTTGCTTAGAAAATTTATTATGGAATACACAATTTCTGGAAATTGATGAAATTTAGGCAGGGAACGTTTATTATGATTTTAAATCTCTGTGAATTTTTATGGGATTTTTGGAAGATTAATTCCAAGGCTTGCTTCATTAAGTATGTTTTACCTTGATTATTTGATTAAATCTTTAGTGGTGTTTAGCAAGCTAGTAAAATTATGACTCTCTGCACAAAGATATTTTATATATCATACTACTGACTAGTAATTTTTCTATAATTTTTCGATGAATAATTTCAGTACTTCCTTCTTTACGTAGTATTAACGTGATTATATTGGATAAATTATTTAGAGGCCAAGTACTTTCTATAAAATTCTGAGAATTTGTATTTGAGGTTATCTTGCTGTTATTTAATGATCATGATTTTTAGGTAGCCATTACTTAAGAGGATCATGTATTTCATGTTTAAAATGACCCATGGCCCGTCCTTTGGAAAAATTAAATAAATGTCAGATTAATTAGGGAAATTATAAGTTTCTGGATTTAGACAAATTATGTTATGGTGGACCTCCATTAAATATTATAGGAGATTCGGAAGATAATTTGGTGTACCTCCCCTTGTGCACCTCATATAGCTTAGGATGGTCTGCATGTAGTAGAACCACGAAATTCTGATAATTGATGGTTGGTAGGGCAAGCTGAGATTGAGTTCATCATGGGAAGTCAGGATAATTAGAGTGTGAGACTGGTTAGGATAAGGGAGTACAGGAATGACGAAAGATCGTCCCTCCCGGGAAGAAGAGGAAGAGTCTTAATACTCTAGGGTTAGAACTAAAGTAACTAAAAGAGGATCGGGTTAAGGGAGATCAACCAATAATAATAAGTGCCTTGCGAAAGGGAACTTCGGGCCGTAATGCCGTCGTCTTGGTTCCTAGTGCCCCTTGAGAGCCCTTCACGGGGTATACCGGGGGCAGTCCTGGGCTAACGTAAACCATAGGAATAATAAATTGAAAGAGCAACTAGTATAACTAGGGTTGCACATACACACACCTCAGTGGCTAGAAAGGTAGAATAATTGGTTTGGTTGCTTTCAGACAGTAGCTCTGAAGGTAGTTGCACGGACGGACTGTCCGGGGGGCCGAGGGCTCGAGGGTTGGAGTACAGAATTAAAGTGGTGGGTCTTCAGTATCTGATTGTCGTTCACACCGACATCTGTACGCTGACTCGGCGGTGTGGGACACTTAGCCAAAGAAAGTCTGGTGGGTACAGCCAGCAGTAGTACGCGGATACTCTAGGTTGTGTTCTTCTAGGGGTGTACGGAAGGGCTAGGCCTGGTAGTGTGGATGCCCGCTTAGGAGTGGGGGGCCCGACCCACTGTCTCCGTTTGCCACTACGGAGGTTCCTGGGAGTGAAGCTAGCTGCCCGAACAGGGGGAACTAAAGGTCTGTGCGCATAGAGTCGTGTGCGTGAGTTGCACTTGCATGAATCATGGCATAGCATATCACTACACTCATATTTGCATACAACCGACACCCCAACGTATAAATCGGTATGGGACTTTTTATACGATGGGAGCCTTGCAGAAGATCCCTTAACTTATAAGTTTGTATGGGCATTCATATAAGTTAAGGTTACATACTTACTTACTTGTTTGTTTACCTACTGTTCTCTAGCTGCCTTTTTATACAATTTGCTACTTATTAATTATTCTACCTATTACAACTTTTATACTGTTCACCTGTTATAACTTGCTAGTTAGGCCCACCGTCACCTGCTTGATTATTCTCCACTTTTGTAGCTTCCCTTTCCTCCTCTCCGCCCGGTGCTTAGGAGCCATGGTGGGAGGGGTAGGGGATGATAGGGCTTAGTCTTTATGACTAATGGTTTTCGAACCAAACATTACAGGAGCTCCGGATGGGAGACAGGGACCAGCACCAGCGGAGTACGGTGCGCATGGAGGTGGGACAGTCTAGCACCAGTGCACCTGCGACCAGCTTCGTGAGTGATTAGTATTTTCTTAGCTTCCGCGATGAGTGACTTGTAGTGAGGACTCTGATGTACTGGGCTCGAGCCCATTTATCTATTTTCCTATTATTACTATTGATGGACTGGTTATGATTTCACTTTTATTTACAGGTTTCTGTGGACTTGTTTATATTTTGTATAAATGCTTCTCTTTCTTGTGATCGAAAAGGGCCGGCAGAATTGGCGTTTTGTAGTGGTTGCCTTCCCGTGAGTCGGTGCCACCGCAAAGCGGCAATTCTGGGCTAAGACCCCGGTGGTTGAAAAAGAAAAAAAAAGGGGGTCTTACAAGTGGTATCAGAGGGGACCTCGATCGAAAGAGAAGTAGTCCACAAAAACCTTGGGCCACCCCCGTGCGAGCTTAGTTTGCGGACAAACTAGCAGCGGAAGCAGTGGTGTGCCCATGAGGGAAATCACATGTGAAAGTCCATCCTAACTCTTCTTAAATCCCATTCATTCGCTCTCTAACAAATGGAATTTTTACTTGTAGCCTGCGAAGAACCCTACGTCGCAGCAGGGGACACCTCAGGCTCCGAATGTGGTCCCGACTCCGCCAGCACCAGTTCCGTTCCAGCAGATGGAGATGGGGCAAACACTGACGGCCATCCTGGAGGCCTTCAGAGCCCAACCAGCCCCGGCCCCACAGCCAAACCCCGGGGCCAATTGGATGACTGTCTTCCGGGGACTTTCCCCTCCATCCTACCAGGGGACGGAGTCTGCAGTACGTATGGAGGAGTGGTTGGACACTATTTACGAGATGCTGGAAGGGATTCGATGCCCCACGGAGGAGGCAGTCGCTTTGGCAGTCTCCTGCTTAGAGTCACACAGAAAGAGATGGTGGAAATCTCAGCTGGACACCACCTTTGCAGGGATGGACTGTGCTGATATTACTTGGGAGGAGTTCAGAGTAGCGCTCTTGGGACATTTTGTACCTCAGTCGGCGAGAGATGACCTGGAGGATAGGTTCCTGCGGTTGAGGCAGGGGAACAGGACTGTGGTGGAGTACTATCAGGAGTTCACTCACCTGGCCCGCTATGCGGACGCTTACCAGCTAGACGATGCTGGCTATGCCCGGAGGTTTTATTAGGGGCTACAGGATGACATGAGACAGGCCCTCCTTTTCGTCTCAGAGGGGAGTCTGGCCAAGATTCTGGAGATGGCTAAGAAGAGAGAGGCGGATCAGCTTACAGTAAAGAGCCGGAAGAGACCGGCTGATGATACAGTGATTGGGGGACGTAGAGACCGTCCTCGAGGCCAGGTTATTGGAGAGAGAAGGAACGGGGATCAGCCTCGTCAAGAGTTTGGGCAGGAGCAGAGGAGTCAGGGGGTATTGGCTCCCCAGCCTATACAGATGCTGGAAATGCCCAGGACAGCAGAGCAGCCACCGGTATGCTATCAGTGCAACCAGCCGGGGCATATCAAGAGGAACTGCCCTATGAGGCGAGCACCCCCACCAGCACATCAGGGCGCTCCACCTCCCCCACAGTTTGGCGGACGAGGACAGGACCGAGGATGAGGATTTTAGGATTGAGGTCGTAGGCCAGAGAGAGAGCAGGTGTATGCTCTAGACCTGACACAGCCCCGGAACCCGGAGCAGGTTATCACAGGTATGGCAGTACTTTTCAGATTTTCTTCATATAAACTACTATTTTAAACATAACCTGGTTAGAAATTAAGAGAAGATATACTAGAATAAGAATACTAAGACATTTAATTACCCCAGGCATAGTATTCGTGAGTGGCAAGCCCGCTCACACCCACTTCGACACTGGTGCGTCGCAATCATTCGTGTCGGAGGATTTCGTGAAAGGACTGGCAGGAGTGGAGCCATTCACCGGGAAGATGATGAGGGTGCGCCTACCCGACGGGTCAGAGATATTGACCTCTGCTCATTGTAATATGGAAGCAAGGATCGGCGGAAAGGCGTTTGAGGCACCAACGACGGTTCTGAGGATGCCAGATTATGATCTGATCCTGGGCATGACTTGGCTTCATTGGAACCATGCCCAGATCGATTGCGTGGCGAAGAGGATCACCGTGAGGCACGGCGACTCCTTCATTATTATCGAAGGTATTATATCAGCACCCCGTACTTTACTATCGTCTGTGCAGGCCGTTAAGGCCCACCTGCAGGGGGAAGAGGTTTATCAGGTCCTCTTTGAGGCGGTCGTAGCCAAGGATTCCATTGCAGATATTCCGGTATTGCGGGACTTCGCCGACGTGTTTCCAGAGAAGCTACCAGGGTTACCCCTGCACCGAGAGAAGGACTTTCAGATTCAGCTCGTACCGGGGGCTAAGCCGGTATCCAGAGCTCCCTATCGAATGGCTCCAAAGGAGTTGGTGGAATTCCGAAGCCAGCTTCAGGAGTTAGTGGAGGCCGGGTTTGTTCGGCCTAGCTCTTCACCGTGGGGAGCTCCGGTGCTGTTCGTTAAGAAGAAGGACGTGACCCTTCGACTGTGCATCGATTACCGGGCTCTGAACAGGTTGACAGTCCAGAATACTTATCCCTTACCACGGATAGACGAGCTTTTTGACCAGCTGGAGGGAGCCCATTGGTTCTCAAAGCTGGATCTGAGGTCAGGGTACTACCAGCTTCGTATTCGGGAGGAGGACATCCCGAAGAGGGCCTTCAGCAGCAGATATGGCTTGTACGAGTTTACCGTGATGCCGTTCGGGCTCACGAATGCACCCTCCGCATTCATGACTTTGATGAATTGGGTGTTCGAGGAGTATCTGGACGTCTTTGTCATTGTATTCATCGATGACATTCTCATCTATTCAAGGACGGAGGAGGAGCACGCGAGACATCTGGCCTTGACCTTAGGGAAGCTGCGTGAGCATGAGATGTATGCCAAGTACAGCAAGTGCCAGTTCTGGCTAAAGGAGGTGGCCTTTCTGGGCCATGTCATCAGTGGAGCAGGTCTGGCAGTGGATCCTGCAAAGATCCAGGCAGTACGGGATTGGCCATCGCTAAAGTCGGCCACGGATGTTCGAAGTTTCTTGGGACTTGCCGGTTACTACCGGAAGTTCGTCGAGGGGTTCTCTCAGATTGCCCTCCCTCTTACGTCTCTGACGAAGAAGGAGTCCCCTTTTATATGGACGCCTCGATGCGAATCTGCCTTCCAGGAGCTGAAGGATCGTCTCACCTCGGCCCCCATCCTTGCTCTTCCATCAGGGAAGGAGGGATTCCAGGTATATACAGATGCTTCCTATCAGGGGATGGGTGCCGTCCTTATGCAGAATGGGCACGTAATAGCCTATGCCTCCCGGCAGTTGAAGCAGCACGAGCAGAACTACCCCGTGCACGATTTGGAGATGGGGGCAGTCATTTTTGCTCTTAAGATCTGGCGACACTACCTCTACGGAGTACATTGTGATATCTTCTCCGACCACAAGAATCTGAAGTACGTCGACACCCAGAAGGAGTTAAACATCAGACAGAGACGCTGGGTGGAGTTTCTGTCGGACTACCAGTATACCATGCACTACCATCCGGGGAAGGCGAACGTGGTCGCAGATGCTCTGAGCCGGAGAGCGAGTACGACAGGAGTAGGCCCGCAGCTGATGGCCTTGGAGTTGATTAGATCATTCGAGGAGATGCAGATTTCGCTAGTGTCTGAGGATGACCCGGAGCTGTACATGGAGTACCTGGGGTCGATGGCTACCACTGATGACATTCGGGACCGCATCAGAGATGGGCAGATGCTGGATGAGAGAGCTGAGCCGATATTCCGAGCCTTGGAGGAAGGCACGACGGGAGATTACTCTTTGAGGGATGGGCTCCTGTGTTTCCGAGGCAGAGCCTACATACCAGCAGGAGGACGGATCCGGGAGGATATCTTGACGGAAGCTCATTGCAGCCGATATTCGGTACACCCGGGGATCACCAAGATGGTAAGGGATTTAAAGAGGACGATGTACTGGCTGGGTATGAAGAAAGATATTACGTATTTTGTGACGCATTGCGAGGCCTGCCAGCTCGTGAAGGCGGAGTGTAGGAACCCGACAGGTTTGCTGCAGCCGCTTCCGGTGCCGGAATGGAAGTTTGAGGATATAGCCATGGACTTCATACATGGGCTACCTCGATCCCGTGTGGGGAATGACTCGATCTGGGTGATAGTGGACAGGCTAACAAAGGTGGCCAGATTCATTCCAGTGGCAAAGGGCGCACCAGTCAGTGTATTAGTACAGAGGTTCATTGAGCAGTTTGTGCATTATCATGGGGTGCCCAAGACTATCGTTTCGGATCGGGATGGGCGGTTTACATCCAGGGAATGGAGGTCAGTCCAGGCCCATCTGGGTTCTCAGTTGACATTCAACACAGCTTTTCACCCTCAGACCGACGGACAGACAGAGCGTACTAACCGTACACTGGAGGATCTGTTGCGACTATGTATTTTGGACCATGGCGAGCCTTGGGAGAGATTGCTGCCACTGGTCGAGTTTTCGTACAACAACGCTCATCAGTCCAGCATAGGCATGGCTCCATACGAAGCATTGTACGGGAGGAGGTGCAGAACCCCACTATCATGGGTTCAGGATGAGGATCCGCAGGCACTAGGCTCGGAGTTTGTGGGAGATACAGATGCTCAGATTAGATTGATCCGAGACAGGATGTTGGAAGCCCAGAGCAGAGAGGCGAAATACTACGATGCGAGGCATCGCCAAGTAGAGTTCCAGGTAGGAGACCGGGTTTTCCTGAAGATACGGCCGATGCACGGAGTCTCGCGGGTTCGCGGGCGGAAGAAGCTCAGTCCGAGATATATGGGGCCCTATAGGATCCTGGAGCGGATCGGCCCCTTAGCCTATAGACTGGAGCTACCGCCGGAGTTAGCGGGATTGCATGACGTCTTCCACGTCTCCTCACTTCGGAGGGCTCTGCTACGCCCTGAGCAGCTGATTTCCTCGGCAGATGGCCCGGTGGCCTCGGATCGGTCAGTCAACTTGGAGCCTATCAGGATTGACGACACGACAGTGCGTGTCTTGCGACGGAAGAAGGTTCCGTTGGTCAAGGTTCTGTGGAACAATCATGGGCAGGAGGAGCATACATAGGAGCCACAGGACTTGATGCGGCAAAAATACCCGGAACTTTTTCGTCAGGTATACCTCACAACCCCTCTGGACAACCAATTTGCCTTCCTGTTTTAAACCAATGGGACTGAAATTTCAAGAATATGGGCTAATCTTTTGTTTATTGGGATGAATATACCTAGTTAGGTGGGTGAATTAATCTTAGACTTGAAACCGCATAAAGCGAACATAACATAGGGATGTAATTTCCTTAATTCTCATGGGATGTTACAAGCTTCTTTTCCCGATTTGAGTCCCGTAGGCTTAACCTTGATTTCGGGGACGAAATCTTTGTTTTGTTTATTGGGATTTGTAACATCCCATTTCCGGCTAGACCCCTAGGAGTCGGTTGGTTGTGGTAGAACCCTGGGGAGCCCAGAAATCGAAATAAAACGACCAAGAATTCGGGTCACGGGTTGGTCACGCCCGTGACCTACCCGTCACGCCCGTGACCTAGGGCGTGACTCACTCGATGATCGTCGAACTCAGGGAGATGATCGTCGGACGCCGAATTTTCATCCCGGCCCTGTCACGCCCGTGACCCAGGTGTCACGCCTGTGACCTGGGGGCGTGACTCCTTCGACGATCGTCGATCTCAGTTAGACGATCGCTGGGCGCGGAATTTGCCTCATGGCCTATCACGTCCGTGACGCGAAATGTCACGCCCGTGACATAGGGCGTGCCCACCTTCGATGATCGTCGATTTCAGTTCGACGATCGTCGGCCAGGAATTGGCCACACGGGCATGTCATGCCCGTGACACACAATGTCACGCCCGTGACATAGGGCGTGACCATGCTCGACGATCGTCGATCCCAATTCGACGATCGTCGAACCAGAATTGGCCACATAGACCAGTCACGCCCGTGACCCGGTTGTCATGCCCGTGACCACCCTTCGACGATCGTCGATCTCAGTTCGACGATCGTCGAACCCAGAATTGGCTAACCAGGCCTGTCACGCCCGTGACCTATGTGTCACGCCCGTGACCAAGGCCGAAACGTCAGCCAGACTGAAAATTTTGGTAACCGACGCCATAATAAATTCTGATTATGGGAATGAAAACCAAGGGTATTTATGGGCCGTTTCCTACTTTAATTATTTAAATAATTAAGGAAATGTTGGTCCAATAGGAAATCGCCACCTGGCGAGCACCTCTTCATCTCCAGCGTTTCAACTGCCATTCGTCATAACCGAAACGTCATTAAGGGAATTATTAATGGCCGCGGACGTTTCATCCTTTTCCCTCCCCACTTGCTGATCTATAAAAGACTCCTAAGGGCAAGAGGAAAAGGTTACACTCTCCCTCAAACTGTTTCAGATTTTCCCCTTGCAGTTGAAGAACTTCCGGCGACGCCACCACCGCGCCAATGGCTTCCCGACGCTCTACACGCCTTCAACCCGCGAACAAGGTCCTCCACTCCCCCTTCTTCTGCGGATAGATCTTAGAAATCGTTAGGAGAGATATCGGGCTCAAAAGAGCCAGATCGGGTGAGCGTATTCGTTGTTTTTCCGAAAATTTCATGGTGGCGGCTTCGCCGGAAACCGCCTCTCCGGCTGCCGTGCCGCCGCCTGACGATAGCCCTCATCTCAACAGAGGTGGTGGTGGTGGTCGTCCAGGGAGATGGCTGGATGGCCGGTAAATAGCTTGGAAAAGCTACAGGAAATTACGTTTTCAGGGCTCTGGATTCGGGCTGTAGAAGAAGATGAACAGTGCTGTTTAATTAGATTTTATTTGTGAAGCAATTTCTGAATGAAAATATCTATCACTTTAAATAATTTGGGAAAAATACCTAAAGGCTCCTACAGGAAAAGTGGTCAACCTAGAAAATGTAGAACTTGAAGTCTAGTTTAATTCAAAATTGATTTCACTCAATTTGAAATCCTGGTTAGACCACAACACCCTTTTTGGTGAGGTCTATCCAGACGGCCGTCTGAACCTTAGAAAAATTCCCCACTCTAAAGCAGTCATCAAAATGACTTGAAATTTGGGGTGTGGCCTAATCATACCTATATCTAGGTGCTATACAAAAATGAGAATTTTTGGGAAATATTTTTTTATAGATTTAAGAAAAATTCAATAATCCTAGTCTAATTTAATTAGATGGTTAAATAATTTCCAAACCCTCCCAAATTTTGGTGAGTGGTCCCTGGGTTCACCATAAGGTTATGTATAATTTTTCATCTCATTTGGAGATGGTTTGGATTAGAAATGATTAACCCTAAGTTTTGCCCTAATAAGGGGTCTTAGGTTGAAAGTGCACTTTTGAGATTTGAGTGGTCAGATCACCTCAACAGAGGCTGAGACTTTTACCACTGGCTAGTAATATTCTCTAGCACCCCCTCATAGAGTTTGAGGTGGATCGGGGTAAGTTTGCCCTAAGAACCAAGGCCAAACCCTAAGGATGGATCTTGGTGGTGTGTGAAGGTCATGGGGTCAGATGACCTTAGATTGACCCGAAATTGGGTGAAGAGAACCATAGGGCCAATATAGTTCTCTGGATGAAATCTTAGTAGATTTGGAGACCGTTGGGATACCTAAAAAACCTAGCCCTAGTTTAGGGAGCAAAACATGTAGAGGTAGGGAATGACACTAAACCACACTAAAAAGTGATAAGAATTGGGTCGAATGCATTATAGGGACGGTACAAGCTCTGGATATTTTTCTATGAATTTTATGATCATTATTTTGGATACTTCTTTAATGATTTAGTAGTTGTATGATTTGCTTAGAAAATTTATTATGGAATACACAATTTCTGGAAATTGATGAAATTTAGGCAGGGAACGTTTATTATGATTTTAAATCTCTGTGAATTTTTATGGGATTTTTGGAAGATTAATTCCAAGGCTTGCTTCATTAAGTATGTTTTACCTTGATTATTTGATTAAATCTTTAGTGGTGTTTAGCAAGCTAGTAAAATTATGACTCTCTGCACAAAGATATTTTATATATCATACTATTGACTAGTAATTTTTCTATAATTTTTCGATGAATAATTTCAGTACTTCCTTCTTTACGTAGTATTAACGTGATTATATTGGATAAATTATTTAGAGGCCAAGTACTTTCTATAAAATTCTGAGAATTTGTATTTGAGGTTATCTTGCTGTTATTTAATGATCATGATTTTTGGGTAGCCATTACTTAAGAGGATCATGTACTTCATGTTTAAAATGACCCATGGCCCGTCCTTTGGAAAAATTAAATAAATGTCAGATTAATTAGGGAAATTATAAGTTTCTGGATTTAGACAAATTATGTTATGGTAGACCTCCATTAAATATTATAGGAGATTCGGAAGATAATTTGGTGTACCTCCCCTTGTGCACCTCATATAGCTTAAGATGGTCTGCATGTAGTAGAACCACGAAATTCTGATAATTGATGGTTGGTAGGGCAAGCTGAGATTGAGTTCATCATGGGAAGTCAGGATAATTAGAGTGTGAGACTGGTTAGGATAAGGCAGTACGGGAACGACGAAAGATCGTCCCTCCCGGGAAGAAGAGGAAGAGTCTTAATACTCTAGGGTTAGAACTAAAGTAACTAAAAGAGGATCGGGTTAAGGGAGATCAACCAATAATAATAAGTGCCTTGCGAAAGGGAACTTCGGGCCGTAATGCCGCCGTCTTGGTTCCTAGTGCCCCTTGAGAGCCCTTCACGGGGTATACCGGGGGCAGTCCTGGGCTAACGTAAACCATAGGAATAATAAATTGAAAGAGCAACTAGTATAACTAGGGTTGCACATACACACACCTCGGTGGCTAGAAAGGTAGAATAATTGGTTTGGTTGCTTTCAGACAGTAGCTCTGAAGGTAGTTGCACGGACGGACTGTCCGGGGGGCCGATGGCTCGAGGGTTGGAGTACAGAATAAAGATGGTGGGTCTTCGAAATCTGATTGTCGTTCACACCGACATCGGTACGCTGACTCGGCGGTGTGGGACACTTAGCCAAAGAAAGTCTGGTGGGTACAGCCAGCAGTAGTACGCGGATACTCTAGGTTGTATTCTTCTAGGGCGTACGGAAGGGCTAGGCCTGGTAGTGTGGATGCCCGCCTAAGAGTGGGGGGCCCGACCCACTGTCTCCGTTTGCCACTACGGAGGTTCCTGGGAGTGAAGCTAGCTACCCGAACAGGGGGAACTAAAGGTCTGTGCGCATAGAGTTGTGTGCGTGAGTTGCACTTGCATGAATCATGGCATAGCATATCACTACACTCATATTTGCATACAACCGACACCCAACTGTATAAATCGGTATGAGACTTTTTATACGATGGGAGCCTTGCAGAAGATCCCTTAACTTATAAGTTTGTATGAGCATTCATATAAGTTAAGATTACATACTTACTTACTTGTTTGTTTACCTACTGTTCTCTAGCTGCCTTTTTATACAATTTGCTACTTATTAATTATTCTACCTATTACAACTTTTACACTGTTCACCTGTTATAACTTGCTAGTTAGGCCCACCGTCACCTGCTTGATTATTCTCCACTTTTGTAGCTTCCCTTTCCTCTTCTCCGCCCGGTGCTTAGGAGCCGTGGTGGGAGGGGTAGGGGATGATAAGACTTAGTCTTTATGACTAATGGTTTTCGAACCAAACATTACAGGAGCTCCGGATGGGAGACAGGGACCAGCACCAACGGAGTACGGTACGCATGGAGGTGGGACAGTCTAGCACCGGTGCACATGCGACCAACTCCGTGAGTGATTAGTATTTTCTTAGCTTCCGCGATGAGTGACTTGTAGTGAGGACTCTGATGTACTGGGCTCGAGCCCATTTATCTATTTTCCTATTATTACTATTGATGGACTGGTTATGATTTCACTTTTATTTACAGGTTTCTGTGGACTTGTTTATATTTTTGTATAAATGCTTCTCTTTCTTGTGATCGAAAAGGGCCAGCAGAATTGGCGTTTTGTAGTGGTTGCCTTCCCGTGAGTCGGTGCCACCGCAAAGCAGCAATTCTGGGCTAAGACCCCGGTGGTTGAAAAAGAAAAAAAAAGGGGGTCTTACAATAACATAGGCGATGTCGGGTCTGGTCACCGTGAGATAAATGAGTTTGCCCACCAGACGTCTATACCTCGTGGCATCGGATATAAGAGGTGAGTCATCTGTATTTTTTTTTCCCTCTCCAGTGGCCATGGGATACCGGGTCGGTTTGGCACCGGTCAATCCTTCATCTTGTAGAAGATCAAGAGCATACTTCCGTTGGGAGAGAACCAACGAGTCGGGATTCCGAGAGATTTCTATCCCCAAAAAATATTTCGGGGAGCCCATATCCTTCATGACTAGGTGTTGACAGAGGTGTTTCTTTTTCAAGTCCACCCCAGCCTGGTCATCGCCGGTAAGAAGAATATCATCCACATGCATCGCCAAAACCACAAGGCCCGATGCGGTTTTGCGAATAAACAATGAGTGATCGGCTGAACTTCTTGTAAAGTCAATGGCAGCCACAATGCCACTCAACTTATCGAACCATGCCCGAGGGCTCTGTTTTAGGCCGTAGATGGCCTTCTTCAACTGGCATACTCGTGTCTCCCCCTAAGTAATATACCAAGGAGGTTGATCCATATAGACGTCCTCCTGAAGATCCCCATACAGAAAAGCATTCTTGATATCAAGCTGGGAAATAGCCCACTCCCTGTTGACGGCCACAAAAAGAAGAACCCAGATGGTGCTGAGGCGAGCAACCAGGGAGAAAGTATCAAAATAGTCAACTCCATAAGTCTGAGTAAAGCCTTTGGCCACCAGTCGGGCTTTGTAATGATCCACAGTGTCGTCTGGGCGAAACTTCACAACGAACACCCAGCGGCAGCCAACCACATCAGTACCTACCGGTGGAGGAACAAGGGTCCAGGTACCCCTTTCAGTAAGAGTGGCGATTTCCTCATCCATAGAAGATTTCCAATGAGGAATAACAAGAGCCTCCTGGTAAGTGCGGGGAGTGGTAGTAGCCGAGATAGCTAAAGCAAGGCACATGCGAGAGGGAGTAAGCCGATCATAGGAAACAACAGCCGCAAGCGGGTGTCTGGTACACGCCCGCACCCCTTTGTGAAGGGCAATGGGAAGATCCAGGTCGTCTTGTGCCTTAGGGATCAGAGCGTCCGTGGTGGAGAAAGTTGGCCCGGGACTAGAGAGAGACGGCTGCAGAGAAGAAGGAGGGGAGATAATAGGGAGAGGAGGAGACGGAGGAGGAGATGATATAGGAGGGGAGACGTTGATATGCGTGGAAGGATCACAGAGAGATGGTGGAGAGTCAGAGACAGCAGGAGGAAGCGGGGATGAAGAAGAAAAGTAGGATGCATTTTCGAAGAAGGTGACGCCCGCAGAAACAAACTGTTTGCACAGAATGGGGTCAAAGCAACAATAGCCTTTTTGAGTGGTCGAGTATCTCAAAAAGACACATGTTGTGGAACAGGGGGAAAGCTTGTCACGGGTAGCAGACGGAGCATGCACAAAAGCCGTACACCCAAAGATACGGAGAGGAAGAGAAAAGGGTTCCTTGCCCGGGTAGAGAAAGGAGAAGGGGGTCTTTCCGTGAAGAACCGAAGAGGGAATGCGATTGATGAGATAGAAGGCAAGAAGAATAGCATAGCCCCAATAGGAGCGAGGTACCTGCATCTGCGTCATTAGAGTGCGAGCGATATCGAGGAGATGACGGTTTTTACGCTCCGCCACCCCATTTTGCTGGGAGGTGTAAACACAGCTGGTCTGATGAATAAGACCATGTTGCATACAAAAAGACGAAAACTCATGACTGAGGTATTCTTTAGCATTATCAGAGCGCAGTACTTTAATAGAAATAACAAACTAAGTTTTAATCATATTATAAAAAGATTGCCATACAGATAAGAGTTCAGAGCGATCTTTTAAAAGATACACCCAGGTACATCTAGAGAAATCATCAATAAAAGTTACAAAATAAGAACTACCCCGACCAACGGTGAGAGTAGGAGCAGGACCCCAGACATCAGAATGAATTAGATCAAAAGGGCGGGAGGAACCACGGCCTTGCTTGGGCGGGAAGGAGGAGCGGTGATGTTTGCCAAGCTGACACGCATCACAGTTGAGCGGAGGACTTGTCTGAGGTAAGTGGGGAAGAAGCTGACGAAGAATCCAAGGAGGAGGATGTCCAAGGCAAAGATGCCATTGAAGCAGATCAGTAGACGATGAAGAGAAGGAGGACAGAGTGGAAACATTGTCGAGGAAGTAGAGACCGCCTCTCTCAGTCCCAGTAGCAATCGTCCGTTGGGTCCTCGGGTCCTAAAAACAACAAGAAGTAGGAGTAAATAAGACAGAACACTGAAGTTGATTGCATAAAGTAGTAACTGAGAGCAAATTGCAAGGGAACTTCGGGACATAGAGAGTGTCCGCTAAGCGAAGCGACGGGGTGACTTGAACCATGCCCATTCCGTGAACCGGGGAAGGCGAACCATCCGCAACAAGAACCGGGGGTAACCGATCATGCGTCTCTAGGAGAGAGAAGCAGTGAGGGTTTCCGGTCATGTGATTTGTAGCACCAGAGTCAATCAGCCATTTACCTTGGGTAACGATGTGTGTACTACCTGAGGTCGTGGCCACAAAAGCAGATGGCCGAGGGGAGGCGGAGGTTGAGGAAGAAGTATCACCGGAGGGACGAAGATGAGGATGTTTCTGCAAGCAGCGGTCAAAAGAGTGGCCGGTACGACCACAGTGAGAGTAGAGGAATCTTGACGGACCATGCGTGCCAGAGTGGCTGCGACCACTATTGCCACCCCGCTGAACTTGGTGAGCATAGGAGTCCTGTGGAGGAGGGGAGGACAACAGAGGACGGTGGAGCAGTGAAGTAATAGCGGCGATGCGAGCCGCGGTGGCATCCAAGGTGGGAGACTCGGCTTCGCCCAAGATCTGCTGGCGAATCATATCAAAGGACTCAGGGAGCCGTAGAAGATAACAAACAACCAGGATTTCCTGGAAGTGTTTGTGCTGCTCGGCCAAGTCCGCGGAGAAAGGGCGATTCTGGAGGATTTCAGCGCCAAGAGCCTGAACTTGCTGATACGCCGCAGCAGGTGACATGGAAGGGCGAGCGAAGAGATCCACGTAGAGAGTATAAATGCGGGATGTCTGGGCCCCCTTCGAGTAGAGAGCAGCAAGGTGAAGCCACGCGGTCTTGACCGTCTCATCATGGAGAATAACAGGAAGACATTCATCGGAGAGGCTGTTAGCCAACCACGTGCGGACAAGCGCATCACTGACATCCCAGTCATCAAATTCAGCAGAGTCTAGAGGAGGAGGGTCATCAGTGAGGTGATGATGTTTGTGCTGAGAGCGAAGAAGAAAGGTGAAAGAAACGCTCCAAATCCGGATAGTTGGAGCCAACAAGTTTAGAAACTGTGCCAAGGTTGCCAGAGGGAGTAGGAAGCCGCGTCGGAGTGGCGATAGGAGTGGTGGTAGTGGAGGTTTCAGAAAGGGCCATAGGAGAAAACAGTGAGAAGTCACGCGGTTAGAATACAAGCCATGCAGATAGGAAGAAGAAGAGCTGCGGCGGTCACGATGACAGACACCAGCGGCCAGAGAAGCCACAACCAAGCCGCAGATCCAAGTAGGGAAAGAAGTCGAGCGGCTAGAAGATAGACCGCGCGAACAGAAGGGATGAACGAACAAGGCAAAAAAGACAGCAGGTCGCGGCGAGTAAAGATACAGGTCGCTGCGACTGAAAGGCAGGAAAAGACGGTCGCGCGGACAGGGCGCAAGAAGGCGGAAGAGAAAAACCGCGAGAACAGGTCGCGAGAAAAATAGGCAAGCCGCGCGGACAGGGAGCACAGAATAAGGAGGAGAAGATCGAGTCCTCTGATACCATGTGAGAAGTAGTGAACAAAAGACTAAAGTAGCAAATAAACGACTAGAAAACAAGCCGGAACTTTGAATAATTGAAATTTTATTATCCAAAAAGATAAAGATATCATTTACAAAGGTATGGCCTCCCTTTTATAGAATGGAGGAGAGAGGATAGAATACAAACTAACAATGTGGGACTAAAGCTATACATCAGATCTGGGCGGCTAGAACAACAAACCGGAACAGGCTGCGCGGTTAGACAATGTTCTAACCGCTCGGCAATACCAGAAGCAAGAGAGAGATGCGGTAGGAGACCGCTAGACTGCCCGGTTTCCAAGCCGCCAGAGATAAACCGTCAGACCGCCGGACACCACACAGCAACAGTCTAGATATCAACCCGCCGGACTCAAACCGCAAGACCGCCCGGTCTACAACCCGCCAGGCTCAAACCGCCAGACCGCCCGGTCTCATACTTCGACAACCGAAAAGCCATTCGTTAAGGGAGCTTTTATTGTCATGAATGCTTCACTCTTTCCCCTCCCCACTTGGAGATCTATAAAACCCCCCTTGGAGAGAGAGGAGAAGGTTACACTCTTGACTAAACGGATTCAGATTTTGTTCTTGCTGAAGGATATGTTCGAGAACGCCACCACCGTGCCATGACAATCCGACGTTCTTCTCGCCTCCAAACCGCGAACAAGGTCCTCCTCTACTTCTTCTCTTATTGGTAGATCTTAGGATCTTAGAAATGAAGTTCGTGCTCAAAGGATCCGGACCTATCTCACGTTTTCATGGAAAACAATAAAAAATATATTTTTTGGGTACGCCGGAAACCGCCACCTCCGGCGGTCAAACCACCGCCAACCTATAGCCATCGCCTCGACGGAGGTAGTGGTGGTGGTGGTTGGCCAGGGAAGTGATCAGACAGCCGGCGACGGATCACGAAAAGGTTACAGGAAATATGGTTTTCTGAGTTTCTGTTTCGGGTTCTGTTTGGTAGGGGAGATGAACAGTAAAACATTATTATAATATAAAAATTAAGTACATAATATATAAGGTAAATATACATAAAATAGGCTTATTTTGATGCTGCAAAACGAGGCATTTAGAGGCCGTTTTAGGAAAAATGGCCAGTCACAAAAGTTGTAGCCCTTTGAGTTTAGATTAATTTAAAATTAATTTCAACTCGTGAAGGTAAGCGGTTTGACCGCAGCACCTGTTTTAGTGGGGCTGTACCTAGAGTTGGGCAGGAACTAAAATGAATGCAAACGCTTCGTCCCTTGCCCAAATGACCTGAAATTTGGGAAGGGGGTCACCCTTATCAATATCTAGAGGCTGCCCAAAAATGGGAATTTTTGGAGATACTTTGCCTAAAGTTTCTGTTTTAATTTAATAAAGTTAGAGTAATTTATTTTAGTGGTCATATGACCTCCAAACCCTCCCAAATTTTGGTGAGTGGTCCCTCGCTATAAAAACTAGCTCTATACAAAATTTCAACTCATTTAGATGAGTTTTGGATAGGAAGTCACCTATTCTTAACTAGACAATAATGAGGCGTTTTTGAGTGAAAAAGTGCACTAATGGTTGGAATGGTCAAATCACCTCAACAGAGGCTGATATTTTGACCACTGACTTGGAAGGGTTATTATAACCCACTTGGAGAAAATGGTGTGGTTTAGGGTTGGTCTACCCTAGGATCCAAACTCAAACCCTAAATGGAGGGTTTTGAGGGTTGTGAAGGACATGAGGGCAATTGCTCTCATATTGCTTTGAAACTCTGTAGAGTTGACATTAGCATGATAAAAATCATCTGGATGGAATCTTGGAGGATTTGGAGATAAGTAGATACCTCAAAACCCTAATCTTAGCTTTAGGGTAAAATACTAATTAAGCACAATCCATTACTAAACATTATCTAAAGGCTGTGAAACTCAGGTAGAGTAAGTTTTAGGATGGGTAGAACCTATAATAATTTTATTGGAATTTTATGATGTCTATTTCCAGCACTTCATTTGTAACAATTGTTATAGCCCCAATTGATGATTTAATTAATTATATCTTTCTGATCATTGAAATTTCATGAAATCTTGGAAGTAAATGTTTTAGGACAGAATGACTACCCTTGAATTTTTGTATAATTGTTCGTTGAGTAAATCCAGTACTTCCTTCACAAATGTTAAAAAGGGGTTTTATGCTTTGAAAATTAATTATGGATGATATTATTACTGGAAAATTATGAAACTTGGTCAATACTATTTTTAAGGCTGCACCTGCATACTGTAATTAATTTATAATATTTGGATGGATATACTATGTACTTGGTTCATAAATAATGAAATATAGAAGATATTTCTAAAATAGTTTTAGTGCCCTTTTGATGATAGAAAAATTGTGATACTTTGGATTTTCTATTTTGAGATTACATAATATTTAGTATAATTTTGTTGGACATCTTGCATGAGAACTTAGAGCAGTTCATGTTCAAACCGGTAGCCCTTGGAATTTTTGAGAAATTAGTTAAATGCCAGATAAACTAGGAAAATTACCATTTTCTGGATTTAGGTTAATTATATCATGATAAGTCTCCAGTACATAATTTAGGGCATTTGGATGAGTATTGGATCATTGCATAACCGATTCGACATATAGACTCGGTTGGTCTGCATATAGCTTATTGTTTAATTGCAATAGGACATGATCTGGGATAGTGGTTGGAGTTAGTCATTTTGTCTAGGTGGATGGATGTGGATGATATCGCAATAGAATTATATGAAGAGTAGTGGGAAGTGGTGTTGGATAGAGTTAAGAGGTGCTCGGGTTCGACGAAAGATCGTCTTTCCCGAGAGTGGAAGGTTAAAAATCACCCTAGGTTAGTCTATCGTAATATGAGAAGGGAATGGGTAAATGGGATCAACCAATAACAATAAGTGCCTTGCGAAAGGGAACGATGGGCTTCAGCTACCATCATAGTTCCTAGTGCCCTTTGAGAGCCCTTCACAGGGAATACCGCGGGCAGTCCTGGGTTAACGTAAACTGTAATAACAAACTGATAAGAGTAACTTAGTAATAGGGTTGCACGTTTCACAAACACCGTTAGCACCGGAAGATGGTTGGGAGCTTCGGCTCAGTTGGTTAAGAGACGGACGGAATGGTCCGGGGAGCTTCGGCTCGTTTGGTTAAGAGACGGACGTTTTGGTCCGGGGAGCTTCGACTCGGTTTTTGGTTGATTACGATTAAACTTGCATGTGCATAAAAGGAATGGAAATTAAGGTGGTTGGTCTTCGGTATTGGAGGTTCGATGCACCGATGCCAATACGCTGACTCGACAAGTGTGGTTAGTACTTTGCTAACAGAAGTCCGGTGTGTCAGCCGACAAGAGTACGCAGGAGTCCGCTTAGTGCACCAAGCGTTGAGGCGTACGATAGGTCTGACCGGTAGTGCTTTACTGGTTTATAGGTGGGCGAGGCCCAACCCACCGCTTCCGTATGCCACTACGGAGGTATCCTGGGAGGTAACGGCTCCGAAAGGGGGAACTAAAGGTCTGTGTGCACAGAGTCGGGTGTGTGAGTTGCACTTGCATGTTTCATCATACCCACTTGCATGTCATAGCATAATCGATTCATTAAACCCCTGACACCTAAAGTATAAGTGGAATGGGACGCTTATACATTAGGACTTGCAAAACGACCCCTTGGTCTATAAGCTTGTGTGGGCAAGTTTATAAATTAAGGTTAAATTCTATATATATATGCTGCTGTATGATAACCGACACCCCAACGTATAAGTGGTATGGGACACGTTATACGATGGGAGCCTTGCAGAAGATCCCTTGGCTTATGCGCTTCCGCACATAAGTTAAGGTTACTCTACCTACTTTCTGTTTCTGCCATTATTTATTCTAGAATTTCTAGATTAGTTTCCGCTGCCACCTGTTTGCTTTTGAGTTATTCTCCACCTTCATGTACTTCCCGTTTCTTCCTCTCCGCTCGGTACCTCGGAGCCATGGGGGAAGGGGTAGGGGATGATAGGTCTTAGTCTTTATGACTAACGGTTTTCGAACCGCATCATTTAGGGGATCGTGGAGCCCAACATAGAAGAGTAGCCCCAGAGACCGGTGCGCTTGGAGATGGGGCAGTCTAGCTCCGGAGTTCATACAGCTGGGACCGTGAGTCTCGACCTTGAGTAGTTTCTGTTTTTGCTTTCGCATGAGTGATTTGTAGTGAGGACATGATTGTACCGGGCTTAAGCCCGTATTTTTAGTACTCTGATATACTATTCTGTGGACACTCCCTTCGTGGAGTTTTATTTCTATATATGTGATTATTTTAGTGGACTTGCTTTTACTTACTTCATTTTGTGCTAACTTTTTGTGATCGAATTGGCCGGCAGAATCGGCACCTTGTGGTGATGACCCTTCAGGACGTGGAGGTGTCACCGCAAAGCGACGATTCTGGGCCTAAGACCCCGGTGTCTAAAAAGAAAAAAAGGGGGTCTTACAAGTGGTATGAGAGGGAAACATCGATCTGAAAAAGGTAGCAGTCCACTAATCCTAGATCACCCCCGCTCGAGTTTAGTTTGGGGACAAACTAAGCAGCGGAAGCAGTGGTGTGCCCATATGGGGATCACATATAAATTATCCACTTTTAGTAAAAAATTGAACGTTTTCTCAAGTATGGGTTTTTGTTACGCAGCCTCCAGCACAACCTATGCCACAAGGTGGAGTTCAACAGGCTATGGATGTTGCACCACCTCCATCGGTCCCCACTCCTTTCCTTCAGTCAGACATGGGACTGACTCTGACTGCCATTCTGGAGGCTTTTAGGGCCCAGCAGGTTCCGGTCCCCCAGACAAATCCAGGGGCCAACTGGTTGAGCATCTTCCGAGGACTTTCTCCCCTGTCCTACTTGGGGACAGAGTCAGCAGTTCGGATGGAAGAGTGGCTGGATTCTATGTACGAGATGCTGACCGGGATACGGTGTCCCTGGGAGGAGAGGGTGGCTCTGGTTGTCTCTTGCCTGGATTCCCATGCCAAGAGGTGGTGGAAGACGCTACTGGACACGACGTTTGCCGATAGGGAGGTTGTGGAGGTTACCTGGGAAGAGTTCAGGGCCGCGCTGCTAGAGCATTTTGTTCCGTAGTCGGCCAGGGATGAGTTGGAGGAGCGGTTCTTATAGCTGAGGCAGGGCACCCGGACGGTGGTGGAGTACCATCGGGAGTTCGACCATTTGGCCCGATATGCAGATTCTTACCAGCTAGACGAGGTAGGGTACATCAAGAGGTTCTATAAGGGCCTGCGAGAGGACTTTAGGGAGGCTATGTTGTTTATATCCGACGGGCCTATCTCCCGGATTTTGGAGATGGCAAAAAGGATTGAGGCTGATTGGCACACCACTCGGGGCCGGAAGCGGCCAGCAGAGGACCAGGGATGGAGAGTCAGAAATGACCAGCGGCGAGGTGCTATACCAGAAGGGAGAAGGACAGAGGACCAGCCTCGTCAGGAAGCGAGGCAGGAGCCGAGGGAGCAGGTGATATTGGCCCCTCAACCTCTTCGGATGCAGGAGATGTCGAGACCTGGGGGAATGACGTATCCCCCACCATAGTGCTTCCATTATCATCAGATTGGGCACATCTAGAGGAACTGCCCCATGAGGGGGGAACCACCTCCAGCACCACAGGGTGTCCCACCTGATCAGCATTTCGAAGGCCAAGGACGCGGCCGAGGTCGTGGATACCAGGGGGTAGATCGTAGACAGGAAAGAGAGCAAGTGTATGATTTGGACCGTGCGCAGCCTTGGAATCCAGAGCAAGTCATAGCAGGTACGCTAAGACATCTAATCACCCCAGGTATAGTCTTCATCAGTGGCAAGCCTGCCCGCACGCTGTTCGATACTAGAGCTACTCACTCCTTTGTGTCGGAGACGTTCGTAAAAGGACTGGAAGGTGTGGAGCGATTCACAGGATCGAAGATGAGGGTGCGACTACCGGATGGATCTGAGCTCCTTACCACGGACCACTGCAATATGGAGGCAGAAATTGGTGGAAAGGCGTTCGAGGCTCCAGCGACGATTTTGAAGCTGACGGACTACGACCTAATCCTGGGCATGCTATGGCTGCACATGAACCATGCCCAGATTGATTGCCAAGCGAAGAGGGTCACCGTGAGATACGGGGACTCTTTCATTATCATCGAAGGTATAAGACCCGCCTCTCGTATACTCTTATCTCCGGTACAGGCCGTTAAGGCCCATCTGTAGGGAGAGGAGGTCTATCAGATTCTATTTGAGATGGCGGAAGTCAAGGAGTCTGTGACAGACATCCCGGTGGTGCGAGATTTCTCTTACATCTTTCCAGAGAAACTGCCAGGACTACCTCCGCACCGAGAGCAGGACTTCCAGATACAGCTTGTGCCGGGGGCCAAGCCGGCATCTAGGGCCCTTTATCGGATGGCCCCGAAGGAGTTGGCGGAGTTTCGGATCCAGTTGCAGGAGTTGGTGGAGGCGAGATTTGTTAGACCGAGTTCCTCGCCATGGGGAGCCCCGGTCCTATTCGTGAAGAAGAAGGATGGGACACTTCGCCTGTGCATCGATTATCAAGCATTAAACAGGTTGACCGTCCGGAATACCTATCCGCTGCCAAGGATAGACGAGCTGTTTGACCAGCTGGAAGGGGCGCACTTCTTTTCAAAATTGGATTTGAGTTCGGGCTACTACCAGCTTCAGATTTGAGAGGAGGATATTCAGAAGATTGCTTTTAGTAGCAAATATGGATTGTTTGAGTTTACGGTGATGCCCTTCGTGCTCACGAATGCACCTTTGGCGTTCATGACCCTCATGAACCAAGTTTTCAAGGAGTACCTAGATGTGTTTGTCATTGTGTTTATCGATGTCATCCTCATCTACTCGAGAACGGAGGAGGAGCACACTCGCCATCTGGCACTGACCCTACAGAGACTGCGGGAGAATCACTTATATGCAAAGTTCAGCAAATGTCAGTTCTGGTTGAAGGAGGTGGGCATCCTAGGCCATATTATAAGTGGAGCCGGGTTGGTAGTGGATCCAGCAAAGATTTAGGCAGTTCGGGATTGGCCGCAATTGAAGACAGCCACCAATGTACGAAGTTTCCTTGGACTTGCCGGTTATTACCGGAAGTTCGTGGAGGGGTTCTCTCAAATTTCCCTCCCACTCACATCTTTGACGAAGAAGGAGGTACCTTTCATTTGTACCCCACAGTGCTAGGCGGCTTTCCAGGAGCTGAAGGATCGACTCACCTCGGCTCCCATACTTACTCTCCCCTCGGGAAAGGAAGGTTTTCAGGTCTACACCGACGCTTCCTACCAGGGTATGGGAGCTGTATTGATGCAGAAGGGCCATATGATTGCATATGCGTCTCGCCAGTTGAAGAAGCACGAGCAGAACTACCCGGTGCACGACCTTGAGATGGGAGCGGTCATTTTTGCTCTGAAGGTCTGGCACCATTATCTTTATGGAGTCCACTGCGACATCTACTCCGACCACAAGAACCTGAAATACGTGGACACGCAGAAGGAGCTGAATATCAGGCAGAGGCATTGGGTGGAGTTCTTAGCGGACTATCAGTATGAGATGCACTATTATCAACGGAAGGCAAACGTGGTGGCCGACGCATTGAGTCGGAGAGCTGCCACTTCCGAAGCCGGTCCCAGGTTATTTCCATGGAGCTAGTCCGGTCCTTCAGAGATATGCAGATATCCCTTGTGTCTGAGGATGATCCAGAGCTGTATAGGGAGTATCTGGCATCGATGGTGGCCATAAATGATATTCGGGACCGCATCCGGGATGGACAGAGGACAGATGCATGGGCAGAGCCGATATTCCGAGCCTTGGAGGAGGGTTCGACATGAGATTATTCCCTGAGAGATTGATTGCTACATTTCAGAGGCAGAGTATATATACCCGCAGGAGGCCGGATTCGGGAGGACATCATGGTGGAGGCGCATTATAGCAGATATTCTATACACCCGGGGATCACCAAGATGACGGCAGATCTGAAGATGATGATGTTTTGGCCAGGGATGAAGAAGGAAATTACGTACTTCATGAATCATTGCGAGGCATGCTAGTTGGTGAAGGCGGAGTGCAGAAACCCCTCTGGATTGCTACAACAACTCCCGGTGCCGGAGTGGAAATTTGAGGACATCGTGATGGATTTTATTCATGGACTCCCCCGATCACGGACGGGAAACGACTTGATTTGGGTCATCATCGATCTGTTGACGAAGGTGGCCAGATTCATTCCGATCAGGAAGGATGACTCTGTGGGAGTACTAGTGCGGAGATTTGTGGAGCAATTTGTTCGATACCACGGGGTGCCCAAGACGATCGTGTCAGATCGGGATGGCCGGTTCACTTCCAGGGAGTGGAGATCCGTGCAGGCTTACTTAGGCACGCGATTGACCTTCAGCACCGCATTCCATCCCCAGACGGATGGGCAGACGGAACGCACCAATCGGACGCTGTAAGATCTTTTGAGGTTTTGGACCGCGGGGAACCATGGGAGAAGCTCTTACCCCTGGTCGAGTTCTCCTATAACAACAGCTACCAGTCCAGCATCAGGATGGTGCCTTACAAAGCCTTGTATGGAAGGAAATACAGGACCCTGCTTTCTTGGGTTCAGGACGAGGATCCGAAGGCATTGGGATTAGACTTTGTTGAAGACACCGAGGCTCAGGTGAGACTGATCAGAGACAGGATGTTAGAGGCGCAGAGAAGACAAGCTTAGTATTATGATGCCCGGCATCATCAGGTGGAATTTCGAGTGGGGGACCGAGTGTTTTTGAAGATCCGGCCCATGCATGGAGTTTCATGGGTGCACGGTCGGAGAAAGAAGCTCAGCCCTAGGTATATGGGCCCTTACAGGATCCTGGAGCGGATCGGGGACCTAGCTTACAGGCTGGAGCTGCCACCAGAGCTGGAAGCTCTACACGATGTCTTCCACATTTCTTCGCTGAGAAGGGCTCTACTACGCCCGGAGAAGCAGATTTTGACCCTCGAAGGGCCGGTAGCTTCAGACCGGTCTGTTCACTTGGAGCCGGCTCGGATCGATTACAAAGGAGTACGGATCTTGCGCCGCAAGAAGATCCCCTTAGTCAAGGTTCTGTGGAGGAATCATGGTTAGGAGGAGCACACCTGGGAACCGCAGGACCTGATGAGGCAAAAATACCCAGAGTTGTTCAGTCAAGTATACATCACCACCTCTTAGTATACTAAGAATTGCCTTCTTGTATTGAACCTGTAGGACTATATAAGGGAAATTGAGAACTTAGGCATGAGCAGGAAAGTAGGGGCTAATCATTTGTTTATTGGGGGGGGGATTGCCCTCGTTTATCAAACAAATAACCTCGCTTCGACTCAATAGGAAAACCATATGGGATGTTACAAGTTTAATTTATTTCGGTAGAAATCCCCGTAGGCTCAACCTCAATTTCAGGGACGAAATTTTTGTTTTGTTTATTGGGATTTGTAACATCCCATTTCCGGCTAGACCCCTAGGAGTCAGTCTGTCGTGACAGAACCCTAGGAAGCCCAAAAATTGAAGTCTGTCGACCAAGACTTCGAGTCAAGGGTTGGTCACTCTCGTGACCGACCCGTCACGCCCGTGACCAGGGCGTGACCCCATCAACGATCGTCGATATCAGTGAGACGATCGTCGAGCGCAGAATTTGAAACACGAGCATGTCACGCCCGTGACATATATGTCACGCCCGTGACATATGTGTCATGCCCGTGAGATATGTGTCACGCCCTTGACCTAGGGCGCGACCCCCTTAGATGATCGTCGATCTTAGTGAGACGATCGTCGAGCAAAAAATTTGCATAATGGCCCCGTCACGCCCGTGAATTAGGTGTCACACCCGTTACCTAGGGCGTGACCCCCTTCGACGATCGTCGATCTAAGCGAGAAGATCGTCGAGCGCAGAATTTGCATCATGGCCCTGTCACGCCCGTGACCTATGTGTCACGCCCGTGACCTAGGGCTTGACCACCCTTCGATGATCGTCGATCTCAGGACGACAATCGTCGAACTCAGAATTTGCCACCCGGGCCTGTCACGCCTGTGACCTACATGTCACGCCCGTGACAAAGTTCGAAACATCAGCCAGGCATGAAATTTCTGTAACCCAAGTCATAATCAATTCTGATTATGGGAATTTACAGCAGGAGTATTTATGGGCCGTTTCTTTATCTAATTACTTAGTAAAATGAGAGAGTGTGGTCCAATAGGAAATCTCCACCTGGTAAATGTAACGCCCCGTTTTTCAGCGATTATTTTTATTCTCGTTTGGCGTTACGATGACGCGTTTCCGTGGCTTGTGCCATTTGTGGAGTGTGGTTTAGCTCCTTAGAACTGAGTGCCCTATTCTGTAGCCTGTTGGCAAGATCTCCCTAGCAAGCCGAGTCGTTTTGGGTGACCCGGTGTGGCCTCTCGGGGGGATGTTGGTGTTTGGCTTTATTTGGGTATAACTCGAGTTCTGTTTGTCGAAAAGTAATTTTGACTTCGCCGTTGTGTTCGTAGCGTGGGTATTTAGCTACGGTGCGAATTTCGTCGAATTCCGAGGTAGTTCGGTTTTCGCGTCGATGTGGTGCTTTATGTAATTTTGTAATTAATTATATAATTATATATATATATATATATATATATATATAGAATAAAACCCCCGATCATCTTCTTCACGCTTGAAACCGCCGGCCCTGTACGAGGAAACGGAGAAAAACCGCCTACCCTTGCCTTCGGACGCCGATTCCCGGAGCGTTTGTGGACGGAATTCGATTCCGAGAGTGGATTTGGATTGCTCTCGTCAAGACCTTCATTCATGCGGTAAGAAATTCGATTTTCGTGGAGTTCTGGGAGGATTGGAATTTTCGGTTTTGGAAGTTTTCCGCCATTAATGGCCGAGTTTTTGTTTTAGGTGTTGCGGCCGTTTTGATCCGTGCGAAGAGGAGGAAAGCAGTCCAAAGCTTCGCTGTGATTGAGGCAAGTGGTATTCTTGCCCTTGCCAAGTTTTCCTTTTTTTGAATTTTCTTGATGAAATTGAAATCCCGGTTAGCCCAGGTTAGAGGCCTTGTTGTTCTCATTTTCATGCTAACTATAGGGCTTAGTTCTTCCTACTGAAACCCTCCCTATTTTGTGATGATTGGAATCCAAATTGTCAGCGTGGAGCCGTTGTTTTCCTTTATTTTGATTGTTGCTCTGGTTCGGGTGTAGCCGAGAGGGAGAGTTAGGAGGGGGGTGTGGTTGTCGATTTTCGTTATGGTATTACTCGAATGATTAGGCATAGTTCGTATGGTAGTGGTGCGCGGCGTTGATAGTTGTCTGCTGCTACTGTAGTGGCGTGAGTCGTGTGCGCGTTCCGGTGTCGTTCGGGAAATTCCAAATGGTGCAGGTTGACCGCGCACGGTCATCAACTGTTAGGGCGCACGACCACTGGTCGTGTGCCTCTGCTCGTGCGCGGCTGTCTTTCAGTTTCCAAAGTTCTGTCTCGGAAAATCGCACGAGCGCTGGCAACAGTGCGCACGACTAGGGGTCGTGCGACACTGATCGTGCGCAGTTACTAGGTTTTCTGTCAGGTTTTCCAGGTTCGCTTCGCACGATCATCAGCCGATGAGTGCGCACGACCACTGATCGTGCGTCACTGATCGTGCGCTTTGTATATTTTCTGTTGCTAGGCGAATTTAGATGGTTTCGAGTGCGGGAGTTTAGATACTCAAGTGGCAGACAACTGCTCGAGTTCTGAATCTTCTGCCTTGGTCGTTCGACTGTCGTCGAGCTCCGCATTCTTTAGTGGGCTTGTGGGTAGTGGTATTATTTTGGCGGCGAGTGAGGCTAGCTCGCTCAACGCCAAAGTTTAGGTAGGCACTGAGTGGGTTTCACTCAACGCCTAGTCGTGTTGGTTTATTTCAACACTCTTCCTTTACCTTGTATTTCATTTCCGAGTGGATTTCTAGTTGAATTTCTGGGTTTTCCTTGTCGGCCGTTTTCTTTATTTTCCTAAAGGCCGAATCGTGGGTCGTGGTTAGTAGTGGTGGTTGTAGCTCTTTATGGGGGTGGAGTTGAGTGATATAGCCAAGGCCACCCATGTTTTCTTGCTCCAGGTACGGGCTGGGCATGTCGGGTGGAAGGTCCCTTGTGTTTTCACGTGTTGACCCTCGAGCTTTTGACTTGGACATGGTGGATTGGGGGACTGCGTTTGCCTTCGATCCGGTTCCTCGTTGTTGTTTTTGCTACTATCACTTTCCACAGTTTAGGGTGTTAGAAGTTTCTTCTTTGGTAGTTTACAACATTCTGGCTCTTGGTAGCCTAGTAGGCCCTGCAGGATGTGGTTCCTGGGCTGGGTCGTTGCTGTTGCTTTGCACGTTGTGCATTTCTTATGGTCCTGTTGTGGACAGTTGTGACTCTTTCTACTGCATGTTTTTCTGTTACTTTGTCCTTTGGTTGACTCTTTCATGCAGTTTTTCTTTGTTTAGCTTGCTGAGGTATTCTGTTTTCTTTTGGAATACCCCAGGTTCTGAGCTGTAGCCAGTCTGGTGGCTAGTTGGAGGTGGTGTTGTTGGTGGACTTCCGGACCTTGGAGTTCTGTTTACCTTGTTAGTGAGGTTGTTTTCAGTACTTTCTTACAGACATATATTTGTGCTAGTGGGTTCGTGTCAGGTTGTTGGCGCCCACTGGTAGTTTTTACCTTGTACTAGATATATACTATTGCTGTTACCATTTTCTGGAGATAGTCTACTTGCTCTGAGAAGGTTTTATGCTAGGTTGCTAGTTATTTTTAAACTATAATTGTTATTATAAATAAAGCTCATGATCAGCATGTTTTATAAAACGAAATCACTATTTTTCCAAATCACGTATAAAGACCGTTTTCTTATATATTATATAAATTAAATGTAGGATCTTGCATAGCATGAGTGGTTCTCTTGGGACCCTTATGTGCTCCTTAGGATGTCAAATCTAAATAAAGTATTTTTCCGCAGCGTATTAATATAGTTTTTCATTTGTGGACTAGATGATCCACTGAGCCGAGGGATACGGACTCTAATCATAACTGATTTTCTATTCATTAAGCACATGATTTTCTTGCATAAAGATTGTAGTTGGTTTTGCCTGAACATCAGCAGTTATCCCCTGCTTGACGTGGCATCATGACGCGTGTTTTCTCTTACTCTGATAATTCTTAATTCGGAGAAAAATGCGGGTTGTGACAGTAAACGCCTCTCCTTATTCCAGCGTTTCCTTTTCTCCACCATAACCGAAAAGCCATTCGTTAAGGGAGCTTTTATTGTCATGAATGCTTCACCCTTTCCCCTCCCCACTTGGAGATCTATAAAAGCCCCCTTAGAGCAAGAGGAGAAGGTTACACTCTTGACCAAACAGATTCAGATTTTGTTCTTGCTGAAGGAGAAGTTCGGGAACGCCACCACCGCGCCATGACAATCCGACGTTCTTCTCGCCTCCAAACCACGAACAAGGTCCTCCTCTACTTCTTCTCTTATTGGTAGATCTTAGGATCTTAGAAATGAAGTTCATGCTCAAAGGAGCCAGACCTATCTCACGTTTTCATGGAAAACAATGAAAAATATATTTTTCGGGTATGCCGGAAACGGCCACCTCCGGCGGTCAAACCACCGCCAACCGATAACCATCGCCTCGACAAAGGTGGTGGTGATGGTGGCTGGCCAGGGAAGTGATCGGACAGCCGGCCACGGATCACGGAAAGGTTACAGGAAATATGGTTTTCTGAGTTTCTGTTTCGGGTTCTGTTTGGTAGGGGAGATGAACAGTAAAACATTATTATAATATAAAAATTAAGTACATAATATATAAGGTAAATATACATAAAATAAGCTTATTTTGATGCTACAAAACGACCCATTTAGAGGCCGTTGTAGGAAAAATGGCCAGTCATAAAAGTTGTAGCCCCTCGAGTCTAGATTAATTTAAAATTGATTTCAACTCGTTTGGGTAAGCGGTTTGACCGCAGCACCTGTTTTAGTGGGGCTGTACCTAGAGTTGGGCAGGAACTAAAATGAATGCCCACGCTTCGTCCCTTGCCCAAATAACCTGAAATTTGGGCAGGTGGTCACCCTTAGCCATATCTAGAGGCTGCTTAAAAATGGGAATTTTTGGAGATACTTTGCCTTATGTTTCTGCTTTAATTTAATAAAGTTAGAGTAATTTATTTATGTTGTCATATGACCTCCAAACCCTCCCAAATTTTGGTGAGTGGTCCCTGGCTATATAACCTAGCTCTGTACACAATTTCATTTTATTTGAATGAGTTTTGGATAGGAAGTCACCTATTCTTAACTAGGCAATAATGAGGCGTTTTTGAGTGAAAAGTGCACTAGTGGTTGGAACGGTCAAATCACCTCAACAGAGGCTGATATTTCGACCATTGACTTGGAAGGGTTATTATAACCCACTTGGAGAAAATGGTGTGGTTTAAGGTTGGTCTACCCTAGGATCCAAACTCAAACCCTAAATGGAGGGTTTTTAGGGTTGTGAAGGACATGGGGGAAATTGCTCTCGTATTGCCTTGAAACTCTGTAGAGTTGACATCAACATGATAAGAATCATCTGGATGGAATCTTGGAGGATTTGGAGACAAGTAGATACCTCAAAACCCTAATCTTAGCTTTAGGGTAAAATACTAATTAAGCACAATCCATCACTAAACATTATCTAAAGGCTGTGAAACTCGGGTAGAGTAAGTTTTAGGACGTGTAGAACCTATAACAATTTTATTGGAATTTTATGATGTCTATTTTTAGCACTTCATTTGTAACGATTGTTATAGCCCCAATTGATGATTTAATTAATTATATCTTTCTTATCATTGAAATTTTATGAAATCTTGGAAGTAAATGTTTTAGGATAGAATGACTACCCTTGAATTTTTGTATAATTATTAGTTGAGTAAATTCAGTACTTCCTTCACAAATGTTAAAAAGGGATTTTATGCTTTGAAAATTAATTATGGATGATATTATTACTGAAAAATTATGAAACTTGGTGAATACTATTTTTAAGGCTGTACCTACATACTGGAATTAATTTATAATTTTTGGATGGATATACTATGTACTTGGTTCATAAATAATGAAATATAGAAGATATTGCTAAAATAGTTTTAGTGCCCTTTTGATGATAGAAAAAATTGTGATACTTTGGATTTACTATTTTGAGATTACATAATATTTAGTATAATTTTGTTGGACATCTTGCATGAGAACTTAGGGTAGTTCATGTTCAAACTGGTAGCCCTTGGAATTTTTGAGGAAATTAGTTAAATGCCAGATAAACTAGGAAAATTACCATTTTCTGGATTTAGGTTAATTATATCATGATAAGTCTCCAGTAAATAATTTAGGGCATTTGGATGAGTATTGGATCATTGCATAACCGGTTCGACATATAGACTAGGTTGGTCTGCATATAGCATATTGTTAAATTGCAATAGGACATGATCTGGGATAGTGGTTGGAGTTAGTTATTTTGTCTGGGTGGATCGATGTGGATGATATCACAATTAAATGATATGAAGAGTTGTGGGAAGTGGTGTTGGATAGAGTTAAGAGGTGCTCGGGTTCGACGAAAGATTGTCTTTCCCGAGAGTGGAATGTTAAAAATTACCCTAGGTTAGTCTATCGTAATATGAGAAGGGAATGGGTAAAGGGGATCAACCAATAACAATAAGTGCCTTGCGAAAGGGAACGATGGGCTTCAGCTACCATCATAGTTCTTAGTGCCCTTTGAGAGCCCTTCATAGAGAATACCGCGGGCAGTCCTGGGTTAATGCAAACTGTAATAACAAACTGATTAAGAGTAACTTAGTAATAGGGTTGCACGTTTCACAAACACCGTTAGCACCGGAAGATGGTTGGGAGCTTCGGCTCGGTTGGTTAAGAGACGGACGGAATGGTCCGGCGAGCTTCGGCTCGTTTGGTTAAGAGACGGACGTTTTGGTCCGGGGAGCTTCGGCTCGGTTTTTGGTTGATTACGATTAAACTTGCATGTGAAGAAAAGGAATGAAAATTAAGGTGGTTGGTCTTCGATATTGGAGGGTCGATGCACCGACGCCAATACGCTAACTCGGCAAGTGTGGTTAGCACTTCGCCAACAAAAGTCCGGTGTGCCAGCCGACAAGAGTAGGCAGGAGTCCGCTTAGTGCACCAAGCGTTGAGGCATACGATAGGTCTGACCGGTAGTGCTTTACTGGTTTATAGGTGGGCGAGGCCCAACCCACCGCTTTTGTCTGCCACTACGGAGGTATCCTGGGAGGTAACGGCTCCGAAAGTGGGAACTAAAGGTCTGTGTACACAGAGTCGAGTGTGTGAGTTGCACTTGCATGTTTCATCATACCCACTTGCATGTCATAGCATAATCGATTCATTAAACCCCTGACACCTAAAGTATAAGTGGAATGGGACGCTTATACATTAGGACTTGCAAAACGACCCCTTGGTCTATAAGCTTGTGTGGGCAAGTTTATAAATTAAGGTTAAATTCAATATATATATGCTGCTGTATGATAACCGACACCCCAACGTATAAGTGGTATGAGACACGTTATACGATGGGAGCCTTGCAGAAGATCCCTTAGCTTATGCGCTTCCTCACATAAGTTAAGGTTACTCTACCTACTTTCTATTTCTGCCATTATTTATTATAGAATTGCTAGATTAGTTTCTGCTGCCACCTGTTTTCTTTTGAGTTATTCTCCACCTTCATGTACTTCCCTTTTCTTCCTCTCCGCTCGATACCTAGGAGCCATGGGGGAAGGGGTAGGGGATGATAGGGCTTAGTTTTTATGACTAACGGTTTTCGAACCGCATCTTTTAGGGGATCGTGGAGCCCAGCATGGAGGAGCAGCCCCAGAAACTGGTGCGCTTGGAGATGGGGCAATCTAGCTCCGGAGTTTATACAGCCGGGACCGTGAGTCTCGACCTTGAGTAGCTTATGTTTTTGCTTCCGCATGAGTGATTTATAGTGAGGAAATGATTGTACTGGGCTTAAGCCCGCATTTTTAGTACTCTGATATACTATTTTGTGGACACTCCCTTCGTGGAGTTTTATTTCTATATATGTGATTATTTCAGTGGACTTGCTTTTACTTACTTCATTTTGTGCTACCTTTTTGTGATCGAATTGGCCGGCAGAATCAATGCCTTGTGGTGATGAACCTTCAGGACGTGGAGGTGTCACCGTAAAGCGGCGATTCTTGGCCTAAGACCCCGGTGTCTAAAAAGAAAAAAAAGGGGGTCTTACATCATGTCCCTATACATCTTCGTGCTCCCCGGGTAGATTGAGTACTTGGTATGATGAGCCTCGTACATCAACTCTTCCCGAAGATTATCCGCACTAGGGATGCACATGCGACCGTCCTTCCTCAGCAGTCCATCCTCAATAGCAAATTGGGAATTTGACCCATCCAATGATTGTTGGGTACATTGGAAAATGTGTACTAGATTTGGAGAAGCCACAACTTAGTAAATGATATGCATCAATGTGTATTTGATAGAAGTTTGAGTTTCATTGTGCAGGTTTAAAAATTTGAAGGAAAATTTTCTAAGTACAAGTGTCGACAATTGTGAAGAAATTGTGTCGACACTTAGGAAGCTTGTGTCGACACTCAGGCAAGCTGTGTCAATACTCAGGCAAACTGTGTCAACACTCAGGGAAGCAGTGTCTACACTCAGGAAACTTGTGTCGACACTCAGGCAAGCTGTGTCGACACTCAGGAAAGCTGTGTTGACACACAGGCAAATTGTGTCGACACTCAGGGAAGTTGTGCCGACACCCAGAATTTGTGTCGACACTTATAAAGAAGCAGTGTCGACACTCAAAGATATGTCGACACCTAAAGAAGCAATTGTGTCGACATCCAGAATTGTGTCGACAACTTAAAATAGAATTGTGTCGACGCTTAAATCAGAAGATGAGTCAACATTCAGGAGCTATGTCGACAGTTGAAGCAATTGTGTCGACACACAAGACTTGTGTCGACACACCAACTCTCAAAAGGCTGTGTTGAGTTCAGAAGTCATTGTGTCGACACACAGGACTTGTGTCGACACACACTCAACGACATTTGACAAACACTCAACTCCATCTGTCTGTAACAGAAATGTCGAGTCAAGAAGCTGCTGTGTCGACACACATGACTTATGTCGACATATACAACAAAAAGCATTGTCGAAAAGCAGAAGTATGACTGTATCGACACTTGGAGTAATTGTGTCGACACCATGAAGACTTGTGTCAACACTTTGAGTATTTGTGTCGACACCTTGAAGACTTGTGTCAACACTTAGCTTATATATATCGACACATGTGGAGCAGTCTGCTGAGTGTTGTGTGCTGAGTTGGAAAGACAAAGAAGAATCTGGTGACGTGAATGGTGACTTGATAGCGGTCATAACTAGCCAGTCTGACACCACTGTCAGAACTGTCAGAAGTTGTTATAAACCAGATCAGCCGATAACCATGATGCAAGCTCTATATAAGAGACAGATCTGAAACGACAATAGATATACAGAAACACAACAACGTGAAGCATCTATAAGAAGAATTTTGACAGATCAAGGGTTGTCTGCAAGAAAGATTCAGAGTTCTATCTGAATTTAAGGAAGAAGCTGATTGAAGATCATCTTCATTAACAGAGAAGATCTAACTTATTTTGTTCTAATCAAGAAGCTTTGAAAAGCTAAGTTAGTTTGGATCAAAAGAGAAATCTTATTGGTGAAGTTTTCAGTTACTCTTTACTCATAAATTTCTGTAGGATCTTTTGTTAGATCTGAGATTGTAAGCCTAAAATTATAAAGGCTGAGGTAGGGCTGTATGCCTGAGGTAGGACTTGTGGTAAGTCTGAGTTGTAAGCCTAATTATAAAGGCTGAGGTAGGGCTAAGGCCTGAGGTAGGATTCTGGAGAAGAATCTGAGATAAGACTTGTGTTAAGTCTTAGGTGTAGGAACCATCTGTGGTTCTGAGATTGTAAAATCTGTGGATCTGAGCTAGTGGAAGGAAGTTAGGCTGAATCCAGTTATCTGCTGGATAGGCGAAGGGGGAAAGTGGATGTACCCATATCTTGGGGAACCATTATAGATCTGGTGTTTGCTGTGTTGCATTTTATTTCTATAGATAGAATTATTCTGTGTAAAGGTAGTTACAAATATCTATTTGCCTTAAAATTAAAAAGACTCAAAAAGATTAGAACCTATTCACCCCCCTCAAGGTGTTTAGGCTCTTGAAACATAGTCTTTCAAGTGGTATCAGAGGGAGGTTCCTCAAAATTTTACCTAACAGTCAGAGGATTTCTCCAAGGCAAATAATAGATAACAAAATGGGTTCAAGTGAAAATCAAAAGTAATTTGGATCTATGAAATTGCCAATATGCATGAAAGAATCATTTGGCATTTGGAAAGAAAGGGTCAGGCTATTTATGGAAGCATCTGATCCAAGAATTTATATCACAGTACAGGAAGGCCCCTTCATCCCAATGAAGGTTTCAGTTCTTGATGCAAACATTCAAACTCCAAAGAGTTATTTAGAGATGACTAAGGATGACATCATCTTAGCTATATTAGACAAAAGAGCTCAGAATATAATTGTAAGTGCCATAGATGATGCAACATTCCAGAATCTTGTGCACTGTAAAACTTCCAAAGAAATGTGGGATACATTGATTGTCTATATGGAAGGCACAGAAGAAGTTAGAGAGGATAGAAAGTCTATGCTAAATCAGGAATATGAGAGCTTTAGGAAAAATAAAACTGACAACATAGCTGAATGCTATAAAAAGTTTTTCAGAATAGTGAATGAACTGATGACATATGGAAGAGTCTTCAGTACTTTTGAATTGAATGACAAGTTTCTTAGGTCCCAAACAAAGGATTGGGACACTAAGATATGTGCCATCAGGGAAGTGGCCAAACTGGCTGACACACCTCCACCTATACTTTTTGGAAAGCTGCTTTCATATGAAATGCAGTTTACTGCTAGAAAAGAGGAAGAGAAGGGCATCAGATCTGAACATAAAGAAAGGTCAGTAGTCTTCAAGGCTGAGGGCTCAAGGATGGGTAGGAGAAAATCTCCTTCTCCACCTAGAAGGAGTACTGAAGCAGAAGGTGTTACTGAAGCATGTATATCAGATAGTCATACATCTAATGAAGACTTTTCTGCCTTCACAAGACAATTCCAAAGGTCATGAAGAAAAAGAATTGGAGAACCAGGCCTTCATCTTCATCCTATTCTAAGGATGAATACTACAGGAATAAGAAAACTCCTAAGGAGGACAAGTATGCTTCTAAACTTGGTAAACAATCTAATTCTAAGATTGTGTGTTATTGCTGTAACAGGTCTGGGCATGTCATAGCTGACTGTCCTGATAAAAGAAAGGAGTTAAAGGTCAAGAAGAAATAGCTGGTCAAAGGCAAGAAGGAGAAGTCTCTAGTAGCTCAGAAGGAGAAGAGTTGGACAGACTCTTCATCTTCAGAATCTGAAGAAGAAGAGGCAGAAGCATATGTTGGACTCTTCTTAACAGAAGAGGATCTTAGGTAACTAGATTTCCTACAAATGCTGGACTCCATAAATGGAGTGGAAGAACATTGCTGTAAAGGGCTGATGACCCAATCTGAAGAAGATAAGTGCCAGGATCAGCCTGGACCAAGTAAGGTAAACAATTCACCCCTAGTCTCAGATTACTTTACTGGATTAGAATCAAAAGCATCTTCTTCAAAAGAAGTGGATGGATCTGAGTCTGAGGGGGATGTTCACCAACTCATTAGTAAGTATGGTGGGTTGTTGAATGCTCTAAAGAAGAGCAAGTTTCTTGTTAAAGAGCAAGCCAAAGAGATTGAGTCTCTTAAGCTGGCTGCAGCAGTTTCAGCAAAACTGCTAGATCAAAAATTGAATGAGATTGCCAAATTGAAAAACATTACAGTTATTCAGATGAGCACAATCTCATTCAAAGAGAATCATACAAAGAAATTGGAGGGAAAACTTCAGCAAGAGAGAGAGCTAGTGGCAAAATTCTCCAAGCCAAAATCAATCTTATATTTGATAGACAATTTTGTTTCACAAAAAGGAAAGACTGGTGTAGGCTATAAGGGAAGAACTAGGGCTACTAATTCTCATAGAAAAGGTAAAGCCCCAGTTCAGCCTCAAGCTGTTAATCCCCCTATTTTCTTTAAGAAGGTAGTGAATCATACTAACAGGTATTATCATGACATTACACATGGTCACTGTGAGCATGAAAATTTCATGAGCAAGGGTACTAATGCCAATAGACCAATCTATAGGCATGCCTATCATATTCAAGAGGAATTCTTGAAGAATGCTGTTCCAGCACCAACACATAATCAGTCTACTGACAACAAAGTAAGAAGGCTTGTACCTTAGAATATATATAATAGGTTTGAGTGTTGGTGTTGTGGCAAGGTGGGCCACTTTGCCATGGATTGCTGGTTTAACTTAAGTGTTAAAACCAAAAGTAGGATTCCTATTAGATCATTCACAGGATTTCAAACTAACAAGGACCTAGGACCCACTAGCAAGTTGGGTTCTAAGGGTAAGTGATTCATTATTTATTGCAGGTAAATCCAAATGACCATACCCCTATATGGTACTTGGATAGTGGCTGTTCAAAACATATGACTGGAATAAGGAGAATGTTGAGGGACTATGTGCCCATAAAGAATGGACCAAAAGTTATCATTGGTGGATCAGAAAAGGGAATCATCAAAGGATTTGGTAATATATTTTGTGATTCAATTACAATCACTAAAGTGGCTTCTATAAAGGGTCTAAAACATTTCCTGATTAGCATAAGTCAACTTAGTGATCTAGGTTATGATATTTCTTTTCTCAAAGGGGAGTGCCTAGTAAAAAGGTCAAGTGATCAAGAGATCATTTTGACTGGCACTAGGAAAGGAAATGTGTATTGCCTTAACCTAGAGTGTGAGTCTAACAACTCACCTATTTGTTTGGTCACAGGAGAGAAAGCTTCTTTACGTGTCAAATGGCACAAGAGGCTAGCTCATCTGAACTACAAGTCAATTGGACTACTGTTCAGCATGGGATTAGTGAGGAATGGTCCCCAAGTTCAGTGCATAAAAGAGGGTGTGTGCTCAGCTTGCTAAAAGGCAAGAAGACTAAGTCCTCTTTTCAATCACTTGACATCAAAGATTCAAAGAGATGTTTGTATCTCATACATATGGATTTGTTTGGTCCTATGCCAATCCATAGTCTTGGTAGGAAAGCATACACACTTGTTGTTGTGGATGACTATTGTAGATGTACATGGGTTTTCTTCTTGAGGCAGAAATCTGAACCCCCAACTATTTTCCAGACTTTTGTCAGACAAATACAAAATGAATACAACAGCCCAGTTGTCAAAATAAGAAGTGACCATGGAACTGAATTTCAGTCTGAATGTATGACAAAATTCTGTGAAGAATTTGGGATTCATCAGGAATTCTCTTCACCTATAACTCCTCAGCAAAATGGTGTTGCTGAAAGGAAGAATAGGACTCTAATTGAAGCTAGTAGAACTCTACTGAATGACATTACTCTCCCTTAATACTTCTGGGCTGAGGTAGTAAATACTGCATGTCATGTGCTCAATAGGGCCTCTATCAACAATAAACACAAGATGACTCCCTACCAGATTTTAAAAGGCAGAAAACCAAACATATCTTATTTCAGAATCTTTGGTAGTATGTGTTTTGTACTAGTCAATGGTAAACACTACCAAACTAAGTTTGCTACCAAATTCTTAGAAGGGATATTTGTTGGGTACAACAACCATAGTAGAGCATACATGATCTACAACTTGACTACTCAAGTTGTAGAAGAATCTATGCATGTTGTATTTGATGAGTCAATGTTTATTAACAGTGAGTTGTCTAGTTCTTCAGTTAGTTCTACAGGTCTAACAGATAGGCTGGACAAGCTGACCATCAATGAAGATGTTACTGTTAATCGTGATGAAGATAAAGATGCCAACTACCCAGGGGAAGATCAAGTCCCTCTGGGTGAAGAAGAAAATGAGGATAATCAAGATGAGGAAACTGGAGATAGCCATAATGCTGACAGAATTCCTCCAGCAAGGAGACACCTGAAGGATCATCCAGCTTACCAGATCATTGGTGATACAAGTCAGGGTGTTCTAACAAGGAGCAGGAGCATGAACATAGTTTTATGTTCTAGCTTCCTGTCTCAGATAGAACCCAGGAAGATTGAAGAGGCCATACAAGACACCAACTGGATTGATGCAATGCAAGAAGAGCTCAGTCAATTCAAAAGGTGTAAGGTCTTGGAATTGGTGCCAAAACCTAAGGATCACAACATAATAAGAACTAAGTGGATCTACAAGAACAAGCTTGATGAGAATGGCACTATAGTCAAGAACAAGGCTAGACTGGTAGCAAAAGGCTACATGCAAGAGGAGGGTATTGATTTTGATCAAACCTTTGCTCCAGTGGCAAGGCTGGAGGAAATAAGGTTGTTCTTAGCCTATGCTTCCTATCAAGGATTCAAAGTATATCAAATGGATGTGAAATCAGCATTTCTAAATTGTGATTTAAAAGAAGAAGTCTATGTAGAACAACCCTCAGGTTTTGTAGACTCTCACTTTCCTGATTATGTATATAGGCTTAGGAAAGCACTATATGGTTTGAAACAAGCACTAAGGGCTTGGTATGAAACCTTGTTTACCTTCCTCATTAAGAATAAATTCTTTAGAGGAAAGATAGACAAAACTCTATTCTATAGGGAATCAAAAGGAAAGATAATACTAGTCCAGATATATGTGGATGACATTATCTTTAGTTCTACTGAAAACAACCTTTGTAGGAAGTTTGCCAAACTTATGCAAGGGAAGTTTGAGATGAGCAGTAATGGTGAGCTGAAGTTCTTCTTGGGACTTCAAGTTAGATAGACTGAGAGTGGGTTGTCTATATCCCAGTCTAAGTTCACCAAGGAGTTGATTAAGAAGTATGGTTTGGACTCAGCTTCTACAATGGAAACTCCAATGGGAACAAGTATGCCTATATGCAAAGATGATGCAGGGAAACCTGTTGATGAGTCTTTGTATAGAGGGATAATTGGCTCCCTACTATACTTGACTGCTAGTAGACCTGACATCATGTATGCAACATGTGTCTGTGCTTGGTATCAAGCATGCCCTAAGGAATCTCATTATATTGCAGTTAAAAGAATTTTGAGATATCTTAAGGGCACACCTAATCTAGGCCTTTGGTACCCTAAGAATAGAGATTTTCTATTAACAGGTTTCTCAGATGTAGATTTTGCTGGATGCAAAGAAGATAGAAAAAGTACCACAGGAACCTGTCAATTCTTGGGTGGGAGGCTGGTGTCATGGAGCAGCAAGAAGCAAACCAGTGTAGCTATTTTAACTGCTGAATCAGAGTATATAACTGCTGGTAGCTGCTGTGTACAATTAATGTGGATAAAGCATCAACTAGAAGATTATGACATCCAGGTAAGTAGAATTCCACTATTTTGTGATTCTACAAGTGCTATTTCTATTGCTAAGAATCCTATATCACACAGTAGGACCAAGCATATAGATATTAAGTTTTATTTTATCAGAGAACATGTAGAGAAGGAAAACATTAATCTAGAGTTTGTAAAAACTGATGATCAAATAGCTTATATTTTTACAAAACCATTAGATGAAACTAAATTCAATAATTTCAAAATTGAATTAGGTATGTTGAACCTAGACTAGGTTAACACAAGTTTCCTTTAGTAGCACTTGTTAACACCAAATTTCTGTTGAAATTTGGCTAAGTACAAAGTTTGTGTCGACACAAGCAAGTTGTGTCGACACACTCAGTATGTTGTGTCGACATAAGAAAAGGATGTGTCGACACAAAAACAGTATCTGTGTCGACAAGAGAATAGGTGTCGACACAACCTTGTCGAGACTATATGTCGAGAGGATACTTGTGTCGACACAAAAATTTGATGTTGACACAACTCTGTCGAGACTTAAGTTATCTGTGTCGACACTAACGTAAGTATGCCGACACAGACTCAAGTATGTCGACACATAGATGTGTCGACTTAAAATATGTTTTGATGACTTAGATATTAGTATGTCGACACATAGTTGTGTTGACTCAGCTTAGGTTCTATCTAGACCTAGGTCATTTTTGTCGACACAAAAACTGATTTGTCGACTTAAGCCCGACTTTTGTTCTGCCCTTGACTCAAGTAATATAAAAGGTGAATCCAAAATCTGGTCGACTACGCTATCAAAATTTTAGACTCTACACCTTCTGTCGACATAGACCTTCTCTTCTCTTCTCCTTTAGCACTTACGAGAATGGCGCCAAACCAAGAAGACAAGGTTAATGAAGGTTACGAACTGGTTAGCGAGGGTTTCACATCTGCTTCTGACGAAATTCAGGGAGTTATAGCCCTAATTTCTGTAAATGGACTAGAATTTTTGGTCTCAGAACCGACCAAACATTGGAAGAAGTAAGTCATGGAGTTCTACACAACCGCTACTGTGGACACAGAAGGACAGAAAATCAAGACGACTATTCAAGGTACCCGGGTGAAGCTCACACTGAAATCACTCACGAAAGCACTACATCTACCAGTGATCAAGGATACAGATGAAATAACTCCTTCCCAGATAACTGAAGCATTGAGCTGGTGTGGACTGAATCCCAATAGTAAGATTGGTTCATCTATCAATAGAAAAGGGATGAATTCCCAAGGAAAATTTCTTTCAGAAGTAGTGGGCAAAGTGATTATCAGCAAAACAGGTGGACATGATCAGATTTCTTCTCACATGTTCAATCTGATGGTGAGAATCATATTCAAGGTAAACACTGACTGAGCAGCAGTAGTGTTTGATAAACTTCAAGAAGGAATAAAGAAACCTAATCTGGGAAGGATCCTCAGCCTTTGCTTAACATCAGTAATTCCAGATGTTCTGAAACAAGCAAATGGCTCTAAAATAAATCATATGAGAAAAATGGATGTAAGGATACTGTTAAGATGGGACAGAGTTCTGACTAAGGAAGTCCCTGCTCCCAGGGAGCAAACTAAAAAGGACAAGAAGAAAAAGAAAGTTCTTATACAGGCTGATTCCTTTAGTGATTCTGAAGAGGAAGTGGTCTTTAGTTCTGATGAAGACCAGTACCAACAGGAAGCACAAGATCAAGTAAAGGACAGTGAGCCCCAGAAGAAACAAGTTGACTCCACTCAAGTTGGAGAAAACCTAGAAAAATAAAGTGAGTTGCCTGCTTTAGGGGGAGGTAGTGATAATGCTGTACTTGATAATGACTTAACTACAGACACAATAATGGATGTTGTATCTGAAATCAATACTGCAGCTGAAGTAACTGATAAGAATGATGCTCAAAATGAGCCAGTAAGTATCTTCTCTACAAATAAGTAATATATTATAGTATTCTCCTCAAAAATTGTTCAAAGGGACACTTTTATTTACACAATAAAAGAGGTCTTTCAAGTGGGATTAGTCTATTAAGTAGTTATTTAAAAAAAACTAATCTTATTCCTTCTGAACAGATACAACAGGAATTTACTATGGAAGAATTGTTTCCTGATCCTCTTACTGATAGGACTGAGGGGGAGGAAATTGAAAAGAAAAGGAAATTCTAAGGACTGAGGGGGAGTTATCCAAGGATACCCCAGCTGAGAAGGAAACTGTTGATATTAAAAATACATCTGAATCTTCTGAAGATTAAGAAGCCACTTTGGCTAAGAAAAGAAAGCTGGCTGTGTTAAAGAAGAAGAGTTCTGGATACAAGAAGGCCTTACAAGTGGGAACATCACCATCTACATCAACTGTGGACTTCAGTTCTTTACTGGTCCAAATGTAACTAAAACTGGATAATCAAAGACAATCTATAGAGCAATATCTGGATGAAACTCACAAGGAGTTACAGTTTCAGTTGGCCAAGGACATCAAATCCATAAGATTTGAAGTTAATCAATATAAGAAGGAGATGACAGATTTCTTCCATAAAGGAGGTAATGCTGTGGTGTTTCTAGCCGAGCAATAGAAAAATATCCAAGCTAAAGTGGATGAAATTGAGGTGAAGCAGGGATATGTACTGGAGAATCAGATAAGGATGAATGAAAATCTCAAGGATTCCCATCATGAAATATTTAAAAAGCTCACTGATTCTAGCTCCACTATGAAGGATGAAATCTCAAAGCAAATCCAGGATGATATATCTACTATCAAATCCACATTTCAAGAATCTCAGGAGAAAATTACATCTTTCCTGATAAAATTCAGAGCTTATTTTAAAGAGGGAACTGAATATATAGCTGATCAAGTCAGGTTTTAGAAAGAAGATTTGAGAGATCATGTTGCCAGAGAAGTCATAAAGGGGGAGAGAGTACTAGTCAAAGCCAGCTCTGACCATGCTAAATGGACTACCAATAACATCAGAGCTACTCTTGGATATCCTCCTCTTTGTGATGATGCTAATGTAGCTGAGTCTGGGATACAACCTGAATATTTTGAAGGTGATCAGCCTGAAGTTGCTCAGGTGATCTACCCCCCAGCTGATTTTGAAATGGTTCAAGAAGAAGTGCTAAAAATGTATAGTCCTCCACTAGATGCACAAAATGTAATTCTGGGAACAGTTGAAATGTCAGAAGCTACATTGGAAGCTCAGAAAGAAGCTCAACTTTCCAGGAAGAGATTTAGAGAGCAGGCTGAGCTGAAGCAAGATTTTGAAAAGTGGAGCCCAACTTCTAGAAATATCATTCTTACTGCCTGGAAAGCTGTTAAGGATAAAACCCATGATAGGGGTAAGTGGTATTCTGAGCAAGAATGAAATAAATATCAAGCAGTACATAAGGCAATTCTTCAGCATAGAAGAAGTGCTAAGGCTGGAAAGCTACCTGCTAATGCTCAAGAGCCAAGCAAGTACTTCCCCAAACCTTTCCACTATTTTGAGAGACAGAAGATCAAGGCTGAAGAATTGAAGAAGAAAGCTCTCAAAGGGAAAAAGCCAGCTGAAGATGCTGAACCTTCTATGCATGCTAATATCAAGCCAAACAAAGGAATAGTTATTAAGAAGCCCAGTCAATAATAGGATTGCTAGGTTTATGCATTAAAATAATGTAATCATTTGTTTCTTTTGTTCTTTAAGAAATTCATGTAAACCAAAGTTTTCTAGTTAATGAAATCTATTTCAGTATTAAGTGTTTGTTGTTTATATTGATTATGAAATATAATGCTCTGAAATGTTTTTACTTCTATTATAATTTTGTTTTATCTTAAGAGATGTATATCTTTGACTAGGGGTTATGAATTCTCCAAATACGGGGAGATTGTTGGGTACATTAGAAAATGTGTACTAGATTTGGAGAAGCCACAACTTAGTCAATGATATGCATCAATGTGTATTTGATAGAAGATTGAGTTTTATTGTGAAGGTTTAAAAATTTGAAGGAAAATTTTCGAAGTACAAGTGTCGACACTTGTGAAGAAACTGTGTCGACACTCAGGAAACTTATGTCGACACTCAGGCAAGCTGTGTTGACACTCATGCAAATTGTGTCGACACTCAGGGAAGCTTTGTCGACACTCAGGAAACTTGTGTCGACACTCAGGCAAGCTGTGTCGACTGTAAGACCCCTTTTTTTTTGAAAACTCGATTCATAACTCGGGGTCTTATGCCCAGAACCGCCGCTTTGCGGTGACACCTTCGCACCCGGGAAGGTCGTCACTACAACGCGCCGATTCTGCCGGCCTTTTCGATCACAATCAAGTAGAAAGTAGAATAGTAAAGAGAAATGCAGTCCACAATATAATATCACATATAAATAAAAACTCCATGAGGGGAGCGTCCACAGTATAACATAAGAGTAAAATCAGAGTACTGAAAGGAAAAGGACTTAAGCCCGGTACAACAACACCTTACTACATGGTCACTCAAATGGAAGCTGAAAAACAAACTGCTACTAAGGAACGGAACTCACGGTCCCGGCTGTCTGAGCTCCTGAGCTAGACTGTCCTATCTCCAAGCGCACCGGCCTCCTGGGCTGCTCCTCCGGGCTGGGCTCCACGATTCCCTAAAATGATGTGGTCCAAAAACCGTTAGTCTATAAGACTAAGCCCTATCATCCCCCACCCCTTCCCCCATACCCTAAGGCACCGAGCGGAGAGGAAGAAAGGGAAGGACATAAAGGTGGAGAGTAGTCAAAAGCAGATGACGGTGGACCTAACTAGCAAGTTATAACAGGCGAACAATATAAGTGTTATAATAGGTAAAACATAAAGGTAAGTAAGTAAGAAATTTTAACCTTCACTTATGTGAGTACACATAAGCCAAGAGATCTTTTACAAGGCTCCCATCGTATAAATGTCCCATTCCACTTATACGTTGGGGTGTCGGTTATCACAAGCATTATTTAAATATTAAAAATGACCTTAATCTATAAAACTTGCCCACACAAGCTTATAGACCAAGGGGTCGTTTTGCAGGTCCTAATATATAAGCATCCCATTCCACTTATACATTAGGTGTTAAGATTTTTATGAATGATTTTGTATGCAACTATATGGTGGGTTATGATGTTCATGCAGTGCAACTCACACACACGACTTTGTGTACACAAACCTTTAGTTCCCCCTTTCAGAGCCGTTACCTCCAAGGATACCTCCATAGTGGCAGACGGAAGCGGTGGGTTGGGCCTCGCCCACCTCAAAACCAGTAAAAGCACCACTGGTATGACCTATCGTACGCCCTCAACGCCTGGTGTATGAGGCGGACTCCTGCGTACTCTTGCCGACTGGTTCGCCGGACTTAACCTTGGCTAAGTGCTAGTCACCTTGTCGAGTCAACGATATCGGTGTCGGTGCAATCGAACTCCCCGATATCGAGAACCCACCACCTTAATATTTCCTATTTTTATGCACATGCAGCAGTTTAATATATAACAATTTAAAGTGTCAAACTCCCAGACTAAACCGTCCGTATTATCCACAACCAAGACTAAGCTCCCCGGACTAAACCGTCCGGCTCATCTCCAGACCTCATCCCTTGGACCCGCGGGATGACGTCCCCTTGAACACCTCGGGACGACTTAACCATTTCCAAACCTAACTAATGAGTGTGTGCAATGTGAATCGCTATCCAGCTAATTACTCTTTTGTTTGTTAAAAGATTTACGTTAGCCCAGGACTGCCTCCGGAATATACGCTGTGAGGGGCTCTCAAAAGGCACTAGGAACCAAGACGGCGGCATTACGGCCCGAAGTTCCCTTTCGCAAGGCACTTATTGTTATTGGTTGTGTTTCCTTACCCTTTCCCTTAATAAATTGCATTAAACTAAACCTAGAGTGAATTTGAATCTTCACTCTTACGGGGACGACGATCTTTCGTCGGTCCAGTGCACCTTCTAGCACACATCAACTCATTTCTCACCACACCTAAAACCTCCTATGGTGATCCAACCTCTTCATTAAATCAAACCAATACCAACTACTTCACACTGTGACCAATTCCTATCCATTTACACATTTCCCCGAATTTGCTATTTAACGACCACCCTATATCATATGTTGTCCATGATAGGATGTCCTTTGTGTTTACATCCGAATGATCTAATTTATTTACTGGGGGCCTATCATGGCATAATTGAATCAATTCCAGGTTATAACCATTTTCTCAATTAATCTAATAATTAATTAATTTTCCTACAAATCCAAGGTCTACCAATTTGAACATGAAGTAGACTTTTTAGCTATGTAAAAATCATAATAAATTCAGAATAAATTCTGTTATATCTAATAAAAGATATATCCAAGGTTTGACATTTTTCTCTAAGGTCTAAGGGGCCTAATCATGTTTTATCAATACTTCATTTCTTTCATGACTAATGAATAAACTACATCAAATCTTCATTTATATAATTTGAATTAATTACAGGGTACTAATAACACCATGAAAATAGTACTAGATAAGTTTCATAATTTTCCTACTAGAAATTAAGTTACAATAAATCATTTACTAAATTCTTAATCTAGCATGCTTGTGAATTAAGTACAATATTCATAATTCCAAAAATTCTAAATAAATTCCCACTGGTACATATTGGTTTAAGAGCCCTATTTACCAAATTTCATAATTTTCCAGAAAATGTTTAAGCCATAATATATTTTAAAACCATAAAGCCCTTTTTATAACACTTGTGAAAGAACTACCAGATTTCTTCAATATAAAATAAAAATAAAAATTCAGGAGCATTACTACTAGCCAACAACATCTAATTCCAGAGTTTCATGGGGGTCTTATTTGACTTAAAAATCTTAAATAAATAAAATATCAAATAGGGCTATACCCACATTCATAAGTGAAGTACTAGAAATAATTATCCAAAAACTCTAGTAAAATCATCCAAGGGTCCTAACTACCCTAGTAACCCTCTACCCAAGTTTAATAGCTTTTAAATGAATTTAAGTTACTGATTTGACCTAAAAGCCCTTCTACCCTAAAACTAGGGTTTAGGTTTTGAGGTACCTACCTACCTCTAAATTCTCCAATTTTTCAACCAGAGGGTTAAATACCCATTAAAAACCTCTCCACAAAAACTAAAGGCCATACAAGGGCTTTTGCCCCTATGTCCTTCACAGCCCCCAAAGTCCTCATTTAGGGTTTGAACCTGGGCCCTAGGGTAAACTCACCCTAATCCATCTCATTTTACCCAAGGGGGTTCTTAGGATCATTTTAAACCAGTGGTCAAAATCTTAACCTCTATTGAGGTGAGTGACCACTCATTTGGCAAAAGTTCCCTTTTTCCCAAATTACCCTTCACTAGGTCAAAACTAGGGTTGAGTGAATTCCTATTCAAAACTCAACCAAATGAGTTGAAATTTGAACCAGACCTAGATACCTATACCAGGGACACCTCACCAAAATTTGGGAGGGTATGGAGGTCATTTGACCCTTTAATTATCTTACCCTAGCTTTTATAGGGTTTGGGTAAAACCCTAAGCTACACTATCCCAAATGGTCTCCAATTGTTACAAGAGCTAGATCTAGGTAATAATAAGCCCCTGTCAAAAATTCAGGTAATTTAGACCAAGGGTTAGGTGTGGGGAATTATTTTAAAATCTGCCCTACATATAGGACCTACCCTAGAAAAATGGCCCTATAAGTCAGTAGTCTTGTCCTAAAATTTCCCTTTACATATCAAACTGTAGATAATAAAAATTCCTACAACATTTATGTTGATCATTTTTTATGAACATGCCCCTAAAGGGCCTAAATAATTTTTAGAAAGAATCTGCCCAAGTTGTAGGACATACCCTCACTAAAAAGGCTCTATAGGGCAGTCCCCTCATACACTTTTTCACCACTGCATATCAAATTGTAGGTCTTTAAAATACCTACAACTTTCATGTTGTAACCTTTTTCAGGTAGTGCCCATAAGAGGCCTAAATTTAATTTACAGTGAAATTATTTTATTAAATACAGAAAATCAGAAAAATATGGGTTCATAAGTATTTATTTTGATCCTGCACGAATCTTAAAGCGATCGGACGGCAGCTGTACTTCGTCTTCTCCAAATGGCCTGAACCAGAACCCGTGAAAATGATTTTCACGGACCTTTTTCCAGCCACCATGGGGGGCGCCACCACCGGGAATCAACTACTACATGTTCCCGGTGGTGGGGGCTAGCCTTGCCGGTGGCTAGTGCGGCCGGAGGTGGCGGCGCCGCCCTACCCGACACCACCAAAAGCTCCATAAAAATGGAAATTTCTGAATTTTTAAAACTTTGCTCCGGTTCGTTTGAGCATGAACTCATCTCCTAAACAATCCTAGGATCTAAGCACGAGAGAAAAAGTGAGGGAGGACCTGAGTTCGGTCACGAATGCAGGTTGAACGGCGGGATGCCATGGTGGCGGCGGTGGCGGCGTTTCTCTCCTTGGTGGCTCTGGCAAGCCTCTCTCCTCCTTCTCTGGTTTCGAAAATGGTCTCCCCTCTCTCCTAAGTGAGTATATAAAGAGGAGAGGGGGAGAGGGGCGGTTTTCTCCAAGAGGCAAAACACCTCTTCATGTGTGTGGGGGGGGGGGGGGGTTAGAGGAGAGAGAGAGTGGAAACACCTCTTGATGGCCGGGAAAAGAGTGGGGGGAAAAGGTGTCAACCTCTAGGTGGCTGTTGGCCCCTCTTTGGCCGAGCTCCATGCCTCCTCACTCTCTAAATCCACCCCTTCACTTCCACCACCTTTTCTCTCTCCTAAATTTAGCCTCTTCCTTACTTCTTTCTCTCTCCTAGTCACCCTCACGAATTTTCTTCCCCTAGAAGCCTAAAGGTAGCCCACAAAATGAATATTAAATCATTAAAGGCCATATAAGAGGGGGGGGGGGGGGGGGGGCTCACCATTCTACCATGAAAATACCCCTTATTCTTACTTTCTCTCTCCTATTTTTACATGTTGGCTAGCCTAGGGTTTAGGGCTGACTTGATCAATTTAACCTTCAGAGTCAACATCAGTAGTCCCCTAGGGACCCATTGACCTCCCATAAGGCCTAGGTATGGTTAGGTAGGGTAGACTTGGCATAAAGAGGGTGAGTTGACCCAGGGAAGGGTTAATTTGGCCTAACTAGGGCTTAAGTTGACTTGGGTCAACTTAGCCACTAGGTTTGCACCCAATGGGTCCTTGGTGACCCATTGATCTCATATTAGGTCTAGGAATGCCTTGGAGTCAGATTGAACCCACTAGGCCACCAAAAATCAGGGTTTTAAGATTTTACTATTTGCAGCCCAAGTGAGTCTCAACTAGCTAGTTGGGTCACTTGACCTCCTAGATTCAACCTAGGCCTTGTTATGACCTAGGTATGTTCAAGTCACTCCTAAGGGGGGTCTATTTGAAAATGGGATGTTACAAATCCCAATAAACAAAACAAAAATTTCGTCCCCGAAATTAAGGTTAAGTCTATGGGAGCTTTCCTACCGGTTATCTTAAGCTTGTAACATCCCACGAGGGTTGAATTGCTTAACCAAGGCTAATAAACATGGGCTATCCCCAATAAACAAAGGATTAGCCTCTAATCCTAGGTGATACTTTGGTGTAAAACAAGTAGGGAAAAAAATTACATGCATCTTGAGAAGTTAGAAGATATTACCTAGCTAAATAACTCCGGGTACTTCTCTCGCATCAAGTCCTCGGGTTCCCAAGTATGCTTTTCTTGCCCATGATTCCTCCACAAGACTTTGACTAGCGGGATCTTCTTGCGGCGCAAGACCCGTATCCCCTGGTCGTCAATCCGTATCGGCTCCACCAGAACGGATCGATCTGTAGCTACCGACCCATCAGTGGTGGTAATCTGTAGCTCCGGGCGTAGTAGAGCCCTCCTGAGTGAAGATACGTGGAACACGTCATGTAGGCCGGACAGCTCCTGCGACAGCTCTTGTCTGTAAGCTAATGGAACGATCCGCTCCAGGATCCTGAAAGGCCCCATGTATCTCGGACTGAGCTTCTTCCGCCAACCACGTACTCGTGAAACCCCGTGCATCGGCCGGTTCTTCAAGAACACCCGGTCCCCAACCTGAAACTCTACTAGACGATGCCGAGCATCATAATACTTTGCCTGTCTTCTTTGTGCCTCTAGCATCCTCTCTCGAATCAGTCGCACCTGAGCCTCGGTGTCTTCAACAAACTCCGAATCTACCATCTTCGGATCCGTATCATGTATCCAAGACAAGGGAGTCTGGCATCTCCTCCCATACAAGGCCTCATACGGAGCCATCCGTATACTGGACTGATGGCTGTTATTGTATGAAAACTCCACTAGGGGCAACATCCGCTCCTAGGGCTCTCCATGATCCACAATACACAGCCTCAGTAAGTCTTCCAGCGTCCTGTTAGTATGCTCCGTCTGCCCGTCAGTCTGGGGATGGAAGGCCGTACGGAAGGTCAGTCGTGTGCCAAGGTAAGACTGCACTGATCTCCACTCTCTGGATGTGAACCGACCATCTCGATCAGATACGATTGTCCTGGGCACTCCATGGTAACGAATAAACTGCTCCACGAACTTCCGAACCAAAACTCCAACAGAGTCATCCTTCCTGATCGGGATGAACCTAACCACCTTCGTCAGCCGGTCAACGATTACCCAGATTGAATCATTTCCCGTGCATGAATGAGGGAGGCCATGGATGAAGTCCATCGCGATATCATCAAACTTCCACTCCGGCACTGGGAGTGGCTGCAGCAGTCCAGCGGGGTGTCTGCACTCTGCCTTCACTAACTGGCATGCCTCGCAGTGGGTAACGAAATAAGTGATGTCCTTCTTCATGCCCGGCCAGTAGAGTGTCTTCTTTAAATCCGTCGTCATCTTCGTAATCCCGGGATGTATAGAGTATCGGCTATGATGAGCCTCTATCATAATGTCCTCCCGAATCTGCCCTCCATCCGGTATGTAAGTCCGTCCTTGAAACATACCAGATCACCTCTCATCGAATAGTCCCCAGCTGAGCCTGCCTCTATGGCCCTGAAAATCGGCTCCAATTTGGTATCCTGCCTCTGCCAATCTTTAACTCTGTCATGAATAGTGTCGGTGGCGCTCGTCGCAACTAAATACTCCTCGTACAGATCGGTGTCTTCGGACGATACCAAGGTGATGTGCATATCTTCAAAGCTCCGCAATATCTCTAAAGACATGACCTGGTGCCCTGCTCCTGAAGTAGTAGCTCTCCAGCTCAAGACATCGGCTACCACGTTTGCCTTACCCGGATGGTAGTGCATCTCATACTGATAGCCTTCCAGGAACTCTACCCATCTCCGCTGTCTAATGTTCAGCTCCTTCTGCGTATCCACATACTTCAGATTTTTATGATCTGAAAATATGTCGGAGTGAACTCCATAGAGATAATGGCGCCAGACCTTCAGCGCAAAAATAACCGCACCCAACTCCAGATCGTACACTGGGTAGTTTTGTTCATGCTTCTTTAGCTGGCGTGAAGCGTAAGCAATAACATGCCCATTCTGCATCAGAACAGCTCCCAAGCCCTCGTAGGAGGCATATGTATACACCTGGAATCCTTCTTTCCCCGAAGGGAGAGTCAGTATAGGAGCCGAGGTGAGTCTCTCCTTCAACTCTTGAAAAGCTGCCTCGCATTTTGGTGTCCACACAAAAGGTGTCTCCTTCCTCGTCAAAGATGTGAGAGGGAGTGCAAGACTATAAAATCCTTCTACGAACTTCCGGTAGTAACCAGCAAGTCCTAAGAAGCTCCGAACATCTGTAGCTGTCTTCAATCATGGCCAATCTCGGACTGCTTGAACTTTCACTGGATCCACTTCCAACCCAGCTTTACTGATAACATGACCCAAAAAGGCCACCTCCTTCAACCAAAACTGGCACTTACTGAATTTTGCGTACAACTGATGCTCCGCAATCTCTGTAGTGTCAGTGCCAAATGCCTCGAGTGCTCCTCTTCCGTCCGAGAGTAAATGAGAATGTCATCAATAAAAACGATGACCAACACATCCAAGTAAGACTGCAAAACCTGGTTCATGAGAGTCATGAACGCTGATGGCGCATTCGTGAGCCCAAAGGGCATCACGGTAAACTCGTATAGACCATATCTGCTACTAAAAGCAGTGTTCGGGATGTCCTCTTCTCGGATCCGTAACTGGTAGTAGCCCGATCTCAAATCCAGCTTCGAGAAGAAGTGAGCTCCCTCCAGCTGGTCGAACAGCTCGTCTATCCTTGGCAACAGATAAGTATTTCGGACCGTCAGTCGATTCAAGGCCCGGTAATCTATGCACAGTCTAAGTGTCCCATCCTTCTTCTTGACGAACAATACAGGGGCTCCCCATGGCGAGGAACTTGGCCGGACATAACCGGCTTCCACCAGCTCCTATAATTGGCTCCGGAATTCCACCAGCTCCTTTGGGGCCATCCGGTAGGGGGCTCTAGATGCTGGCTTAGCCCCTGGCACCAGCAAAATCTGAAAGTCCTGCTCTCTGTGCGGGGGTAGCCCCGGTAACTTCTCGGGAAAATCATCCTCGATATCTCGCACAACAGGAATCTCCGCTCTTAGAACATTGGCCTCCGCCATCTCGAATAAAACCTGGTAAATCTCGTCGCCCTGTATATGGGCCTTGATGGCCTGAATAGATGACAAAAATGAAAAGGAGGCATGTCTTATACCTTCTATTATGACAGAAGAATCTCCATGCCTCAGAATAATCTTCTTGGCCACGCAGTCAATTAGGGTATGGTTCCAATATAACCATGACATGCCCAAAATCAAATCATATGAAGGCATCCTCAGGATTGCGGCTGGTGCCTCGAATGCTTTCCCGCCAATTTGTGCCTCCATGTTGCAATGCGCAGTGGTGTGTAGCTCGGACCCGTCAGCTAGTCGTACCCTTAATGCCAAGCCGATGAATCTCTCCACATCTGCCAAGCTAGCAATGAAGGCCTCTGATACAAATGAGCGTGACGCACTCGTATCGAACAAAGTATATGCGGGCTTGCCGCTGATGAGGACAATGCCTGGGGTAAAATTTTTTTTGAAGTCTAGTTAAAGTTTTCTTTCCAAGTTTGTAATTTCTTAGTTTAGAGTCTAACTATTAAACAAAGGAAATATACAAACTTTTGACGTACCTGTGATTACCTCCTCAGGATGTCGAGGCTGGGCCAGATCTAATGCATATACCTGTTCCCTCTCCTGCTGGCGATCTCCGCCCTAATATCCACGACCTTGGCCGCATCCTCGGCCTCCATAGTGCTGAGCCGGTGGGGCAATCTGCGGTGCTGGAGGGGGTGCTCCCCTAATAGGACAGTTCCTCTTGATATGCCCCAACTGGTGACAGTAGAAGCATTCCAGTGGAGTATAAGACCCACCTCCCGGTCTCTGCACGTCTCGCATCTGAGGTCTCGGCAGTTCCCGCACCTGAATAGGCTGAGGGGCAAGTGTCACCTGCTCCCTCGGCTCCTGCCTCACCTCCTGTCGAGGGTGAACCTCTGTTCTCCTGCCATCTGCTGCATGGCCTCGACGCTGATCGCTCCGGGCTCCCCGACTCTGATCCTCCGTTGGCCGCTTCTGGCCTCTGGTGGTGTGCCAATCTGCCTCTAACCTCTTTGCCATCTCCAGAATACGGGAGATAGGCCCGTCCGACACAAATAGAAGGGCATCCCTCATGTCTTCCCGCAGACCTTTGAAGAACCTCTTCGTGTACGCTGCCTCATCTAGCTGGTAAGAGTCTGCAAAATGAGCCAGATGGTTGAACTCTCGATGGTATTCCACCACCGTCCTGGTACCTTGCTTCAACTGCAAGAAGCGGTCCTCCAACTCATCTCGGGCCGACTGTGGAACAAAATTCTCCAACAACATAGGCCTGAACTCATCCCATGAAACCTCAGCAGCTAGTCTCCCAGCAAAAGTAGTATCTAGAACTATCTTCCACCACCGCTTGGAGTGAGACTCCAAGCAGGACACAACCAAAGGTACTCTCTCCTCCCATGGGCTCCGTATCCCTGTCAGCATTTCCTCCATGATGTCCAGCCACTCTTCTGTCCGCACTGCTGACTCCGTCCCCAAGAAGGACGGAGGAGAAAGTCCTCGAAAGATGCTGAGCCAGTTGGCTCCTGGTATATGCTTTGGAGCCGGGGCCTGTTGGGCCCTGAAAGCATCCAAGATGGCAGTCAAAGTCTGTCCCATGTTGGTTTGTAGGAACTGAGTGGGAACTGGTGGAATCGGTGCAGTATCCGGGGTCTGCTGGGGCCCACCCTGTAATGTAGGCAGTGTTGGAGGCTGCACAATAAAACTTCATCATCAGAAAATGTTAACTCAATCTAAAATGGACATATATTATGTGATCCCCATATGGGCCCACCACTGCTTCCGCTGCTTAGTTTGTCCGCAAACTAAACTTGAACGGGGGTGACCTAGGGTTCTAGTGGACTGCTATTTGATCGATCGGGGTTTGCTCTAATACCAGTTTGTAAGACCCCCTTTTTTTTTGAAAACTCGATTCATAACTTGGGGTCTTATGCCCAGAACCGCCGCTTTGCGGTGATACCTTTGCACCCGGGAAGGTCGTCACTACAATGCACCGATTCTGCCGGCCTTTTCGATCACAATCAAGTAGCAAGTAGAACAGTAAAGAGAAATGCAGTCCACAATATAATATCACATATAAATAAAAACTCCACGAGGGGAGCGTCCACAGTATAACATCAGAGTAAAATCAGAGTACTGAAAGGAAAAGGACTTAAGCCCGGTACAACAACACCTCACTACATGGTCACTCAAACGGAAGCTGAAAAACAAACTGCTACTAAGGAACGGAACTCACGGTCCTGGTTGTCTGAGCTCCTGAGCTAGACTGCCCTATCTCCAAGCGCACCGGCCTCCTGTGCTGCTCCTCCGGGCTGGGCTCCACGATTCCCTAAAATGATGTGGTCCGAAAACCGTTAGTCTATAAGACTAAGCCCTATCATCCCCCACCCCTTCCCCCATACCCTAAGGCACCGAGCGGAGAGGAAGAAAGGGAAGGACATAAAGGTTGAGAGTAGTCAAAAGCAGATGACGGTGGACCTAACTAGCAAGTTATAACAGGCGAACAATATAAGTGTTATAATAGGTAAAACAGAAAGGTAAGTAAGTAAGAAATTTTAACCTTCACTTATGTGAGTACACATAAGCCAAGGTATCTTTTACAAGGCTCCCATCGTATAAATGTCCCATTCCACTTATACGTTGGGGTGTCGGTTATCACAAGCATTATTTAAATATTAAAAATGTCCTTAATCTATAAGACTTGCCCACACAAGCTTATAGACCAAGGGGTCGTTTTGCAGGTCCTAATGTATAAGCGTCCCATTCCACTTATACATTAGGTGTCAAGATTTTTATGAATGATTATGTATGCAACTATAAGGTGGGTTATGATGTTCATGCAGTGCAACTCACACACACGACTTTGTGTACACAAACCTTTAGTTCCCCCTTTCAGAGCCGTTACCTCCAAGGATACCTCTGTAGTGGCAGACGGAAGCGGTGGGTTGGGCCTCGCCCACCTCAAAACCAGTAAAAGCACCACTGGTATGACCTATCGTACGCCCTCAACGCCTGGTGCATGAGGCGGACTCCTACGTACTCTTGCCGACTGGTCCGCCGGACTTAACCTTGGCTAAGTGCTAGTCACCTTGTTGAGTCAACGATATCGGTGTCGGTGCAATCGAACTCCCCGATATCGAGAACCCACCACCTTAATATTTCCTATTTTTATGCACATGCAGCAGTTTAATATATAACAATTTAAAGTGTCAAACTCCCGGACTAAACCGTCCGTATTAACCACAACCAAGACTAAGCTCCCCGGACTAAACCGTCCGGCTCATCTCCAGACCTCATCCCTTGGACCCGCGGGATGACGTCCCCTTGAACACCTCAGGACGACTTAACCATTTCCAAACCTAACTAATGAGTGTGTGCAATGTGAATCGCTATCCAGCTAATTACTCTTTTGTTTGTTTTAAGATTTACGTTAGCCCAGGACTTCCTCCGGAATATACCCTGTGAGGGGCTCTCAAAAGGCACTAGGAACCAAGACGGCGGCACTACGGCCCGAAGTTCCCTTTCGTAAGGCACTTATTGTTATTGGTTGTGTTTCCTTACCCTTTCCCTTAATAAATTGCATCAAACTAAACCTAGAGTGAATTTGACTCTTCACTCTTACGGGGACGACGATCTTTCGTCGGTCGTGTGCACCTTCTAGCACACATCAACTCATTTCTCACCACACCTGAAACCTCCTATGGTGATCCAGCCTCTTCATTAAATCAAACCAATACCAACTACTTCACACTGTGACCAATTCCTATCCATTTACACATTTCCCCGAATTTGCTATTTAACGACCACCCTATATCATATGTTGTCCATGATAGGATGTCCTTTGTGTTTATATCCGAATGATCTAATTTATTTACTGGGGGCCTATCATGGCATAATTGAATCAATTCCAGGTTATAACCATTTTCTCAATTAATCTAATAATTAATTAATTTTCCTACAAATCCAAGGTCTACCAATTTGAACATGAAGTAGACTTTTTAGCTATTTAAAAATCATAATAAATTCAGAATAAATTTTGTTATATCTAAAAAAGATATATCCAAGGTTTGACATTTTTCTCTAAGGTCTAAGGGGCCTAATCATGTTTTATCAATAATTCATTCAAATAATTTGAATTAATTACAGGTCTAAGGGGCCTAATCATGACTAATGAATAAACTATATCAAATATTCATTCAAATAATTTGAATTAATTACAAGATACTAATAACACCATGAAAACAGTACTAGATAAGTTTCATAATTTTCCTACTGGAAATTAAGTTACAATAAATCATTTACTAAATTCTTAATCTAGCATGCTTGTGAATTAAGTACTATATTCATAACTCCAAAAATTCTGAATAAATTCCCACTGGTACATATTGGTTTAAGAACCCTATTTACCAAATTTCATAATTTTCCAGAAAATGTTTAAGCCATAATATATTTTAAAACCATAAATCCCTTTTATAACACTTGTGAAAGAACTACCAGATTTCTTCAACATAAAATTAAAATAAAAATTCAGGAGCATTACTACTGGCCAACAACCTCTAATTCTAGAGTTTCATGGGGTCTTATTTGACTTAAAAATCTTAAATAAATAAAATATCAAATAGGGCTATACCCACATTCATAAGTGAAGTACTAGAAATAATTATCCAAAGATTCTAGTAAAATCATCCAAGGGTCCTAACTACCCTAGAAACCCTCTACCCAAGTTTAATAGCTTTTAAATGAATTTAAGTTACTGATTTGACCTAAAAGCCCTTCTACCATTGGTGTCTACTAATCGTAAAGAAAATAAAAGCCACCGAACTAGCAATCCATCTAGGCAAGTATACCTATCGAATTGTAGCTAGGGGACACAAGTGTCGTATTGAAATCCGGGTACTGCTGAATACACTTACTCACACGAAGACTATTATTTTATCAAAGGAAAATCTTGAGGGCTAAAAAGGAAATTGCAATTAAGAAAGGAAATATAGTTAATTGCTAGAAAGAGAACCACTGCATTAAGTTAAAGAACTATTAGAGGCGATTACGATAAAGTGTTAAAGAACTACGACAAAGGGATGGAAATGTACTCGATCAAGAATCACCTCGGCCAGAGTAATAAAGAAATGCGATAAAAGCCTAAACTTAATAGGGAAGAGTTTCTTGACCGTGGAGGTTCCTAAAGCTTAAACACGCTTCTCTCGAAGTCGTGTCCGACTGAGTTTAGGAAGGTCCGACCGACTTTCGTCTGAATCAGAGGCCTAAAGCTCGCTTTACGCGGTGAACCCCACTATTAGATTTTACTCCAATCCGGGGGATTTGAATGTCTGCCTCTCTCGAGGGGTGCATACCAATCCCTTTCCTCTTGAGTGCTCACTTCAAACTATCAGCCTTTCGGCTAGCCAAGCATGAAAGCTAAGGCGGAGAGTATACATCGATGATATATCTCCAACCTAAAAGAATTCAAGAGCAATTCAAGGTTAAACCCCTAAAAAGGAAAGGTAAAATTAAAGCATCATAACTTAATCACTCAAACCTCAGATCATCAAGATCGAGTACAAGGAGGATTTAGTTATTCATGGTATAGAAAATGAAGATCATATTAATAGTATGGAAAATAACACCGAGTAGAAGGGAAAGAGAATAGCAAACTATTTTATTTCGTAATGTGGAGGAATCACAAGTAGGGCACACAGATACTATAAGAACACATTCTACAATGATTACAAATGTTGTAAAAAGGAAGTACAGAAATACGAAAAAGGCTTGCATGAAAAGAAACTCAATTACTTGAAGTAAAAAGGAAGAGACAAGCTTAAGATAAAAACTAAAATTGCAGCACTTCTTCTTCTCTAATCTCTCTCCACACCCCCCAAAACACTAGAAGATGATCCCTATTTATAGAGTTTTTTTTCGGGCTGGGTCACGCCCTATGACACGCCCATGGAGGGTGTGACCATAGGGCGTGTCTGATTCGGTGCGACATCTGGAGCGTTGGCATTTAATTCTGTCGTGGTTGTTGAGTTACACGCCCATCAAACACGCCCCTGGAGGGCGTGACCATGGGGCGTGTCGGATTCGGTGCGTTGAAATTGAGCTCGGTACTGACTTCTCGGGACTTGGCGGGTCACGCCTGTCAGACACGCCCCTGGAGGGCGTGTCAGTGGGCGTGTCAGTGGGCGTGACAGCTAGTTTCTGGTGGAGATTGACTTCGGACCGGCGGCTTCATTCCACTAGGTTACACGCCCTTGGTACACGCCCTAGGAGGGCGTGACCATGGGGCGTGTAACAGCAAAACTTGTAAAATCCTGCAAAAATAAGGGAAGATGTTAGTGACAATAATATATACAAAAAAGGGTCAAAATATACAAGACATGCTTCGTAAATTGAAAGCTAGAAATTACCATTACGAAACGGACTATCAGCATACAACAACATAAAATTATAATAATACTTAGAAATTTAAGCTACTAAATTACCCAAAAAGGGATGACTAAAAAGTAGTCATCAACCATAAAACTAGGGTTTAGGTTTTGAGGTACCTACCTACCTCTAAATTCTCCAATATTTCAACCAGAGGGTTAAATACCCATTAAAAACCTCTCCACAAAAACTAAAGGCCATACAAGGGCATTTGCCCCTATGTCCTTTACAGCCCCCAAAGTCCTTATTTAGGGTTTGAACCTGGGCCCTAGGGTAAACTCACCCTAATCCATCTCATTTTACCCAAGGGGGTTCTTAGGATCATTTTAAACCAGTGGTAAAAATCTTAACCTCTATTGAGGTGAGTGACCACTCATTTTCCAAAAGTTCCCTTTTTCCCAAACTACCCTTCACTAGGTCAAAACTAGGGTTTAGTGAATTCCTATTCAAAACTAAACCAAATGAGTTGAAATTTGAACAAGACCTAGATACCTATACCAGGGACACCTCACCAAAATTTTGGAGGGTATGGAGGTCATTTGACCCTTGAATTATCTTACCCTAGCTTTTATAGGGTTAGGGCAAAACCCTAAGCTACACTATCCCAAATGGTCTCCAATTTTTACAGGAGCTAGATCTAGGTAATAATAAGCCCCTGTCCAAAATTCAAGGAATTTGTCTAATGGTTAGGTGTGGGGAATTATTTTAAAATCTGCCCTACATATAGGACCTACCCTAGAAAAATGGCCCTATAAGTTAGTAGACTTGTCCTAAAATTTCCCATTACATATCAAACTGTAGATAATAAAAATTCCTACAACATTTATGTTGATCATTTTTGATGAACATGCCCCTAAAGGGCCTAAATAATTTTTAGAAAGAATCTGCCCAAGTTGTAGGGCATACCCTCACTAAAAACGCTCTACAGGGCAGTCCCCTTATCCACTTTTTTACCACTGCATATCAAATTGTAGGTCTTCAAAAGACCTACAACTTTCATGTTGTTACCTTTTTTAGGTAGTGCCCATAAGGGGCCTAAATTTAATTTACAGTGAAGTTGTTTTATTAAATACAGAAAATCAGAAAAATATGGGTTCATAAGTATTTATTTTGATCCTGCACGAATCTTAAAGCGATCCGACGGCAGCTGTACTTCGTCTTCTCCAAATGGCCTGAACCAGAACCCGTGAAAATGATTTTCACGGGCCTTTTTCCGGCCACCATGGGCGGCGCCACCACCGGGAATCAACTCCTACATGTTCCCGGTGGTGGGGGCTAGCCTTGCCGGCGGCTAGGGCGGCCGGAGGTGGCGGCGCCGCCCTACCCGACACCACCAAAAGCTCCATAAAAATGGAAATTTCTGAATTTTTAAAACTTTGCTCCGGTTCTTTTGAGCATGAACTCATCTCCTAAACAATCCTAGGATCTAAGCATGAGAGAAAAAGTGAGGGAGGACCTGAGTTCGGGCACGAATGCGGGTTGAACGACGGGATGCCATGGTGGCGGCGGTGGTGGCGTTTCTCTCCTTGGTGGCTCCGACAAGGCTCTCTCCTCCTTCTCTAGTTTCGAAAATGGTCTCCCCTCTCTCCTAAGTGACTATATAAAGAGGAGAGGGGGAGAGGGGAGGTTTTCTCCAAGAGGCAAAACACCTCTTCATGTGGGGGGTGGGGGTGGTTAGAGGAGAGAGAGAGTGGAAACACCTCTTGATGGCCGGGAAAAGAGTGGGGGGGGGGGGGGAAAGGTGTCAACCTCTAGGTGGCTATTGGCCCCTCTTTGGCCGAGCTCCATGCCTCCTCACTCTCTAAATCCACCCCTTCACTTCCACCACCTTTTCTCTCTCCTAAATTTAGCCTCTTCCTAACTTCTTTCTCTCTCTTAGTCACCCTCACGAATTTTCTTCTCCTAGAAGACTAAAGGCAGCCCACAAAATGAATATTAAATCCTTAAATTCCATATGAGAGGGGGGCTCACCATTCTACCATGAAAATACCCCTTATTCTCACTTTCTCTCTCCTATTTTTACATGTTGGCTAGCCTAGGGTTTAGGGCTGACTTGGTCAATTTAACCTTCAGAGTCAACATCAATAGTCCCCTAGGGACCCATTGACCTCCCCTAAGGCCTAGGTATGGTTAGGTAGGGTAGACATGGCATAAAGAGGGTGAGTTGACCCAGGGCAGGGTTAATTTGGCCTAACTAGGGCTTAAGTTGACTTGGGTCAACTTAGCCACTAGGTTTGCATCCAATGGGTTCTTGGTGACCCATTGATCTCATATTAGGTCTAGGAATGCCTTGGAGTCAGATTGAACCCACTAGGCCACCAAAAATCAGGGTTTTAAGATTTTACTATTTGTAGCCCAAGTGAGTCTCAACTAGCTAGTTGGGTCACTTGACCTCCTAGATTCAACCTAGGCCTTGTTATGACCTAGGTATGTTCAAGTCACTCCTAAGGGGGGTCTATTTGGGATGTTACATCGACACACAAGAAAATTGTGTCGACAATCAGGTAAGTTGTGTCGACACCCAGAATTTGTGTCGACAGTTATAAGGAAGCAGTGTCGACACTCAAAGCTATGTCGACACCTAAAGAAGCAATTATGTCGACATCAAAAATTGTGTCGACAACTTAAAACATAATTGTGTCGACACTTAAATACGAAGATGAGTCGACACTCAGGAGCTATGTCGACACCTGAAGAAATTGTGTCGACACACAGGACTTGTGTCAACACACCAACTCTCAAAAGGCTGTGTCGAGTTCAAAAGTAATTGTGTCGACACAGAGGACTTGTGTCGACACACACTCAATGACATTTGACAAACACTCAACGCCATCTGTCTGCAACAGAAATGTCGAGTCAAGAAGCTGCTGTGTCGACATACAGGACTTGTGTCGACACATACAACAAAAAGCATTGTCGAGAAGCAGAAGTATGACTATGTCGACACTTGGAGTAATTGTGTCGACACCATGAAGACTTGTGTTGACACTTGGAGTATTTGTGTCGACACCTTGAAGACTTGTGTCGACACTTAGCTTATATATGTCGACACATGTGGAGCAGTCTGCTGAGTGTTGTGTGCTGAGTTAGAAAGACACAGAAGAACCTGGTGAGGTGACTGGTGACTTGACAGCTGTCATAACTAGCCGGTCTGACACCACTATCAGAACTGTCAGAATTCTGTTATGAACCGATCAGCCGGTAACCATGATGCAAGCTCTATATAAGAGACAGATATGAAATGACAGTAGATATAGAGAAACACAACAACGTGAAGCATCTATAAGAAGAATTCTGACAGATCAAGGGCTATCTGCAAGAAAGATTCAGAGTTCTATCTGAATTTTTGGAAGAAGCTGATTGAAGATCATCTTCATCAACAGAGAAGATTAACCTTATTTTGTTCTAATCAAGAAGCTTTGAAAAGCTAAGTTAGTTTGGATCTGTAGGATCGATCAATTCAAGAACTGATCAAGAAGACAACATCAACAGAGAAATCTTGCTGGTGAAGTTTTCAGTTACTCTTTACTCATTAATTTCTGTAGGATCTTTTGTTAGATCTGAGATTATAAGCCTAAAATTATAAAGGCTGAGGTAGGGCCATGTGCCTGAGGTAGGACTTGCGGTAAGTCTGAGTTGTAAGCCTAATTATAAAGGCTGAGGTAGGGCTGAGGCCTGAGGAAGGATTCTGTAGAAGAATCTGAGGTCGGACTTGTGTTAAGTCTGAGGTATAGGAACCATCTGTGGTTTTGAGATTGTAAGATCTGTGGATCTGAGCCAGTGGAAGGAAGTTAGGATGAATCCAGTTATCTGCTGGATAGGCGAAGGGGGAAAGTGGATGTACCCATATCTTGGGGAACCACTATAGATCTGGTGTTTGCTGTGTTGCATTTTATTTCTGTAGATAGAATTATTTTGTGCTAAAGGTAGTTGCAAATATCTGTTTGCCTTAAAATTAAAAAGACTCAAAAAGATTAGAACCTATTCACCCCCCTCTAGGTATTTAGGCTCTAGAAACAAAGTCTTTCAACGATTCATCCAAGATTTGCTTCATACTGCTATCCTGAACTAAAGCCCGCCGAATCCTATCAGCTAGGTCATACTGCACCTCCATCCAACACAAAATTGACTCGACACTTGACTGCTTGTCAACGCAGGTGATCTCCAATGCCTCCAAATCACTGACCAAACTCTTATCATGCACTGCCAACCAGTTGGCTTGCGCAGGTGCCCTATGACTCAACGCATCTGCCACTGCATTTCCTTTCTCAGGCACGTAATGTATTTTGAATGTGTAGTCTCCCAGGAACTCCATCCACCTCCGCTACCTCATGTTTAGGTCCTTCTGATCTAGCAAATACTTCAGGCTCTTATGATCAGTGTAGATATCGACCTTCACACCATACAGATAGTGTTGGGTACTGTATCCACAATTACCTGGATTTGAGGAAGCCACCTGTCAAGCTAAGATGAATCCACAATGTATTTGATGAATTATTTTCTAGTTGTACTTGCAGATATTCCATGCTAAGTACACACCAATGTCAGGGTGCAGTGGGTCAATATACACGGGTCTGTGCAACGTAATCCCTCGTTGAGCAGATCAGTGTGTTGGCCTACGTGTACTCTCTCTATTGGGGTGTACTTAATTTCAAGTACAGGGCTATGATAAAGCAAGAGCAGACAAGGAGCAAGGATGGGCCAAAGACCAGCTCAAGGAAAGAAAGAGGAGAAATAGCCCAAGTAAAAATCGACGAGAATCACTAAGTGATTCTCGCCGATTCGGCGAGAATCACTAATGATTCTCGTCGAGTCGTCGAGAATCACTAGCTGATTCTCGCCGGTTGAAGCCGGCAGCTTCGACACTGACAGGGAAATTTTCTAAGGCAGAATCGTCGAGAATCACTTATGATTCTCGCCGATTCGTCGAGAATGACCTTACATTCTCGACGATTCGGTGAGAATCAAAAGTGATTCCCGCCGATTCTCCCCGGCTTCTGTTTCAGTTCAGGCAGATTTCGGCTAAGTAGAAGTCGGCGAGAATCGTAAGTGATTCTCGCCGATTCGGCGAGAATCACCTACGATTCTCGCCGAATTTGACTTAGGCAGTTTCCTGTTGTTCTCTGGACCGGTTCAAACTATCTGAACTATTTCGAACCGGGCTCATGTCTTCTTATCAGTGGGACCCACAACGGTCACATACTTGACCTAATGTATATATACTCCGTATGTATGAACAGTAGAAAGCGAACACACGGGATTTCAAAAAGCACGAGCCGCCGACAAGCCCTAACGGTCCGCCGACCGTCTCCGCCGCTCGTGCACTTGTCGCCGCTGCTGATCTCAGGTTCTTCCAGATCTCCGGCGATCGAAGCTTAGGATAGCATAGCGTCTCACGCGTCTAACCAGAGATCCCTTGTCTCTTGATTCGTTGATCGGGAAAAACCTTCCCCTTCCGAATCGATCGAGACGACCGATCCTGGTGTGACCGTTGGAAGACCTTGCTTCCCTAGCTACGAAGTTTGAATCAAGATAGCACAGCAGCAGCTCTCCGTCGCCGCCGGTTTCAGAAAGATTCAATCCAAGTGAGATCTAGGGTTGTGGACTCTTCGTTGACTTCAAGAACACGTCGTCGAACGAAGAGGGACACCTTTGTCTCCAAACGTCGTTTGTATTTCATACAAGCATTTTCAATTTCTTTGTAAAGGACCGATTGGTCTCTAGTTGTAAGGGTTGGGTGCAACCCGTGTTGTGGGAGTGGTGACTCCTATGTGTGGAAGGGCTCCTTCCGTTAGTGCAAGGATTGGATTTCAATCCTGTTGGTGAAGTGACCGAGTCGTCCCTGGTTGGGAGATAGGTCGAAGGGGGAAAGTGGACGTACCCAAATCGGGGAACCACTATAAATTGCTTGTGTATCTTCTGTGCTTTGTTGTTTTATTTTCTTGTGCAGGTATAATTTCAATTCCGCTAACACGCTGCAAAGACACCTATTCCCCCCCCATAGGTGAAGGTAGTTGACACTAGGTGGACTTTCAAGTGGTATCAGAGGGAGGTTACTCATCAAAAAGGTTAACACCTTGAGTAAGATCCTGCCTCCTGTGTCAACTAGAAGACGAGACTCAAACATGGAGCTGGAATTTGATGTCCCTCCTCTGAGACTCCCTGCGTGCACAACAGAGTATTATCCTATCTGGAAGATGAGAGTTATGTTTCATCTGGAGGCCATCGACCCTCGGGTGTCAATCATCTTGGAAGAGGGTCCCTTCATTCCCATGAAGGCCTCTGAGTCTGGAGAGGATATCCTTATCCCCAAGAGTCCCGAAGAGATGTCTGAGACCGAGCTCTCACTGTATAACTTGGATAAGTTAATACGTCAGATCATCACTGACGTCTGGTCTGGTGTATCTCGTTCAAGAGTGGACAAGTGTAGGACAGCCAAGTCCATGTGGCAAACCATCTCAGACCTCATGGAGGGATCAGAGAAAGCTGGTACCGGTTGTCAGCAAGAGGATGAAGCCTATGTAGGAGTCCTTATTTCTGAAGATGAAGGGCATGATCAATATGTCAATATCAGGGCTCCTGTGTCCTTGTCAGAGACTGAAGAAGAAGCTGAGGAAAGCAGTTCTGATGAAGCTAACTCAACAGTTTCTGCCAATCTGGATGGTAACCATGAACAACAAAGTCTGACGCAGGTAACTTCTTCCTCATGCCCCTCTCCTCTTGAAGTTCCTGAAGACAGGAATAGTTTTGAGAGTAGTCCTTCCAATGATGCATGGGATACACATAGCTTCAATCAAAAGATTGATAAGCGTGATTCCCTTGAGAGTGCCCTTCAGACGAGCAACTTACTTGTTGAGGAACAAGCTAAGGAGATTGCTCAGCTGAAGATTTTGATGAATCTCCAATTGGAATCCATCAAAGTAAAGGACTCTCAGATCTCGGATCTAGAAAGTCGTCTAGAGACCGAGAAGAGGATAGTTTCTAATTTTTCCAAGATTGATGCTATCAAGAGAAAAGCAGAAAATGGGTGGATCTCCCAAATTATTAAGTCATGGAGAAATGGGGAAACGGTGTTCAGACCCCCCACCCCGAGTAGGAAGGACACTCATCATGCCTTCAGGTATGACCATAGGAATAACCATGGTCACTGCAAGAATGATCAGTCCTCTTGTGGCAGCACTCAAAATGCAAGGGCTGTCATGGCCACCCAGAAGAGAATACCTCCGGCTTCCACCAAGCCCTTTGTATTCTCAGCCACAGCCCCTATTCGTCATGAATCTGCCAGCATCAGCTCACAATGCGCCTCTCACCTCCCTAGGACTCTGGAAAGGGGGGATAGAAATCATGTTGTTAGGACTCATGAGGTCCTTGGAAGGGGGATGACTGAAAAGAAGGCACCACCTCCCAGGCCTCATGACGCCTGCCATATGCATTCTTTCCACCCTTCCAATAGTCACGGTGGAAGAGACAATTCTGTGAGCATATCTGGCTCTATTCCGTTTAGACCCAGAACTATGACTATCTCTGTCATCCGTTCAGGTCACAAACGGCGATACAACATTCATGAGTGTTGGTGTTGTGGCAAAGTGGGTCATTTTGCCATAGATTGTTGGCACAACTATTCTGTATCAATGGCAAGGGGACTTCCACATCCTCGAGGCAATGTTAGTCTTCCCACCAGGATTCCTGAGGGAAGGCAGTCAAATTATTATGCTGACAGGAACCTAGGACCCAATACATATTGGGCTCCTAAGGTAAGGTAATATTCTTTGGTGCAGGGTAGTCTAGACTTCCGTGTCATGATGGGAGCTAGACAGAAGATGTTCCAAGATTGGTCTGGAACAAGTATCTGGAACGAAAGAAGCACTATCAACAATGGGATACTCCAATTGAACACCTGGTATGCTCTAATCAGAAGGGCTGAATGATGAATCTTACAATTCCAGGTATCATTGATCAGCCTAAGCAATTGAGTCGTATTATGTCGACATTTACATATATATATATATATATATATATATATATATATATATATTTATATATACATATATACATCTATGTGTGTTCTCCTAAGGGCAGATCAACGCTATAAAAATAACCCTTAGATACATTATTAACGATGTATCAGTAAATTCTCTGATAGATTCGCGAAGGCTCATCAATAGGCATATATTACAAGCTGAAAATTAAAAAGGCGACACGTCATTAGGAGTCACTAAGCATGTCAACTAACATAAAAAATATTGCAGTTATCGATCTCGACATAATTTATGAAACCTGTTAGCCAACGGTAGTGAGTTAGGAATCTCAGACAAGACATAACTTATGAGCTTAGGAATCTCCTAAGCTCTTCCCATATAATTAAACCCGGTTATAACATGAATCCCGCCGACCCAGTAAATCCCGCCGACCCAGCAAATCCCGCCGACCCTTCGACTTCCCGTCGACTCTTCGACTTCCCGTCGACCCTTGAACTCTGGAACTTCTGATTGTCGCCAATACCCTGTCCAGGCCACTTCCCGCTACTGGTCTCAAAGCACCTCCCGAAACCTAGTCCCAGCACTTCCCGATACTCGCCGGAGCCCATCAACTTCCCGATTCCAAATCACTTTCCGATTCCAAGCCTCTTCTCGATTCTCTTCAACTTCGACTTTGACTTCATCGTGACCCAACGACCCTCCAAAGACTCCCTCTCGCCGCCGTGTATACGCCCATGCTCAGCTTTGGATCGGCTCGCCACAACTCTGATAAAGCATCGTAGTGCCGGAACATTCACTGCATCTCCTTACAAGGTAATCCCTTTTTTTATCCCTAACCGTGACTTAAACTTAGTATAGATTGTATCCTCAACCTCATAGTTTCGGAGATCCTTAGACTTGGAAATTGATACTTCCCTTCTTCCTAGTTTGCTATGGCTCTAAGGACCACCGCTGGGCTGGTCACTGGCTGTGAATTAGTTCGAACCGGGTTCTCACATGCCTCGGATGAGTTCAGAAACATCATCATCATGCTGGAAGAGGCTGGACTCACGTTTGTACTGGAGCATCCCTACAAAATTCTGGATAAAGAAGTGATGGAGTTCTTTGCAACCGCCAAACTTCGGAATGAAGACTCTATCATCAAGAGTAAGGTTGCAGGTGCAAGGATCAAGATGTCTGCCAGGACACTGACTCAATGCTTGCAGCTTTCCAGTTCTGAGCACGAGGATTATCTGGAGGAACATGATAGAGCCAGGACCCTATTATTTTGTGGGCTAGCTAGGGGCACCAGATCGATAAAGAGAAAAGAAATGAATGAGGAGGGGAAACTCTTGTCCGACATCATTGGGAAAGTACTGATATGCAAACCAGGCTCACACGACCACATCTCAGCCGACATGTTCAAGATTCTTGTGGTGATAGTCTGCCGAAAGAGATTCAACTGGGGGGCCATGCTTTTCAAGAAGATTAAGGACACCCTCAGATCTCCAAGCTTTGGACGAATCATCAGCCTATTTCTCAATCAGTTGAACGGAGATAGGTTCGATATGAGCAAAGGAGTTCCTTTGCATTATTTGAAGAAAATGGACTCCAGCGTCTTTGACAGATGGGAGCGAATCATAGGGCAAGCTGCAGTGGTAGTTGAACAAGAAGAATCTCCTGCCGAGGACAACAGAACTTCAGCAGATTTCGTGGCAGCCCCCAGTGAAGTTCATGATGCATTGATTACAGGAACTGAGGGGGAGCCTGTACTCTCTTCTGCAAACACCATATCTGATATTTCTCAGATAGCAAAAGACGCTGTGGAGGCCGTGCAAGAAGACCGTGAGGAGGAAGTGGCAAATGTGGAAGAGGAAGAGGACGGTGAGGAAGATATAAATTACCTGGGTGATGAGGTGGCTGATGAAGAGGAGGTGGATGCAGTGGAAGAAGACATGCATAATTCTGCAGATCAAGCTGAGCACATGGAGACTGAGGAGGAGGAAGAAGTTATTGAGCAGAGGAAAGTGGTGGACCCTCAGGAGGATGCTGCTGGTTCATCAGAGGAACAAGCTCCTGAGAGGTCGGATCCAGGAATATAGGGGGAGCCCTCTCAGCAACCCGCTGTCCCCCCGGTAGACTCTATTCTAGTGTCCAGCTCTCCCAGTACTTCTGCTGGGGAGCCCGACCAGGATCTGCCTGCAGCTCCTTCCCTCCAAGCAAACCTGGCAAATCTCACTGTTAATGTTGTCCAAGGGATACTGGATGAGCTCAAGAGTACGTTTAAGAAATCCCACAAAACGGTGCTAAAGAGGCTGAAGGAATCTGAGGATCTCATGCTGAAGAATGTGGTTCAGATCAACCACAAACTGGATTTGATGGACAAGAAATTTGATGAGAAATACACAGAGGCAGGAACAGCAGTATCTCTTCTCATGCAGGGACTGAAGAAGAATACTGACGATCTGGCTGTAGTCAATAAAAATGCACATATTGTGGCGGACAGCATACAAAAATTTGATACCAACATGGTGCTCCTCAATAAAAATCAACAAGACCTGCTGACTGAGTTTTCTAAATCTCTAAAGCATATAGATGAGTCCCTGCACTCATATGCAAACTCCATTGCCCTCGAAGCCAAAAAGGGGGAGAAAGAATATACTGATAAAATGGCAGGGCTTCAGCACATCATCATTGAAAACTTTGATCATTCTAATGTTTATGTATATGACAGTTGCCAGTGGTTGCTCAATCAAGCATTAGGCAATAAACATGAGGTTAATCCTGTACATGAAACCACTGAGCACAATACTGTGGATGACGAAGGGGCAAGTGCAGAGGCTGTTCTGTTAAGTGAAGCTGAGATGAAGAAAGCTGCTGAAAGGGCTGAACGACGAACTTGGTTTGATCAAGATGCCTTAGCTAAAGCCAAAGGAAAAAGGCAAATCCAAGAAGGAACTTCAAGGGAAACACCAGCTGAAAAGAGGACCCGACTGACGGAGGAGGATGTGAGAAATGAAAAATGGAGTCCTGTATCAAAAAGTATCATCTTGGACACATTCTTGTTACAGCAGAAGGGGCACATAAATCGAAGTGAGGTATACAGTCAATACGAATGGGAGAGGCACAAAGAATTTGAAGCCAAACGCAACATATTTTTCAGAAATAATACAGTGACTGATAAAGTTCCTCCTCCCAGATATCATCCTAAGACAAAGGAATATTTCGAAAGACAGAGCAAGAAATTCCTGGCTCAGAAGCTCAAGGATGATCTTGCTAAGGAAAAATAGGCTTAAGACCCTTTTGTCCTTCACTGCACATCTATGTTTTCATATTATCTTACGAACAAGTATTGTGGGTTTATATATACATATATATGTGATGACATGTTTTGACTTAAGTATTATTTTGTCTGTTCTTATTTTCTTAAAGTTTTAATTATTCTTTGGGTGGTGGTATTCATCTTAGCTAGTAGGATTTTGGCTTCGTCAAATAGGGGGAGATTGTTGGGTACTGTATCCACAATTACCTGGATTTGAGGAAGCCACCTGTCAAGCTAAGATGGATCCACAATGTATTTGATGAATTATTTTCTAGTTGTACTTGCAGATATTCCATGCTAAGTACACACCAATGTCAGGGTGCAGTGGGTCAATATACACGGGTCTGTGCAACGTAATCCCTCGTTGAGCAGATCAGTGTGTTGGCCTATGTGTACTCTCTCTATTGGGGTGTACTTAATTTCAAGTACAGGGCTATGATAAAGCAAGAGCAGACAAGGAGCAAGGATGGGCCAAAGACCAGCTCAAGGAAAGAAAGAGGAGAAATAGCCCAAGTAAAAATCGACGAGAATCACTAAGTGATTCTCGCCGATTCGGCGAGAATCACTAATGATTCTCGCCGAGTCGTCGAGAATCACTAGCTGATTCTCGCCGGTTGAAGCCGGCAGCTTCGACACTGACAGGGAAATTTTCTAAGGCAGAATCGTCGAGAATCACTTATGATTCCCGCCGATTCGTCGAGAATGACCTTACATTCTCGACGATTCGGTGAGAATCAAAAGTGATTCCCGCCGATTCTCCCCGGCTTCTGTTTCAGTTCAGGCAGATTTCGGCTAAGTAGAAGTCGGCGAGAATCGTAAGTGATTCTTGCCGATTCGGCGAGAATCACCTACGATTCTCGCCGAATTTGACTTAGGCAGTTTCCTGTTGTTCTCTAGACCGGTTCAAACTATCTGAACTGTTTCGAACCGGGCTCATGTCTTCTTATCAGTGGGACCCACAACGGTCACATACTTGACCTAATGTATATATACTCCGTATGTATGAACAGTAGAAAGCGAACACACGGGATTTCAAAAAGCACGAGCCGCCGACAAGCCCTAACGGTCCGCCGACCGTCTCCGCCGCTCGTGCACTTGTCGCCGCTGCTGATCTCAGGTTCTTCCAGATCTCCGGCGACCGAAGCTTAGGATAGCATAGCGTCTCACGCGTCTAACCAGAGATCCCTTGTCTCTTGATTCGTTGATCGGGAAAAACCTTCCCCTTCCAAATCGATCGAGACGAACGATCCTGGTGTGACCGTTGGAAGACCTTGCTTCCCTAGCTACAAAGTTTGAATCAAGATAGCACAGCAGCAGCTCTCCGTTGCCGCCGGTTTCAGAAAGATTCAATCCAAGTGAGATCTAGGGTTGTGGACTCTTCGTTGACTTCAAGAACACGTCGTCGAACGAAGAGGGACACCTTTGTCTCCAAACGTCGTTTGTATTTCTTACAAGCATTTTCAATTTCTTTGTAAAGGACCGATTGGTCTCTAGTTGTAAGGGTTGGGTGCAACCCGTGTTGTGGGAGTGGTGACTCCTACGTGTGGAAGGGTTCCTTCCGTTAGTGCAAGGATTGGATTTCAATCCTGTTGGTGAAGTGACCGAGTCGTCCCTGGTTGGGAGATAGGTCGAAGGGGGAAAGTGGACGTACCCAAATCGGGGAACCACTATAAATTGCTTGTGTATCTTCTGTGCTTTGTTGTTTTATTTTCTTGTGCAGGTATAATTTCAATTCCGCTAACACGCTGCAAAGACACCTATTCCCCCCCCCCCCATAGGTGAAGGTAGTTGACACTAGGTGGACTTTCAGATAGTGCCTCCATAGCTTTAGAGCAAATATCATGGCCGCTAACTCCAAGTCATGGACAGGATAATTTCTCTCATGAACCTTCAACTATCGTGATCCATAGGCTATCACGCTCCTATGATGTAGTAGATCACATCCCAAACCACTGCCCAAAGCATCACTATAAATTTCAAACCCTTCGGACCCCCTCGACGAACGCAAAATAGGTATCGTGACCAACCGCCTCTTCAATTCTTCAAAATCCTGCGTGCACTCCAGCATCCACAAAACTTTTTGATCCTTCCTTATCAACATCGTGAGTTGTAGCTCTATCCGCGAGAAGTTCTCTATGAAGTGCCTATAATAGCTGGCAAGCCCCAGAAAGCTCCGGAGTTCCGCCACCGTAGTCAACACTGGACACTCCTAAATCGCCGCTATCTTCGACGGATCCATCGCTATCCCTTCACCACTAACAATATGCCAAAGGAACATAATTGAGGATAACCAGAACTCATACTTGGAGAACTTAGCATACAACTGTTTCATCCTCAACGTCTCCAATACTATATGCAGATGCTTGTAGTGATCATCCTCACACCGCGAGTACACGAAGATGTCGTCGATAAATACTATCATGAAATGGTCCAGGTACTCTCTGAATGTCCTGGTCATCAGATCCATAAACACGGATGGCGCATTGGTCAGCCCAAACGGCATGATCATAAACTCATAATGTCCAAACCGCGTGCTGAACGCTGTCTTTGGGATGTCACTCTCCCTTATCTTTAACTGGTAGTATGCGGATTTTAGATCTAGCTTCGAATATACCGTTGACCCAACCAACTGGTCAAATAGATCGTCAATCCTTGGGATCAGATACTTATTATTTTCCGTAAGCTTGTTCAACTCCCGATAGTCGATACAGAGTCGCAAGCTCCCATCTTTCTTCTTAACGAAGAGGACCGGTGCATTCCAAGACGATGAACTTGGACGCACATACCCTTGATCTAACAATTCTTGTAGTTGCACCTTCAGCTCCGCCATCTCCTTAGGCGCTATCTGATATGGAGAGCATGACATCGGTTTGGCACTCGGCACCAGCTCAATTGTAAAATCAATCTCCCGCAGAGGAGGGGCTCCCGGGAGATCGTCTGGGAATACATCAGGATACTCAGACACCACTGCAATACTGCCCAGACAAGGTTTAGGCATTGAAGCCTGCACTAAAGTGACAAACAGCTCTGCCCCAGACCGAAATGCCTTAATCACTTGAAGAGCTGTCATTAAAATCTTGCTCGACCCTTTCATGCCAGCAAACATGGTCTCCCGATCAGTATTTAGTCCCAACTTAACCTCCTTTCGGTTACAATCAATGCAGGCTCGCTGCTCTGAGAGCCAGTCCAGTCCAAAGATTACATCGAATTCCAATAACGGCAGAACCGACGCTTGCAAATCAAACTCTTGATCCCCGATCCGTAACTTTACCATACAGACTCTATCCGCGCGCATTGAGCACCCATTGGGCAATAACACATCCAACTTGTCTTTTGACATCGAGGAAGGAACTCCGATGCGTGATACGAATCTTTAGGATAAGAAGGAATGCGAAGCTCCTATATCAAACATGGCTCTCGCCGGACTATTGAAAACTAACACAAAGCCTAGCACCAATATTTATAAGCTAACATGAAAAAAGGTAGCAGCTACAAAAGCTAAAAAGTAATTATTTAACTCATACCTGTCACCACGTCATCTTGCTTAATGGCCTCTTGCAAACCAAGGTTGTTTACTCTAGACTGGGCTGGAGCATGGTGGGATGCGATTGACTCCACCGCCTTCCCCTTTTCTTCATATGTTGCTCCATGCCTCTTCTCGGACTTTGCACGTCTGATCCAACACTCACGTGCAAAATGTCCCACCATTCCACAATTGTAGCATGCTCTTGGAACTCGACTTGTGTTTTCCCCCGTCGCACCAGACGAAGGGTCTGAGCTCGATGTCTTTTGCTTCTTATTCCATCTGCAGAAACTAGACTTTGAATTCGATGCTTTGAACTCTGACCTCTTTTCCCCTGGGTCCTTCTTCTCTTGAACTATTTTCACGACCCTTTCCAATGACCGAGCTGCATTTACCAAGGCTAGGAAGCCCTACGCCTTAGGCCCAGCGAGGAGTAGCTGTAGGTCATCCCGTAGGCCCTCATAAAATCGGTTCGTCTTCCGCTCTTCTTCAGTAAACATAGTACCAACATAACGACCTAACCGAGTAAACTCGTGGAGATACTCATCCACGCTTCTCTCTCCCTGAGTCAAACCAAGGTACTTATTCTCCATCTCAAGCTTTTGGGCAGAAGGTAGGTATCTGGCCAAGAATAACCTTGAGAATTCCTCCATCGGTACATCAGCAAGTTGCCTTTCCACTAAGAGATGAACCTCCAACTCGTCCCACCACATCCTTGCCTCACCAGCCAATAAGAAGGTCGTTATTATGGTCTTCTGCCACTCCTCAGTTTCTGTGGCGGTCATGGCCCTCTTCATCGTAGAGAGCCAATCCTCAGCCTGAGTTGGCGTTCCCATCCCGTCGAATACTAGAGGATTGAAGCTCATCACATGCTTTAGCTGTTTCTCCGTGGCTCTCCTTGGTGTTACCGGATCAACTGCCCCACGCTCTACCACTCCCGGCTCTGCCACTCTAATCAATTCTTGCTCATTAGTAGGTGGTGCATGATGCACTTGTTGGGCATTTAACATGGCAAAGACTGCTTCAACCACCAATCAGATGGTTTCTACTGAAGGAGGCGTTATAGGCACGTCACGTGGTGCACTACTTTCCGCCGATTGCGGATGCTCCGATTGCCCAGCACCTCTCCTAGCTTCCTATAATAGCATAAACCCTTAATTAGGTGACACATAAATTGCTAAAAGCAATCACTAGAACACCCAGGTTCCTCAAAACAAGTGTATTTTTTTCATTCCTAAGTGGACATTCATGGGTTCTTTTATGTTATAACATTGACGCACATACATGTGCTCACCTTCCCTTAAAAGAATTCGCACATGAATTCAAATAAAGAAGACCGACACCTTAGTCTGATACCAAATTGAAACACCCCCATCCGTTGTATGGCATATAACAGAAGGTCCAGCTGGAACCCGATGCCATATACCACGGACAGTCGGAAGGGTTACATAATAGTGCCAAATTCTCAACTACTCGCCCTAACACAGAGCATTCTAGCGGAAGCTTTTAAACAGTTTAAGAGAACCCAAAATTGCACAACAACGACATGAATGTCCACTATTCACCACAGGAATGAAATATAACAAATACACAATAGAGTACTTGGCCTTATGGACTTACAAGTGTTCACTTAACAAAATAGTGTTTTACAGACATCGGCTCACAGGCTGGCCACACATGAAAGAACTAAAATAACAGTTCTCTTTGGCCTTCGAGGGCCAGCACAGCAGCTTGGGATTCAGCCAGCTATTTAGTACTCGGTTCCCCAGCACCTGCAAGCAACATTCCACTATACGGTGGCAAACAAAGCAACAATCAGCTAAAGCTGACAAAAATATAACGACCCCGCCCCTTATTCTGGACGGCGGTGCTCCTTCCCTGTATTTAATTAGCCCAGCTAAACAATTGAGTGCATAAGTATATTTAGCCACAGGTGTAGGCTCGCCCGACCAAACACCCCATGCACTCAGGGCACATTCTAGGTTAATCCGGTCTATTCCGTGGCTTAACCACCATCCTCAGGTTGGTAAAGATTGAGAGCATTTTTAGTCTTTCCAACTGCAGTCCAAGATACCCGACTATGCCAACGACCAGTTCCACTTTAGGGCCTCTAGCACCGAACCGCACAGCCCAGGTCCGTTTCCACTTTCCCGTTGCTCACTCCGCCTAGTCACTTTAAGACGTACGCGTGGGCCAAGCTTCACCCAGATCCTAATTCATTTCAAAACATCACATAACCCAGTTATGTTCAAGGCTGGCTCCCTGGCCACCAAGTTAGCAGAATTATATTTCCGCCCAGTTTTCCGGGTGCACCTTGGAGTTAATCCCCAAGGATCCCTGCTGCAATCTAGCGCATAGAAACCTGAAAACAATCAAAGGCATGGAGTCTTCTCTGGCTACTCATGCAATGCAACATCACTGATCCAGACCAACTTGTCCGGGTAGGCTTCACCAACCATGCCTATGTCCATACTACGATTCCGGACTCTAAACAAGGGGGACTTTACATATCTACCCCAAGGAACACCACACACTTGCATGAGAGGGTTTTCCTATGCAAAGGAAGAAGAGCTTCACATGCTCAAGTATAGAATCGTTACCCTTGAAGTCCGCTTTGGCTCCATGAGAAACTAGCCGGATGGAAGGCTTCGCAAGGGCATCCTCTCCACGGATTTAGTCTCGGTTCTCGATTTGGTGCTCCGATGCTCCGCCAGCGGCTAGATTCCTCCCTTCCTTCTTCCGTACTCTCTTCTCTCTCTAACTTCTTAGAAAGAGTGAATTTAGGAGGAAAATGATGGATTAATCCTCTATTCCCTAACTTAACACGACATGATCTCCTTTGGGCCGTCAGATCGTATTTAAAGAAAACAAATGACTAAGATAAGCCTAAAATTTCTTAATTCTGGGCCGAACACGACTTTGCACACGGCCGTTTCCCAGGCAATGTGCCTCGATCCAGCCACAAATATCGAGCATAGAAAAGAACACAGGTTGGGACACACCCGTGTCCCAACCTGACACGCCCGTGTCGGGTCCTCGATACGCCAGTGACTAGGGGCCGTGTCGCAAATAACCGCCATGCCAACCATCACGTCCCATAGTGGACACAGGTGGCGACACGCCCGTGTCAGACTCGACACGCCCGTGTCAACTAGTACACTCCCGTGTTCCGGGCCGTGTCCCTCAGTCAACATAGGACCAAACTTCCCAGAGAAGTACACGTCCATGTGACACGCCCGTGTCCCATGCGGTGTGCTTGATACGCCCTGGGACACGCCCGTGTCCCAGGCCGTGTTCGAGCACTCAACGCTCGTCGACCTAAACTTGATGACCCGAGCACAACACGGCCATGTGACACGCCCGTGTCACAGGCCGTGTTCACCCTACCAAGACACGAACTTTGTTCAAACACCGCCCGTTTCACTTTTTAGTTTCGGGGCGTTACACCAGGCCCCCAGAAGAAGGGACAGAGGAAAGAGAAGCAACTCTATGGGTTAGAGTGTTGATGGAGGTAGTTAGAGGAGCTATAGCTTGTGCTATAAGGAGCTCTAAGGAGGGATAAATGAATTTCAGAAGATCTAAAGCTATATCTGAGAAGTTGAGGTATAGGGGTTCAGGCTCAGATGCTGTGTAAGGAGTTTATGTCCACAGTTTGAGCAAACTGAGAATGCAGAAGAAAAATCTATGTGAGTGTACTCAAAAAAAGAGGAGGATGGAGGGACAGCAGAGGGAAGAGATGTTGATGGAACATCCTCTTGGATGGGCTCAGAGGGAATTTGAGAGGACAAGGATGGAGAAATGATGGGGGAAGCAATGTGCTGAGGAGAATCATGAGGATCTTAACGATGATCTTCATGAGGAGATGTAGGATTATCTGCATAGGTCTGGATGAGGATGGGTGAAGTAGGAGGTGGTGGTGAAAGAACTGGAGAGGATTGGATTTGGGAGTGAACTGAGGAGGAGATAGAGAGAGTAAAATCTTCTGGGGTTGGGAAAGTAGCTGCATCAGCTCTTGTATCCTCAGAAGTCCTGGATGCATTGGAAGGCCTAGGAATGATCCTCTCCCACTTTCCAAACAAAGAGGAGTACAACCTCTTACTGGCATTGATGAATTGGGTCTGGGAGACCATCAATTCAGGAGCTTTAGCCTGAGAAATATGCCAAATATTCTCCCAAAACAAACCTCATTCTTAGAGTTTTTCCTTCTAATCAATTCAAAGAAAAGAACTGCCCAATTTATAGATTTCCTATTTGATACTTTTACTTTCAAGACAACCTAACCACCTAGAGGGGGGGGGGTGAATAGGTTCTAATTGCTTGTTTATACTTTTAGGCAGAATTCGATTACAGAATTAAAACATCCAGCACAGCAATCACAGAAATTTAATCATCACTGATTGCACAATGTTTTATAGTGGTTCCCCAAGGTTTGGGTACATCCACTTTCCCCCTTCACCTATCTAGCAGTATGCTACATTTGGCCAAACTTCCACTATTCTCAGATCTGCAGATCCTACAGCTCAGAACCTGGATGGTTCCTACAACTCAGAACCCAGAATGGTTCCTACAACTCAGGCACAATAGCCCTACCTCAGCCTTGCCACAAGGCCTACAACTCAGAGAAGAACCTTCTCCTACACTCAGGCAAACAGCCTTACCACTCAGAGATCAACTCTCCTACACTCAGCCTTTATATCACAGGCTTACAACTCAGATCTGTGTAAAACAGATCCTACAGAAATTTAGAAAAGAAGTTTTAATGTCTTGCCTTTGTTGAGAGAGAAGAGGACAAGACAATTCTTGATCAGCTGATGAAATCAACTGAATCTAAGCTTTCTTCAAAGCTTCTTGAATCTGAACTTAGCTGAGTTGATTTCCAAACAGCTTCTTGAGAAACCACTGACGGCTTCCTTCTTCTTCTTCAAATGGGTGGATCCCTCTCTATCCAACAACTTTGATGATACTTCTGAATTCTTGTTAGAACTCTTCTTAGATCGATCCCGAGATCGTCTTCTTAGATCTTCTGATGAAGATCTTCTTTTGTGTATTACTCCTTCTTGATTTGATTTCTCAAATTGATTGCCAAAATTCAATCTCCTATTACTTCTCTCTGAATCTGTCTATTTATAGACCTTCTTAATGATAACCGGCTGATCCGGTTGATAACTGTCTTCTGACGAGTCTGACAACATCATTTAACTGGCTGCAACCCACAGCTGTCAAGTCTTTAAATAAATCCTGTGCCTTAGTCTTGGACAGCAAAGTGTCGAGACAGTCTGTCAGAAAGTGTCGAGACCAACTGTCTATATGTGTCGACACAAGTGACTTTGGTGTCGACACAGTCTTTGAAGATGCCGACAAGTTTGCCTTTAAGTCGACACAGCTACTTCAGAAAATAACTTGGTTTTGACTCTGCAGTGTGTCGACACAAGTCCTGTGTGTCGACACAGTTGTTGTAGATTCAGAACTCAGTATGTGTCGACACTGCCTTCAGGTGTCGACACAGTTGTTGTCGACTCTGCCAAAATGTGTCGACTTAGTCTTCTGGTGTCGACACAAGTATTGTCGACTTCTGCCAATGTGTGTCGACTCTGTCTCATTGTGTCGATACAGCCTCCCAGTGTCGACACAAATGTGGTCGATTATCTTTCTGTGAGTCGACGCTGCTTCTCAGTGTCGACATTAATGTGGTCGACTATCTCCTTCTGTGTTGAGGTCGACTATCTTTCTCTGTGTCGACTATCTTTCTCTGTGTCGACACAGCTTCCGTCAAGTGTCGACACAAATGTTCTGAAGTGTCGACACTGTTTCTTCAGGTGTCGACACATGGACTTAGAATATTTTTCTGCATTCTTTAATACTTCTTCACCTGCACATGTCAACTTAAAACAACATCAAATACACCTTGATGTATATCATTGAGCTAAGTTGGACTTCTTCAAATCAGGTACACATTTTCCAATGTACCCAATAATCTCTCCCTATTTGGAGAAGTCATAACCCTTAAAGCCAATGATATACACCATTTATAAAAAGTATAATATGATGATATATGACATAACAGGAATACTTAATAAAAAACAAAATATGAACAATCCATCACAGAGTGAACATTATATGATTCCAAACAATATTTTGTTTATAACAGTAATGTTTGATTACAGATTTTTACATTGAATGATTTAATCAAAACATTACAAAATACTTTTGAAAGAACTTAAAATTAAGACTGATCAGGCTCTCTTATGACAATCCCTTTGCTAGATTGGATTTGAGCCTTCACAGGAGCTTCAACAACTTCAGCTGGCTTCTTGCCTTTTTGATCAGCCTTCTTCTGTGCTTCTTCCTTGAGCCTTTGCCTTTCAAAGTAATGATATGGCTTTGGAAAGTACTTGCTCGGCTCCTGAGCATCTGGTGGCAGCCTACCCAGCTTGGCTTTTCTTCTGAACTGTACTATTGCCTCTTGCCTAGCTTCATGCTTTTGCCATTCCATTTCATTATACCACTTTCCTCTTTCATGAACTTGGTCTTTTACAGCCTTCCATGCAGTGAGTATTATATTTCTTGAAGTAGGGCTCCACTGCTCAAAATCTGGCTTAAGTTCAGCCTGCTCTCTAAATCTTTTCTTGGATAGTAGAGCATCTTGTTGTTCTTTCAAGTTGGCATCAGGCTTATCAACTTTTTCAATAATAACCTTGGTAACCTCCTTTGGAGGACTATACATATCCTGAACTTGCTGATCAATCATATCAAAATCTGGAGGAGGGTAAATGACTTGGGCAATCTCAGGTTGATTGCCTTCAAGTAGACCTGTTTGAATGCCTGACTCAGCCACCATAACATCATCACACAAAGGTGGATATGCCAATGTGGCTCGAATACTATTTGTCACCCATTTGGTGTGCTTTGAGCCAGCATGAACTAACAACCTCTCCCCCTTTATGACTTCTCTGGTAATATGATCTCTTAGATCTTCCTTCTGAAATCTGATCTGGCCATCCAGATAATTCACACCCTCTTTAAAAAATGGTTTTAACTTTTGAAGCTTGTCAGATATGTCCTTTTGAGAGGTAGTGATAGCAGTTTTAACTGATTCAATAGCATCTTGAAGTTTCTTATCAAATTCTTCCATCTCCTTTCCCCTTGCTTCAGTCAACCCTTCAGTTGTTTTTTTCAACTCATTAAGAATCACATTGTGAGAGTCTTCAAGATTGGCATTCATGTTTATCTGATTTGTAAGAACATAGCCTTGCTTCAGTGCTATATCATCTGCTTTGGTAATAATTGATTTCTGTTGTTTTGCCAAGAATACAACCGCATTACCTCCCTTATGGAAGCAATCTGTCATCTCCTTCTTATGCATATTGACTTTAAATCTAATTGACTTTATATCTTGAGCCAAGTCAAATTGAAGGGACTTATTGCTCTCATCAATATATTTTTCAACAGACAATCTATGTTCATCCAACTTAACTTGCAAATCAACCATAAACTTGTTATAATTAAATTCAGAATGGGATTGTTGAGTTGTAGTCTGTAGAGCTTGCTTATAACTTTTGCTCCTTCTCTTGAAGACAACAAGTTTTCTCTTCTTAGCCATTCTGGCTTCTTCAGTCTCAGATTCAGATGAACTATCAATTTGAACTCTTTCTTGAGGAGGAGGAGGTATATCTGTCTCAGTGCCATGTTGTTCAGCCTCAACATGCACAGACTCCCCCTCCACCACTTGCTTCTCCTCAATTTCTTTCTCCTTCTCAACCACTTGCTCGATCTTAGCTTCTTGCTCTATCTCCATGTCTAGGGCCTTCTCAATATCTTGCCCCTCTTCTACTTTATCAGTAGCACTATCAATATTAGGAAATAACTCATCTAGAGTATATTCCTTCTGAGCTTGAACAGAAGATGTATCATTCAGATCTTCAATATTCAAATCTTTGGAGATATCAATTTGTTCTGCCTCTTGCACTGGGTCAGACATCTTCTCCCCCTATACTTGTTCAGTATTGGTAATGTCCTGTGCAGGTGAGTACACTTGCTCCCCCTGCACCTGCGCAGAAATAGAAATTTTAGAAATGTCTTTTGTAGGAAAATACACCAGCTCCCCCTGCAACTGTACCTGGTCAGGAGTAGATACATTCTGGGCAGGAGAATGAGCTTGCTCCCCCTGCATTTGTGTAGGTATAGTTTCTTGCTGGGCTGGAGTAGACTCAGGCTGATCTTCAACCTGCTTTCTCACTAGTTCTTCTTGAAGCTGCTCAGTATCTTGAGCATGAGAAGGGGATTTCACCGGGGTGTCCAGCCTGCTTTCATCAGGCACATCCTTAGACAGCACCCTATCCCACCTAGAAAACAATCTCATGTCCATCTTTCTCATGTGATTGATCTTTGTTCCTGGCAGTTATTGCATTACCTCAGGGATCACTCCAGTCAGATATAAACTCATAATTCTAGCCAGATTTGGCTTCTTGATTCCTTCCTTGATCTTTTCAAAGATTACAGCTGACCAATCAGTTGGAATTGTAAACACAATTCTGGTCATTAGGCAGAACATATAGGCTGAAATCCTATCATGTCCCCCTGGTTTGCACAGAATCACCTTGCCAACTACTTCAGACAAAAATTTCCCTTGCTGATTCATCCCTTTCCTGTTGAAAGCAGCTCCAATCTTCAGGGTGGGATCCAATCCGCACCATTAGAGAGCCTCTCTTGACTTAGAAGCAGGGACTTCTTCTTCATTCTCAATTATTGGTAATTGGAGAATCTTCCTTAAACTTCTTGGGGTAATCTTCACTGTCGACCCATGAACAGTGGACTTTATCTTGAGAATATCTGAATCCACTGATGCAGAGTTAAAGAATTCATGCACCTCCTTCTTCCATATCTTAGAAGGTTCAGAAACTAAAAACTCTAATCCGGATTCGGAAATAAGAGTGATAACCCGTTGAACATCTGTTGGGGCTTCTGCAAAGGCATTCCGTACCAACTCATAACCTTCGTTGACGTTTTCTTCAATCTTCGGTGCCATTGATCAATTGAGAAAGCTTGAGAGAAGAGAGAGAGAATGTCGACACAGGGTTTCAGTCTTGAAAACCTTGAAAGCGTGTCGACAGATTAAGTTCTTGACCTATTTATACCTTCTATTGAAAAAAGATCAAAAGTCGGCAAAAACAGACAATAAGTGTCGACACAGATGGAATGTGTCGACACAAGCTTCTATTGTCTCGACATCAAGTCTGTCTACTATGTGTCGACACCAATTTGTGGATATGTCGACACCTGGGATATATAGTAGAGCATCAGAAATTCTGTGTCGACTCTTAGTATAAGTATTGACATAAAATCTGTAAGTGTCGACACCACTATTCTGATGAAGTCGACACTACATTCCTGGATAAGTCGACAATTTGATTCTTAAGTGTCGACACATATTCTCTGTGTCGACACAATATCTCTGACTTGTCGACATTACTTCACTGAGTCGACACATTATCATTGAATGTGTCGACACCATTTTACTTGGCCAATTTCTGTTGTTCAAAACAACTTGAAAGTACTTCAAAGTACTTGATACTACTTCAATACCATTCATGATGATTTTGTTAATACACTAATCAATGGTTAACATGCCTAATTCAATTTTAAATTTATTGAATTTGGTTTCATCTAGTGGCTTAGTAAATACATCTGCAATTTGATAATCTGTTTTTACAAATTCCAATGAGATGTCTTCTTTTTCTACATGTTCTCTAAGAAAATGGTATTTAATTTCTATATGCTTAGTTCTACTATGAGAAACTGGATTATTAGCAATAGAAATTGCACTCTTAGAATCACACAAAAGAGGTGTTCTACTTACTTGAATACCATAATCTTTTAGCTGATGCTGCATCCATAATAGCTGTGCACAGCAGCTTCCAGCAGCAACATACTCTGACTCAGCTGTGGATATTGCCACACTGGTCTGCTTCTTACTACTCCATGAAATTAGTCTTCCTCCCAGGAATTGACAAGTACCTATAGTACTCTTCCTATCCTCTCTACAACCTGCAAAATCTGTATCTGAATAACCTGTTAGTAGAAAATCTCTATTCCTAGGGTACCAAAGGCCTATATTAGGTGTGCCCTTAAGATATCTCAGAATCCTTTTGATTGTAGTATAATGAGACTCTTTAGGGCAGGCTTGGTACCTAGCACAGACACATGTAGCATACATAATATCTGGTCTACTAGCAGTGAGATATAGTAGAGAACCAACTATTCCTCTATACAAAGTCTCATCAACAGGTTTACCTGCATCATCTTTGCATATAGGCATACTTATTCCCATATGAGTTCTCATGATGGAGGATGACTCCATACCATATGTTGGTACCCTAGTTTTGATTTGAGTTTAGTCCTCTCCTTTGTGCCCTTTGACCCAAGAAATACCTATGGTCAATGGTTAGAAGTCTAGCTGTAGAGTCCTCACTTTTCCAGATTGAGAATTTGGTTAAGTAGTTTTTTTGTTCGACTATAGTCGAACGCCGCTCGACTATCGTCTATCGGCTGATCGACGATCGTCTATCAGTTGGTCGACGCTTTGTCTGCGTTGATAGTTCGACTATCTATTGATAGCTCGACTATCTGCTTGGCGAGGTAGTTCGACTATCTGTTCTGATAGATCGACTATCTGATAGTTCGACTATCTGTTGATAGGTCGACTATCTGTTCCGCTTTGATAGTTCAACTATCTGTTGATAGATCGACTATCTGTTTCGTCTTGATAGTTCGACTATCTGTTGATAGTTCGACTATCTGTTGTCTTTGATAGTTCGACTATCTGTCCTGATAGTTCGACTATCTGATAGTTCGACTATCTGCTGATAGATCGACTATCTGGTTTGTTTTGATAGTTCGACTATCTGTTGATAGATCGACTATCTGTTTTCTGAGGTAGGTCGACTATTTGCTTGATAGGTCGACTATCTCTGTGCGCTTGATAGTTCGACTATCTGTCCTAGATAGATCGACTATCTGATAGTTCGCCTATCTGCTCTGATAGTTCGACTATCTGCCGGGGTAGTTCGACTATCTTCTTCGATAGGTCGACTATCTGGATCGTTCGACTATCTGCCCGATAGTTCGACGATCTCCGTGCGTCGTTCGACGATCTTCGAGGGTCGTTCGACGTTTTCTGTCTGCCTTTGTATTTTGTATTTATCTATTATATTTAATTAATTAATACATTTTCTGGCACATTGTTTTAAGCTGTATGATAAAATTACCAGGCAATATTTGCTCCATCTCTTTTGCCTGAGTCAAATCTTTTTAAGATAAAGTTGTTTGTCTTATTAGCTGTCATTATAAATTACTTTATCTATTGTCAGCCCTTTATAGTCGTTAGACTGAAAAGTCTTCTTTTTGCTATAAAGAGATTATTTCTGATGTGACTTTATTTAGTCCTTCTGTTATTTGATTTAAGCCTGCAGCTTCTTAGAAAGAGGTTTATTCCTTTTATAGAATGTTTTGCTGCAGAGATGTTTCTGTCTTCTTGATATTTATAGCCCAGGTCTCAAGGCTCAGAAGAAGACAAATAATTCAAATGGAAGAGAGCCGTTGCTTACTGATGTTATATAAAGGACCCTTTGAAGAAGGATTCAAGCTAGCTAATAGCTAACCAGTTGTTCATTCAAGCTTTCAAGCCTTCATCAAGAAAAAGCCTTCTGCTCTCAGCAATTTTCATCTAACTGAGAAGTGTTAAGATCTTCATCTCTTCTTCACCTGAGTTCTCCTGCTTTCAGGAAGTTCAAACTCAGAGTTCCTTTGAAGAAGAAGAAGAAGAAGATAGCTGCTTGAAGATCTTTGATTTTATTATTTACTTTCTTCCTGTAGCTTTTCCTTCAGAATTTTCTGAAGAGTTTTCTGCACTGAAGCAAGACTTCACCTGGATATCTTTGAGCCAGGGGGAGCCTTGATTCTTTAGAGCATTCTAGCTCAGTGCAAGTTTTTGTGCTTCTCTAATCTTTGTAAAATAGAGAAGACATCTTAACCTTCTTCCCCCTCCTGTACAGGGTTATTACTCCCTTCAAAAGTATCCCTTGGTGGCAGGGCACCTGATCAAAAACCTGTGCTTGGTTTTTAGACACCTGATCAAAAGTCTAAAGGGTTTCTGGATCTACCTGAAGCAGATCCTGTTGGTGGCAGGGCACCTGATCAAAAACCTGAGTGGATTCCTACCGTGTGGGTAGAAGAGTGGACGTACCCAAGTTGTTTGGGGAACCACTATAAATTTCCTTATGTCGTCTGGATTCCATTGTTTAATTCCTGCATTGTGGCTGTGATTAGATATAACTAGGTTGCTAGTTGCTGATTAGGTTTTCCAAGCCTTAACTGTAATTACAGTTAGCTTGAGTTTGTGCACATCACTTGTGTTAGGCTTTAAGGTTAAATCAATATCTATAATCTTTTCATTCCGCACTTCACTCCAAGGGAGTTGGGTAGACTATTAAGTTTTGTCTGTGCAAAATTTGATAACTCTATTCACCCCCCCTCTAGAGTAGTATCTATCCCTTCACTTTCAATTAGTATCAGAGGGAGGTTGACTGACTGTATAGGCTAACACCTAAGTCACAAGATCCTGATAGATACCAAGAGCTTATAGATATTCACTATCATGGCCCAGTCCAAGGATTATTCTAGCACCAGACCTCCAGCATGCAACTTAGCTAAGTTTGGCATCTGGAAGGCAAGGATTAAATTATATATGAACTCTATTGATGAAAGCATCTTTGCTTCTATTTTGTCAGGTCCCCCAAGAGCACCTGCTGCTGCCACTGCCTCATCATCTGATATGAGTGCAGTGCCTCCTCCAGATTACAATGATGAATACAAGAAGGCCAAAATTGCAGATGCCAAGGCAATGAACATACTGGCTCAGACAATGTCTGATGAGGTGTTCCAGAAGGTGGCTGACTGCTCCTCAGCAAAGGCCATGTGGGACACACTGAACCAGATTGTAGCTGGTTCAGCTGATGAAAGGAAGGACAGAAGGTCCAACCTGATCTCACAGTATGAGAACTTCAAGAAAACTGATGCTGAATTAGTTGAAGCTATGTACACCAGGCTCAGCTCAATCATCAATGAGCTGAGGACCCTGGACAAGGACATATCATTGACAGAGGTCAATGATAAGATTCTTATGTGCTTCCCTAGCACATGGGATCTAAGAATCTGGCCCATCAAGGAAGCCAGAAGTACTAATGAGATCTCAACTGAAGCTCTCCTCGGCAAGCTCAAGTCTTTTGAGCAAGTGCTGAAGACCAGAGAAGCAGAAGCTGAAGCCAAGACCCCCACTCCAACAAGAAAAGAGCAATCTCTAGCTCTTAAGGCTGCAGATGTTTCTGAAGGCAGCCAATCTAATGAGGAACTCATGGCATTGTTTGCCAAAAGGTTTCTCAAGATGGGGAGAAAGGAGTTCAGAAAGAAGTCTTCACGATATGAAGACAAACCAAGGTATGATCGCTCTCCTGCTAAAGAAATTATTTGTTATGGTTGCAGGAAGCCTGGACACATCTTGCCAGAGTGTCTAGAGGAGAAGAACAAAGAAAAGAGAAAAGAAAAGGAACAACACAGGAAGCACTCCAAGCCATCCTCCTACAAAAACAAAAAGAAGGAGAGAGGTTTTATTGCTGAAACCTGGAGTGATTCTGATGAAGAATCCTCCTCATCAAGCTCCAGTGAAGATGAGGAAGAGAAGAAGGCAAAAGAAGTTTGCCTAATGGCAATAGATGCCTGCAGCAATCACTCTGCTGCAGAGAGTTCTGATTCTGATGAAGAGATGCCTACTGAAGATGAGGTACTTTCTTCTTATGATTTTACTTCAGAAGAATTTAAATTAGAATTTAAATCCTTATGTTTAGATTTAATTAGCTCAGAAAAGGAAATAAAAGAACTTAGAAATAGGTTAGCTGACTCAGAATCAATAGCCTCTGAAAACATTAGGTTAAAGGAAGATCTCACTACTTGTAGTGAAGAAATTAAATTTCTTAAAATAGAGTTAGCTAAGTCTAAGAGATTAGAAGAATCCCTTAATGGTAGAAGCCTTAAGCTGTTAGAAATTACCAGCATGACTAACACTAGGTCAGGTAATGATAAACTAGGCTTAGGAGCTTCTCCCAGTGAACCCCCAGTCCTTCTTAAAAATAATCTTTCAACTCTAGTGAACTTCATTTCAGCTAGTGGAAAGAAGAACACTGAGCAAGTAAATCTGGTTAATAAAACCTTAAATAAAGCTAAGAGAGAAAAGAGAAAGAAGTTCTTTAAAGAAATGCAAAGAGCGTCGAACGCCGCTCGACGATCGGAAGCTCCATGGTCGAACGAAGCTCGACGATCTGAGCGCCCATCGTCGAACGTCGATCGACGATTTCAATATGATTTTCAAAATCATAATCAATTCCATAGAAACCTAAATGAGAATAGAAACCCTAGGTTTGTTGACCCATCATCTGCATGGAGAATCCCACCTAGGAGATCTCACCCACTAGGTTATCACCCTCAGCCTGCTTTCTCATATATTTCCAGTTTTTCTTATGTGAAAAACAAGGGACCCAAGGTTACCTGGGTCCACTCTGTCTAAATAATTGTCTTGCAGGTGAAGGCCTATCCAATCACTCAAAATAAGTGGTATTTGGATAGTGGATGCTCTAAGCATATGACAGGAAATAAAGATCTACTGTCAAAGTTCAAAGCTAAGCTCGACCCAAAGGTTATCTTTGGAGACTCCAGCTGTGGTCAGACAGAAGGCTATGACAAGATCACAATTGGAGCAGTTACTTTCAAGAGAGTTGCTTATGTCAATGGACTGAAGCATAATCTGATTTCAGTCAGCCAGCTATGTGATGCTGGCTACCAGGTTTCATTTTCTAATTTCTCTTGCAATATTACTTTAAATAATAATGTTGTTTTAGTAGGTATTAGAATAGGTAACATTTATTTAGTAGATTTCAATTCATCTCATTCTGAAATCTGCCTGTTTAATGAAGTAACCCTTAATAATAATTCCCTATGGCATAAAAGGCTTAGTCATGTAAACCTTAAAAATATATCTAGGTTATCTAAGCACAACCTTGTTAGAGGCTTACCTTCTTGCCCCTACAAGAAGGAGAGCCTATGCAAGGCTTGTCAGCTAGGCAAGCAAACCAAGAATTCTTTTAAATCTGTAAATAAAAGTGATTCTCCTAGAATCCTGTATTTATTACATTTGGACCTTTTTGGCCCAATAAATGTACAGAGTTTAGGAGGGAAGTATTACACTTTAGTAATTATAGATGACTTCTCTAGGTTCAGTTGGGTTTTCTTTTTGAGAACTAAGTCTGATAACTTCAAAGCCCTTACAGACTTTCTATTATGTGTGCAGACTGAGTACTCTACTCATGTGGCCTTGATCAGAAGTGATCATGGTACTGAGTTTGACTCTCTTCTCATGCAAGAATTCTGTGAGAGAGAAGGTATCAAACATAGCTTCTCAGCTCCTAGAACTCCTCAACAAAATGGGGTAGTTGAAAGGAAGAATAGAACCCTCATTGAAGCTACTAGTACATTGTTGACAGATGCTAACATGCCTCTATCCTATTGGGCAGAAGCTGTTAGTACAGCCAACTATGTCTTGAATAGAAGTTTGATACACAAACTTAAATGTAAAACTCCTTATGAGTTGCTTAAAGGAAAGAAACCAAAAATTAATTACTTTAGAGTTTTTGGCTGTATTGTTTATATTCATAATAATAATAAAGAATATATTAGAAAATTTGAAGCAAAAGCTTCAATGGGAATCATGCTTGGATATTCCCAAGTAAGCAAAGCTTATAGGGTTTATAACAAGTCTACCTGTAAGATAGAAGAATCTGTGCATGTGACTTTTGATGAGTCTCAGATGTTTTACAAGGAGAAGGAAAATTCTTCTTCCTCCAGTTCTTTGCAGGTACCTGATGCCCCTCAAGAAATTCTTCAACTATCAACTCTTCAGATCACTGAATCAGACAGTGATGAAGATATTGCTGAAGCTGTTGAAGCTGTTGTTGTACCACCAACAGTAGATCAAATTCCTCCTGAGGAATTAATCCCAACTGTTGCTGAAGATCACATCCCACCTGCTGATATTGTCACACTTAGAGATCACCCCACATCTCAAGTGATTGGAGACATATCAGCTGGTGTGCAAACAAGACACCAATTAAGACAGGATGTGATGCATGCTTGTTTCCTCTCACAGGTTGAGCCCCTCACCTTTAAAGATGCAGAGCTAGATCCCCACTGGATCATTGCAATGCAAGAGGAGCTCAATCAGTTTGAGAGATGTAAAGTTTGGACTTTGGTTCCAAGACCTAAAGGCCAACTGATCATAGGCACCAAGTGGGTGTATAGAAACAAGCTGGATGCAAATGGAATTATAATAAGGAATAAAGCTAGGCTTGTAGCTCAGGGCTACAGACAGGAGGAAGGTATAGACTATGACCAAACCTTTGCTCTTGTTGCAAGGCTAGAAGCAATAAGGATCTTCTTGGCCTATGCAGCCTTCATGAAGTTTAAGGTGTTCCTAATGGATGTCAAAAGTGCATTCCTAAATGGTGAGCTTAAGGAAGAGGTGTTTGTTGAACAACCACCAGGGTTTGTTTCTTCAACTCAGCCTTCTCATGTTTTTAAGTTGCAGAAAGCTCTTTATGGACTAAAGCAAGCTCCTAGGGCCTGGTATGAGACCTTAGCTAGTTTCCTGTTAGAGCACAACTTTACTAGGGGAGTAGTTGATAGAACCCTTTTCGTCAAGCATCACAAGGACACAATCCTGTTAGTTCAGGTGTATGTAGATGATATTATTTTTGGCTCCACTGATCCCAAACTTTGCAAAAGGTTCTCTGACCTGATGCACTCTAAGTTTGAGATGAGTAGTATGGATGTGCTGTCTTACTTTCTTGGTCTCCAAGTTAAGCAAGATGCTGATGGTATCTTCATCTCCCAATCCAAATATGCCAAGGAATTGGTAAAGAAATTTGGGATGGCTGATGCTTCAGCAATGCCTACACCCATGGCTACTAATGTAGTTATTGATTCTGATGATCACGGCAAGCCAGTTGATCAAAAGAATTATAGGGCCATTATTGGTTCCCTATTATATCTAACTACAAGTAGGCCAGATATAATGGTTGCTACATGCCTTTGTGCTAGATTCCAGGTCAACCCCAAGGAATCTCATCTGATTCTTCTAAAGAGAATCCTGAGATACCTGAAGGGATGTCCAGATCTAGGACTTTGGTACCCAGCTGAGTCAGAGTTTGAATTAATTGGATATTCTGAATCTGATTATGCTGGCTGCAGAGTTGACAGGAAGAGCACCTCAGGAACTTGCCAGTTCCTGGGAGAGAGATTGGTCTCTTGGTTCTGTAAGAAGCAGGCTTCTGTCTCAACTTCAACTGCAGAGGCTGAATATATAGCAGCTGCCAGTTGTTGTTCACAGATCCTGTGGATTCAAAACCAGCTTGTGGATTATGGTTACTCACACAAGAACACCAAGATCATGTGTGATAGTACCAGTGCTATCTCAATTGCACAAAATCTAGTACACCACTCTAGAACGAAGCACATTGAGATTAGGCACCATTTCCTGAGAGATTGTGTGGAAAAGAATAAGATCTGTCTTGAGTTCATATCCACTGAGTTTCAGAGAGGTGATATATTCACCAAGCCTTTAGATGAACAGAAGCATCTGTTCTTTTTAGTTCAACTAGGCATGATTAATGGACGAGACTAAGTGTGACTATATCTGCCTATGTTGAAATTTGCTTGAAGATCGTCGAACGATGATCGAAGATCGTCGAACGGATTAAGCCTATCGTCGACCTCTTGATAGCTTATCTATTTGAAGATCGTCGATCGACGTTCGACCATCGTCGAACAGGTTGAGCTCATCGTCGATCTCTGAACGACGGCAGCTTTGTTGTTTGTGAAGCCAGAAATAGCCGAACGATGGTTCGACTACTCTGCTTCTGAGCCGATTGTCGAACAGCCGTTCGACTATCGGGTCAAGTATCTTTTTGATAGATCGACTATTCCCGGTCTAATATAAAGCCGATAGTCGACCTAGGTTAAAAGATCTTGTGTTTTATCGTCGACGGAGCGTGCCCTTTCGCATTCTGCTTTCCCGCTTGCGATTTCCGGGCGTTTCGTCTTCTTCGTTCTCTGCAGCTTTCTCGAGCTTTCTCCACCGAATCCATGGTGGTCTCTCCAGCAGTTCTAGCAGTCGTGAAGTTTGACGCAGGATTTAGCGTGGATTTCGATGCGTTCAGCAGCTGCGATGCAGGAATCGTAGAAGTTCTACAGCTATGCAGGGATCAGGGATTAGAGAAGTTAATGTCTGCAAGGATTAAGATAAACATCCTAGAAATCAAGGAATGGGCCTTCACGTCGTCCTCCACCGACGAATCGATGACAGGTACCATCGGCGGAGAAGAGGTAATCCTAACTCCGGCCGTTTTGTCTGATGTTTTTGGATTAGTTAATGGTGACGAGGATTATGAGCAAGATGCTCAGGAATTCGGAAGAATGCTAGTTGAGCTGGGACATGCTGAGGGCATTCCCACGAAGCTGCTCAAAGTAAATTTTCCTTTCAAGATCAAGTTTCTTGCTGAGCTAGTAGGAAAAGTGCTCCTGGGTAAGCACTCTGCTCACGATAATATAACAAGGCAGCAATTCGCACTCATGTGTGCGATTGTTAATTGGAAAAAGATCGATTGGGCAGCAGTTGTGTTTGATTTAATAAGGAAAAAGACTGGTAAGAAGGAAGTCACCCTAGGAAGGGTCATTGGAATCTTCCTTAAGGAAAAAAACCCCCAGCTGCTGAGTTCAACCGCAACAACAATCAATGCAAGCAAGAAGATGGATCCCAACCTGTTCTCCAAATGGAAGAGAACGTTTGTGAAACCTGCTCCAGCAACATCTGAGGACACCAGGACTGAATCAGTCACTCCTCACCATGTTGAAGCTGGCTCAGCTCTTCCCTCCTCCTCCTCTGCTTTGCTGTCTGCCTCAGTTGAAGTACCATCAACTTCAGCTGAAGTACGGCCTTCTTCCTCTTCTGCTCCAGAAACAACTACGGTTGTTCCTCTTTCCCCTCCAGCTTCTCCTCTACCTGCTCATCTGGCTAGGATATCTGCTCCTAGCTTTGATTTGTTAGGATCTGAGAGAATTCCTACTCCTCCTCTGTCTCCCATTCATTCCCCAATTAATTCCCTAATTAACTCTCCTGCTCCATCTCCTGCTCGATCCCCTGTCCACACCATTTCTCATCCCAGCACCACTACCATATCTGCTGCAGCTCCATCCACTTCACATCCTTCATCTCTTGAGATCTCTCCTGAATTCATCTCCCGCATTGTGGAGTTGATTACCCCCTCAATCAAAACCATGATTGAAGAGGCAATCGCTCCCCTTGCAGCCTCCATTGATATCTTATCTGCCTCCATCAAATCCCTTTCAAAATCTGCTGAGCCATCTTCCTCAAGGGGCCTTGTTTCAGTATCCACTGAAATCAGGCAGGGGGAGATGTTCCATGAAGATGCCTCAGACCATCCTGCCTCTCCTCCAGCTATAAAAGATACAGTCATGACAGCCCTGGAAGAAATAGCTCCAGCTGAGGAAGAAATAGCTCCAGCTGAGAAAGAAATAGCTCCAGTTTTGTCTGATAAGGAAATAGCAGATGGAATCATGTTATCTGAGATTGCAGTAAAAGTCTGCCTAGAAGACCTCTCCACTCCTGTGGTTGCTAGATTCCTAGAAGGAATTATAACTGCATATCTAGATGAATCATGGGAGATGGTCAAGTATGAAGGTAACTCTTTCATCCGTTTTGTTGATGAGTCGATTAATTTGTTATTTTGTGAATTCCTGGAAGGAATGATTTCTGTTTATTTAGCAGATCTATATTCATAATTCTACAGATGTTATTAGAGAAGATTTAGCTGCTCAGATCATAGCAGTTGTCTCTGAAGCTGATCCAAGTGTTTCTGATATTCAAGTAGATCCTGAATTGGAATCCTTTTTAGATGATAGAGAGGATGAATCTGAGAATCAAGATAAAGTCAAGGATGACTCTCCTGTTCTGAATTTGGAAGAAGTTCAAGCAAGAGCTGCCTGGGATTTAAGAGTACAATCTTTAAAAGAGAAAGAAAAAGATCTGCAAATTGAAAAGTCAACCATCTGGGGTGACTCACCAGGGTTGGACTTAGATTCCCTTCTGGCTCTGGATGCCATGGAAGAGGAAAGAGAAAAATCTGCTCTGAAGCTTAAAGAAAAGGCTATTTCAAAAGCCTATGATCCTTATGAAAATCCTCCCTCATCTCATTCTGATGATGAAGATGATTCTGATGTTTCTGAGAAGTCAAAGAGAAAGAAAGCTGCTTCAAAGAAGAGAAAAGCTGCTCCTCCTCCTCCTCCTCCCAGTAAAGATAATGATACTCCCTATTATATTCTGAAGGGCATTGACCCTAAATCCAAGGAATTTCAGCACTGGATGTGGTTTTCAAAGACTCAGCAGAAAGAAAGAAAAAGAACTAAGAGGTATGATAGTCCTGTCTCAAGATGGACTCCCAGAGGTCCTCCTCCTCCTCCAGGTGCAGGAGCCTCTAGGAACCTATCAGCTAATCCTGCTGCCTCTTCTGGAAGATCTGCTTCTTTTCAGCCCCAGCCAAGACAAAGTTATCAAAGCTCGCAAGGCAAATCGTTTTCTGGCTCTCAAAGACAAATGAAGGAGGCTGTGGTTCAAAGACCAACCTTTTCCCCACCTCCGTCTCCAAAGAAAAGAATTCCATCTCCAACTCCAGTTCAGTCTGAGGAAACTGTTTCAAAAGGTAAATAGTTCACTTTGTTTTAAAAATTTCTAGCAAGACCCTTTTGCTAAGTTTGCTTCCAATGTCTTATCTAGTTATTCAAGATAAAATAGCTGATGCTGCTTCTCCTGAGCCTGTTTATGAAAATCCTAAGCTTGATCCGAACTTTAGGATGCCTCGCTTTCAAGAACTAGTTGGAGCAGCTCAAATAAGAAAAGCTAGAGCAGAAGGAAAAGATACGACTGGTCTAACTACCATGTCTGCTTACATAAAGAAAGAGTTTGAAAAGTTCCAGGTTAATCCTGAGATTTTTGATCCATCAAAATATATGGAAAAGCATCCTGAAGCAGTAGTCCCAAGAGCTGCAGAACTGAAGATCATTGGTGCGCAGGACCTGAAACTGTCAAAGAAAGAATCTGATGATCCTTTAAGGAAAATCTCTTTTGTTTCTAGCTCTTCTGTTTCTAAGCCTGACTCTGTTGATCCATAGTTTGATTAACTGCTGTGCTATATTTGTTTATCTGTTTGATAATCTGCTAGTTAATTGTTATCTATTTTCTGTATTATTTTATTGCTCTTTAGCTAGCTTTATGTCTTAGATGTTGAGAGACTTAACTCAAATAGGGGGAGATTGTTGGTACCCTAGTTTTGATTTGAGTTTAGTCCTCTCCTTTGTGCCCCTTGACCCAAGAAATACCTATGGTCAATGGTTAGAAGTCTAGCTGTAGTGTCCTCACTTTTCCAGATTGAGAATTTGGTTAAGTAGTTTTTTTGTTCGACTATAGTCGAACGCCGCTCGACTATCGTCTATCGGCTGATCGACGATCGTCTATCAGTTGGTCGACACTTTGTCTGCGTTGATAGTTCGACTATCTGTTGATAGCTCGACTATCTGCTTGGCGAGGTAGTTCGACTATCTGTTCTGATAGATCGACTATCTGATAGTTCGACTATCTGTTGATAGGTCGACTATCTGTTCCGCTTTGATAGTTCAACTATTTGTTGATAGATCGACTATCTATTTCGTCTTGATAGTTCGACTATCTGTTGATAGTTCGACTATCTGTTGTCTTTGATAGTTCGACTATCTGTCCTGATAGTTCGACTATCTGATAGTTCGACTATCTGCTGATAGATCGACTATCTAGTTTGTTTTGATAGTTCGACTATCTGTTGATAGATCGACTATCTATTTTCTGAGGTAGGTCGACTATCTGCTTGATAGGTCGACTATCTCTGTGCGCTTGATAGTTCGACTATCTGTCCTAGATAGATCGACTATCTGATAGTTCGACTATCTGCTCTGATAGTTCGACTATCTGCCGGGGTAGTTCGACTATCTTCTTCGATAGGTCGACTATCTGGATCGTTCGACTATCTGCCCGATAGTTCGACGATCTCCGTGCGTCGTTCGATGATCTTCGAGGGTCATTCGACGTTTTCTGTCTGCCTTTGTATTTTGTATTTATCTATTATATTTAATTAATTAATACATTTTCTGGCACATTGTTTTAAGCTGTATGATAAAATTACCAGGAAATATTTGCTCCATCTCTTTTGCCTGAGTCAAATCTTTTTAAGATAAAGTTGTTTGTCTTATTAGCTGTCATTATAAATTACTTTATCTATTGTCAGCCCTTTATAGCCGTTAGACTGAAAAGTCTTCTTTTTGCTATAAAGAGATTATTTCTGATGTGACTTTATTTAGTCCTTCTATTATTTGATTTAAGCCTGCAACTTCTTAGAAAGAGGTTTATTCCTTTTATAGAATGTTTTGCTGCAGAGATGTTTCTGTCTTCTTGATATTTACAGCCCAGGTCTCAAGGCTCAGAAGAAGACAAATAATTCAAATGGAAGAGAGTCGTTGCTTACTGATGTTATATAAAGGACCCTTTGAAGAAGGATTCAAGCTAGCTAATAGCTAACCAGTTGTTCATTCAAGCTTTCAAGCCTTCATCAAGAAAAAGCCTTCTGCTCTCAGCAATTTCCATCTAACTGAGAAGTGTTAAGATCCTCATCTCTTCTTCACCTGAGTTCTCCTGCTTTCAGGAAGTTCAAACTCAAAGTTCCTTTGAAGAAGAAGAAGAAGAAGATAGCTGCTTGAAGATCTTTGATTTTATTATTTACTTTCTTCCTGTAGCTTTTCCTTCAGAATTTTCTGAAGAGTTTTCTGCACTGAAGCAAGACTTCACCTGGACATCTTTGAGCCAGGGGGAGCCTTGATTCTTTAGAGCATTCTAGCTCAGTGCAAGTTTTTGTGCTTCTCTAATCTTTGTAAAATAGAGAAGACATCTTAACCTTCTTCCCCCTCCTGTACAGGGTTATTACTCCCTTCAAAAGTATCCCTTGGTGGCAGGGCACCTGATCAAAAACCTGTGCTTGGTTTTTAGACACCTGATCAAAAGTCTAAAGGGTTTCTGGATCTACCTGAAGCAGATCCTGTTGGTGGCAGGGCACCTGATCAAAAACCTGAGTGGATTCCTACCGTGTGGGTAGAAGAGTGGACGTACCCAAGTTGTTTGGGGAACCACTATAAATTTCCTTGTGTCGTCTGGATTCCATTGTTTAATTCCTGCATTGTGGCTGTGATTAGATATAACTAGGTTGCTAGTTGCTGATTAGGTTTTCCAAGCCTTAACTGTAATTACAGTTAGCTTGAGTTTGTGCACATCACTTATGTTAGGCTTTAAGGTTAAATCAATATCTATAATCTTTTCATTCCGCACTTCACTCCAAGGGAGTTGGGTAGACTATTAAGTTTTGTCTGTGCAAAATTTGATAACTCTATTCACCCCCCCTCTAGAGTAGTATCTATCCCTTCACTTTCACCATACTTTTTAATTAATTCTTTGGTGAACTTTGACTGGGATATGGACAAGCCATCATCAGTCTGTCTTACTTGGAGTCCCAAGAAGAACTTAAGTTCCCCCATACTGCTCATCTCAAACTTCCCTTGCATAAGTTTGGCAAACTTTTTATAAAGGTTGTTTTCAGTAGATCCAAAGATTATGTCATCAACATAGATCTGAACTAAGATGATCTTGCCTTTGGATTCCTTAAAGAATAGAGTTTTGTCTATTTTTCCTCTTGAGAATTTATTCTCAATAAGGAAAGTAGACAGGGTTTCATACCAAGCCCTTGGGGCTTGCTTTAACCCATACAAAGCTTTTCTAAGCTTATAAACATAATCAGGTTTAAGAGGATCTACAAAACTTGATGGCTGCTCTACATATACTTCTTCTTTAAGATCACCATTCAGAAATGCTGACTTTACATCCATCTGGTATACTTTGAAGTCTTTATAAGCTGCATAGGCAAGGAACATTCTGATTGCCTCCAGCCTTGCTACTGGGGCAAAGGTTTGATCAAAGTCAATCCCTTCTTCCTTCCTGTATCCTTTAGCAACCAATCTTGCTTTATTCTTCACTATTACTCCACTCTCATCCAACTTGTTCCTATAGATCCATTTTGTCCCAATTATATTGTGGCCTCTTGGTTTAGGAACAAGCTCCCAGACATTGCACCTTCTGAATTGATTCAGCTCCTCTTGCATAACATCAATCCAGTGCTTGTCTTGGATAGCTTCTTCAAACTTCTTAGGCTCTATTTGTGACAGGAAACTTGAATGCAGAACTGTGCTTTGACTTCTGCTTATAGTCTGCACTCCCTGTCTTGGATTACCTATTATCTGATCAGCTGGATTGTCTCTTAAATGTCTTGTAGCTGGAGGAAGATTCCCTTCTGGTTGAACATCTCCAGCTCCTTCATTATGCTGAACCTCTTGGTTTTCTTCATCTTCTATTGTGTCTTGTACTCCCCCTAGACAGTAGCTTTCATTTTCCAATGATCCATCTTCCCTTGAAGCTTCAGCAATGGAGAGCTTGTCCATTCTTTTGCTTATACCTGTTGAGTCATTTGATCTATAAGACAACTCACAGTTGATTAATCTTGTTTCATCAAACACAACATGCACAGATTCTTCAACAACCTGAGTAGTCAAGTTGAAGATTCTATAGGCCTTACTATTTGTGCTGTACCCAACAAATATCCCATCCTGGGATTTGGCAGAAAACTTAGTCAAATATGACTTACCATTGTTAAGTATATAGCATTTGCAACCAAAGATCCTGAAGTAGGATAGATTTGGTTTTCTACCTTTCATAATCTCATAGGGAGTCTTTTTGTGGCTCTTGGTGATAGAAGCCCTATTAATCACATGACAAGCAGTGTTTACTGCCTCAGCCCAGAAATATTCTGGTAGAGAGGTGTCACTCAATAGAGTTCTACCAGCTTCAATTAATGTTCTATTCTTTCTTTCAGCAATTCCATTTTGCTGAGGTGTTCTAGGTGAAGAGAACTCTTGGAAAATCCTAAAGTCTTCACATAACTTTGTCATGCTTTCAGATTGAAACTCAGTACCATGGTCACTTCTGATTTTGACCACTGTACTATTCAGTTCATTCTGAATTTGCTTCACAAAATTAAGTAAGACACTTGGGGTTTCAGATTTCTGTCTCAGAAAGAACACCCATGTAAATCTAGAATAGTCATCTACAACCACAAAAGTGTAGACCTTCCAACCTAGACTATGAACTGGAATAGGACCAAAAAGATCCATATGCAAGAGGTATAAGCACCTCACAGAATCCTTGTTTTCAAGGCTTTGAAAGGAGGATTTTGTCTGCTTGCCCTTTTGACAAGCTGAGCATATCCCTTCCTTTATACACTTAACTTGAGGACCATTCCTCACTAACTCTTTGTTAATGAGATGGCCAATTGTCTTGTAGTTAAGATGAACCAATCTCTTGTGCCACTTAACACAATGAGAAGCATTGTCATCAGCTACAAGACAGATGGGAGAAGCCTTATTCTCACATACAAAATTAAGACAATATACATTTCTCTTCCTATACCCAGTCAAAATGATCTCTTGATCACTTGACCTTTTGATATGACATCCATCCTTAACAAATGAAATGTCATATCCTAAATCACTCAGCTGGCTTATGCTTATTAGATTATGTTTCAAACCTTTTACATAAGCCACTTGGGTGATAGTAATTAGGTTAGAAGAAATGTTACCAAACCCTTTGATGACTCCTTTTTCAGATCCACCAAAGATCACTTTAGATCCATCTTTGACAGATGAATACTCCTTCAGCAGCCCCTTTGTTCCAGTCATGTGCCTGGAACAACCACTATCCAAGTACCATATAGGGGCATGGCTACTTGGATTCACCTGCAACACAGATTTACTTACCCTTAGAACCCAAGCAAGTCTTGGGTCCTTGGTTCAGGTTAGCATAAACAAGGCTACCATTATCTCTTTTAACAGGCAAACTATTGTTCTTTCTAACACTTGTGTTGTACCAGCAGTCTAGTGCAAAATGGCCTCTCTTGCCACAGCACCAACATTCAAACCTATTGTATCTAGTTCTAGATACATCCTTGACAAAAGAATTTCTGTCCATTGCTGGTGCTGCAGCAGCTTCACCCACTGATTTTTTATAACCATTGGGTTTATGAACATGGGTAGGCCTGTTGGCATTTACACCCTTATTTTTCAGAACATTAGTCTTAATATGACCATGAATATTTTCATGATCATATTGGTTAGAAGGCACTTGCACCTTTCTAAACTTAATAGGGACTGAAAAGTTCAATGGCTTGACAGGAGCTTTGCCTTTCCTCTTGAATCGGCCAGCCCTGGAGTTACCTTTGAATCCTAATCCTGCCTTACCCTTTTGATTCACAAATTCATCTATCAAGGGTAAGATAGACTTTGGCTTAGAGTAACTAGCCACTAAATCTTTTTCAATTCTTAGTCTGGCCTCCAGACTCTTCACTTGATCATTGGTATAATTAATTGTGCCCATCTGAATAATAGTTATATTCTTCAGCTTGGCAATTTCATTTAACTTTTGATCAATTACTTTCTCTAACTCAGTTGCAGCTACCCTTAGTTTAGCAATTTCATGAGCCTGAGATTTAACCAGGTTCTTGCTTTTCTTAAGGGCCTACAACAAGTCCCCATACTTATCTATCAATTGATAGACATCTCCTTCAGATTCAGATGCATCTACATCACTTGATGCAGATGTAGCTGATTCTGTACTTGTACTACAAATAGATTTCATAGAAGGACATTGTACTTTATTAGGACCAGACTGATTCTGGCATATGTCCTCTTCTGATCCTGCCATCAGTCCCATGCACTGATGATCCTCTTGATCATAGATGGAGTCTAGCAACTGCAGAAACTCCTCTTCTTCAGATACAGCATATAGTCCAATATATGCTTCTGCTTCAGATTCTGACTCTGAAGTTGACTGATCTGTTAGGCTCTTATCCTTCTTTGCAACAAAAGATTTCTCCTTCTTGCCCTTTTTATGAGTCTTCTTCTTGTTTGAAGACTCCTTTCTCTTATCAGGACAGTCAGCCACTACATGTCCAGGTCTATTGCAATAATAGAAGACAATCTTTGAAGTAGTAGCCTTGCTGGGCTTTGATCTGCTCTTTTCTTTCCTTGATGACTTTTTCTTCTGATAATAGTCATTAACTTGCTGTGAAGTGGAGTGCTTAGACTTCCACTGCTTCTTCTTCAAGAATCTCTGGAATTGCCTTGTGAATGCAGCAAAGTCTGCATCTGAATCACAGCTTTCTGAACCCTGATTATCTGAATTTTCAGAACTAACTTCTGCAATTTCCTTAGGAGGGGATGGTGATATCCTCCTATTCTCTCTGATGGCTTCTGCATTGAATGCCACAGTCTTTTCTCTATGCTGTCCTCTTGAATTCTTTTCCTCCTCCTTCCTCACCATAAGTTGCATTCATAGGATAGCAGCTTTCCAAACAAGGTGGGAGGAGAGATCTCTGCCAATTTAGCCACTTCTCTTATGGCACATATCTTTGTGTCCCAATCCTTTGTTAAGGATCTTAAGAATTTGTCTTTCAGTTCATAGGTACTGAAGACTCTTCCATAGGACATCAACTCATTCACAATTCTATAGAATTTCTTTTAGCATTCAGTTATGCTATCAGTTTTTCCTTGTCTAAAACTTTCATATTCCTGGTTGAGCATAGACTTCCTATCCTGTCTTACTTCTTCAAATCCCTCCATGTAGACAATCAAGGTGTCCCACATTTCTTTGGAGGTCTTGCAGTGAATCAGATTCTGAAATGTAGAATCATCTATGGCACTCACAATAATATTCTGAGCTTTCTTGTCCATGGTTGCCAAAATGATTTCATCCTTGGTCATTTCAGACTAACTCTTTGGAGTTTGAATATTAGCATCAAGAACTGATACCTTCATTGGAATGAAGGGTCCTTCCTGAACTGTGATGTATATTCTTGGGTCAGATGCTTCCATGAACAATCTGACTCTTTCTTTCCAAATTCCAAAGATTTCCTTCCTGCAGATGGGTAACTTCATTGACCCTAACTCCTTGTGATTTTCTCCAGAACCCATCTTCTTGAATCTTGATTCTGCCTTTCAAATCTACCTCAGACTGTTAAGTCCTTTTTGAGGAACCTCCCTCTGATACCACTTGATAGTTTTACTTTCAAGACAACCTAAACACCTAGAGGGGGGGGGGGGGTGAATAGGTTCTAATTGCTTGTTTATACTTTTAGGCAGAATTCAATTACAGAATTAAAACATCCAGCACAGCAATCACAGAAATTTAATCATCACAGATTGCACAATGTTTTATAGTGGTTCCCCAAGGTTTGGGTACATCCACTTTCCCCCTTCACCTATCTAGCAGTATGCTAGATTCGGCCAAACTTCCACTATTCTCAGATCTGCAGATCCTACAGCTCAGAACCTGGATGGTTCCTACAACTCAGAACCCAGAATGGTTCCTACAACTTAGGCACAACAGCCCTACCTCAGCCTTGCCACAAGGCCTACAACTCAGAGAAGAACCTTCTCCTACACTCAGTCAAACAACCCTACCACTCAGAGATCAACTCTCCTACACTCAGCCTTTATATCACAGGCTTACAACTCAGATCTGTGTAAAACAGATCCTACAGAAATTTAGAAAAGAAGTTTTAATGTCTTGCCTTTGTTGAGAGAGAAGAGGACAAGACAATTCTTGATCAGCTGATGAAATCAACTGAATCTGAGCTTTCTTCAAAGCTTCTTAAAACTGAACTTAGCTGAGTTGATTTCCAAATAGCTTCTTGAGAAACCACTGACGGCTTCCTTCTTCTTCTTCAAATGGGTGGATCCCTCTCTATCCAACACCTTTGATGATACTTCTGAATTCTTGTTAGAACTCTTCTTAGATCGATCCCGAGATCGTCTTCTTAGATCTTCTGATGAAGATCTTCTTTTGTGTATTACTCCTTGATTTGATTTCTCAAATTGATTGCCAAAATTCAATCTCCTGTTACTTCTATCTGAATCTGTCTATTTATAGACCTTCTTAATGATAATCGGCTGATCCGATTTATAACTGTCTTCTGACGAGTCTGACAACATCAGTTAACTGGCTGCAACCCACAGCTGTCAAGTCTTTAAATAAATCATGTGCCTTAGTCTTGGACAGCAAAGTGTCGAGACAGTCTGTCAGAAAGTGTCGAGACCAACTGTCTATATGTGTCGACACAAGTGACTTTGGTGTCGACACAGTCTTTGAAGATGTCGACAAGTTTGCCTTTAAGTCGACACAGCTACTTCAGAAAATAACTTGGTTTTGACTCTGCAGTGTGTCGACACAAGTCCTGTGTGTCGACACAGTTGTTGTAGATTCAGAACTCAGTATGTGTCGACACTGCCTTCAGGTGTCGACACAGTTGTTGTCGACTCTGCCAAAATATGTCGACTTAGTCTTCTGGTGTCGACACAAGTATTGTCGACTTCTGCCAATATGTGTCGACTCTGTCTCATTGTGTCGACACAGCCTCCCAGTGTCGACACAAATGTGGTCGACTATCTTTCTGTGAGTCGACGCTGCTTCTCAGTGTCGACATTAATGTGGTCGACTATCTCCTTCTGTGTCGAGGTCGACTATCTTTCTCTGTGTCGACTATCTTTCTCTGTGTTGACACAGCTTCTGTCAAGTGTCGACACAAATGTTCTGAAGTGTCGACACTGTTTCTTCAGGTGTCGACACATGGACTTAGAATATTTTTCTGCATTCTTTAATACTTCTTCACCTGCACATGTCAACTTAAAACAACATCAAATACACCTTGATGTATATCATTGAGCTAAGTTGTACTTCTTCAAATCAGGTACACATTTTCCAATGTACCCAACACTATTTACTAAAGCAAACATCACAGAGAACTGCTGCTTGTTAATGTTATCATGAGATGAATGCTTGTCCATCAGAACTTTACCAACAACATCTGACAAGAATTTAAATTCTACAGACATGTTTTTCTTAAGATGTTTTGATGGTGTTCCTTCTTGGTGACCCATTCTGATCAACATTGAACTATACTCAGAGGAATCTAGTTCTAGATCATCTTCCCCATTTACTAATTCAAAAATTTCAGACAGTATAGCTGGAGTTAGAATAACCTTGGTTCTAGAAATAGTTCCAACCATGGTTTATTAATTTGGACATGTTCATGAGTAAACCCATTCTTTGATTTCAGCGGCTGGTAACTTGAATCTCTTTGACATAATTTTCCTCAGACCTTTAACTTCACAGAGCTGTAGCATATCCTTGAAGATCTAATCGCAATGGCTAAAGGATTCGAAATCGATATTGAACCCTGTGTAGAATTTCATTGCTAACAGGATAGCCGCCGGAATTGCCATTAGAAACCTAAAAGGGAAAATACAAGATCAAGTGCAGGAGGGGAAATTGGAAAGCGCTGGATAGAGCACGACGATAAACCCTTAATATAGGTTTTTCAGAATGTGAAGAGTCGGGCCCTGTCCTACGATAATTAAAGAAAAACTTCGATCTCAGGTTGACGATAGATTTTTAATTAAATATTATCGTCGGTCTCAGATTGAAGAGGGAAAATAGATCGTTGATCTTAGGTTGATGATTTATCTTCTGAAGTATAGGCGTCGATCTCTAGTCGACGATTTTTACTTCACAGAGCTGTTGTCGATCTCAGGTCGATGATTTAGCTCAAGATCAGTTCGAAGATCGTCGATCTCCGTTCGACAATTTAGGAATAGATCCAAAACCTAAGACAGAAAAATTATATTAATCCTTCCCATTGATCATTCCAAGCTGATTCAGGAAGAACATATGCTTCTTTTCATCCAGAGGTTTGGTGAAAATGTCTGCTCTTTGAAAATCAGTGGAGATATAGTCAAGATTAATTTTCTTTTTGTCTACATTATCTCTAATGAAATGATGTCTTATATCTATATATTTTGTTCTAGAATGATTCACTGGATTATGTGCTATAGATATAGCGCTTGTACTATCACAGAAAATGGTTGAATTATTTAGATTGAAACCATAATCTAAGAGTTTGTTTTGTATCCACAAAATCTGTGAACAACTGCCAGCAGCCATATATTTAGCTCAACAGTTGATGTTGATACAGAAGTTTGCTTCTTGCAAAACCAGGACACAAGTCTATCACCCAGGAACTGGCAAGTTCCTGAAGTGCACTTTCTGTCCACTCTACATCCAGCATAGTCAGCATCTGAAAATCCAGTCAACTCAAACTCTGACTCTGTTGGATACCAAAGTCCAAGATTAGGACAACCCTTTATATATCTTAAAATTCTTTTTATAAAAATAAGATGAGATTCTTTAGGGTTCACCTGGAACCTAGCACATAAATATATAGCAAACATGATATTTGGTCTGCTTGCTGTTAAATATAGTAGACATCCAACAATGGCCCTATACCTGGTCTGATCAAAAGGTTTTCCATGTTCATCAGAGTCTAAAACAGCATTGGCAGCCATGGGAGTCTTTATAGAGGAGGCATCAGCAATCCCAAAATTCTTAATAAGCTCATTAACATATTTAGATTGGGAAATGAAGATTCCATCAGGAGATTGTTTCACTTGGAGACCAAGGAAATAAGATAGCACTCCCTTGCTACTCATCTCAAATTTGGAATGCATTAGAACTGAAAATCTTTTGCATAATTTGGGATCAGTAGAACCAAATATAATGTCATCTACATATATTTGTACTACTAAAATTTTATCATGATGTAATTTTATAAAAAGAGTTCTATCTACCATGCCTCATGAAAAACCATGCTCTAAAAGAAAGCTGGCTAAGGTCTCATACCAAGCTCTTGGAGCTTGCTTTAAACCATAGAGAGCCTTATGCAATTTGAAAAGAAAGGAGGGATGAGTTGGAGAAACAAAACCATGAGGTTGTTCAACATATACCTCTTCCTTAAGTTCTCTATTTAAGAATGCACTCTTGACATCCATTTGGTAGACCTTGAACTTCTTAAATGTAGCATAGGCAAGAAATATCCTTATAGCTTCTAGCCTGGCAACAGGGGCAAATGTTTGATCATAGTCAATGCCTTCCTCTTGCCTATATCCTTGAGCAACAAGCCTAGCCTTGTTCCTCACAATCACACCTTGGGCATCAAGCTTATTTCTAAAAACCCACTTAGTTCTAATTACTGGACAGCCTTTAGGCCTTAGAACCAAGTCCAAAACTCTACATCTCTCAAATTGATTTAGTTCCTTTTGCATTGCAATGATCAAATGGGTATCTTGCTCAACATCAGTTATGGATTGAGTCTCAATTTGAGAGAGGAAACAAGTATGCATCACATCATGGTTAAGTTGATGCCTTGTCTATACACCTAGTGATATGTCTCCAATTACTTGGGATCTAGGGTGATCCGTAAGTGTGACAAAATCAGATGGTGGAGTTGGTTCAGCAACATCAATATGAGTGAATTCTTCTTGTGGAATTACTTCTGCTATTGGGGGAAGTTCAGCTGCTTCCATAGTTTCTTCTTCACTATCTTCATTAGCTTATGGAGAAGGATGTGATACAACCTTTGGAGTAAGATTTAAGTCATCCAATTTCACACACAAGTGAGGTACCTGCAAAGATTTATTGGTAGAAATCTCTTTCTCCTTATAAAACATGTTAGCTTCTTCAAATGAAACATGCATAGATTTTTCAAATTTTAAGGTAGATTTATTAAACACCCAATAAGCTTTGCTGACTTGGGAATATCCTAGAAAGATTCCCACTACAGCCTTTACTTCAAATTTTCTAGTGTATTTCTTGTCATTATTGTGAATATAACATATGCAACCAAATATTTTAAAATAGGTGATTATAGGTTTCTTCCCTTTGAGTAATTCATAGGGAGTCTTATTCTTAAGTTTATGTATCAAACTTCTATTCAGGACATAGTTTGATGTGCTCACTCCCTCTGCCTAATAGGATAGAGACATGTAAGCATCTGTAAGTAATGTACCTGTAGCTTCAATGAGTGTTCTATTTTTCCTTTCAGCTACCCCATTTTATTGAGGAGTTCTAGGAGCTGAGAAATAGTGCCTGATACCTTCCTTCTCACAGAACTCATGCATAAGAAGAGATTCAAACTCAATGCCATGATCACTTCTGATCAATGCAACTTGAGTAGAGTACTCAATCTGTATGGTCTTGAGAAAATATATAAAAACCTTAAAGGTATCTGACTTAGATCTCAGAAAGAACACCCAGGTTAATCTAGAGAAGTCATCTACAACTACTAGAGTATAAGATTTTCCTCCTAGGCTTTGTACAACAATAGGACCAAAAAGGTCCATGTGTAGCAGGTACAAGATCCTAGGTGAATCACTCTTATTAATTGACTTAAAACTAGATTTAGTTTGCTTGACTAATTGACAAGCCCTGCATAGGCCTTCCTTCATGTAGGAATCAAAAGGTAAGCCTCTAATAAGGTTGTATTTAGATAGCCTAGCAATGTTTTTCAGATTAACATGACCTAGTCTCTTATGCCATAAAATACTTTGATTACTAACTATATTAAGCAGGCATATGTCAGAAGATGCAAATTGAAAATTTACTAAGTAATTGTTTCCTTGTCTATTCCCAATTAAAACAGTTTTGTTTTCTTTAGACTAAATAATACAAGCGCTAGAGTTAAAAGTTACCTGATAACCTTCATCACAAAGTTGACTTATTGAGATGAGGTTATGCTTCAATCAACTTACATAAGCAACCTTCTTGAAAGTCACTACTCCAATCTTGACTTTACCATAACCTTTGGTTTGGCCACAGTTTGAATCACCAAAGATAACCTTTGGTCCCAGCTTGGACTTGTAATTACTTAAGTTGTCCTTGCTGCCTGTCATATGCTTGGAGCAACCACTATCCAAATACCATTATTAATTAAATGCTGGATAGCTCTTTACCTGCAAGGATGATAATTAGTTATTCTTAACCCAGGTAACCTTGGATCCTTGTTAATTTACATAACTGTAATTGGAAATGTAAGAACATTCAGGTTGATTCTTGTAACCGTTAGGATGATATCTTCTTGGTGGTGTTATCCATTGATTAAAAGGATTAATGTTTCTATTAGAATTTAGGTTTCTGTTGTTAGGATCTGGGATCGACGATTTCTGGTGGGATCGTCGACCTGAGCTCGACGATGTTGAATGAGATCTTCAATCTCTGCTCGAAGAATGAAGATATTAATTCTTAGGGAACCAAAATCGTCGATCTCTGGTCGACAAACCATAGTGGTATCGTCGATCGTAGATCGAAGAATGATTATTACTGAAATTTGCGTTTAGAGATCGTCGTTTTGAGGTCGACGATCTGTTCATATATTGTCGATCTGAGTTCGAAGATAACTGTTGTACACTGTTACTTTTATTATTCTTCTGGTTTTTAAGTTTGTTCTTAGTTTCAATTTGTTCAAGAACTTCATTAACCTTATTAACCTATTCAGTGTTTTTCTTTCTTTTATCAGAAACAAAATTTACAGGTTTAGAAAGATAATTCTTTTGGATTAGGGTTGGTTCACTGGACGAAGCTCCTTATCCTAGTTTGCAGTTATTAGTTCTAGCATTTAATATGTTGGTTATATTTAGCAATTTTAAACTTCTGCCATTTAATGATTCTTCTTATATCTTAGCTTTGCTAAGCTCAGATTTTAGAAAGATAATTTGTTCATTTGTAGAATTTAGTTCATTTGATAGATTAGCATTTTCAGAAGTGATTTTATCTTGATCTTTTAATTTTTCTCATAGAAGTTTGATTTCCTTTTTAGAACTTATCAAATCTAAACATAAATTTTTAAATTCTAATTTAAATTCATCAGATTCAAAATCATAAGATGCTAATACCTGATCTTCAGTTGACATGTTTTCCTCATTATTAGATTCATCTGTATCTGATCTGCTACTGCTGGCATCAATTGCCATGAGGCAAACTTCCTTTGCCTCCTCTTCTTCTTCACTAGAGTTGGAAGGTGTGGATTCATCTTCTATGTCACTCCATGTGTCAGCCACAAATCCTTTATCCTTCTTTTTGTGCTTGCTGGAAGAGGGCTTGCTGTAATGCTTGCTTGTAGATTCCTTCTCTCTTCTTCTTTCCTTCTTTTGATTTTCAGGACACTCAGACATGAAGTGTCTTGGTTTCCTGCATCCAAAACACACTACTTCTTTAGTGGGGGTTTTGTCATACCTGGGCTTGCTGTCATTTCTGGATGACTTCCTCCTGAAGTCCTTCCTTACCATTTTAAAGAATCTCTTGGCAAAGAGACTCATTAGCTCTTCATTGACTATTGGAGCTTCAATCTCTTCAGCAGCCTTGAATGCAATAGGTTGTTCTTTCCTTGCTGGAGGAGGAGTCCTTTGTTCTTCAGCTTCTCTGGACTTTATTAACTGCTTATAAGATTTGAGCTTTCCCAGGAGAGATTCAATTGAAATCTCATTCAAGCTTCTTGCCTCTTTGATTGGCCAGATCCTGGTGTCCCATGAGCTTGGGAAGCACATTAGGATCTTGTCATTTACCTCTGTGAGAGAGATGTATTTATCTAATGTCTTTAGCTCACTGATGATGGAGCTTAGTCTGTTGTACATGTCACCAACAGATTCAGCTTCATCTTTCTTGAAATTATCATATTATGAGATGAGAGTTGATCTTCAATCTTTTCTCTCATCTGCTAAGCCAGGAACCATCTGGTTGAGTGAATCCAAGATTGCTTTTATAGAGGTGCACTCAGCCACCTTCTGAAAGATGTCATCTGACATAGTCTGAGCTAATATGTTCATGGCTTTAGCATCTACAATCTTGGCTTTCTTCTGAGCATCTATCAAGCCAGGGGGTGGGACAACACTCAGATCTGATGATGTGGAGGAAGTTGAAGATCCTGGAGATGGTGGTCCTGTTAAGATAGAATTTAAAATATCTTCATCAATAGAGTTTATGTATAACTTGATTCTTGCCTTCCAGATAGTGAACTTTGACAAGTTACACACTGAAGGTTTGGTGCTAGTGTATTCCTTGTTTTGTGCCATGGTATTAGATAAATTAAAAACATAAAAATAATTATTCAGAGCTTATCTGGAGGTCTTGGTTGGTTCAGGTGTTAGCCTGTATAAGAATAGCCAACCTCCCTCTGATACTAATTGAAAGAAAAAGGGGTGATAAACTCTAAATAACTCTATGGGGGGGGGGGGAATAAAGTTATAAAAAATCTTTTTACAGAAAAGATAAAAGCAAATAATCTAAGCTAATCTTAACCACAACACAAGCCCACAAGAACAAAAAAAGCACAACCAGACAACACAAGAATTTTTATAGTGGTTCCCCAACTGGGTACATCCACTCTTCTACCACCCTTGGTAGGAATCCACTACAGGTTTTGATCAGGTGACTGCCACCAATGAGCTTATCTATTAGGTGCCCAAAAACCAACCCAAGTCTTTTGGAAGGAGACTTGTGAACCAGAATAATTTTGAAGGGAATTAAAACCCTGTACAGAGGTGGGGATGAGAGAGTGATGAAAGTCTAGTTTTCTCAAAACAATGAGAAGATTGTGGATTAAGAGATGTTGTCAAATCTCCCCCTGAGATGTAGAAGGGTACAGGCTGGGAAGCTTTGCACAAGGTGAGTAGGTCTTCAACTAAGACACTTGGTCAAGGAGCTTTAGACAGATGGTGCTGGAATGTCTTAGTAAGGTCCTGGAAGAGAAGAACAAAAAGACACTTGATTTGTAAAAGTTGTTCTTCTTTCTTCTTCTTCAGAGCACTGACAGAATGAGAAAAACTGAAGAAGATCTGCTTCAGAATGTTTTTAGGATGTTAGCAGGAAATATTTTCTGTCTTTCTCTGTGTGTCTTTCTCTATAATGGAATCGACAGCCTTCTTCTTTTAGTAGGATTAAAAAAATTCCTGACTTGAATTTCAAAAACATTCCTTTAATTATTCTGCAGGAATCGAGGAGTGAAAACGGCTACAATATCTGCAATAAATGATTTCCCCAACTGTCTTGGCATATAATACAATATAATAACTCTATGAAAACCTGTAGTTAATGCTGCAATAGAAACGACTATAAGCCTTGATAACATCAGCATTAACTACAAGAGATTTGATGCCATAAATAGCCTTGACAAAACAAGAATGAAATCTTCAAGACAGCTGCGCAATAAGGTAGTCGAACACAGATAAATAATCGCGGAGCTGAGATAGAAGATCGTCGAGCTGAGACTGGAAATCGTCGATTTGAGTTCTGAAATCGTCGAGCTCAGCTCAGAGATTTTACCTCTGCGATCATCGATCGGAGATCGACGATCTTTGAGCCGAGTTCAACAAAATTCGAACTGATATCAAATCCACAGATTACTTCTGAGTCTTGGTCTTTGAAATGAAGTCCAATGCTGGTCTTTATAAGGTCTGCTCTACTAAGACTAACTTAGACCTAGACTTTGACCCTGGCTATACAAGAGGGTCAAACAACCTAGGAGTGAACCTAGCCCAAATCAAACATGGGGGTCCAACATCCCATCTCCCTAAGTTAATTTTGCACCATAATATGATTCCTGCCATTTTTACTAAACGCAGACCATCTTAAGTTATATGATGTATACAATGAGAAGTACTCAAAATATTTATCCAAATGACCTAAGTTATTTACTGGGAGTCTAAAATGTCATAATTAGACTAAATCCAAAAATTCATATTTTTCCTAATTTGTTGGATAATCAATTAATTTCCTTCCAAACTAATCCATGCTTGAATTGAACATGATGTACAGTATTTTCTCAAGTAATAGCCACCAAAAATTTATGAACACTAGATAATAGAGGATTAACAAAAAATATAAAATTCCATAATTTTCCATAAATGCTTTGGCTTCTAATTAATTAATCAAATGTAAATCCAACAACTATAGATAAATAAGGAAGTACTACAAATTACCATCAGAAAATTATAGAAAAATTACTAAACCTTAAGGATGATCAAATAGGACCTCTGAGGAAATATCATAATTTTTCGAGCTTACTAGGTGCCAAAATTAATTCAAATTATTTTACATGAAAAATATCACTTTGTGAAGCAACCCATATAACGAGAATTCCAAATATTCTATAAAAGTCAATATGGATATATGACATCATAAAAAGTCCTCTGACTAAATTTCATAAGATTCTAGCAAGCGATTAATTCACAATAAATTTCTAAGTAGAAAATATAATCTGATGGTTTGTAAATGAAGTACTAAATTCATTGATCTAAAATTCATAACAAAATTATCCAGATATGAATATCACTATGGAGACACTACTGCCAAAGTTTGACTAAGAATCAAGATCATATTACCCATTATAAAATTCCTAGGGTGTAAAGACCTAAATACTTATTATATAGTTTTTGTGGGGGTATTTGTGTCCAAACACTACCCAATCATTTCCTAGGGCAATTCACCACCCTACAATTACTTGTCCTAAATATCAAATCCATACAAGAACATATCACCCTATGTCCTTTACAAACCCCCAAAGTCCAACCTTAGGGTTTGAACTAGGTTCCTAGTACTAACCCACCCCAATCCATCTCAAACTCCATGAGAGGGTGTGTTTACTGACCATGGGGCTCTGGACAAAGTACCATCCCATTTGGGTGAGAATTGGCCCTTCCCTGCCCCAAATATTCCTTGCCCTAATTTATCCCTTAGGAGACAAAACTTTGGTCACACGAAAACCTATTCAAATCAAACCCAATTGGGCTGATATTTTTACCAGAGCCTTATGATATCCCCTAAGATCACCCTCCAAAATATTGGGGGTTCTTGAGCTATTTAATACACCTAATTAAATTGTATATTGATTATTAAATATTTCCAGAAACTATAAGAAAATGTTTCTCGAAAATCTTCATTTTTGGATATGTTCTAGGTATAGGTAATAGTGAACCCCATTCAAAATTTCAAGTCATTTGGATGGCTGGATTGGTGGGGGCACTCAAAACAACACCAAACCGAGTGCTGTGCTCAAACCACTTACCCAAATGGGTCCAAATAAATTTTAAATAAAATAAGACTTCACGGCCTACAACTTTCATGTTGGTCATCTTTCCTATAGAGGAGCCTACCTATTTTTAATATTTATTTCAAAACCACCAAGTAAACGGGACAAAAAATACACTAAAAGGAATTTAATAATTAAATCAGCACAAATCTTGAAGCAGATCCAAAGGCGCTGGGATCGTCTTCCTCCTCCAGCCAAGGGCCGTGATTTTCCTGACCTGGAGCGCTTTACAAATGTTGCCGCCGGCCATCCAGCCTCCTCCCTGGCCGGCCACCGCCACCACCACCTCCGTTGAGGTGGTGGATATCATCGGGCGGCGGTGAAGCCGCCGGAGGGGCGGAATCCGGCGAACCCGACGGTTCATTTTTGTGGAAAAACTAGGAAGAAAACCTCTTCACGATCGGGCTCAGTTGAGCAAGATTCTTAATCCTAAGGAAAACTATGATCTACCCGTAGAGAGAGAGGAGGGAAGGACCTTATTCGTGGCTGGAGTCGTGCTGATCGACTGAAGGCCGTTAGCAGTGGAGATGTCGCTGACGGTCTTCAACAACACACAAAAAGCTCTCGTCTCCTTCAAGCAAGGTGTGTAAATGAAGGCTTGAGGTCTAGGGAAGCTTTTAAATCAGTAAAATGAGGGAGGGGAGGGGTCTAACTGATGGTGGCCATTAATGGTCCTTTAAAGCAATTTCGGCCATGGTGGTGTGGGGGGGGGGGATGAATATGGCTCAAACCAGCAAGGTAACGGCTGGAAAATCCTCCTCTTCCCTGGGGAGTTGAATCCAGCCATAAAAGAGGAGTGAAAGGATGCCAAGGAATTCAAGCGACATTAGTGGCAATGAAAGACGACTCTCGGCCATGGCTGTGGTTTTTATTTTCATAACCGCCGGCCACGTGGCATACTTCCATTTGACCGGTCAATATTTATTTAAATAAGACTTAATACGGTTTTAATAGAGAAACGACTAATTTAACACATCATGGCCCACTTCCTGAAACGGCTCGGTTCAGCTGAATAACCAAACAGACCCAAAGCGCCAGGAAATAATCCAAGTACAATGGCGTTGAGTGAGCTCAGTTCACTCAATGCCATCCAGCGTGCTTACGACATTAAGTGAGCTCATCTCACTCAATGTCATTCAGCCTATGGCAAGATGGCGTTGAGTGCAGTTAGCACACTCAACGCCATTCAGCTTATGGCGTTGAGTGCACTCGACACACTCAACGCCATTTAGCCCAAGTAAGATGGAGTTGAGTGCAGTCAGTGCACTAAACACCATTTAGCTTATGGCGTTGAGTGCACTTGACACACTCAATGCTATTCAACCCAAGTAAATGGCGTTGAGTGGATTCAGTGCACTCAATGCCATTCATCTTATGGCGTTGAGTGCACTTGATGCACTCAACACCATTCAGCCCAAGTAAGATGGCATTGAGTGAAGTCAGTGCACTCAACGCCATTCAGCTTATGACATTGAGTGCACTCGACGCAATTTAGCCCAAGTAAGATGGCGTTGAGTGCAGTCAGCGCACTCAACGCCATTCATCCTATGGCGTTGAGTGCACTCGACGCACTCAATGCCATTCAGCCTATGGCATTGAGTGCAGTCAACGCACTCAATGCCATTCAGCCTATGGCATTGAGTGCACTCGACGCACTCAACTCCAATCAGCCCATGGCATTGAGTGCACTCTATGCACTCAACGCCCGAGCCCAAAAACCTATCTAAGTAGATTTCTGATCTACTATTTACAGACCAAGGTGATTTTCACCTTGAGCCCGAGTCACTATGCCTCCTTGGGCTTCCTAGGGTTTTGTTTTGACTTGGTAATGACAAAACAACTCCTAGGGGTCTGGTCGAAAATGGGATGTTACAAATACCAATATACAAAAATAAAAATTTCGTACCCGAAATTAAGGTTATGCCTACGGGGGTTTCTACTGGAATAGAAAAACTGTAACATCCCTACGGTTTAAGGTATACCTGACTCGAAGAGTTCTGGGTACTTTTGCTGCATCAAGTCCCGTGGCTCCCATGTATGCTCCTCCTACCCATGATTGCTCCACAGAACCTTGACTAACGGAACATTCTTACATCGCAAGACCCGCACTGCTGTGTCATCGATCCTGATTGGCTACAAGTTGACTTATCGATCCGAGGCCACTGGGCCGTCTGCTGTGGAAATCAGCTGCTCAGGGCGTAGTAGAGCTCTCCGTAGTGAGAATACGTGGAAGATGTCATGCAATCCCACTAGCTCCAGCGGTAGATCCAGTCTATAAGCCAAGGGGCCGATCCGCTCCAGGATCCGGTAAGGCCCCATTTACCTCGGACTGAGCTTCTTCCGCCCGCGAACCCGCGAGACTCCGTGCATCAGCCGTATCTTCAAGAAAACCTGGTCTCCTACCTGGAACACCAACTGACAATGCCTCACATCGTAATATTTGGCCTGCCTTATCTGGGATTTTAACATCCTGTCCCGGATCAATCTAATCTGAGAATCAGTATCTCCCACAAACTCCTAGACGAGTGCCTGCGAATCCTCATCCTAAACCCATGATAGTGGGATCCTGCACCTCCGTCCAGACAATGCCTCATAAGGAGCCATGCCTATGCTGGACTGATGGGAGTTGTTATACGAAACTCGATCAGCGATAGCAATATCTCCCAAGGCTCGCCGCGGTCAAAAATACACATGCGCAAAAGATCTTCCAATGTATTGTTGGTGCGCTCCGTCTGCCCGTTGGTCTGACGGTGAAAAGCCTCACTGATTTTCAACTGAGAACCCAGATGGGCCTGAACTGACCTCCACTCCCTGGATGTAAACCTCCCATCCCGATCCAAAACGATAGTCTTGGGTACTCCATGATAACGCACAAACTGCTCAATGAACCTCCGTACTAATATACTAACCGGAGCGTCCTTCTCCACTGGAATGAATATGTCCACCTCCATTAGCCTATCCACTATCACCTAGATCAAGTCATTCCCCGCCTAGGATCGTGGTAGCCCATGTATGAAGTCCATGGCTATATCCTTAAACTTCCACTCTGGCAGCGGAAGTGGCTGTAGCAATCAGGCTGGATTCTTACATTTTGCCTTTACGAGTTTGCAAGCCTCGCAATGCGTCACAAAATACGTAATATCCTTCTTTATGCCCGGCCAGTACATTGTCCTCTTCAAATCCTTTACCATCTTTGTGATCCCTGGGTGCACCGAGTATCTGCTGCAGTGAGCTTCTGTCATGATGTCCTCCCGAATCCGGCCTCCTGCCAGTATGTAGACCCTGCCTATGAAACACAGGAGCCCATCCCTAAAGGAGTAATCCCCTGCTGTGCCTTCCTCCAAGTCCCTGAATATCAGCTCAGCTCTCACATCCAGCCTCTGCCCATCTCTTATGCGATCCCGAATATCATCGGTGGTAATCATCGATCCTAGGTACTCCATGTATATTTCTGGATCATCCTCGTACACTAGTGATATCTGCATCTCCTCAAATGTCTTAACCAACTCCAAGGCCATCAGCTGCGGGCCTACTCCTCATGTACTCGCTCTCCGGCTCAGAGCATCTGCGACCACATTTGCCTCCCCGGGATGGTAGTGCACGGTGTACTAGTAATCGGACAGAAACTCCACCCAACGTCTCTGCCTGATGTTTAGCTCCTTCTATGTGTCTACGTATCTTAAGTTCTTGTAGTCTGAGAAGATGTTGCAGTGAACTCTGTAGAGGTAGTGTTGCCAGATCTTAAGAGCAAAAATAACTTCCCCCATCTCTAAGTCGTGCACTGGGTAGTTCTGCTCATGCTTTTTCAGCTGACGGGAGGCGTAGGATATTATGTGCCCGTTCTGCACCAGAACGGTACCCATCCCCTGATAGGAAGCGTCTATGTACACCTGGAATCCTTCCTTCCCTGATGGAAGATCAAGGATGGGAGCCAAGGTAAGCTAATCCTTCAGCTCCTGAAAAGAAGACTCGCATCGTGGCATCCAAATAAAAGGAGACTCCTTCTTTGTCAGAGACATACGAGGGAGGGAAATCTGAGAGAACCCCTTTACGAACTTCTGATAATAACCGACAAGTCCTAAGAAACTCCGAACATCCGAGGCCGTCTTAAGTGGTGGCCAATCTCGTACTGCCTGGACCTTCGCCGGATCCACTGCCAAACCTTCTCCACTGATGACATGGCTCAAAAAGGCCACCTCCTTTATCAAGAATTGGCACTTGCTAAACTTAGCATACATCTTATGCTCTCAGAGCTTCACCAAACTCAAAGCAAAATGCCTCGCGTGCTCCTCCTCCGTCCTCGAATAGATAAGGATGTCATCGATGAATACAATAACGATGACGTCCAGATACTCTTCGAACACCCGGTTCATCAGGGTCATGAAAGCGGAGGGTGCATTCGTGAGCGCGAAGGGCATCACGGTAAACTCGTACAATCCATACGTACTGCTGAAGGCTATCTTCAGTATGTCCTCCTCCCAAATACATAGCTGGTAGTACCCCGATCTCAGATCCAGCTTTGAGAACCAATGAGCTCCCTCCAGCTGGTCAAATAGCTCGTCTACCCTTGGTAAGGGATACGTATTCTGGATCGTCAGCCTGTTTAGGGCTCGGTAATCAATACACAGTCGAAGAGTCCCGTCCTTCTTCTTGACGAATAGCACCGGAGCTCCCCATGGTGAAGAGCTAGGCCGGACAAACCCGGCTTCCACTAACTCCTGAAGTTGGCTTCGAAACTCCACCAACTCCTTTGGGGCAATTCGATAAGGAGCTCTAGATACCGGCTTAGCCCCCAGTACGAGCTGAATCTAAAATTCCTTCTCTCGGTGCGGGGGTAGCCCTGGTAGCTTCTCCGGAAATACATCGGCAAAGTCTCGTACTACTGAAATATCTGAAATGGAATCCTTGGCCACAACCATCTCAAAAAGGATCTAGTAAACATCTTCCCCCTACAGGTGGGCCTTGATGGCCTACACAGATGATAATAATATTTAGGGGGCTGGTATGATACCTTCGATAATAATAAAGGAGTCCCCGTACCTCACAGTGTTCCTCTTCGCCAAACAGTCAATCCGGGCATGGTTCCAGTGCAACCATGTCATGCCCAGGATCAGATCATAATCTGGTATCCTCAGGATTGTCACTGGTGCCTCAAAATGCCTTCCCTCTGATCTCCACCTCCATATTACAATGAGCAGAGGTCATTAGCTCTGATCCATCGGGTAGACGCACCCTAATCATCTTTCCGATGAACTGCTCCACACCTGTCAGTCCTTTCACAAAATCTTCCGACACAAATGAGTACAAAGCACCGGTGTCGAAGAGCGTGTGAGCGGGCTTGCCGCTGATGAAAACTATGCCTGAGGTAATTAAGTATCTTAGTATTCTAGTTATAGTTTTTCCTTCTCTTGATTTCTAACTAGTTTATGTCTATGAAAACTAGTTCTTAGGAAGGAAAGAATTAAATGTACTTGCATTCCTGCTATAACCTGCTCAAGGTTCCGGGGCTGTGCCAGGTCTAGAGCATACACCTGCTCTCTCTTTGGCCTGTGGCCTCTGCCCTTATATTCTCGTCCTCGGTCGTGTCCTCGGCCACCAAACTTCCGGGGAGGTGGGGCACCCTGAAGTGCTAGTGGGGGTGCTCGCCTCATAGGACAAATCCTCTTGATATGCCCCGGCTGATTGCACTAGAAGCATACCGGTGCCTGCTCTGCTATCCTCGGCATCTCCAACATCTATAAGGGTTGGGGAGCCAAGACCCCCTGATTCCTCTGCTCCTGTCCAATCTCTTGACGGGTTTGATCCCCATTCCTTCTTTCCCCAATGACCTGGCCTCGAGAATGGTCTCTACAACCTCCAATCACTACATCGTCAGCCGGTCTCTTCCGGCTCTTGATTGTAAGCTGATCCACTTCTCTTTTCTCGGCCATTTCCAGAATCCTGGCCAAGCTTCCTTTTGAGACGAAGAGGAGGGCCTGTCTCATGTCATCCTGCTGCCCCTTGTAGAACCTCCTCTCATAGCCAACGTCATCCAACTGATAAGTGTTTGCATAGCGGGCTAGGTGAGTAAACTCCTGATAATACTCCAGCACTGTCCTGTTCCCCTTTCTCAACCGCAAGAACCTATCCTCCAACTCATACCACGCCGATTGAGGTATGAAATATCCCAGGAGTGCTGCTCTGAACTCTTCCCAAGTGATATCTGCGCAATCCATACAGGCAAAAGTGGTGTCCAACTGTGACTTCCACCACCTCTTTCCATGTGACTCCAGGCAGGAGACTGCCAAAGCAACTGCCTCCTAAGTAGGGCATCGAATCCCCGCAAGCATCTCATTGATGGTATCTAACCATTCCTTCGTACGAACTGCAGACTCCGTCCCCAAGTAGGATGGAGAGGAAAGTCCTCGGAAGACACTCATCTAGTTGGCCCCGGGGTTTGGCCGTGGAGTCGGGGCTTGCTGAGATCTGAAGGCCTCAAGAATGGCCGTCAGTGTTTGCCCAATCTCCGTTTGCCGAAACAGAGCTGGAGCCGGTAGAGGTTGACCACATTCGGAGCCTGAGGTGTCCCCCTCTGTGGAGTAGGGTCCGTCGCAGGCTATAAGGAAAAATTCCATTTGTTAGATAGCGTAGGAATGGAATAGAAGAAAGGGATAAAATGGACTTTTACATGTGATTTCCCTTATGGGCACACCACTGCTTCTACTGCTAGTTTGCCCGCAAACTATGCTTGCGCGGGGGTGGCCTAAGGTTCTTGTAGACTACTTCTCTTTCGATCGAGGTCTCCTCTGATACCAATTACAAGACCCCATTTTTTTTCTTTTTAAACCACCGGGGTCTTATGCCCAGAATTGCCATTTTGCGGTGGCACCGACACTCGAGAAGACCGCCACTACAAAACGCCAATTCTGCCGGCCTTTTCGATCATAAAAGAAAGAGAAGTAAATATACACTGAATATTATCAAGTCCACAGAATCATATATAAATTAAAATCACAACAAGTCCATCAATATAGAAAGAAGAGAGTACTGCAAAAGATCAGTACAAATGAAATATAAACAGGCTCAAGACCGGTACATTAGAGTCCTCACTACATATCACTTGTCACGGAAGCTATAAGGAAGACTAATCACTCATGGAGCTGGTCACAGGTGTTCCGGAACTAGACTGGCCCACCTTCATTTGCACCGTGCTCCGCTGGTGCTGGTGCCTGGGCTGCTGGTCCCTGTCTCCCATCCAGAGCTCCGGTAATGTTTTGGTCCGAAAACCATTAGTCATAAAGACTAAGTCCTATCATCCCCTACCCCTCCCCTACGACTCCTAAGACCCTAAGCGGAGAGGAGGAAAGGGAAGCTACAAAGGTGGAGAGTAAGCAAAGCAGATGACAGTGGAACTAATCTAGCAGTTATTCATGTTGTATATTAGCTAAGTAAGAAAGGTACAATCTAGCAGTTCTACAATAGTGAGCAGTAAAGTAAATAAGTAAAATAAGCAGCAAATGTAATAAAAGACAAGGTAGAAAACGAGTAAGTAAGTAACCTTAACTTATATGAATGCTCATAGAAACTTATAAGTTAAGGGGTCTTCTGCAAGGCTCCCATCGTATAAAAAGTCCCATACCAATTTATATATTGGGGTGTCGGTTGTAATACAAGTATGAGTATAGTGAAATGCTATGTCATGATTCATGCAAGTGCAACTCACGCACACGACTCTATGCACACACACCTTTAGTTCCCCCTATTCGGGCAGCTAGCTTCACTCCCAGGAACCTCCGTAGTGGCAAACGGAGATAGTGGGTCGGCTCCCCAACTCCTAGGAGTGTATTCACACTTCCAGGCCTAGCCCTTCCGTACGCCCCTAGAAGAACACAACCTAGAGTATCTGTGTACAAATGCTGGCTATATCCACCAAAATTTCTTTGGTTAAGTGTCCCACACCGCCGAGTCAACGTATCGACGTCGGTGTGAACGACCGTCCAATACCGAAGACCCACCACCTTATTCTGTATCCAAACCCTCGAGCCCTCGGCTCCCCGGACTGTCCTGTCTGTGCATCTACCTTCCAAAGCTACCGTACGGATGGCAAGCAAAACAACCAAATCAACCTCCCTAGCTACCGAGTGTGTGAATGTGAAACCCTAGTTACACTAGTTGCTCTTATAGTTTGTTACTCCTACGGTTTACGTTAGCCCAGGTCTGCCCAAGGTATTCCCCATGAAGGGCTCTCGAGGGAACTAGGAACTACGATGGGCTGAAGCACAAAGCTCCCTTTCGCAAGACACTTATTGTTATTGGTTAATACCCAATTCCCAATCCATTTCACGTTATGTTGGATCTAACCCTAGTGTATTTGACTCACTCTCTCCTACGGGGAAGACGATGTTTCGTCATCCCCGAGCACCTCTAATCACTAGCCAGACTTCTCACTCCTCATCATGACTCCTCATTTCACTTATCAGCCCATTACACTAATATTCCATCTCCCTATGTTCATTTTGCACCATAATATTATTCCTGCAGTTTTTACTAAACGCAGACCATCCTAAGCTATATGATATATATAATGGGAAGTACTCAAAATATTTATTCAAATGACCTAAGTTATTTTCTAGGAGTCTATCATGTCATAATTAGACTAAATCCAGAAATTCACATTTTTCTAATTTGTTTGATAATTAATTAATTTCCTTCCAAACTAATCCATGCTTGAATTGAACATGATGTACATTATTTTCTCAAGTATTAGCCACCAGAAATTTATGAACACTAGATTACAGAGGATTAACAGCAAATATCAAATTTCATAATTTTCCATAAATGCTTTGGCTTCTAATTAATTAATCCAATGTAAATCAAACAACCATAGATAAAGAAGAAAGCACTACAAATTACCATTACAAAATTATAGAAAAATTATTGAACCTTAAGGATGACCAAATAGGACCTCTGAGAAAATATCATAATTTTTCAAGCTTATTAGGTGCCAAAATTAATTCAAATTGTTTTACATGGAAAATATCAGTTTGGGAAGCAACCTATATAACCAGACTTCCAAATATTCCATAAAAATCTACATATATATATATATCATCATTAAAGATCCTCTAACGAAATTTCATAAGATTCTAGTGAGTGGTTAATTCATAAAAAAATTCTAAGTAGAAAGTACAATCTGATGGTTTGTAAATGAAGTACTAAATTTATTAATCTAAAATTCATAACAAAATTATCTAGATATGAATATCGCTATGGAGACACTACTGCCAATGTTTGACTAAGAATCAAGATCATATGACCGATTTTAAAATTTCTAGGGTGTACAGACCTAAATACTTATTATGTGGATTATGTGGGGTATTTGTGTCCAAACACTACCCAATCATTTCCTAGGGCAATTAACCACCCTACAATTACTTGTCTTAAATTTCAAATCCATACAAGGACATATCACCCTATGTCTTTCACAAACCCCCAAAGTCCAACCTTAGGGTTTGAATTTGGGTCCTAGTACTAACCCACCCCAATCCATCTATAACTCCATGAGAGGGTGTGTTTACTTACCATGGGGCTCTGGCCAAGGTCCCATCCCATTTGGGTGAGAATTGGCCCTTCCGTGCCCCAAATATTCCTTGCCCAAATTTATCCCTTAGGAGACCGAACTTTGGTCACACCAAAACATATTCAAATCAAACCCAATTGTACTGAAATTTTTACCAGAGCCTTATGATATCCCCTAAGAACACCCTCCAAAATATTGAAGGTTCTTGAGCTATTTAATACACCTAATTAAATTATATATGAATTATTAAATTTTTCCAAAACTATAGGAAAATGTTTCCCAAAAATCCACATTTTTGGATATGTTCTAGATATAGGTAATAGTGAACCCCATCAAAAATTTCAAGTCATTTGGATGGATGGATTGGTGGGGGCACTCAACATACTACCTGGTTTAGCCTAGGTATAGACCCCACCAAACTGGGTGCTGTGATCAAACCACTTACCCAAATTGGTCCAAATAAATTTTAAATAAAACTAGACTTCACGGCCTACAACTTTAATGTTTGGTCATCGTTCCTGTAGAGGGGCATACCTATTTTTAATATTTATTTCAAAACCACCCAGTAAACAGAACAAAAAATACACTAAAAGGAATTTAATAATTAAATCAGCACAAATCTTGAAGCAGATCCAAAGGCGCTGGGATCGTCTTCCTCCTCCAGCCAAGGGCAGTGATTTGCCCGACCTGGAGAACTTTCCAGATGTTACCGCCGGCCATCCAGCCTCCTCCCTGGCCGACCACCGCCACCACCGCCACCACCGCCACCACCGCCACCACCACCTCCGTTGAGGTGGTGGCTATCGCCGGGCGGCGGCGTAGCCGTCGGAGGGGTGGAATCCGGTGAACCCAATGGTTCATTTTTGCGAAAAAACCAGGAAGAAAACCTCTTCTCGATCGGGCTTAGTTGAGTCCGATTCTTAATCCAAAGAAAGCTATGATCTACCCGTAGAGAGAGAGAGGAGGGGAGGACCTTGTTCGCGGGCTGGAGTCTTGCCGATTGACGGAAGGCCATTAGCGGTGGAGATGTCACCGGTGGTCTTCAACAGCAAACAAAAAACTCTCGTCTCCTTCGGGCAAGGTGTGTAAATGAAGGCTTGAGGTCTAAGGAAGCTTTTAAATCAGTAAAATTGGGGAGGGGAGGGGTCTAACTGATGGTGGCCCTTAATGGTCCTTTAAAGCAATTTCGGCCATGGTGGTGGGGGGATGAATATGGCTTAAACCAGCAAGGTAGCAGCTAGAAACTCCTCCTCTTCCCTAGGGGAGTTGAATCCAGCCATAAAAAAGGAGTGAAAGGATGCCAAGGCATTCAAGCGACATTAGTGGCCATGAAAGCCGACTCTCAGCCATGGCTGTGGCTTTTCATTTTCATAACCGCCAGCCACGTGGCATACTTTCATTTGACCGGTCAATATTTATTTAAATAAGACTTAATACGGTTTTAATAGAGAAATGACTAATTTAACACATCATGGCCCACTTCCTGAAATGGCTCGGTTCAGCTGAATAACCAAACAGACCAAAAGCGCCAGGAAATAATCCAAGTACAATGGTGTTGAGTGAGCTCAACTCGCTCAATGCCATCCAGCGCGCCTACGACTTTAAGTGAGCTCAGCTCACTCAATGCCATTCAGCCTATGGCAAGATGGCGTTGAGTGCAGTTAGCACACTCAACGCCATTTAGCTTATGGCGTTGAGTGCACTCGACGCACTCAACGCCATTCAGCCCAATTAAGATGGTGTTGAGTGCAGTCAGTGCACTCAACGCCATTCAGCTTATGGCATTGAGTGCACTCAACGCCATTCAGCTTATGGCATTGAGTGCACTCGACGCACTCAACACCATTCATCCCAAGTAAGATGGCGTTGAGTTCAGCCAGTACACTCAATGTCATTCAGCTTATGTCTTTGAGTGCACTCGAAGCACTTAACACCATTCAGCCCAAGTAGGATGGCGTTGAGTGCAGTCAGTGCACTCAACGCCATTCATCTTATGGCGTTGAGTGCACTCGATGCACTTAATGCCATTCAGCCCAAGTAAGATGGCATTGAGTGCAGTCAATGCACTCAACACCATTCAGCTTATGACGTTGAGTGCACTCGACACACTCAACGCCATTTAGCCTATGGCATTGAGTGCAGTCAGCGCACTCAATGCCATTTAGCCTATGTCGTTGAGTGCAGTCAGTGCACTCAATGCCATTCAGCTAATGGCGTTCAGTGCACTCGACGCACTCAATGCCAATCATCCCATGGCATTGAGTGCACTCCACGCACTCAACGCCCGAGCCCAAAAATCTGTCTAAGTAGATTTCTGATCTACTATTTGTAGACCAAAGGGATTTTCACCTTGAGCCCGGGTCACTTGGCCTCCTTGGGCTTTCTAGGATTTTTTCATGACTTTGTCATGACAAAACCACTCCTAGGGGTCTGGTCGGAAATGGGATGTTACACTTTAAATGGTAGAAGCCTGCAGATGGTTAAAATTACTAACACCCTAAATGCTCGATTAAACAAGAGTAAACTAGGTTTAAGTGCTTCATCTAGTGAACCACCAATAATAAGGAAAAATAACTTATCTCAACCAATAAACTTTATTTCATATAAATGTAAAAAGAATACAGAGCAGGTAGAAAAAGTTAATAAGGTATTAGAACAAATTGAACAAGAAAAGCAAAAGAAACAAAAAAGCTAAGTCTCAACCAAAATCGTCGAACCAAGATCGACGATCTCAGTATTATTCGTCGAACGTCGATCGACGATCTCTGAACCCAGAGGTTGGTCTTAAACACTCAACAGAAGGGGATCGACGACATCATTATGTGTCATCGACCAGAGATCGATGATCGTTGAACACAGATAACAATCAATACTATTTTGTGAACTGAGATCGACGATATCAATACTGGTCGTCGAACACAGATCGACGATCTCAACATAAATCGTCGAACCCAGATCAGTTTTATAAAAACTCTAACTAAATAGAAACTTCAATAAAAACCCTAAACCTGTTAACCCTTTTTCTAACTGGATAATCCCACCTAGAAAATTTCACCCCTTAGGTTATAAATGCCAACCTGTATGTTCCTTTATTTCCAGTTTCAAGTTTGAAAAGAGACAAGGAACCAAGGTCACCTGGGTCCAGAATATTGAGTCTGTTCTCTTGCAGGTGAAGACCTATTCTACCACATAGGATAAGAGGTATTAGGATAGTTGGTGCTCAAAGCACATGACAGGGAATAGGGATAACCTTACTAATTTCAAGTTCAAGCAAGGTCCAAAGGTGATCTTTGGAGATTCAAGCTTTGGTCAGATAGAAGGCTATGGAAATTTTAATATTGGAGCTATCACATTCAGCAAAGTAGCTTATGTAAATGGTCTAAAACATAATCTGATATCCATAAGTCAGTTATGTGATGCAGGTTATCAGGTATGCTTCACTGAATCCAAATGCAATTTCTCTTTAAATAGCAATATTGTTTATCTGGTTTTAGACAAGGTAATATATATTTGGTTAACTTTAATTCAGCTAGTTTAGAAATTTGTTTATTTAATCAGATTAGCAATAACAACACCCTTTGGCATAAAATACTAGGCCATGTAAATCTTAGAAACATTGATAGGTTATCTAAAGACAACCTTGTTAAAGGATTACCCTCTTTCCCCTACAAGAAGGAAAGCCTTTGTAGGGCTTGTCAGTTAGGCAAGCAAACTAAAAATAATTTTAAATCAGTAAATAAGAGTGATTCACCTAGGATCCTGTACTTGCTTCATTTGGACCTTTTTGGACCAATTGCTGTACAGAGCTTAGGAGGGAAGTTCTATACTTTAGTGATTGTAGATGACTTCCCTAGATTCACTTGGGTTTTCTTCTTGAGACACAAGTCTGATAACTTTAAAGTTCTTATAGACTTTCTGAAATGCATAAGGATTGAGTATTCTACTCCAGTTATTTTGATCAGAAGTGATCATGGTACTGAGTTTGAATCTCTTCCTATGCAAGAATTCTGTGAGAGAGAAGGTATCAGGCACTGTTTCTCTGCTCCTAGAACTCCTCAACAAAATGGGGTAGTAGAAAGGAAAAATAGAACACTCATTGATGCTACATGCACATTACTTACAGATGCTCACATGCCTCTATACTATTGGGCAGAAGCTATAAGGACAACAAATTATGTCTTGAACAGAAGCTTGATACATAAACTTAAGGGCAAGACTCCCTATGAACTACTCAAAGGGAAGAAACCTAAAATAGATTACTTTAGAATATTTGGTTGCATCTATTACTTTCATAATAATAACAAAACTTGTCATAAAAGTTTGAATCCAAAGCTGCAATGGGAATTTTTCTAGGATATTCCTAAGTCAGCAAGGCATATAGAGTTTTCAATAAATCATCGTTGAAAATTGAAGAATCTGTCCATATTACTTTTGATGAAGTTAATATGTTTTACAAGGAGAAGGAAGCTTCTACCAGTAACTCTTTGCAGGTACCCCAACTTTATGAAAAATTTGATGATCTCAACCTTACTCAAAAGGTTACATCACATTCCTCTTCACAAATTGATGAAGAAGGTGAAGAAGAAACTTTGGAAGTGGCTGAACTTCCTCCAACAGCTAACTAAATTCCATAAGAGGAATTATTTCCCCAAGCTGTTGCTGAACCTACTCCACCACCTGAACTTGTCACACTTAGAGATCACCCTACATCTCAAGTGATTGGAGACATAACAGCTGGTGTGCAGACAAGGTATCAACTCAACCAAGACTTGATGCATGTCTGCTTCTTATCTCAAATTGAGCCCCAATCCATTAAAGATACTGAGCAAGATCCACACTGGATTATTGCAATGCAAAAGGAGTTTAACCAATTTGAGATATGCAGAGTTTGGGACTTAGTTCCAAGACCCAAAGACTACCCAGTCATTGGAACTAAGTGGGTTTTTAGGAATAAGCTTGATGCCCACATATCAATCATAAGGAACAAAGCAAGACTTATAGCTCAAGGCTATAGGCAAGAGGAAGGAATTGACTATGAGCAGACCTTTGCTCCTATTGCAAGGCTAGAAGCAATCAGGATATATCTTGCTTATGCTGCATATAAGAAGTTCAAGGTATATCAAATGGATGTCAAGAGTGACTTTCTCAATGGAGAACTAAAGGAAGAGATTTATGTTGAACAACCTCCAGGTTTTATCTCTTCAACTCATCCCTCCTATGTTTTTAGATTGCATAAAGATCTCTATGGTCTAAAGCAAGCTCCAAGAGCTTGGTATGAAACCTTAGCAAGCTTTCTCTTAGAGCATAAATTCTCTAGAGGCATAGTAGATAGAACTTTATTTATTAGACATCATCATAATAGAATCTTGTTAGTACAAATTTATGTAGATGATATTATTTTTGGTTCTATTGATTCCAAACTATGCAAAAGATTCTCTGACCTGATGCATTCTTAGTTTGAAATGAGCAGCAGGAGTGAACTCTCTTACTTCCTTGGTCTCCAAGTGAAGCAATCACCTGATGGCATCGTATTTTGTTAGTCTAAGTATGCTAAGGAATTAGTAAAAAGGTTTGGGATGGCTAATGCCTCAGCAATGAAAACACCCATAGCTTCCAATGTTGTGGTTGATTTCTATGAAAAAGGGAAACCTGTTGATCAGAAAACTTATAGGGCTATTGTTGGATCCCTATTATACCTCACAGCAAGTAGACCAGACATCATGTTCTCTACATGTGTTTGTGCTAGGTTCCAAGTGAACCCTAATGAATCTCATCTAATTTTGCTAAAAAGAATTTTGAGATATATAAAGGGTTGCCCTAATCTAGGACTTTGGTATCCAATAGAGTAAGATTTTGAGTTAACTGGATACTCAGATGCTGACTATGCTGGATGCAAAGTAGACAGAAAAAGCACATCAGGAACATGCCAGTTTCTTGGTGATAGGATTGTGTCTTGGTTTTGTAAGAAGAAAACATGAATGTCCACTTCAACTATAGAGGCTGAATACATTGCAGCTGGCTGTTGCTGCTCACAGATAATGTGGATTAAAAACCAATTGCTAGATTATGAATACAATCTAAATAATTCAAGTATATTTTGTGATAGTACTAGTACAATTTCTATTGCTCAAAATCAAGTTCATCATTCTAGAACTAAGCATATAGAAATGAGGCATAATTTCATTAGAGATAGTGTAGTCAAAAAGAAAATTAATATTAACTTTATGTCCACTGATTTTCAAAGAGCAAATATCTTCACTAAGCCTTTGGATGAAAAAAAACATCTATTCTTCTTAAATCAGCTTGGAATGATAAATGTAGTGGATTAATTTATTTTCTGTCTGTGTTTGAAAATCTATTCACAAATCGTCGAACGGAGATCGACGATCGGCGAACTCATCTTGAGCTCTATCGTCGACTTGAGATCGACGTGATGTAGGAGTGTTCGGAATCGGAGATCTCTACGGAAATAATTCACTCCTCGCCCAATATCGCCCTAGATCTACCGCACCTACACAGCACCTATCGCCCACAATATTTCCTCGTCACAAACGCAGCGCATAAAAATAACAAGGAGGATTGGTCGACTCGAAAATAGCGATCGAAATTTGAGTCGGATCGTTCCCCAAATTAACATAAAGATTGCCAACCTTTTTGGGAGCAAAACCAAGGCTATAGGCCAAGATCCGATCCGGCAAATAGGATCCACCCGATCCGGAAATAAAAAGCCTAGCAACGGCGATTTCAAAATGAAAAGTGCAGCGATTGATTTAACAAAGCGGATAAAACGATTCGCGGTCCACCACAACTAATTAGAAGAAATCACACAAGGAGGGATGAGATATTTTACCCAACTGGAGAACGTTCACACAAGATAACTGTGGGAGAATCACTCTCTCCACGGATCCACCAGCGTCACACCGAAGGGCTTGCAACCTTCTTCCACGGAGTCGCACCAAAGGAAGCCGCGCCGGAGTCGCACTGAACTGGATGGAGGGAGCAAAGGGGGGCCGGCGGCTTCACACCACTAGAAGGGGGGGGCGGCGGCAATGAGGGGCAACCTCCTTGGCCGAAATTCTCAAAGAGAGGAAATAGGGTTTCAATCTTTTTTTTTCATTATCTCATAACAAAGGCCTCCTTATATAAGAGTTACAAACAAGCTTTAACCATTCATGATGGAGATGTAATCTCATCCATCCAAATGGTTAAATGCACACCAAATAAAAATATTGTCCAAATGCAAAAATAAAAGTGCAATATTGAATATAAAATTACCACTTCAAACTTGGATAATTTTATATTCCTAAAATAGAAATAATAAAGCATGAAAAGGGAAATGTTTTAATGCGGTGCGACGAATGTTGCACGCCGCGGGCGGAGGTTGTAACGTAGCCTTCCGCTAGCATCATCGTGACGCCTCACGTCCTTTAGTTGAATCGCCTCAGCAACCGGATCAACCTCATCATCGTCAGCATTGTCTCCAAGTAGAGGTGGAGGGGGCGCGCCATCAATCCTCCCCCGCTCAAAATCACGCATCTCTGTTGCGTGGTCCAAGAGGTAGCGGCGAAGAAGATCGGCATCCAAACTTTGCAGCTCCAACTCGAGCACCCAAGAGTCATCCGAAGGGGGGCGGTCACGCCAATGGATGAGGAAGCGGCGGGTGTCGCCGTCAGCAGTGGTAACATGCTCAGCATCAAGTATCATCTCTGGAGTGGAAAATGTCCGTGGGAACCTGGGGAACATATTAGCAGTAGGCAAGAAAGAAGGCAACATACCATCTGATGATATACCTGTGGGGACCGTAAGAGAGAGATCATCCGTTCTACCACTCCCCAACCCATGAGAATTTAAAGTGGGAGAAGAAGACGACAAAGAAATCAACTCTTGTGGTGGCGACACAAATATCGTTAAATCCGAAACGTTAAAAATGGGGGAGATACCCCAATCAGCAGGCAAGTCCAAAACGAAAGCGTTGTCACCTAACTTCTTAATAATCCGAAAAGGGCCGGCGCGCTTTGGTGCTAACTTTTTTTCGGTGCCAGTTGGCAAGCGTTCGGGAACTAAACGGACTAAAACCAGATCGCCAATTTTAAAGTTTGATACTCTCCTATGTAAATTAGCGTGCGCCTGATAAGAGTCGTATTGTGACGTCAAAGTGGCCCGTATACGTGCATGTAGATCATGGATGTGTTGGGAAAAGGATTGTGCAGCTCAGTTGGTGATGAGAGCTGTTAGGAAAGCTCTTTATCAAGGGGGCTGGGTTCGAGACCTCGCCTCAACATCCCGCCGTGCTGAGAATAGGTGCGGTCATGGGTGGGGTGCTTGGGCTGCAGCCCGGCAGTGGGTGCCATTCGTGTTCCTCTGGCTCGGTGTGACTCTGACAGAGCGGGGCGGCTCTGGGCCACTGCATCACGACGACAGCTCTTTGTGAAGCTAAAATCATCGACCAGAGTGAGACGAATTTTTTTCTTCAGAAAATAAATCGTCGACCTGAGATTGACGATCTGTTTTCCCTCTTCATTCAGAGGCCGGCGATAATCTTTGTCTATAAATACGTCGTCGACCTAAGATCGAAGTTTTCTTATCTTATCGTAGGACAGAGCCCGACCTTTCGTATTCCAAAAGAAAAACCTATATTAAGATTTCTCGTCGTGCTCTATCCCAAGCCTTCCAAGTTCTCTTGCACTTGATCTTTGTTTTCTTTGAAGGACTCTAATGGAGATTTCAGCAACCGTTCTTACTTCGATGAAGTTTGACACAGGTTTCGACATTGACATGGATTCCTTTAACCACTACAATCAAATCTTCTTAGAAATACTGAATCTCATCAAAGAACAGAATCTGAAGAAGATAATGCTAACCAGGATCAAGCTTCCAGCAACTGAAATTAAAGAATGGGTTTACTATTCAACATGTCCAGATGAATCGACTATGGTTGGAACTATTTTTGGAACCCAGGTTATTCTAACTCCAGCTATACTTTCTGAACTTTTTGAATAAGTAAATGGAGAAGATGCTCTAGAACTAGATACCTCTGAGTATAGTTCAATGCTGATAAGAATGGGTCATCCAGAAGGAACACCATCAAAACTGCTTAAGAAAAATCTGTTTGTAGAATTTAAATTCTTGGCAGATGTTATTGGTAAAGTTCTGATGGGCAAGCATACAACTCATGATAACATTAACAAGCAGCACTTCTCTGTGATGTCTGCTCTAGTTAATAGGAAATCTATAAACTTTGCAGCTCTTTTCTTCGAGTTTATTAGAAGGAAAACTCTAAGAAAGAGGTTTGTTTTGGGAGAATTTTGGGAATATTTCTCCAGGCAAAAGCTCCTGAATTGCTGGTCTCCCAGACCCAATTCATAAATGCCAGTAAGAGGTTTGACTCCTCTCTATTTACAAAGTGGTAAAGGACCATTCCTAGGCCTTCCAGTGCCTCCAAGACTTCTGAGGATATAAGTGCTGATGCAGCTACTTCCCCAACCCCATAAGATGTTCCTCTCTTTGTCTCAACCTCAATCCCCTCAGCCCCTGCCTCCCAAATCCAATCCTCTCCAGTTCTTTCACCTCCACCTCCTGCTTCACCCATCCAAATTCAAAACTCCCCAGATCATCCTACATCTCCTCATGCAGATCATCATGAATCTCCTCAGCACATTACTTCTCCCATCATTTCTCCATCATTATCCTCTCTGATTCCCTCAGAGCCCATCCAAAAGGATGTTCCATCATCACCTCTTCCCTCTGATGTTACTCCATCCTCCTCTTTTCCTGAGTTCACCCATACAGATTTTCCTTCTGCATTCTCAGTTTGCTAAAATTGTGGACATCAAACTCCTTACACCTCCTCTGAGCCTGAACCCCTATACCTAAATTTCTCAGATATTGCTAAAGATCTTCTGAAATTCATTTCTCCGTCCTTAGAGCATCGTATAGCACAAGCTCTAGCTCCTCTAACTGCCTCAATCAACTCTTACCCATAGAGTTACTACCCTCTCCCATGTCCCTTCTTCTAGGGGTCTGGCTACAGATGCCTTTGCAGCCAAGCAGGGGGAGATATCCAATGAAGAAACTTCTATGCTCTCTCTAGCAACAACAGTTTCAGCAGATATGCAGGAAGATGTCTCCTCAGATGATCAGATGGCTTTAGATACTGAAATTATTGATACTAATACTGATATAGAAGAAATAGTTCTTCCAGAAGTTTTGACTGTTGGTGATTGTTGCATAAATCCCACAGTAGATATCTTTGGGTTGTTGAGTTCCTTCTGTACACTTTTTCTAAATTATCTTCCAAATTTTAAGTCATCTTCTTTGGATATTGTGTGCTGTACTCCCTCTATAAGTCCTGAAGGTGTCAGACAACTAAAGGCAAGTTTTGTAGTTCCTCTAGCATAAAAGTCTGATGATCAGATGCCAAGATCTCCTGGGCCATCCTATGTTTTGGATGATAGCCCCATTCCAAGTCTTGATGATCTCATTGCTTATGATATTGCTATGGAAACTGAAGTAGTTCCTGCTCAAGTTATCCTTCCTCCAGCTGATAAGGAAGTTCCAAAGGAAGTAATTAAAGAGATTGATGCACTGTATGTTAATCCCCAAGGCTCATCTAATGATGATCAAGATGATAATTCAGATTTTGATGACAGCAAGAAGAAAGGGTCTAAGAAAAGGAAAGCTCCACCTAAGGCAGTTCCAAAGCCAAATCCTCATAATGACACTCCATACTACATACTCGAGAAGATTAGTCCTTATCAAGAAATGCCTCAATGGATGTGGCTGTCAAAGAATGAGCAAAAGGCTAGGAAGAAGAGAATAAGGTACTCTCCTCCTCCTCAAAAGTTCAGGAGAGGTCCTCCTCCTCCTCCTACTGTAGGAGCTTCAGGCAATGTAACTCAAAGTTCAAATATCTCTAAGTCTTCAATGCCAGCTCCTTCTCAGCATAAGAAGCAAGCTCCTTCTTGATCTCAAAGGCATTTCTCTTCTCAGTCTTCTAAGTTCAAAGGCAAGTTCAGTCAAGCTCCTCCTCCAAGATCTCTTTACTTCAGTCAACAACAACAAAATCTTGTATCAACAAACTTTCAAGCTCAATCTACCCAATTCAGAAGCTTATCTCAGAAGCCATCACAGGATGCTGATCCAGAGAAACCTTCTTCTCCTCCTACTGATCCAGATCTTGATCCTAACTTTAAGATGGCCAGACTTAATGAGCTAATTGGATTGTCTTAGATTAATAAAGCCAGAAAAGAAGGACAAGATCACTCATAGTTTACTACTATGTCCTCTTACAGAGAAAAAGAACTTGAAAGGCTGCAAGTAAGTAAGAAAGTATTCAATCTTGCTGAATATATGTCACTTCATCCAAAAGTAGTTGTACCCAGAGCCACCTTTCAGAAAACCCGTGGTGAGCATGACTTAAATATGTCAAAGAAGGAAGCAGAAGTCCCAACTAGGAAGATTGCTTTTACAAAAAATTCTTCTGCTCCTCCAGCTAATTCTTAAGTTTTTCTCTTAACTGCTATTACTTTATTACTTTACTATTTTACTGTTTATCTGAACTAAATGTGCAGTACATTGCTATATTATATTTGTTGATAATTTAAATTTTATCAGATATGTATGGCCTTGTATTTTTAGTTTCTTTTTACTTTGAGTGACCTCACCCAAATAGGGGGAGATTGTTGGAACCCTTGTTTGATTTGGGTTAGGCCCACTCTTAGGATGTTGACCCATATGTATAGCCAGGGTCAAGGTATAGGTCTAAGTTAGTCTCTACAGGTCAGACTTCTCAAAACTAACTTTGGATTTCTCTCAAAGATCTCAGACTAAGAAGAAATCTGTGGTTTTCATATCAGTTTGACTTTCGTCAAACTCAGCTCAATGATTGTCGATCTCCGATCGATGATCTCAGAGATTAGTCTCTGAACTGAGCTCGATGATCTACGAGCTCAGGTTGAAATTTTCTCTTTTGTTCACGGAAGTATCAGATTGCAGATAGTTGATCTCAGCTCGACGATCTTCCAGCTCGGATCAACGATCATTCTCTGTGTCCGACTCCTTTTATTTTCAGCAGGTGTCTTGAAGATTTATTTCCTACTTCATTGATTCTATTTATGTCAAATAATCTCTGGTAGTTAATGCTGACCTTCTCTAGGATATAGCCGTTTCTTCACAACATTAACTATAGTATTTCACGGAGTTATTATTCTGACTTATTTGCTAAGACAGATGGGGAGAAAATTAATTGCCAGAATTTGTAGTCATTTCTCTCCTCGTTTTCTGCAGTAATTTAAGGAATGTTTTTGAATCTCAAAAAGATATATTCAGACTGGTTAATAGACAGAAAAGCATATTCAGAAATACTCTCTCAGAGAACACAAGCATTTTTCTACAATAGCTTTAAGAACTCTCCATTCTGCTCTCAGAAAATAGAAAAAGAACAACAAATTTTAATCTTGAGTCTTCTTCTTCAGTTCTATCTTCAGGAATCTACATAGATAGAAAATCAACATCATTCTACAGATTATGAAGAGAAAGAACACCAGTCTATTGAAGACATACAACCTGGACAAAGCATTCATCTTCCAGAACCTACTCAATATCTCAGGGGGAGCTTTGGCATCATCAAATCCACATAGTCTCCTCATTTGGTTTGAGAAAGATAAGACTGCCATCTATTTTCTTTAACCTCTCTTGTAGAGGGTTATTACTCCCTTCAAAAGTGAACTATTTGGTGATAGGGCACCTGATCGAAAACCTATTGGTTTTTAGGCACCTGATCAAAAGGCTGAAGGGTTTCTAGATCTACCTGAAGCAGATCTTGTGGTGATAGGGCACCTGATGAAAAACCTAAGTGGATTCCTACCAGGGTGGTAGAAGAGTGGATGTACCCAGATTTGGGGAACCACTATAATATTCTTGTGTCATGTGGTTGCTCATCTTTCTTTATTCCTACTGTGCTGTGTTTGCTTTTGTTTTTAATTCTCTTATACTTATAAGTAGCACCAATTTTAATTCCACAATAAAAATTAATTGAAAGTTTTTAACACTCTATTCACCCCCCTCTAGAGTAGATTTGATCTATCCCCTCTCTTTCAGATACCCCCCAAGCACTACTGACTCCTCCTAATAAGTCTTCATGGGTATTGTGAGGATGAGCACCTTGGTTGAAAGAATCATTTCGATCTTGTGCAAAGACTAATCCTTTAGTTTAGTGCCCCTTGTTCTAGTCTTGGTATGACATAGATAGACATATGACGTGATTTTTCACTTTATTTCTCTTGTGATAGCATGTTGAATTACTGAGATAAAAATATGTACTAAAGGTTAATTATACTTGATGTTTTTTCTTTTGATGCTACACCTATACATGTCATTGCTCTATCTAATCCTTCCATACATAAGAATTAGATTGAAACTGTATTATATGTCTACAGCACATAAGTACTAGTATACGATTTTTATTCTTGACGTTTATAATGTTCCACTGTGTTAATTCTATAAATCTCTTAGCATTGTATGCCAAATCATTGTGTACTTAGTTTCACCTGTGTTGCCCAATCTTTTTTACTCTGAAAACTCATATGATTTGCTTCAGTGTACTCTACTCGTATATTTGACCCATACACATAATTTTCTCGGATCTATATTTAGTCACCCCTATTATGTTTGCTTCTAGATTTACTTTATAATGTGATTTTTTTGATCTTTATCATGCTTATTTTAGCAGGCATTTTTTCCCATCCATGCATATAATCAATTTTATCTCTAGCTCACTCCTTTCGATATTATCAAAAGGGGGAGAATTAAAAATTCACGAGTCATGAGCTAGGGAGATCACTTGCAGGGGGAGCTTGTTGAACTGTGTGCACATGGATAGGGGGAGCAAGTATAGTATATATATAGGGGGAGTGCGTGTGTAGGGGGGTTACAAGTAACCTGAAACCTGACTAGTTATAGTTTATTGAAGGATTTGTACTGTATCATGTGATAAGTCAATATTTATAGTTATTTAAATATAGTTTTTTATTTAATAAATAGTTATATTTTATTTTTTATATTAATATTTGTATTAATTCCTTTATTTTCTTATTTTAGGTTAATCTGGGATGCCAATATTAATTTGGAGCTTGCATTACTGATTAGGAGAAGGAACTGAACAATTCTGGAAAAATCGCAAATTACACGCCTTGATCACGAGTGTGACCTTCAATTCATGGGCGTGACCCATCTAGGACCTCCAGATTACATTTCTGCATCAAATTAAAGTTACATGCCTTGGACACGAGCGTGACCTCAAGGTCATGGGCGTGACTCGAAGGTGTGACGATCAGGCATGTCGCGCTTTATGATGCCAGTTTTGGATCCACAGATTTCAGCTTACACGCCCTAGGTTACGGGCGTGACCTAGGGGTGTAACTTCCCACAACTGCTAGATTTTAATTCCCTCTGTTTCCAGTTCCCGCCATCTCCAGTAACAGAAAAGACTAGGTCATGAGCGTGACCTAGGGGCGTGACCCGCAGAACGACGAATTTGGGTAGTTTTCTCCAACATTCCCGGGATTTCAAGAGGACGGTTCCACACCTTACACTCCTCCTAGTCACGGGTGTGACCGAGGGGCGTGACTCTCCAGAAAATTTACTATAAATTCCAGATTGAGGTAGGAGATGAGGAGTCATCTAGGAACCAACTAGGAGTAGTTTTTGTAGCTTATTTTCCTATTTTCATTTCCTTTATGTACTTTCAATTTCTTAGAATAGCTTTGGTTCTATTTTAATTCAAGCATTTCTTTTCATAGCAATAATGTCTCTCTTTATCCTCTTTATGTATTTTTTTATAATGATGAGTAGCTAATTTCATTAGCACTTGATCATGATAAACTCTAAAATAAAATAAGTTTTTTCTTTCTTGCAAAACTTTCTATTATTTCCGCTTCAATCTATCTTTGATTTCGATTTTAGATACGTATCTTATATTTACCGAGGGGTTGTGGATACGAGTACATCACTCAAAGGTAGATGGATTTGCATGCACTCCTCAAGAGATGAAGACATGAGTCTTCCGGATTGGAGTCAACTTCAATAGTAAGGTTCACCACTTCAAGCAAGCTTGGGGGTTTCGACTGGCCGAGAGGTCATAATCAATCAACCTAAGTTTAGTCGAGAGCATACTCTCGAGAGAGGCTCTTTTGTAATTTGGGAACCTCCACGGTCAAAGTAGGTAATTTAAGAAGTTTGAAATTTATGAAAGTTTATTTTATTTCAATGGGAGTCTAGATAAAGTGCTATCTTTTATTTCATTGTCTTCATTTAGTTTTAACTAACCTTTTTATTTACTGATAAAATAATATTAATTTGTGAGTAGTAGTCAACAGACCCCAAGTCTAATATGACACTTGATCCTATACTCTAGAACGATATGTACACTTGCCTTATCGATTTAGAATTATGCTCTAGCGTGAATTTTATCCATCAAGTTTTTGGCGCCGTTGCCGGGGACTATTTTTGTGGATATTTTGAAAGCGTAGATTTTATTACTTTTATCACTCTCCTTCTCTACCTCAAATTCTCTTTTTAATTTTGTTTTTCAAATTCATTTCTATTAGGAAACAGTTTTTTTTATCTTCTTTTATAAAAAAAATGTATTCTCAATTGGCCACCACGCTCGCTAAGCTTGAAAATTATTTAAATAATTTGGAAGCCGCACACAGGCGAAATATTTTTTGTTATTATTGTGGTGCTCCTCATCGAAATGAGGAATGTTATTTTCATAATTATTATCATAATTTTTCGTATGAAAATAAATTTTATAATATTTATGAAAATAATTTTTCTCATTTTAATGATAATTCTTTTTCACATTTTCATGAAAACAAATTTTCAAATTTTACTAATTTTCATGAAAGTAAGTTTTCGAGCTTTAATGCAAATAATTATTTGGATTTAAATAATTTTTCTTCCCCCTCAGATGTTAATTCTTCTTGTTGGCAAGATAAACCGGAAGGATTCCCGAGTTATGAGAATAATTATTAAGATCCTAATTTTTGTTCTTCTTTGATCGCACCGCAACCTTTTTCTTCTAATTTTTGGGACTTTTCACAATTTCAAGTTGATCGTCCTCCCCAAAATTTATAAGAAATTAATACTTTTTCTATTACTTCTTTTAAGTTTGGGGAATCGTTGCAAATTAAAATATTTTCACCTCCCCAAAATTTAAATTAAATTTTTTTTGTTCTGATGATTTTTCCCCGAGAGTGGTGGCGCGACATGCTCTGCTCCCAGCAATGCAGTGCCGCCTGTCTCTTTAGTGGCTTACCCAACCATAATTACACCCCCTGTCGGTGCGCCGGGGGTTGGGTTCTTCTCTAGTGGTGGCCTGACGGCCTGGCGCCGCCAACCGCCGTCGTTAAAAAACACAGAGTCTTACTATGTTTTCGGGTGCCTCTAGAGAGGCGATTTCCGGCGACACCTCGACCTTCCACCATCGGGAAAAGCTATTCCCGATGGTGTAGTACTTTCTTAGCGCCACCACAAGAACTAAGCACAACTCACCACCTGCGGACACCACTCGACCTGAAGCTTAGCTCGTGTGGTGCCTACGACACTCCGGCCGCCGGGAGACACATGAAGGATGTCAAAAGGGTAGGGAAGGAGGAGGGAGAAGCTTTACACTAGGCTGGGGGAGCTTGGGAAGGCCCTGGACGAGCCTCAAGTAGAGGTGGTGGAGGAATAAGGTGGTGGTTTTCTGGATCTAGGTTTTCCGGCGACCCTGGGTTATGACGATGTGTTTAGGCTTGCCTATGATGAGTAGGGAGGAGAGCATGGGGTTATGGCCTTTTATAGGCTTGGGGAGGGTGTCTACCCTCCTCTCCCCGATGTGGGACTAACCCGAGAGGGTAGGAGCTCCTCTCCTCTCCTCTACTTACCCTGGCTAGGTGGTAACATATGAGGGTACCTAGGTGGCAACCATTAAGGGGAAAGGGGGAGTATGGGCTTGGGCTTGGGCTTGGGTGTAAGGAAGAGGCGGAGGGAAAGGGGGGAGGGGTGGTGGGCTTTTGCCAAAGACCCACCTACAAAGCCCTTGCTGGTTTGGGTGGCCCAAAATTTGAAGGGAGTCAAGACCCTACTCAAGCCTTGGAGGGGAGGTGGGCTTCCTTATTGAAAAATTTCCAAAAGACTTTTAGGGGGATTTGACCAAAGATAACCCTAGGGTTTGTCTCCCTTGTTGGTCAAAGTTAAAATAGGTCCATGACATCGGGAGTCAGGTCAAACTTGGGGTGTCATGTTGTAATTTTTGTGCGTATGCTTTTCAGTGCACAATTGAGCTTGATTTGACCACGGGTTGACCACCCGTCATTAAAATTCACCGGGAAGAACTTGATTGGCTTTGTATTGACCATACGAATCCAATGCCGCTAATCGGGGCAAATCAGAGTTAATTTATTAAATATCCAAAATTTGCACGTTGTAGCGCTCTAAGACGGTCAAAATGCTCGTATTCGTCATTAAACTTCGAATTGCAATGCAATGAGTTTCAATGCGTTCGTATTGACTATACAAAGCCATAAGAACTTACAGGACTAGAATCAGGGTTTCCTAGGTCATTACCCTAAAGTCTCGTTTTCGTGACGTTTCACGAGGAACGACCATATCCACCCTATTACCTCGGAATGAGTTCCAATGCATTCGTATCGGTTATACGAAGTCATAGGAACTGACCGTATTTAATTTAGAGTTTTCTAGCTCCATACCCCTTTCTAGGGTTACCTCCTACCTTGTATAGGCCACGGGTAGAGGTTTGGGTCACTTTTATTGGGCCTATTAGGGTTCCGGTGGCCCAATAACAGTCGGGATGTTATAAGGATATCCTACTCCAGAGGTCACGTCCCCGCCAATACACCTCCAAACCCAGTTTCCCGTACAACTGTACCGTTCGCCAAGACATACTTGGGGCGGACATTGACAGCTATACTGACTATGTTCCAGACCGCCAAGACACATCCACCACAGCAGCTTGCGGTGCCCACTAACCTTCTGATGACCTTCTAGGGCTTAGGCCTCCCACATTTAGAGGCACAGAGAGTGCCATACAGGTAGGGGAGTGGGTAGAGCGTATTAAGGAGCTGTTGGTGGGCATGATGTGCCAAGCATTTGTTGCAGTTTCTTTGGTTGTGACTTTGTTAGAGAGGTATGCCAGTGACTAGTCGAGAGCGGCCAGCAACTCGCCGTTCATAGGGGGACCACTGAAATCTATCCTGTGGGGGTAGGGGGAGTTTTTAAATGCATTCCTCGAGCCTTTCATTTCAGATGCCAACCAAGCTATACTGTAGGAGAGGTTCCTGCACATTAGCCAGGGCGACCAGACAGAGCCTGACTAACAGCGGGAGTTTATTCAATTAGCCAGTTTTGCTGGGACGCTAGCAGAAACTGACAGGGATCAGGCTGCTCATTTCTACCGATGCCCGAGGGATGACTTGAGGCAGGCTTTGATCATGATCTCCTAGTCCAACTTCCACACCATAGCGACTCACGCCACTACATTAGAGTTGGACTAGAGAATGGTCGCCCAACAACACTGAGGATAGGTAGAGTTTCCCAAAGGTCAGGGACATGATAGAGGAGATTCTCCCTGTCTTTAGGAGAGAGCGCACAGACAATGTCAGTGTCGACAGTCTTATAGGCACCAACCCCCACCAAGACAGGCACCAGTACCCCCAGTACCCTGTCTAATATCGCAGCACGATCTCAGACCAGCTCCAACACCCCAGCCTACGCCAATTGTCCGATGAGATGTTCCCTTTGCATGGAACTATTTTCTATGCTAAAAGCCGGGGCATATTTAAGCCTTCTGCCCACAAGCGGCATGAAGGATGGGATTAGGGGTAGTGTAGGGAGGACCAGCCGCGAGAAGACAGGCCCAGAGAGGCCAAAGAGGTAGAATTGACTGGAGAGATCAGCAGGGCCGAGCAATGCCCCTAGAGGAATATGAATTAGATCGTCAGCACAGACCGACACCAGATGTAGTGAGAGGTATTTATCTCGATCGTTTGTAATATGGTAGATGATCTGATGCTTATCATATGATTAGATCTATACTATATATATATACCTATATCTGATGTATGTATCAGTTATATGATATGTATATACACTTATATGTTATCAGGATTACTCTTGGTAGAAGGACATCTCGCAAAAACTCTCTTCGATACCAGAGCGACACATTCCTCAGTGTCTCAGGAATTCATTGCAAATAGGTGAATGTTGTTTACTCTTCTAGAATGTCCATATGAATTCGTCTACTAGATGGATTGGATACGACTTATATAGAAAAAATGCTCGTTCTAGGCTATGCTAGGAATGTGGGATTTGAAATTTATGCAACGATCCTAGGAATAACCGAATTTGACATAATCTTAGGGATTGATTGGCTGGCCGGTCATAAGGCCCAGATAAGCTGTTCGACCCGAGAGGTCAAGCTTCAGAACCCAGACGGATATGTTATTATGCTGACAGGTATACCATCAGTCACTCGCATCATTTTGAACTCTGCTTAGATGGTGAAGTCAGTCCGAAAAAATGACTAAGTATACCTTATTTACTTTGAATTGGAAGATACAACTTAAGTGCTCCCCAAGGTCCCGGTGGTACGGGATTTTCTGGATATTTTCCCCGAGTCCCTCCCAGATTTGCTACCACAGCAGGAGGTTGACTTTTAGATTGAGCTTGTGCCTGGAGCTCGACCAGTGTCCAGAGCAACCTATCAGATGGATCCCAGGGAATTGGCGTAGCTAAGGATTCAACTTCAGTAACTGATCGATGCAGGATTCATCCGTCTGAGTACCTCGCCATGGGGCGCCTCTATACTGTTTGTGAAGAAGGACCAGACACAATGCTGGTATATAGACTACAAAGAACTTAACAATCTCAACATACAAAACACATACCCACTTTCGGGAATTGACAAGTTGTTTGATCAACTGCAGGGCGCGTCCATCTTCTCTGAGATAGACCTGAGATCAAGTTACTACAGCTCCGGATCCAGGAAGAGGATATTCCCAAGACTATTTTTAGCTCCCATTATTATCTCTATGAGTTCTTGGTGATGCCTTTCAGACTCACTAATACACGAATTTCCTTTATGGCATTGATGAAAAAGGTATTTGAACCTTTCCTAGATCAAATTGTGATCGTGTTCATAGATGACATTTTGATCTACTCAAATACCAAGGCAGACCATTCCAGACACCTACAGACTGTGTTACTTAAGCTTCGAGAGCACTCTCTCTTTACAGAGTTCAGTAAGTGTGAGTTCTAGTTTGAGGAAATTTGATTCTTTGGCCAAATTATCAACAAGCATAGAGTAGTTGTAGACCAGGCAAAGATCCAAGCAGTTCAGAACAGACCGCCACTTTAGACGATAACAGACATTCGAAGTTTCCTCGGTCTTTCAGGTTATTACAGGAAGTTCATGAAAGGTTTTTCTAAGATTGTGTACCACTCACCACTCTTACGAGGAGGGATTTTATGTTTTCGGTGGATGCTGTAATGTGAGGCAGCGTTGATTAAACTAAAGAAGCGGTTGACTTTTGCCCCAATTCTTATAATTCATTCAGGAACTAAAGGGTTCCAAATTTATACTGATGCATCCCTAAAAGGATCTGGAGCTATCCTGATGTCGCATTGCTAGGTAGTCGCATATGCATCTCGATAGCTAAAGCCGCATGAGCTAAATTATGCGGCTCACAATCAAGAATTGGGCGCCATTGTCTTTGCCCTCAAGATCTGGAGACACTACCTATACGGAGTAAGATGTGAAAACTTCTCCGACCATAAGTGTCTCAAGTATATCTTAACTCAGAAGGAGTTGAACCTCTGACAGTGCTGATGGTTGGAATTTTTATATGATTATGAGTTTTCTCTCGAGTTCCACCTTGGGAAAGCCAACAGATTTACTAGCACGTTGAGTCGCCAGCCCTTAGTAGCTGGAAGCTGGTTGGAGTTAATACCGGAGGAACTGCTTCAGTCATTGATAGATCTGGAGATTCCCATATTACTCGTAGATACCTGGAAGAATATCAGTCCCAACTATACTGGTTGGAGATACAGTACAATATTCGGGATCGAATATAGGAGGTGTTGGGTACATTGGAAACTGTGCACCTAATTTTTAAGAAGCCTCACTTTACTCAATGATATACATCAATGTGTATTTGATGGGATGTTGAGTTTCAATGTGCAGGTTAAAGTAATGTAGAAAAATTTTCTAAGTACAAGTGTCGATACTTGTGAAGGAAATGTGTCGACACCAGAAGCCAGATTGTGTCTACACACAGGACTTATGTCGACACACAAAATTTCTATCGGCAGTAATTGTGTCGACACATAGGACTTGTGTCGACACACAAGAATTCTGTCGACACCAACTATGTCGAGACTAGAAGCTATTGTGTCGACATACAGGACTTGTGTCGACACATTCTACAGAAGCTGTGTCAAGAAGATAAAGAAGGGCTGTGTCGACATCATCAGGAATTGTGTCGACACATGGTCTATTTATGTTGACACATATGAAGTATTGTCTCACGCTTTTCTGCTAAGATAGAGTACAATGAGGTATCAGGTATCAAGACTGAAGACTTGATAGCTGTCATAACAAACAAAGCTGTCACATCTATCAGAGCTGTCAGAAGGAGGTTATGAACCGGATCAACCGGTAACCTCAGATGGGATCTATATAAAGACCCGTTCTATCCTAAAAAGAGAGAGATCGATTAAGAAAGGACTTGACATTTTTTTTAACATTTGAAATCTACAAGTCATCAATAGAAGGCAGATCCTTAACAAGTCTGCAAGAAGAATTAAAATCTAACTTTGAATAGAAGAAGGAAGCTAGATTGAGGATCATCTCCAACTTCATTAGAAGATCAACCTTACTTTGTTCAGATTCAAGAAGTTTTGAAGAAGCTAAGACAGGTTGGATCTTAAGAAGTCAGATCAATTAAGATCTGATCAAGAATCCTTCACCCCTTTCTCTCTCTACCAGGGTGAAGGATTTATCATCTAAATAATCAATTTTTTGTAAGATCTTTTATAGATCTGAGTGTAGGAGAGTTATCTCTCTAAGTTGTAAGCCTAAATTTATAAAGGCTTAGGTAGGGCCGAGTACCTGAGGTAGGATCTTGGTGATCTGAGTTGTAGGCCTGGTGATAAGGGCTGAGGTAGGGCTGTTTGCCTTAGGTAGGATTCTTGGGAAGAATCTTTGTTGTAGGACTTGAAGAAGTCTGAGCTGTAGGAACCAGTTGGGTTCTGAGTTGTAAGATCTGAGGATCAGAGTAAGTGGAAGGAAGTTTGGCCAAATCCAGCTCTCAGCTAGATAGGTGAAGGGGGAGAGTGGACGTACCCACGAATTGGGGAACTACTATAAAACACTTTCTGCTGTGCTGTGTTTTCTGTGCTTGTTTTATCCTGTGTTGTGGTATTTGTAGCTTAATTAGATATGCTGAGATTAACCTTTAATTGCCTAAGTTAAAATTGGATTTGAACCTATCCCCTCTAGGTGTTTAGGATCTTTAAACCAAATCTTTCAAGTGGTATCAGAGGGAGGTTCACTCAAACATTGAACTAATAGTCTGAGTTGATCTCCAAGGCATTTATTTGTTAGCCAGAATGAGTTCAGGTGAAAATCAGAAGAAACTTGGATCCATGAAACTTCCTATCTATAGGAAAGAAAATTTTGGCATATGGAAAGAAAGGGTCAGATTGTTCATGGAAGCATCTGATCCAAGAATTTACATCACAGTTCTAGAAGGCCATTTATTCCTATGAAAATTTCAGTTCTTGATGCCAACCTCAAGACTCCAAAAAGTTATTCTGAAATGACTAAGGAAGAGATCATCCTAGCAACCTTAAATAAGAGGGCACAGAACATAATTGTTAGTACCATAGATGATTCTACATTCTAGAATCTTATCCATTGCAAAACCTCTAAGGAGATGTGGGACACTTTGATTGTCTACATGGAGGGAACAGAAGAAGTAAGAGAGGATAGAAAGTCTATGCTAAATCAAGAATATGACAGTTTTAGACAAGCCAAGACAGATAACATAGCTGAATGCTATAAGAAATTCTTTAGAATTATAAATGAGCTAATGACCTATGGAAGAGTCTTTAGCACATATGAACTAAATGACAAGTTTCACAGATCACTAACCAAGGACTGGGATACTAAAATATGTTCCATCAGAGAGGTGGCCAGGCTTGCTGATACACCTCCACCAACCTTATTTGGAAAAATGTTATCATATGAGATGAAGCTCACTGTCAGAAAGGAGGAGGAGAAAAGCAATAGGTCTTAATACAAAGAGAATTAGGTAGCCTTCAAGGCTGAAGCCACAAGAAAGGGCAGGAGAAAGTCTCCTTCTCCTCCCAGGAGAATTTCTGAAGTTGAATATGAAAATACTGACATCAACACTTCAGATAGGCACAACTCTGATGATGACTTTGCTGCCTTCACAAGGTAGTTTCAAAGGTTCATGAAGAAGAAGCAATGGAGAACAAAGCCATCTTCATCTTCCTCCAAGGATGAATACTACAAGAAGAAGAAAACTTCTAAGGATGACAGGTATGGCTCTAATCCCAGTAAACAAACTTCTTCTAAAATTGTTTGTTATTGTTGTAATAGGCCAGGACATGTCAGAGTTGACTGTCCTGATAAAAGAAAGGAATCTAATTATAAGAAGAAGCATCAAAATAAGGGCAAGAAGGAGAGATCCTTTGTTGCCTAGAAGCAGAAGAGTTAGAATGACTCCTCATCATCAAAATCTAGAGAAGAGGCTGAAGCTGAATCCTATATTGGATTGTTCACTACTGAAGAGGATTCTATAGAACTAAATTCTTACAAATGCTGGACTCTATAAATGGAATTGAAGATCATCATTGCAGAGGGCTGATGGCTCTTTCTGAGGAAGATCAGTGCCGGGATCAGCCTGATCCCAGTAAGGTATACAATCTATCTTCAGTTTCTGATTATTATACTGGATCAGAATCAGAAGCATCTGCATCAAGAGATATGGATGGTTCTGACTCTGAAGGGGATGTTCATCAACTAATTGATGAGTATGGTGGTCTGTTTCAAGCTCTTAAGAGAAGCACAATTCTTGTAAAAAAACAGGCTAAGGAAATTGCATCTCTCAAATTGGCTGAATCAGATTTAACAAAAGTACTGGATTTGAAGTTGAATAAAGTTGCCAAACTAAAAAACATAACTGTTATTCAGATGGGTACAATTACCTTCAAAAATGATCACATCAAGAGTCTGGAAGTCAGACTTCAAAGAGAGAAGGATCTTGTGGCTAAATTCTCAAAGCCAAAGTCAGTCTTACTCTTAATTGATAACTTCATTTCCACAAAGGGTAAGACAGAATTAGGCTTCAAGGGAAGAATAAGGGCAGCTAATTCCAAAAGAAAAGGCAAAGCCCCAGTTCATCCACTAGCTTACAAGCCCCCTATTTATTTTAGGAAATTGATGCAGCCTAGTAACAGGTATGATCATGACATCACACATGGTCACTATAAGCATGGTGATCAGGATGGCAAGGGTGCAAATGCTAATAGGGCAGCCCATAAGCAAACACACCATGTTCTTCAGGAATCATCAGTGTTTGATGCACAAACCCCAGCACTTAAAAAGACTGTTGTTCCTACAGACTTGAGGACTGCTGACAGCAATGTTGTTAAGCCTGTACTTAAAAGAAGGTATAACAGATATGAGTGCTAGTGTTGTAGCAAAATGGGCCACTATGCCATTGATTGTTGGCACAATGCTAGTGTCTAGAAAAATGCCAGCTTACCTGTCAGAAAGGCTGCAGGAAAGCATATCAAATTTCAAGCTAACCTGAACCTAGGACCCAATAACAATTGGGGTTCTAAGGATAGATAATTTTTTTGATACAGGTGAGTCCAAGTGGCCATACCCCAATATGGGGTCAAGTATGCCTATAGGCAAAGATGAGGTAGTAAAACCTGTTGATGAGTCTTTGTATAGAGGGATTATTGGCTCCCTTCTTTACGTGACTTCTAGTAGACCTGACATCATGTATGCCACATGTGTCTATGCTAGATACCAAGCTTGCCCAAAGGAATCTCATTATTCTGTTGTCAAGAGAATTTTAAGATATCTTAAGGGCACTCCAAATCTTGGTCTTTGGTACCCTAAGAATAGAGATTTTCTACTAACAGGTTATTCAGATGCAGACTTTGTAGGCTGTAAAGAATATAGGAAAAGCACCACAGGCACATGTAAGTTCCTAGGTGGAAGATTGGTGTCATGGAGCAGCAAAAAGCAGACAAGTGTGGCTATATCCACTGCTGAGTTAGAATATGTAGCTGCAGGCAGTTGCTGTGCTCAGCTGTTGTGGATACAACATCAACTTGAAGACTATGACATCAAGGTAAGTAGAACTCAATTGTATTGTGATTCTACTAGTGTCATATCTATTGCTAGAAGTCATGTTTCACATAGCAGAACTAAGCATATAGAAATCAGGTTTCATTTCATTAGAGAACATGTTGAAAAATAAGACACGAGTCTAGAATTTGTCAACACTAACATTCAAATTGCTGACATATTTAAAAAACCTCATGATGAAAGTAAATTCAATTATTTTAAGATTGAATTAGGTATGTTAAACCTAGAATAAAATGGTCAGTACAAAATTTCTCAAAAAAATTGGCTAAGTTATAAAGTTTCTGTCGACACAAGCTCACTGTGTCGACACTATCAGCGAGTTGTGTCGACAAAGGAATAAACTGTGTCGACACCGAAATAAAATCTGTGATGACAGAAAAGGTTGGTGTCGACACAACTCTGTCGAGATCTTATTTTAGAAGATTTCTGTGTCGACACATAGACATGACGACACTTACAATTCTCTGTCGAGACCTAAGTTGTCTATGTCGACACATGCAATATTATGTCCACTCATAAGATTCTTATTTAGGAGCGTCTTTTTACCTACCCTTCACAAGAATTCTATAAATAGGAGAAAATAAAATCTAGTCGACTTGCTATCCAGAACTCTCGACTCTAAACCCTGTGTCGATAAGAAATTCTACAGTCTACTCTCTTCTCTCTATTTCATCCATGGCGCCACAAATGGAAGACAACGTAATTGAGGGATATGAACTGGTTCGCATTGCGTTCGAGACTGCCACCCAAGAAATCAAAGCCATGATTACCCTACTCACCGACAATGGATTGGAGTACCTAGTCTCAGAACCTACCAGGATATGGAAGAAGGAGGTTCTTGAATTCTACTCATCAACATCAATGGATTCAAAAGGCATGGAGATTAAATCATTTGTCCAAGGTACTAAGGTGAAACTCACACTGAAGTGTTTAAGAAAAACACTTCAGCTTCCGAGGATTAAGGAAGAAGATGACATAGCATCTTCCATGACAAAAGATGCTCTCCAATGGTGTGGACTGGATCTTACTACCAAGATTGGATTATCAATGAACAGGAAGGGAATGAATTCCCAGGGCAAATTCCTGTCTGAGATTCTCGGCAAGGTTATTTTGTGCAAATTTGGAGGACATGATAGGATTTCAGCCTATATGTTCAATCTCATGACTAGAGTAATATTCAAGGTGAAAACTGACTGGTCTGCTGTTGTGTTTGAAAAGATCAAAGAAAGTCTCAAGAAACCTAATCTGGGCAGAATACTAAGCCTGTATCTGGCTATCAATATTCCAGAAGTGATGAATCAGACTACTAGTTCTAAGATTAAACACATGAGGAAGATGGAATTATGAATCCTGTGTAGATGGGAAAGAGTATTGACTAAAGATGTTCCTGCACCTCAAAAATAGCAGAAGAAAATTAAGGAAAAGAACACACCAGCAAAGCTCCCTGAATCCTCTAGTGATTTAGAAGAACAAGTTGACTTCAGCACAGATGAAGAACAACTAAGGAAAAGGAAATCAACTACACCATCACCTGACAATGAGGTTCAAGTCCAAGGGGAGACCATCTAAGTTCCAGACAACCAGGTGGTATCAACTCCAGGGGGAGACAAACTGAAACTACACTTGTCCATGAACTAGAAAATCCACAGATATCATACCTAGGGGGAGGTATAAATGAAGTTGAACTGGATAGTGAAAATTAAACGAATATAGTCATGAACATAGTTTCAGAAATCAACAATACCGCAGCTACCACTACTAAGAAAGAAGCACAGAATGTGCATATGTATGATCCTGATCAATCTGAGCAACAAAACTCTCCTAATAATAGAAAACCCTGGAAGAGGACTTTGATTTCAAGGGGGATCCATCTATTCAGAATGAGAAAGTTATTACTCAAGTTTAGATACAGCAAGAGGTAACTCTAGAAGAGTTATTTCCTGACTTACAAGGAGCAAGAACTGAGGGGGAGATGTTAAGAACTGAGGGGGAGATGCCAATTATTTCCTCTAGTCCAAAAGAAACAGTGGGCATAGATAATTCATCTGATTCCTCTTAAGATGAAGAAGCATCTAGAGCAAATAAAAGGAAACTTGTGGAGCTCAGGAGGAGGAGCTCAGGGTATAAGAAAGCCTTGAAGACTGCCCCATAAATACCAGCTCCTGTAGCAGACTTCAGTTCACTTTTGGTGCAACTGCAATTGAAGATGGATGAGCAAAGAATTGCTCTTGAAAAATATATGGATGAGACCCATAAAGATCTGCAATTTCACTTGGCCCAGGATATCAAATCCATTAGGTTTGAAGTAAACTTGATCAAGAAGGAAATGATAGATTGCTTCCAAAAGGGAGGTAATGTTGTAGTCTACTTGGCCAAGCAACAACAGGAGGTCAAGACTGCAATAGAGGACATTACAGTCAAACAAGGTTATGTTCTGGAGAATCAAATCAGAATGAATGACAATCTAGTAGACTCTCATAATATTATTATTGTGTATTGTATCCACAATGTACCTGATTTGAAGAATCCCCTGAACCAGCTAAGGTGAATTGACAATGTATTTGACGATATTTCTTCTAGATTGTGCTTGCAGCTATTCTACGCTAAGTACACACCAATGTCAGGGTGCAGTGGGTCAATATACACGGGTCTGCGTAACGTAATCCATCGTTGAGCAGATCAGTGTGTTAACTCATGTGTGCTCTCTCTATTGGAGTGTACTTATTTTCAAGTACAGGGTTGAGATAATTCAAGAGCAGAGGAGGAGCAAGGATGGGTCAAAGACCAAGTCATGAGAAGAAAGTAGAAAAATCAGCTAAGTCAGAATCGACGGGAATCACTAAGTGATTCTCGCCGATTCCCGCCAACTTCATCCGGCTGACAGTTCGCCTTCAAGAATTCTGCTAAGTAAGAATCAACGAGAATCATTAACTGATTCTCGCCGAATCGTCGAGAATGACTTTGCATTCTCGCCGATTCGTCGAGAATGGTCTTGATTCTCGCCGATTCCCTCCGGATGGCAAGCTTTTCAACTGAAACTCTACTAAGGATAATTTGACGAGAATCATGAGTTATTCCCGGCGACTTCGACGTGAATCACCAATGATTCCCGCCGAATTTGCCTTAGGCGATTTTTATCTGCTCGCTGGACCGAACAAAGATAACTGGCGCTGGTTAGACGGGGCTTAGGGTTTATTCTTTTGGGGCCCACAACAATCTTGTAGGGATGATCTAGAGTATATATACTCGCCTATTTTGAAGTTATGGAGGCATCAATCATCAAGCAAAGAAAACGAGAAAGGATTATGTCCGCCGTGCGTGACCTAGCCGATCGCGGACTTCCTCCCGTCGCCGTCGCCGCTCGAAAGCCGTCGCCGCTCGCAAAGTAGTCGCCGCTGTGGATCGTTGATCTTGAGTGATCTCCCGACGACAAAACCGAAGCTTAATAATGCGTCTCACGTTTCTCTCTCGAGATCCCGTGTCTCTCGGTTTGTTGACCGGGAACATTTCTCCCTTCCGAACCGATTGAGACGATTGATCCGAGTAAGATCGCTGGTAGACCTTCCTTGCTTCGTCAAGAAGTTTGGATCTACAAAGCATCGCCGCCGCAATCATTTGCCGCCGCCGATCTCGGGAAGATCCTCTCCAAGAGAGTGCTCCGGTCGTGGACTCTTCGTCTTCATCAAGAACGCTTCAACGAACGAAGAGGGACATCGGGTTCTCCATACTTGAAGTTTATATTTTTTGTACATTCTTATTTTCGTGTTGTTGTAAAGGAATAATGATTCCTAGTTGCAAGGGTTGGGTTCAACCCGTGGAGGAGGAGTAGTGACTCCTTCGGGTGGAAGGGTTTCTTCCATAGTGTGAGGATTGGATTTCAATCCGTTTGGTGAAGTGACCGAGTCGTCCCTTGTTGGGAGATAGGTCGAAGGGGGAGAGTGGACGTACCCAAATCGGGGAACCACTATAATTGCTTTTGTGCTTTTCTGTGTTGTGGTTGTTTTCTTGTGCATGTTATTTTTTTATTCCGCAAAAGACTGCAAATCACCTATTCCCCCCCATAGGTGAAGTTAGTTGACACTAGATAAATTTCAAGTGGTATCAGAGGGAGGTTACTCGTCAATAAGGTTAACACCTTGAGTAAGATCCCGGTTCTAGTGTCAAGAATAAAGAAGATCTCTGAAATGGAAGGACTCAAGTATTCAGGGAAGATCCTAGTGTGCACCAAGCTGAACTTTCCTATCTAGAAGCAAAGGATCAGGTACTACATGGAAGAAGTTGACCCACGTCTCTTCATGATAGTGGAGGAGGGACCTTATATCCCCACTAAGGCCTCCACCATTGATCCAACCAAGAAAGTGCCCAATAAACTTTCTGAAATGGATAAGGATGAGATGGTGCTTGTCGGACTTGACAAGAAAGCTCAGAACATTCTGGTAAGCGCCATCGATGATTCCATAATGCAGGTTTTCTACAACTACAAGACTGCCAAGGATATTTGGCACTGCCTGATCATCCTGATGGAAGGCACTGATGAAGTAAGGGATGATCGAAGATCCCTTCTGAACCAGAAGTACGAGGCCTTCAGGCAAGGTCCCAAGGAAGAAATCGGAGTGACATTCGAGAACTTCCTGAAGATCGTCAATGCCTTGAAGGGCTATGGCAGAGTGTTCATCGATGGTGAATTAAACGACAAATTCCTTAGATCCTTTACTGAGGAATGGGACACCAAGATCTACGCCATCAGAGAATTTGGAAGGTTGGCAGAAACAGATCCCCAAATTCTGTTTGGGAAACTTTTGTCCTATGAGCTTCAGCTGAACACCAGAAAATCTGAAGAAGAAGCCGATAAAGCCGCTGCCCGAGAGAAGACTGTGGCCCTAAAATCCAATCACTCAAGGAAAGGCGAGGGTGCAGCCTCGTCCCGTTCTCGGAAAATGGATGAGGAAGAAGACTCTGAGCCATGCTCTTCCGGCTCAGAGATATCTGAAGAAGACTTCTCCCTCATCACTCGGGAGTTCAATAAGTTCCTAAAGTGAGTAATCAAAGAAAGAGAGACGTCTCCTCCTCCAGACATCAGAAGAAGAATTATTCTTCTGACTGGTATGAATCCAAACAGAACAAACATCGCTTTAATGAAATTATTTGCTTTGGATGCAATAAGCCAGGTCACGTCATCATCGACTGCCACTAAGGTAAGAGAGATAAGGGGAAGGGAGAGGAGTACAAGTCCTCTAGAGATTCGAAGAAGGAGAGGAGCTATATAGCCAAAAAGCCAAAGACACTGAGTGAGTCTGATTCCTCAGACTCTAGTGATTATGAGGAAGCCTACTTCGGGCTAGTGGGCCGCTCTGACTCAGAAGGAGACTGCCCCCCATTTACTGGGAAGGTAAAAGATCGTACCCCCCTCTCTGACTCTGACTATGAGTCTCCTGATGATGATCTCGAGGACATCCCATCTGCCTGTGAAGCTGAGCTCCTCGAAAAGTATGAGCTTCTACTCAATACCTTTGAGGAATGCCGCAAGAGGTTAAGGGCTCAGAAAAAGGAAGTCAAATTCCTTAAGGCTGAGGGTGTGTCTCTAAGAGAAGAGATCACTAGCTTGATCTCTCTCCGACAGGAACACCTGGGCCTAACTTCTGAGCCCTCAGAGTCTCTAAGGCTCCTTGACCTAAAACAGGAAGAAATCAACAAGTTGGAAGAACAGCTTGCGGCAGAAAGGAAGATTGTCAAAAGCTTCTCCATGCCCAAGACCGTTCTTCCCCTAGTTGATGAATTCTCTGCTCAGGCTAAGGGGGCTGGCTTGGGGAATGTGGGTGTGCCTGGTAAATCATCTAGGAGAAACAGAAAGCATAGGAAAAATAAGGCTGCTAAGAAGGCCTCTGCTGCAGAAAAGGGAAAGTCCCCACTCGACCCTATTGTATTCAGAAAGCCTGGCTTTCCCTGCAATGAACAGGACTTTGAGTCAACCTATGGCCACTTCTTCCGGCCCTCGGTTGAAAAGCCCAAGAGTAGGTATGATGGTTGGGCCTTCCCCCGCAATTATGGTGAGAGTGTCTTCAAGGCACCTTATATGGAAATCCAAGTGGAGGATTATGGCCACTTCTCTTGCGGCCATAATAGGAAGCAGACACCAAAAGCCAAGCCTGTTATACTGAAGGAACAGGAGGTGAAGAAATCATGTGACTGCTGTCATCATGATGCCTCAACCTCCAGATCCAAGGCCCCGGATGGACCCACCGTTCCAAGGGTGAAGCAGGAGCCTAGGAAAAGGTACAACAGATTTGACTGTTGGTGCTGTGGCAAAGTTGGTCACTTTGCCGTGGATTGCTGGTTATATCCGAGATACAACGAGACTCCTCATGTTAGCAATGCGAGGCCGACCACTCGTAGGGTTAACCACCCGAGGGGGAGTATGCTAATAAGGAATCTAGGACCCAAGTTCGATTGGGTTCCTAAGGGAAACTGATTCTGTTTTGCAGGTATGTCCAAAGGCCACCAAAATGCCTATCTGGTACTTGGACAGTGGATGTTCCCGACATATGGCTGGGACTAGAAGCCTGCTGCGTGATTACTCTCCAGTCGAAAATGGACCCAAAGTCATCTTTGGAGGATCGGATCGAGGAGTCACCAGAGGTTACGGTATGGTCTCCAACGGTATAATCTCTATCACCGACGTGGCCTATGTTGAATGGTTAAATCATAACCTGATTAGTGTAAGTCAGTTGTGTGATAAAGGATATGACGTTAAGTTCTGCAAGGATAAGTGCTTGATAATATCATGTTCCTCTTCGGGGACGGTATTAACTGGCATTAGGAGCAGAAATATATTTTGTTTAGATTTTCTTAGCGTAGATTCTTCTACCCCCATGTGCCTAGTAGCAAAAGACATTACATCTCTTTGTGAAAAATGGCACAAAAGATTATCACATATTAATTTCAAGACAATTAATATGTTGTTTTCAAAGAACTTAGTAAGGGATGCCCCTGCTTTTAAGTGTATCAAAGATAGCCCTTGTCCTGCATGCCAGAAGGGCAAATAGACTCGGGCTACCTTTAAGGGCATTGCAGACAAAGACTCCTCCAGATGTCTTTATCTTCTGCATATGTACTTGTTCGGTCCAGTGCAAGTTCATAGCTTAGGAGGCAAATCGTATACGCTAGTGATTGTTGATGATCACTCTCGGTTTACGTGGGTGTTCTTTTTGAAACGAAAGTCAGATACGTTCAATATCTTCACGAGTTTTGTCAAGCAGATTCAGAACGAACTTAACTGCTCAGTGGTCAAAATCAAAAGTGCCCATGGAACAGAATTCGAGTCTGGTGCTATGACAGAATTTTGTGAAGAACTTGGTATCTTTCATGAGTTTTCCTCCCCGCGTACTCCGCAATAAAACGGAGTTGCGGAAAGGAGAAATAGAACCCTCATTGAAGCATGTATGACAATGTTGAATGACGCCTCTCTTCTAGAGTACTTCTGGGCAGAGGCTGTCAACATGGCTTGTCATGTGGAGAACCGAGCATTGATCAACAAGAATCATCGCAAGACGCCTTATGAGCTATTGAAAGACAGGAAACCGACCATGTCCAATTTGAGGATTTTTGGCTGCAGATGCTATGTACTCAACAATGGGAAGTACCTTCGTACTAAATTCGGAGAAAAATGCTTCGAAGGCATCTTCATGGGCTATAACAGCCATAGTCAGGCATATAGGGTCTTCAATAAGAAAACCCTAGTGGTAGAGGAGTCCATTAATGTTATTTTTGATGCAGGAAGCTTGCTTTATAGCAATTCTTCCAGTGGCATTCTTGAAGATGCAGGTGCAAGACTTGAACAGTTAAGTCTCGATGAGACCGCTAAAGATGTAACTCCCAAGTACGTCAAGGTTTCCACCTCAACGCCAACTGGAGAAGTTGAAGATTAGGATGGAGAAAATCTCCTAGAAGAAGGAGAAGCCCGAGAAGATGTCAGAGCTCCAGATGACAGACTCCTAGAGCTCTGATACGTGAGGGATCATCCTAGAGATCAGATTATAGGAGAGCCTCGTGACGGTGTTAGAACTCGGAGAGGTACAATCAACGAGATTTTGCACCTTAGTTTCCTATCACAGGTTGAGCCAAAGAAGTTCGACGAAGCGAACAAAGATGCAACATTGATATTGGCCATGCAAGATGAACTGAATCAATTCGAACGATGCAATGTCTGGACGCTTATTCCCAGACCAAAGAACCAGAATGTGATCGGCACCAAGTGGATCTTCAAAAACAAACTGGATGAGCATGGTGTCATCATAAAGAATAAGGCAAGGCTGGTGGCTCAAGGTTACAGACAGGAGGAGGGGATTGACTTCGACCAGACCTTTGCACCAGTTGCAAGGCTTGAGGCGATAAGATTGTTCCTGGCGTATGCTTCGCACAAAGGATTCACTGTCTATCAGATGGACGTGAAATCTGCATTCCTCAATGTAAAATTGAAAGAGGAAGTATATATCGCGCAACCCCCAGGTTTTGTTAATCCTACATTCCCTAATCATGTTTATTTTCTTAATAAAGCATTATATGGCTTAAAACAAGCTCCTCGAGCTTGGTATGAGACTCTGTGTAGTTTTCTTCTTGAGAACAAATTCTCGAGAGGAAAAATAGATAAGACATTATTTCTTAGGGAAGTCAAAGGCAAGATTTTGCTGGTGCAAATCTATGTCGATGACATAATATTCGGCTCAACGGACAACAATCTTTGCAAAAAGTTTTCCAAACTTATGCAAGGAAAGTTTGAAATGAGCAGTATGGGCGAGCTAAAGTATTTCTTGTGACTTCAAGTGAAAGTCTTAGGATGGAATTTTCATTTCTCAGACGAAGTTCACAAATGAACTCCTCAAGAAATTCGGAATGGAGAATACAACCTCTATGAGGACTCCAATGGGATCCACTATGTCTCTTGACAAGGATGAGAAAGGGAAACCTTTATATGAAACCAAACACAGAAGCATCATTGGATCCCTGCTCTACCTTACTACAAGTAGACCGGATATTATGTTTTCCACATGCGTTTGTGCCAGATATCAGGTGAACATTAAGGAATCTCATTATATCGCTGCAAAGCGAATTCTTAGATACCTTAAAGGTACACCAAATCTTGGCTTGTGGTACCAAAGAAACAATGATGTCGAGCTGATAGGCTTTTCAAATGCTGATTTTGCAGGAAGCAGGGATGATAGGAAAAGCACTTCCGAGACGTGTCCATTCCTCAGAAGAAGGCTTATTTCATGGAATAGTAAGAAGCAGAATTGTGTCGCAACCTCAACGGCTGAATATGAGTACATCTCAGCAGGCAGCTGTTGCACACAACTTCTATGGATTAGAAATCAGGTAGAAGATTATGACCTTCATTTCAGAGAGGTACCAATGTACTGCGACTCCTCAAGTGCAATAGCTATTACGAACAATCTTGTGTCGCACAGCAGAATGAAGCATATTGAAGTGTGCTACCACTTCATTCGGGAGCATGTTGAAAACAAAGATATCTCTCTCAGCTATGTCCCCACGGATAAGCAGATTGCAAATATCTTCACGAAGCCCCTAGACGAGGCCAAGTTCAGTCTCTTCAAAACTGAACTCGATATACTAAACTATGAGGAATGAAGACTACAGGGGCTCCAGGCTCTTGGATCAAGGGGGAGCATCCGCAAGGAACTCAAGAGAGAGCACAGATGCAAGAACCGAGGGGGAGCATTATGTCTCACGTGCTAAAGTCCCAGATTTGCAGAAGCCGAAAAGTGGGAGATTACCCTCTCGGCTAAGGTACTAAGGTGCTAAGTCTGCTCTAAGGAAACTGGTAATTAATTTCATTCTCAACTGATTGTTCAGTTTATGTTTTATTCCCATCTATTTTATTCACCTTAGCTTGTAGGGTTTAGGCTTCTTCAAATAGGGGGAGATTATTGGGTATTGTATCCACAATGTACCTGATTTGAAGAAGCCTCTGAACCAGCTAAGGTGAATTGACAATGTATTTGACGATATGTCTTCAAGATTATGCTTGCAGCTATTCTACGCTAAGTACACACCAATGTTAGGGTATAGTGGGTCAATATACACGGGTCTGCGTAACATAATCCCTCGTTGAGCAGATCAGTGTGTTGACTAGTGTGTGCTCTCTCTATTGGAGTGTACTTATTTTCAAGTAGAGGGTTGAGATAATTCAAGAGTAGAGGAGGAGCAAGGATGGGTCAAAGACCAAGTCATGGGAAGAAAGTAGAAAAATCAGCTAAGTAAGAATCGACGGGAATCACTAAGTTATTCCCGCCGAATCGTCGAGAATCACTCGCCGATTCCCGCCAACTTCATCCAGCTGACAGTTCGCCTTCAAGAATTCTGCTAAGTCAGAATCGACGAGAATCATTAACTGATTCTCGCTGAATCGTCGAGAATGACTTTGCATTCTTGTAGATTCGTCGAGAATGGTATTGATTCTCGCCGATTCCCTCCGGATGGCAAGCTTTTCAATTGAAACTCTACTAAGGATAATTCGACGAGAATCATGAGTGATTCCCGCCGACTTCGACGAGAATCACTAATGATTCCTGCCGAATTTGCCTTAGGCAATTTTTATCTACTCGTTGGACCGAACCAAGATAACGGGCGCTAGTTAGATGGGGCTTAGGGTTTATTCTTGTGGGACCCACAACGGTCTTGTAGGGATGATCTACAGTATATATACTCGCCTATTTTGAAGTTATGGAGGCATCAATCATCAAGCGAAGAAAACGAGAAAGGATTACGGCCACCGAGCGTGACCTAGCCGATCACGGACTTTCTCCCGTCGCCGTCGCCGCTCGCAATCCGTCGCCGCTCGCAAAGTAGTCGCCGCTATGGATCGCTGATCTTTAGTGATCTCCCGATGACAGAACCGAAGCTAAGTAACGCGTCTCATGTTTCTCTCTCGAGATCCCTTGTCTCTCGATTTGTTGAACGGGAACATTTCTCCCTTCCTAACCGATTGAGACAATCGATCCGAGTAAGATCGTTGGTAGACCTTGCTTGCTTCGTCAAGAAGTTTGGATCTACAAAGCATTGCCGCCGCAATCATTTGCCGCCGCCGATCTCGGGAAGATCCTCTCCAAGAGAGTGCTCCGGTCGTGGACTCTTCGTCTTCATCAAGAACGCTTCAACGAACGAAGAGGGACATCGGGTTCTCTATACTTGAATTTGTATTTTTTGTACATTCTAATTTTCGTGTTGTTGTAAAAGAATAGTGATTCCTAGTTGCCAGGGTTGGGTGCAACCCGTGGAGGAGGAGGAGTGACTCCTTCGGGTGGAAGGGTTTCTTCCATAGTGTGAGGATTGGATTTCAATCCGTTTGGTGAAGTGACTGAGTCGTCCCTTGTTGGGAGATAGGTCAAAGGGGGAGAGTGGACGTAGCCAAATCGGGGAACCACTATAATTCCTTTTGTGCTTTTCTGTGTTGTGGTTGTTTTCTTGTGCAGGTTATTTTTTTTATTCCGCAAAAGACTGCAAATCACCTATTCCCCCCCATAGGTGAAGTTAGTTGACACTAGATAACTTTCAACTATTCTAACATATCTCGGGAGTAAAGCAACTTCTATCAAGGAACAATTGGTTACAGTTAAGTCTGATTTTGACAAACAAATCAAAGAGGATTTAGCTACTGTCCAAACCTCCATCCAAGCATCTCAAAAAGCAATCTCTGATCAAATGCAGAAGTTCAAAGCCTACTATAAAGAAGGAACAAATTATCTAGCTGGTTAGGTAAGATTTCAAAAGGATGATCTAAGAGACCATATAGAAAGAGAAGTCATAAAGGGGGAGAGGGTATTAGTCAAATCAAGCTCAGATCATGATAAATAGATAACCAAAAGCATCAGAGAAACTCTTGGTTATCCACCCCTTTGTGATGATGACAATACTGCAGAATCAGGAATTAAACCTGCTTATATTGAAGGGATTCAGTAGGAAGTAGCCCAAGTCATTTATCTCCCTTTTGATTTTGAAGAAATCCAGCAGGCAGTACACCAAATGTATAGCCCTCCACAGGAGGCATATAATGTTATTCGTAAAAAAGTTGAAATGCCTGCAGTTGCTTTACAAAGAGAAAAAGAAGCACAAAGAGAAAGGGATGCTCAGAAAGAAGCTCAGCTGTCTAGGAAAAGGTTCAGGGAAGAGGCAGAATTAAATCCTGATTTTGAACAATAGAGTCCTACCTCAAGAATATTATTCTTACTGCTTGGCATGGTGTTAAATAGAATATGCATGATAGAGGAAAGTGATATTCTGAACAGGAATGGAGCAAATATCAGGAGCGACAAGATGCCATATACCAGTTCAGAAGAGACCTTAGAGCTGGGAAGATACCTGCTAACTCTGTGGAGACTAGCAGATATTTCCCAAAGCCTTTTCATTACCTTGAAAGGCAAAAGATCAAGGCTAAAGAGCTCAAGAAGAAGGATCTGAAAGGAAAGAAGCTGGCTGATGACACATGAGCTAATATACTAGCTAGGATTCAGTCTAGCAAAGGAATTGCCATCAAGGAGCCTAATCAATCCTAGGGATAGATTGACTAGGTTTAGAACTATGTAATCTTTTGTTCTAAAATCATTATAATTCACAACTGATTCTTGTTTACTATATTTATCATATTTTGTGATGATATTACATGCTATTTATGCTCACGAGTTACCCTGTTTGAGTAATGATTTTATGCATCATAATCTTTGTTTTATTATAAGTGGTGTATATCATTGACTATGGGTTATGACTTCTTCAAATAGGGGGAGATTATTGGGTACATTGAAAACTGTGTACCTGATTTGGAAGAAGACTCACTTAACTCAATGATATACATCAATGTGTATTTGATGGGATATTGAGTTTCAATGTGCAGGTAAAAGAAATGCAGAAAAATATTCTAAGTACAAGTGTTGACACATGTGAAGGAAATTTGTCGACACCAGAAGCCAGATTGTGTCTACACACAGGACTTGTGTCGACACACATAAATTCTATCGGCAGCAATTGTGTTGACACACAGGACTTGTGTCGACACACACAAGAATTCTGTCAACACCAACTATATCTAGACTAGAAGCTATTGTGCCGACACACAGGACTTGTGTCGACACATTCTACAGAAGCTGTGTCGAGAAGATAAAGAAGGGTTATGTCGACATTGTGTGAGCTGTGTCGACATCATAAAGAATTGTGTCGACACATGGTCTATTTGTGTTGACACATATGAAGTATTGTCTCGACGCTTTTCTGCTGAGATAGAGTACAATGAGGTATCAAGTGTCAAGACTGAAGACTTGACAGCTGTCATACTAACAAAGCTGTCACATCTGTAAGAGCTGCTAGAAGGCGGTTATGAACCGGATCAACCGGTAACCTCAGATGGGATCTATATAAAGGCTTGTTCTATCATAAAAGAGAGAGATCGATTAAGAAAGGACTTGACAATTTTTTCTAACATTTGAAATCTACAAGTCATCAAGAGAAGGCAGATCCTTAACAAGTCTTCAAGAAGAATTCAGATCTAATTCTGAATAGAGGAAGGAAGCTGGATTGAGGATCATCTCCAACTTCATTAGAAGATCAACCTTACTTTGTTCAGATTCAAGAAGCTTTGAAGAAGCTAAGACAGGTTGGATCTAAGAAGTCAGATCAATCAAGATCTGATCAAGAAGCCTTCACCCCTTTCTCTCTCTACCTGGGTGAAGGATTTATCATCTTAATAATCAATTTTTTTGTAAGTCTTTTATAGATCTGAGTGTAGGAGAGTTATCTCTCTGAGTTGTAAGCCTAAATTTATAAAGGCTGAGGTAGGGCCGAGTGCCTGAGGTAGGATCTTTGTGATCTGAGTTGTAGGCCTGGTGATAAGGGATAAGGTAGGGCTGTTTGCCTGAGGTAGGATTCTTGGGAAGAATCTGAGTTGTAGGACTTCAAGAAGTCTGAGCTATAGGAACCAGTTGGGTTCTGAGTTGCAAGATCTGAGGATCTGAGTTAGTGGAAGGAAGTTTGGCCAAATCTAGCTCTCAGCTAGATAGGTGAAGGGGGAGAGTGGACGTAACCACGAATTGGGGAACCACTATAAAACACTTTGTGTTGTGCTGTGTTTTCTGTGCTTGTTTTATCTTATGCTGTGGTATTTGTAGCTTAATTAGCTATGCTGAGATTAACCTTTAATTGCCTAAGTAAAAATTGGAATTTAACCTATTAACCCCCCCCCCGCCCCCCCCCCGCCTCTAGGTGTTTACGACCTTTAAACCAAATCTTTCAGGAGGCCTAGAAGATCGACCTAGAAGTTTCCCTGATTTTCTAGTCTTTGCAAAATGGAGCACAAGAGGAGTACAACCTACACGACAGAATTCATTAGTCTAGACATCGTTGTTGGATCGTGAGGCGCCCTTAGAGGGGGGGGGGGTTGAATAAGGGTTAATTATTTTACTTTAACTAAACAAAATTTTACTTGGTGAAATACAAGGAAATCTGGACTAATTTTTCATAAGCAGAGTTGAACACTCAAAAATTTATAAAGAAAGAAAACAATAACAATTTATTACAATAGTGCTAAATCTTAGTACAATATATCTCTATAGAGCTAGAGACAAAGGCTTATGAAAAATACAATTTACTTGTGATTTTGCCAGTCCTTCTACCAAAAACCGACATGTTAAAGCTATCTCTCCCTAGATCTTGCTACTAGCCTCTCCTAGATCTAACCACTATCTAGACGCTACACACAAAGCAGCGATTTCTCCCTAAGCCGCACAAGGACTTGGACGCCACTCACAAGGCGGTGATTCTCTCCTAAGCCACGCAAGGACTTAGACGCCATGCACATGACGACAATTTTCTCTCTCAATTATAATAGGAATAAAGAATAAAACAAAAAAGAAAACTTCAGAATTAAAACTCTCTCTAAACGACACGCTGGAGATGCTGATGAATCCTTGCCAAGATAGCTTTAAATGTCGCGTACGTCCCATCGATGTTTTGTGCTCTGTCCTTCTTGAGTGTATAAAGTAATTCTGGATTCTGTAGCTCTCTGGGTCATATCAATAGGAAGGAACACTCCAGATAAGGAAATTCGTGATCTCCACAAAAAATTGACTGGGTTTTATACTTTGGCGATATCACCGGGAGACACTGGGTATCAGTTACTGGCGATAGCGTTAACGGCTATCATGTGTCCCACATATTTCTTATTTTTGCATCACAAATTAGTCATGCCAATCGTAGTCTGTCATCGATCGGCGATGTCCAATGTCATCGGGTGATAGGGAAGAAACCACCAGCCATATGGAGATAGTGAGTTAACTGCTCATGCCACTGTCACCGGTGGGCGATATCCAATAACGCCTTGCAATATCTCCTGAGCTCATCTGTTTTGACCCGAATCAACACCCAAATGGCATTAGAGTTAAACCTGTTATATTGCACATCATAAATAGCCAAAGATCAAATACAAACGAGATTTGTTATTAGCAAACCTAGAAGCGTGGAATGCATGCTCTAACAATCTCCCTCTTTTGATAATAACAAATCCACTGAGAAAGAATTCAGAATGATCTATGAAGTGTTAGTAACTATGAGTAGTAAGACTAAGCATTTGTATGTGCACAAACTCTTCTTGAATGTAACACTCCCCAGAAGACACTTTGCAATTCTTTCCAAGGTGCTCAACCTCACAATACTTATTAAGACTTATCAGGAGGGTAAGTAGTGCTTGGTGGAGGTTCCTTGTCAGCCCATTTTATTGTAATTTTGAATGACACCAACAAAGATGTTGAATGTTTTTTTTTGAACAGTATTTTTGTTTTGCTTGACAAAGGAGTCGGAATTCACTTGTGTGAGCATATAGGATAATCAAATATGAATGGTGCAAAGAAAAACTAGGATAAAGAGTTACCGGTAGCATGCAATTCTAGTGGTTGTTGTAGAACATTTACAATTCACATATGCAGTAAGATAATGTCATATGAAGATTTTTCACAAATGTGAGTGAAAGAACATTATCATAACTAAAACATTTCTCATACTTAGAGGCATGCAAAAATAATTGCAAAAGTATAAAAATACTAGTAGTTATATATGTAGAAAAGGATATGTGATTGTTGAACCATTGAACTATGTAACTAAGAACCCAAAATCAAAGAATATGCATTGAACCATGTCTAAACCTGAGAAATGAAGAAAAAAAATCGCCTAATAAGGCCTTTTCTCTGTCTCTCGGTGATATCAGATATCGCCGATCGGCGAGAGTGCAAAAATATAAAAAACGGCAAAAATAGGTCAATGACACATTTTCCATCATTATTCCCTGAAGAACCGAAGCAGAAGAAGAAACCAAAGTCTGCGAAATCCCAAATTCAAGGTAAAAAGTTGGATTTTGATTCCACTTCTTTAGGGATTTTTGAATCTAAATGTTTTTAGGGTAGATAATTTGATGTTTGGATGAAAAAATTTCAGTTTTTGAAGAACCTTGTTCCATGGTAAGGTGTTTTTGTTAAAGCTTGTGTTTTGAGAGAGGAGAGCATAGATCTATGAATGTGGAGTAGTGTTTTTATAGATTGATGAAGTTGAAAATCCATAAACTCAAATCTAAAGTTTTTGAAGAAGAAAAAAAATGTTAGTTAGGTTATGGTTTTAGGGAAGAAGATGATGAATAGTGTTTTGAGTAAAAATGGTTAAATAGCATTAGTGAAATTCAAAAAACTTGTAAGAAATTTCAGATTTGGAATGAAAGTAGGGGAAAGTTCAGATCCGGGGTAAGAAATTGGATTAGACAAATTTCTTTTATCGCCCAGCGACAGTGGGTGTCGCCGACTAGCGATATTGATAATTTAGGAATTTTTTTAAATTTTGCATGTTAACTGCTACAATGGCTTCCAGCTCGAGAGCTCGGAGAATTACAAGCAGTAATACACATTCATCCTATCAAACTTTCCCGGGGATAGAAAATGTGAATATTGGGATTGGACGGGTCATAAAATTCGATCCCGCCCGACACGCACACATCCATGACCTGTTAGCCATGACATGAATAATGTCTGCCATTATCCCGGATATGTTTTCGTCGGTGTTGATTTGGGAATTCTATAATTATTTAAAAGATCCTCGGTTCACGGAACTAAACAGTGCAGTGCGATCACGGATACAACGACAGACAATGGAGATAACCTATTATGATCTCAGGGAAGAGTTTGTGTTAATAGATCAGGAAAATGTCTTAGATGTAGAAAAATATCGAAAGGATTGATACTGGACACTCTTGAATATGGTGTTGCATGGTAATTCCATAACAATCCTTATTCAATCGACGACCACTCTCACCGAGGATGCACGACTAGTGTATGACATTTTGAGGCATACCATTTTTCATAAGTCCGGAGATACACATAAGATTATGGCTCAATTGAGCTATACCACTTATATGATCTTGGAGTGGGAGCCGTTTGATATGACAGATTTTATCCTCTCTATAATTTGCTACATTTCAGTCCAACCTAGAAGAAATTGAATACACTTCCACTTGGTGTGGTCTTCCAACACATTTTGTATAAGAAGTACATGTAGATAGACCCAGAACTATATTTCAATGATTGTGTGTTCTCTATATTCTCTGCAAGTGGTACACCCTCCATTGGCCGATCAGCACGAGGATGGTCTACAAGAAGTAGTGAACCAGTTTTCACTATCCGAAGCCCACCGATTCCAAGAGGTGGATCTTTGCGGGAAGGTTTGGACGACTTGCGAGAGTCGTTTGAAGATCATAAAAGGGAGGTCAAGAAGAACTTTTTGGGAATCAAGAAATTCTTCAAATTTCTGACCAAAAGCCTCAAGTTGAAGCCTACTCCAGCAGAAGCGGCCGAATGGGAGAATCTGGTCATGGAGCCTCCCCGATGGTCTACCTACCGACCTCGCTAGACAAGTAGCAGTGAACACAGTTCACCGGAAGATCAAGAGGACACTAGTGTAGGGGATAGCATAAATTTTTGAAGTTTTCAGGCAGATCTAGAATTTTTATGCTATCACTAGGCAACAGTCAGTATCGCCGATGATAGTAAAGTTTTAAAATTTTTAGTGTTGCTTTTTTGAAAACTGTGTTGTAATATTATTTGACTATTGCTGTGATGAGAGTGCTGTGGTAGTACTATTATAGACTCTTAGTATTATGGTTTTCTTAGTGTAATCATAATTTTTCTGTTAATTAAAGTTTTTTTGTTTACTTATTATGTCAATTCATTCACTTGATTAGTACAAGATTCCTAGTTCTATTAGTAATGAAAAATGGGAATCTGGAAGTGGTTTTGTGAAAATATCGGCAAGCTGTGAATCAGTGCCTATAAAACTAACTTTAATTATATTTTGCTTAATGTGGTTCCTAATGAAGTGATGACGTACATCAATGTGTTTGTACCTAGAATGATGAACTGGATTATTGTTAAGTCAATTGCACTCTTGTTATCACATTTTAATTCCATTATGTCCTGATAAATTCCAAAGTGTTCTAAAGTTTGCTACATCCAAAGAGCCTGTGCACAATAACTATCTAGTGTAATGTACTCAACCTAAGTGGTGGATAAGGCAACAGAATTCTGTTTCCAACTCGACCATGAAATTAGTGAAGGGCCTAGAAAGTGACAAGTGCCACTTGTGCTCTTACGGTGTAACGAACAGCCATCATAATCAGAATCAGAAAAGCCATATAAAATTAAAGTATCATTGTGTAGATACCACAAACCTATCTTAGATGTGCCAATAAGATATCTAAAATGTGTTTAACCGCTTTTAATTGAGATTCTTTTGGATTAGCTTGAAATATAGCAAATAAACATACAACGACCATAATATCAGGTCTAGATGTAGTTAGATATAATATTGACTCTATCATTCCTCTATATAGTGTTTGATCTATAAAAATACCATTTTCATCTTTTCCTAATTTCAATGAGACACTCATGGGGGTATTTGCTTGTTTTAGATTTTCAAATCCAAATCTTTTTAAAACATCATTAATATATTTAGATTGACAAATAAAAATTTCATCGTGTCTTTGAGTAATTTGAAAACAAAGAAAATAAGTGAGTTCGTCTACCATGCTCATTTCAAATTCATTTTTCACAATTTCTATAACATTATCACACAATTTTTTATTAGTGGATCCAAAAATAATGTCATCAACATATATTTGCAAAACTATAAGATCATCATGAACATTTTTAATAAAAAGAGTACAATCAACACTGCCTATTTTGTAACCATTCTTTAATAAATAAACAGTCAATCTATCATACAATGCTCGGGGTGCTTGCTTTAATCCATAAAGGGCTTTTTCTAATTTAAAAATATGATTAGGAAATTTAATATCAACAAAGCCTGGAGGTTGTTCTACATAAACCTCTTCCTTAATATACCCGTTAAGAAAAGTAGTTTTAACATCCATTTGGAATAGTTTAAATCTTTTAAAGCTAGTGAATGCAAGAAATATTCTAACTATTGCTAAATGTGCTACGGGTGCAAAGTTTTCCTCAAATTCTATTCCTTAAATTTGTGAATAACCTTTAGGTACAAGTTTAGCTTTGTTTCTAGTGACCCTAGATTCACTATCCATTTTATTCTTAAAGATCCACTTAACACCTACAACAAGATGATTTGACGGTCTTTCTACTAATTTCCAAACCTTATTACATTCAAATTGATTATGCTCGTCAGTCATAGCTAAAAACCAAGAGTTATCATTTAAAGAAGTTTCTACATTTTTAGCTTCTATATCAGAAATAAAGCACATGCTTGAGAATAAATCATGTAACGATGAACGAGTACTTACCCCTCTTGATGGTTCTCCAATAACCAAATCTTGTGGATGATCTTTTGAATATCTTAGCTCCCTTGGAGGCACATATTCTTGCACTTCTTCTTCTTGTTCGTCTTCTTTTTCTTCTTCTTCTTCTTTGTCTGCAAGGATTTCATCATCATCCGACCTTAGTGGAGGGAAGGGCTCTTCATCATCACCTGTAGGATTAGTATCTACACCCGAGAAAAACTCATCAAATTTAACATGAATAGATTCTTCAACAACTTTTGTCCTTTAATTTTAAATTCTATAAGCTTTACTAGTTGAAGAATAGCCAATAAAATTTCCTTCATCACATTTTTCATCAAACTTGCCTAAATTATTTTTAGTGTTCAAATAAAATATTTACAACCAAAAACTTTAAAATATGATACATTCGGTTTCTTTTGAAAATATAATTCATAAGGTGTTAATTTTAAGAAAGGTCGAAGCATAACGTGATTAATAACATAACAAGTAGTACTAATGGCTTTGGCCAAAAATGATCTAGGTAATTTGTATTCTGATAGCATAGTACGAGCTAGTTCTTGTAAAGTCCTATTTTTTCTCTCTACCACATCATTTTGTTGCGGTTTACGAGGAGAAGAAAATTCATGTTTAATACCTAACTCATTGCAAAAAGATACAAATTTTTTATTATTAAATTCACCTCCATTATCTGAACAAATGCACTTTATTTTTAAATCTAGTTCATTTTGAACACGTATACATAATTTTGAAAATTCTAAAAATGCTTCAAATTTGATGTTAAGAAGATTGTCCAACATAAGCGTGAATAATCATCTATCAAAACAAAAATGTATTTTCTTCCTCCTAGACTTAGTGTATTAACCGGACTAAACAAATCCATATGAATCAACTGTAAAGGTCTAGTAGTGGAAATGACATTTTTGCTCTTAAATGAAGATTTTGAAAATTTACCCTTTTGACATGGTGAACATAAAAAAGATAGATTTCCATGTAAAATAGGTAAACCTTTAACTAGTTTATTTTTGTAAAATTTTACAATTAGCTTGGAAATAGAATGTCCAAGACGCCTATGCCACAAATCTAAGTCATCATTTTTAGACATAAAACATTTTAATGAAGAATGTGATAAATCATTAAATTTAATCAGGTAAACATTTTGAAATCTAGGAGAAGTAAGAACAATATTATTTGTCTTGGAATCAAAAATTTTGCACATGTTTGAAGATGAATCAAATAAGACGTTTAAACCAATATCGCATAATTGACTTATAGAAATTAAGTTATGCTTCAAACCTTTAACATACAAAACATTTGAGATAGTAAATGGCTTGTTACCTACTACTCCAATGCCGATGATCTTTCCTTTTCCATTATCACCAAATGCAACTTCTCCTTTCTTCATCTCTAGGCTAAGGAACTTTGATTTGTTGCCCGTCATATGCTTGGAACACCCTGAGTCCAAGTACCATACATCTTCTTTGTCCTTATCCTGCCAACACATCTAGAAAGAGGATGAGAGTAAAGATCCAGTTACCCAAGTACTTCCTCTCATAGTATTGGTTGAAGCCTTAGGTACCCAGACTTGTTTAACAGAACAGTGTCCTGTCCTTCTACAAGTGTGAGTCGTGTGACCAAACTTTTTACATTTGGCATACGTTACAAAAATAGTTGACAGATTTTTCAAAATAGATTTTGAACTATTGATGGAAGAAGCAATTATAGTAGATTTATCATGACTATTTTAAAAAAAAATGAATTTTTAATTTTTTCTTATCGCCGGCGACAGTCGATGTCGCCAGGCGATAGTGTTCTGGAAAGTATCTCATTCCAAATTTTACTGAACCATAGCATTGGCTCGCCAAAATCATATTTAGTGATTTTTGTCCCATTCCAAACTTGTTAGTGGCCATTTCTAGATCACGAACTCGGCCTCTCAATACGTTGTTTTCAGCAACTATAGTGCCGCATCAGTTCGCGAAGGTCTTTTTGCTGCCTTCTACTTGAGATTTAGAAAGCTTTAGAGATCTCTCCAAGGTCTCTTTTTCTCTTGTAAGAGATTCAATCCGAGACCGAGACTTAGAGAGATTTTTCTCAAGTTTTAGTATTCTTGTCGAAGAGGGACAATCCTCTTGACAAGTTACTTTCTCCTTCCCAAGTATTTTTATCTCATTTGATAACCTTTTATTTTCTTTTAAAAGCTCTTTATTTTCAGATTTGAGTAATTTATTCTCATTTAAGCTTTTGTCAAAATATTTGCAAGTTTGTAAAAATATTTGCAAGTTTTTAAAAATTCAGTATATAAATCTTCATAAGGAGGATTTACCTCAGTATCGCTCTAGACACTACTTTCGTCATCAGATGATGAAATGTACATTCCCATCAGGCACATGTTGGCCTCCTCTTTAGTCTCTGAGATTGAACTTCTTGATTCCTTAGATGTGACATCATCCCAGGTTTCAGCCTTCAAAACTTTCTTCTTATCCTTTTCTTGTGCCTCTTTTCCTTCAGCTATTTTAGATACTTTGGGCACTTGCTCTTTATGTGGACAACTCTCCTGCAGTGGTAACACTCGGGTGGAGGTCACTCTTCATCATCCTCTCCATCATATTTGGTTTTGCTTTTATTGTATCCAGATTCTTTTTTATTGAACCTTCCTGAAAGCATTTCTTCTTTTAGGATTTCTCTTGAATTTCCTGAACTTCCTCACGAACAAACTTTCTTTATCTTCCTCATCTTTCTCATCGGACTCACTTTCAACTTCCTTCTTGGACTTCAACACCAATGCTTTCTTCCTTGACTACATGCTATGCTCTTGTTATTGAATCCTAAGTTCCACTTCGTGGGTTTTTAGATTTCCAATCAGGTTCTCAATTTGGAGAGACTTTAGATCATGTGACTCCGGGATGGTAGTCACTTTTGGATTGAACTTTGGGGGAAGCGATCTAAGTATCTTTCTCACCAAATCTGCGTTTGAGAAACTCTTTCCTAAAATCTTCGAGTCATTCACGATCTTGCTGAACCTTGTGTACATGGAGTCTACATCCTCATCAACCTCTATCTTGAACATATCAAACTCTGACTCTAATTGGAAAAGCTTTGAGTCTTTCACCTACAATGTACCTTCGTGAGTAACTTCAAGGACACAAGGCAACGATTTCTCCCTAAGCCGTACAAGGACTTGGACGCCACTCACAATGCGGCGATTCTCCCCTAAGCCACGCAAGGACTTAGACGGCATGCACAAGACAGCGATTTTCTCTCTCGATTACAATAGGAATAGAGAACAAAACAAAAAGAAAACTTCAAAATTAAAACTCCCTCTAAACGATGCGCTGGAGATGCCGATGAATCTTTGCCAAGATTGCTTTGAATGTCGCGTACGTGTTATTGATCTTTCGCGCTTCGTCCTTCTTGAGAGTATGGAGTAATTCTGGATTTTGGAGCTCTTTGGGTCATATCAACAGGAAGGAACACTCTAAAAAATGAAATTCGCGATCTCCATAGAAAATTGACTCGCTTTATACTTTAGCGATATCGCCAGGAGACACTAGGTATCGCCTACTAGCGATAGCGTTAACGGCTGCTATGTGCCCCACATATTCCTTATTTTTGCATCGTAAATTAGTCATGTCAATCATGGTATATCACCTATCAGCGATAACCAATGTGGTCGGGCGATAGGGAAGAAACCGCTAGCCGTGTGGAGATAGTGAGTTAACTGCAATGCCACTGTCGCTGGTGGGCGATACCCAATATCGCATGGCGATATCTCTTGAGCTCATCTGTTCTAACCTGAATCAACACCCAAATGGCATTAGAGTTAAACCTGTGATATCTTCACATCATAAATAACCAAATATCAAATACAAATGAGATTTGGTATTAGCAGACCAAGAAGTGTGGAACGCATGCTCCAACAATTTTGTGTTCATTCCCTCTACTAGGGGGATTCAAGATGCGATTCTTCGAGAAGCGCACTAGACAAGGTGTAACATCCTTGTCCGTCACATAGCATATAGCAGAAGGTCTGGTCGGATCCCAACGCCATATACTACGGATAGTCAAAGGAGTTACTAATTGAGACTATAATCCAAATACACGCATCCTATCACAAAGAGCATTCTAACAGAAGTACTTTAAAGGTTAACAGGAACCCAACCAACTGAATGCCCACTAACATAAAAGTAGGAATGAATAAACAAATACATAAATAGTCTTGGCCTTAAGGCCTTACATTGTTCAACTCAAACTAAAATGTTTTGTATACATCGGCACGCAGGCCGGCCACACATGAACAATAAAATAAATGGGTAATTCGCTTTGGCCTTCAAGGGCCAGCTTAACAATCCTAGGCTCACGGCCGCTATTTCCCGCTTGGCTCTGCTGCACCTGCATGAAACATTCCACCGCACGGTGGCAAATAATAGTAACGGTCAGCATTAGCTGACCAAATTATAACGAACCCACCCCTCATTTAGGGTGGCAGTGCTCCTTCCCTTCAGACATTTGATAATCATATATTGGCAATCAAAACGTACAACTTTAGCACCATTCGCCACAGATGCTGGCGCAAACTCCCGACGCTCCGTGCTTTCAGGGCACATTCTTGGTACACAGGACCATAAGGGTCACACACCATTCTCTATGACGATCAATAACGTTTTAGCTTTCAGTCTCATAGGGCCAAAGCTAGAGAAAACATCTCTTTACTATGACAAAGTCATGGTGACTTAAAATTCACACATTAACTCACTCCAAGTCGACCGACATAGGGGAGGGTATAGTTCAGTCACATCCCATGCTTAAATCATCCGGCTCGCAGGGCTGATGCGTGTCAGCATCCCCTTTCCCTTTTCCGCATTATCCATAACTCTGTAAGGATCCTAGGCTAGCACTCATTCATGCTCCATAAATTGGCCCCCAGGTCTTCTAGAGACAGGTACCCACGATCCTCAGGTCTCACAAGACATGCCTCACAGAATAGACCACGAGTCTCCCAAAGACAGGCTTCACAAAACACATAACTCACTAGGAGCTATCGTCGGTGGTAGCGCTACTGCCATGTAATAGGGGAATAGACTATCGATTCTTCCCCCAAATCAGGTGTTTTCCTATAGTCTACATCCAGTACTCTATGCAGCCATCTGCATACCCCGTGACTCCGAAATCTATGCGATAAGCACAGAGTCTTCTCTTTCATGTGAAAAATATAAACATCACCAATTCAGATCAACCTGTCTTGATGGGCTTTAGACAACATGTCTATTCCGTACTTTGATTCCGGATCTAAATGAAAAACTAACGGGGATACACGGATCTACTAGTCGGGAGAACCACTTCCACATGTTCGTTGAGTGTCTACCCTCTAATGACACGACGTTACAGCTTCACTAACACCGTACGATAGGATGCTAGTGCCTCGCAGTAGCTGGGTACGGTTATGACATAACCTCTCCTGCTACCACCACGCGATTGTTACTACTGCCACGCGGTAGAATCCAGAGAGCTTCGAAAAATAAATTGCCAAGCTACCATCTGCGGTATCACTACTGCCGAGCGATAACTTCCCAAGTGCTCGGCCAATAAATTGCCTAGCATCGTGCAATAACAACATATTGCCGCGCGGTAAACTAGGCATTGAGTCACCTTGTCTCACTCAACGCTCTTGATGCCTGATGCTACCGCCACGCGGTACCAACCTACCGCCGAGCGGCAGCCAAAACATTGAGTCAACTTGCCTTACTTGGCGCTCTCGATGCCTGGCACTACCGCGATGCAGTATTATCCTACAACCGCGCGGTACCCACTTTTCCTGCCTACGGAAACTTGGGGTATTATACAAGGTATTCCACTCATCATGGTGTGGTTAAGATGTATGTTGAGCTACGCAAGACTATTTATTGGCCAGGAATGAAAAGAGACGTCACCAACTTTGTGGCTTAATGTTTGACTTGTCAAAAGGTTAAAGTGGAATGCTATAATCCAAGACACCTGATGCAACCCCTGCCAATACAAAAATGGAAATTTGTGGATATTTCTATGGACTTCGTCCACGACTTACCTCGATCCCATGTTGGAAATTACTCTATATGGTTTATCATGGATCAACTTACAAAGGTAGTGCGGTTCATTCTAAATCGACAAAGTGATGGAGTTGATGTTCTAGCAAGATTGTTTATAGAGCAGGTAGTCTGATTCCACGGATTGCTAAAGTCTATTATGTCGTGTTGTGATGGATGCTTCACATCCAAAGAAGGGAGGGAGTTGTAGACGTACTTGGGGACCAAGTTGGCCATTAGCACCGTCTTTCACTCTAAAACAGATGGACAAACGGAATGAACGAACCAGACAATAGAAGATCTTCTCCGACTATGCATAATGGAGAACAACGAGCCATGGGAGCAGCTGCTGCCACTAGTAGAGGTTTCTTATAACAACAACTACTAGACTTTTATTAAGATGGCATCGTACGTGGCTTTGTGTGGAAGAAGTTGCTGAACCCCGTTGACTTGGGCCTAGGATGAGGACCCGAAAGACCTAGGCGTGGCATATATTGATGATATTATGACAGCAATACGACTAATCTAAGAGAAAATGTGGGAAGCACAGAGCCGACAGACCAAGTACTATGATGCACGACACCGACTGGTGGAGCTAAGCGTGGGGGAAATGGTATTCCTGAAGATCAAGCCCATGCATTGTATATACCGGTTTAGGAAGCGAAAGAAGCTAGATCCCCACTATTTGGGCCCCTATCAGGTGATAGAGCAGCCTAGTTGCATATCGGTTAGCCCAGCCCCCAGAATTTGGTAACCTTCATGATGTCTTTCATGTCTCTTCCTTGAGGTGAGTCCTCCGACAACTAGATCGACACCTTACCACATCGCTAGTACCGCTGTAGTCAGTTCGATCTATCCAGCTGGAACCAGTGAGAATAGTGGATTTTAAAATAAATATTCTGCATAACATGGCCATTCCTATGGTCAAGATACCATGGTCGAAATGCTGACAAGATGAGTATAAGTGGGAATGCGAAGCACTCGCCTGAGAAAAGCACCCCGAGCCCTTTCCCTAGGTATGTTACATTTCCCTCTTACTTTAAGAAATTTTTTGAGGTTGAAAATCCTCTTATTTATTTTGGATTGTAACATCTCGACTTTTATATTGGGCCACTAGAACCCTAGTGGACCCAATAAAAGTAATACAAATCTCTACCCAATACCCATAACAAGTAAGAGGTAACCCTAGTCAGGGATTTTGGAGCTAGAGAGCTCCATTTTGAGTTCTGTTAGTTCATGTGACCCTTATATAGTTAATACAGATACGAGATTTTTGATTATCGAGCTAGAGAACTGATTTGAGTTCTGTCAGTTCCTATGACTTCATATAGTTGATACGAGTGCATTGGAACTTGTTGTGTTGCAATTCAGAGTCAAACATCGAATTTGACCATTTTAGTGCATCGCGACGCGCAAATTTGGGATATTTATCAAACGAACTCCGATTTGACCCCAGTTAGTAGTGTTGGATTCGTATAGTCAATACAAAGTCAACAGAATTTGTCCCGGTCAATTTCGATGACGAATGGCCAATCTGTGGTCAAACCGAGCTTTATGGTATATCAAAAAGTTTGCGCACACCAACTATGACACAATACCCCAGCTTTGACCCGACCCTCAATGGCTTGGACTTACTTTGACTTTTACTAGCATTGGGGACCCACACAAGGGTTGACTTTGGTCAAACCCTCCTTTTTTCCAATTTTTGGAATTTTCCAAAAAGAGGAGTGCATCTCCTCCTCATGGCTTGCACGAGGTTTCTTCTCTTCATGGCTTGGGCCTCCTGCCACCAACATTTAGGAGTAGAAATGGGCCTTAGTAGAGGCCCATCAATTTCTCCCCTCCATTCCTTTTCTTTCAAAACCCACCAAGCCCAAAATCAAGTCCCCATCCTTGATTCATGCCACCTGGCTTGTACCAGTCCATCTTAATGGTGCCACCTGTCCAGCATAGCTGGAGTGAGGAGGAGATCACCTCCTCTTATTTGGGTTAGTCCCACAACAAGAAGGAGCAAAGCTTGGCCTCCTCCCCGGCTAAGTAAAGACATGCCAACCCCCTTTCCTCCTCACTTAGCTCAAGCAAGCCCAAGACACCCTTTAACTGAGTCCCATCCCGCCAAAAAACACCCAAAGAATTTTCTACCACCCTAATTCTCCGCCACCTTTTATGGCATCTCAGTAAGGACCCTCCCGAGCCCCCCAGCTATAGGTGGATACTTATCCCCCCTTCCTCTCCATGATATGCTGCATGCACTTCCTGGCGGCCGGAGTGCCTCTGACACCACCCTAGACAAGCCCCAGCTCGGGTGGTGGCCACATGATGTAGGCCTTACATAGTATTGGTGGTAGCACTGGGAAGGTGCTACACCACTAGGGGTGTTAATCCCCGATGATGGAGGGCTGTGGTGCCATCAGATTCGCCGCTCCGGTGGCACTCGAGAAATATATTCTCTGTTTTATTTTATGCAGCAGCGGCCGGCAATGCCAGGCTGCCGGGCCATCGCTGGAGGGAAGCTCGACCCCTAACACACTGACCAGGGGTAGTTACGTGGCCGGAGAGCCACCTAAGAGGTAGGGCAACGTAAAATTGCCAAGAGTAGAGCAGTCGCACCACCCCGCTCTTGGGATAAAGAAATCCGGCGGTGGCTGAATGCGTTGGGCCGCCGACCCATCGCCTAGAGGTTTGCCCCCCCATCCCCCCGACAATTTGACCAGGGGAGGTGCCGGCGATTAGCAGCTACTGGTCGGCGCTGGCAGAGCACGTCACCTTCTCCATCGCCGGGGAGCAGCAGTTGTCGTCCGACATCCGTTATGAGATTGGATGGCCAGGATTAGGTAGATTCCCACCCTGCCTCAGCATCCCCCCACAACGGATTAGTTCTAGAGCTACTGTGGGGACAAAAGGGCAATTCCCGCGGTTCGGCTCCATCTCTGACGCAATTTTTGATTTAAAAATGCCATTTACAGGCCAATTTTGATATCAAAAACCTTAGAAATTTTTTGAGAAAAATCTAGGTGTCTAGGAAAAAATTTTGGACATGAAAGTTGTTCCGCTTGATGAGAGTAATCTGCACAAAATTTTTGGGAATTTTAGGAGAGTATTTGATATTTTAAAAAGACTAAATAAGAATTATCTAGCCAAATTAAAGGCCAAAAATGCTCGAAAAATTTTGAGAAAATATTTAGGCTCATTTTAGGCCCTCTTTAATGTTGTATTTAAATTTGGGGACTTTGGGGTGAAAATTAAAGAATTTGCAAATTCTCGGAGCCTAAGGTCGTATTTTAAAATCGATGCATTTAAATCTTTCGGAAAAAGAGAATCAGTGTGCGCGATCATGTTTTAATTTGATGATTGAGTCCAAATAAATAATTGACAAGAGTTTTTGAGATGAGATTTCATGCTCGGAATATTTTGATGAGCGTCATGTTTGTATAAAAACTCTTGAGTATTTTAAAGATGGAGAGTATGAGATTCAAGTTGATCGATGCCCAAGCTCGTCTCGGGTGAATGTTTTGATTTTGTTGGAACCAGAGTTCAGGCGGTTTGCCGAACTAGTCGTGGCATCTTGTCTGGTCAGCGATTTGGTGGAGTGGTCTTGCGGGTTGTCCGTTTAGTCATCTGGCGATTTGGCACAATGGTCAATTTAGTATCATCTCCAGCGGGTTGGTTTGAGGCCGCAACAATGCATCAAATGTTAGCTGCAGTGGTCTAGAGGTTAGCCGTTGTAGTCTGGTGGTTGGCTATAGTGGTCTTGATAAAGCCGCAGCAGCAGATATATAGTTAACCGCAACTGCGGCCTGGTGGCAACCCGTAGTTTTGGTCTGATGGCTTGCAGCAGCTGCAATCTAATGGGTAGCTGCAACGTGGTTTGGTGGCAACCCACAGTTACGGTCTGGCGGCCTAGACTGGAGGTCTTCCCTGGCTATGTGGCAGGTTTCCTTAGTTGTTATCAGGTGTATATTTGTTTATTGTATAATGTACGATTTGACCTTATCAAACTGCATAGGCCGCCCAACTTGTATTTAGTCCCACATCGATTATTGTATTCTCCATCTCCCCCGTTTTCTATAAATAAGGGGGCATACCTATATAATAATTATCTTTCTGGAGCAATAAAATTTGTCTTTATTTAGCTCTTTTTACTTGGTATCAGAGTTAATCGGTCATTTGCTCCGACTTGTTCACGGTTTGCTTTTTTAACTGCGCGGCTTCTTTTCTGTTCACGCGGCTTCTTCCCTCCCTACCCTCCTTTGTGTGTTGCTTCTCTGCGACTTGCCTTCTCCTGTCTGCACGGCTTGTTTTTTTTGCTCGAGCGGTCTCTATGTTCTTTTATTCGCACGGTTTGTTTGGTTAACCGTGCGGCTTACTGCATTTACCCATGGACACTCCATCTTCTTTTGCCACTTCCTTTGTTTATCTCTCTTTCTTCTACATCTACTTCTGGTAATTTGGGTACTTCATCCAAGCTTACCGGTCCAAATTACCTTGACTGGAGTGTGTCCTTTATTTTCCTTTTACGCTCTCAGCGTAAGCGCGCTCATTTGACCGATGATCCCCCTCTTGTTGGCTCAGCCACTTATGATGATTGGGATGCTCCTGATGCCTTGGTTCGCACTTGGTTTGTCAACAATTTGTCTGATGAGTGTATTCCTGTCATTAGACATGACCAAATGGTTAAGGCTGTGTGGAATCATCTTGCTGCTTTGTATTCTAAGGGAGCTCAAACTTCTTGCATCTATACTTTATATACGGATCTTTTTGCTTGCCCTATTATGACTCTTGCTGCTGCTTATAAGGAGTTCCAAAGTCTTGGTACTGAACTTCTTCAGCATAGTCCTTTCTCTACTTATCTTGCTGAGCAACAAAAAAACTTTCAGGAGCTTCTTGTTGTTTGCTACTTACTTCGTCTTCCTGACTCATATGACATGATTCGTCAACAGATTCTAGGAGAGGCGGATACTCCAACTCTGCATAATACTGCTGCTCGCATTTCCGCTATTACAACTCTACTTAAGTATCCTTTACTTCCCTCTCCTTCTCCTAACAGCTCATCCTGCACATCATGACAACTCTGGTGGTCTAGGTGGCTGTACTGGAGGCCGTGGTTATTCTAAGTTTCTCTGCTCTCATTGTGGCAGAGTTGGCCACTTGGTTGATCGTTGCTGGACCAAAAATCCTCACCTCCGTCCTTCTTCTGCTGATTCTGCCAAGTAGTCTACTTCTTATTTTGCTACTTCTGGTGCTGCTCACTTAGTTACTATGGGTAGGTCGCTCATTGATTCTTATGCTAATAATCATATGACGAGTAATTCTCGTCTTTTCTCTTCTTTTGACAAAAGTAACCGGTTACCTCCAGTTCTTATTATTGATGGTTCTCCATCCCCGGTTCATGGGTCTGGCATAATGCATGTTACTCATTCACTTCAGCTTTAGGACACTCTCTATGTCCCGAACTTTCCGTGCAATCTTCTTTCTATCACTGCCTTTTGCAAACAGTTGAAATGTGAGTTATTTTTATTGCTTCTACTTGTGCTTTTTAGGTTCTTCAATCAAAGGAGACGATTTCTACTGGGGCTGAAAGCGGCGGCTTGTTTTATCTTGATACTTCTTCTGCTTTTTCTGCCTCCTCTCCTTTACTTCAGTGGCAACTTCAACTTGGACATCCTCCTCCTCGGATTCTTTATCAACTTCTGCCTAATTTACCTCGAGGAGGCTCTTCTCTTCATTGTGAGGCTTGTAAATTTGGCAAACATCACCGATCTACTTTTCCTGCTAAGAATGGACGTAGTTCTTCTCGTCCTTTTGAAATTATTCATTCGGATATATGGGGCCCTGCTCCTACTAAGACTGTTGGTAGGGGTAGTTTGTATTTTGTGACTTTTATTGATGATTTTTCTCATTATACGTTGTTGTCTTTGCTCCATGAACGCTCTAAATTTTTTTTTCTATTTTCATGGCGATTCTTTCGTACCCAGTTTGATACCCATATTAAAATTCTTCGATCTGATAATGCTAAAGAGTATTCTAGTCAACAGTTTACATCATTTTGTATGGATAATAGCATTGTTCATCAGACTACTTGTCCTTACACATCACAATAGAATGGCATTGCTGAATTAAAGAATCACCATCTTCTGGATGTGGTTCGTAGTCTTCTCACTCATATGCATGTTCCCAAGTCTTATTGGGGTCATGCTATTCTTCTCTCGTGTTTTCTCATTAATCGAGTTCTATCGTCAGTTCTCGATGGGAAGACTCCCTTTTCTATCCTGTATCCTGATGTGAATCCTTTTCCTTTACCTCCTCTTATCTTTGGGTGTATAACGTTTGTTCACTCTCCTTCTTCTGGTCATGACAAACTGTCTCCTCACTCGATTAAATGAATCTTTCTAGGTTATTGTCCAACACAGAAAGGATACAGATGTTATGATCCCATTCCCCGCCGACAGTATGTTTCTGCCGATGTCACTTTATTTGGGAAGGTTCCGTTCTTTTCACCTTCCTCTATTCTCCCTTCTTCTGGTGATTCGGTTTCTTTTCCTCTTGTATCGGCACCTTTTCTAGAGCTGCACTTCCTTCTTCTCTTTCTGATTCTCCCGCTATCTCTAATTCTTCTGTTGAGCCGCTGCCAACAGCTCCTGGTCTAGTAGTCTCTCCTTCGGATTGAACTGAGCCAATAGACAGGACTGACCTTGATCTTCTAATTGCTCTCCATAAAGGTGTTCTTTCGTGCACTCAACATCCTCTTCATGATGTGGTATCTTATGCACAACTGTCTCCTCTGTCTCAAAGCTTTGCTCTTGTTCTCTCGAAAAGTGTTCTTCTTTTGTCTTATCGTGATGCTCTGGTTATTCCTTATTGGAAAGCTACTATGGATGAAGAGATGAAAACTCTGACTGAATGAGGTACTTGGTCTCTTGTTCTTACCCCTCCTGGAGCTGATGTGGTTGGGTGTCGCTTGGTCTTTACCATCAAATTTTTTCCTAATTTTACTATTGATCGATACAAAGCCCGGCTTGTGGCCAAAGGGTTTATGCAAACCTATGGTGTTGATTTCTTTCACATGTTCTATCCTATTGCTTGGATTACTATGATCCGTGTGCTTTTCTCTATGGTTGTAAATAGAGATTGGGAAATGTCTCAATTGGATGTCAAGAATGCCTTTCTTTATGGTGATTTGCATGAGATAGTTTACATGGAGCAACCTCCCGGGTATGTTGCTTAGGGGGAGTCTCAGGTGTGTAAATTGAAGAAGGTCATCTATGGTCTTAATCAAAGACCGAGAGTCTAGTTTGACTAGTTCAACGAAGTTATTTCTATTATTGAATTTGTTCGGAGAACTGCAGATCACTCTTTGTTTATTCGGAAACCTTGGCTGGTCTTGTTATTCTTGTAGTGTATGGATGACATTCTTCTTACATGGGATGATAGGAAATGTATTGATATGACAAAGAAGCATCTGCTTCAGTATTTTGTTACCAAGGATATGAGGTCTCCTAAGTACTTTCTAGGGTTTGAGATATCTCAAAAACCTGGTTCTATTATTCTTTACAGCGAAAGTAAGCCTTGGATGTTTTGCAAGAAATAGGTCTTCTTGGGACTAAACCTGCTCGGTCCCCTATGGTTTTTGGAGATGACAAATGTTGGAGTGAGACTTCTCCTCTTCTTAAAGATGTCACCAGGTATAGACGTCTTGTCGGTAAACTCATCTATCTGACAGTAACAAGACCAGATATTTGCTATGTAGTAGGTAGAGTAAGCAAATTTTTGCAAGCCCTTGGGGAATGTCATATACAGTCAGCTCTAAATATTCTCGGCTATGTAAAAGGTGCACAAGAAAATGGGCTCTTATTTAAGCGATGGGGACATTTAAAGGTAGAGGCTTATTCTGATGCCAGCTATGTAGATGAAAAGGGAGACAGGAAGTCAAAATCTGGTTTTTGTACCTTCGTTGGAGGTAATCTGGTCAGTTGGAAGAGCAAGAAATAGGCTGTAGTTTCCAGATCGAGTGTAGAAGAAGAATACAGAAGCATGGCTCTGACTGCTTGCAAGCTGAAGTGGCTTCAGACACTCTTGCTGGATCTTATAGTGTTTTATGATCATCCGCTACCGATGTTATGTGACAACAAAATTGCTATATACATTTCAAAATACCGGTCTTTCATGAGAGAATGAAGCATATTGAAGTAGATTGCCATTTTATCAGAGAAGAGATTCTAAAGAATCAAATATGTACGTCATTTGTTACATCTGATAAGGAGCTAGCTAATATCTTCATGAAGCCAGTTACTTCATTCACGGAAGTTAGCAAGCTGGGCATGGTTGACATATATGCTCTAGTTTGAGGGGGAGTGTTGGAACCAAAGTTCGGGCTATTAGCCGAACTAGTCGCAATAGCGTATCTAGTTAGCGATCTGGCGGTGTGGTCTTGTAGGCTATCCATTCAGCCATCTAGCAGTTTGGCACAATGGTCTATTTAGTAGCATCTCCTGAGGGTTGGTTCGAGGCCTTAGCAGTGCATTAGATGTTAGTCGCAACAGCCTGGAGGTTAGCCACTGTGGTTTGGTGGTTGGCTGCAGTGGTATGGATAAAGCCACAATAGTGGATAGATAGTTAACCACAACTACGGTCTGGTGGCAATCCATAGTTTCAGTCTGATGGCTTGTAACGGATATGGTCTAATGGGTAGCCGTAAATGCGGTCTGGTGGCAACCTGCAGTTGCGATCTGGCGGTCTGGACTGGCGGTCTTCCCTGGCTATGTGACAAGTTTCCTTAGTTGCCTCCAGGTGTACAGTTGTTCATTGTATAGTGTGCAGTTTGACCTTATCAAACCACATAGGCCGCCGCCCGACTTGTATTTTGTCCCACATCAATTGTTGTATTCTCTCATCTCCCCTATTTTCTGTAAATAAGGAGCATACCTATATAATAATTATCTTTTTAGAGCAATACAATTTGCTTTTATTTAGCTATTTTTACTGATTTAAGCAAAGCAAGACAGTCAATTGTGCTTAGTAGAGTAGGTTGTTGCCACTCGGGGAGCACTGAGTGGACGTCTTGGGTAGTAAGGCCCGTCTCCGACCAGACCCAGTTTAAGGTTAGGGGAGGGGGCCTTATGCGTAGGAGCTTGTAGATCAGGTCACCATGCATGTCAAACCATTTGTTCGATGCGAGAAGGTTCCACGCCAATTGGTGAGTAAAGAGGTGTTGGAATCTTGTAGCACCGTTGCATCTTCACGGACGTACAATGCAAAAGAAGCATTGTAGGCCTTCCTTATCATCCCAGTCCTCAGACAACGGGGGAAGGTTGGTGCTTAGGCAGACCTCATGACTCCCCTCCTCCCAGGTCACGAAGGGGAGACCAAATTGATCTACCCCCTCAGTGCCGAAGCCACTGTTTGGATGTGATATGGGCTCAATGGCCTCGCCATCCTTAGCACCTTCCTTGTTCTTGGAGGTGAACTCCTTTCTCCGGGGCCTCTTTTTTGATGGTTTGCTTCACTCAAGGTTCCTGGGATGCTTGGGGGCGGCAGGTGTAACGCCCCCGATTTTTTCGATGATATTATTTGATTTGGTATCGTAATATTTATGACGTGAGGGCGTTACCTTTTTACATCATGTTGACGGCGCTGCATCGTTAGTGCGTTTTCGCGTCCGTTGGCTCTGCTTGACCAGATTTTGGAGTTTTTGATGAGATTGAATGTTTTCTTGTTGGAAGAATTAAATTTGTGACATGTATGCTTATAGTAAGCATTTGATGTTGTGTCTTAAGAATGGTGCATTGGATTCTAGTGTTGTCTTCACTGCTAAACTCGTAGAGTCGACATTTTATCCCGGAATAATAAACAAAACTATTTTCTGTATCTGCCCTTCATTTCTCGAGAAGCCGAGAATTGTTTTCTGAGAGGTTCTACCAGTTCTCGAGAAGTCCTGTATTGTTCTCGAGAAATCAGAAATTTTCTCGAGAAGTCCAGATCTGCTCTCGAGAAATCAGAAGCTCTTCTCGAGAAATCCATCGTTTGTTCTCAAGAAATCCCTAGTTCTTTCTCGAGGAATCTAATTCCTTCTCGAGAACTCCAATGTTGTTCTCGAGAAATCCAATTCCTTCTCGAGAAATCCAGTGTTTCTCTCGAGAAATCTATATTGATTTCTCAGGATGTGTTGCCTAGCTCTCGAGAAATCTTTTTTTGTTCTCGAGAGGACCATGTTGTTCTCGAGAAATCTATATTGATTGTTCCCGAGAAATCCTGAAGCCGTTCTAGAGAAATCCATACCTTTATCTCGAAAAATCCAGTTTAGCCGACCCCTGTTTAATCTTTAAAGGTATAAATATTATGAGTGTAATTATTTTAATATTATATTTATAATATATATATACTTCTTCTTCTTCTTCTTTAAGCCAAACTCCTGTTCATTTCCCGAACCAGAGCGGCGAGAGAGAGAGAGAGAAAGTTCTTCTGTGATTCTTCAAGTGGCCGCCGATGGTGCTCCGGTGCTTGGAATCTTCAACCGAATGTAGATCCGGAAAGCTCTCAACGAGAGCTGTGTCATCGTGATTTCGACTTTCCCCGTCTTCCTTAGTCCCGATCTACGCCGGGGTGCGATTTGGAGTTCTTCTCCGGTAAAACCAAGGCAAGTAGTGGTTTTACTCCCCTCTTCCCTTCTTTCTCACGATCTGCTGAAATTTCTAACTTCTTTTGTCGTTATCTTTAATAACTTGTTGATTATAGTGCTGTCTTAAATTCTTTGTTTAAATATACTTGTGTTATCATGTTCTTGATTTTTCTAATCTGACCTTATAAGGTGTTATATGTTTCGATGATGTGGTTGAATCTTGATCTTTTAACCGTCCCTTAACTATTATATAGGACGTGTTAAAGTTTATTTAGGATTGTAAATCCTTCCTAAAGGTTGATCTATCGTTCCTTAAATCTAGAAATGCCTAGTCGAATTTGATGTGCCAAGTCTTGAGATTTATATCATGGTTTTCCTTTGTTGCGGGTGTTAGTAGACGAAACCACCGCCGTAATGTTTGTTCTCTTTATTAGTACTTTGTGGAACTCTACCAGGTGTTTGGGCATCTACGGTGAATGATGGAGTGTATGAGTCTCCCCCGCAGTTTGACGGATATTATATCTGTGAGGGTGTAACCGAATGAGTAATAACCTTACCTATGTTTTTGGGTAGAGTTGACCACAAGTGGCTAATAAAGTTTTTAGAATTCTTTATTATGATTTAATCATGCTTTCCTTTTTTTCCTTGTGCATCTGGTGTAATTAATTGTACGTGACGATTCACGTAAGTGCTCTTTTTTGATTTTGGTACTTTACCTTGTGCTTTACTTCAGTATTTTTGGTCTTGGGTTGGTACCCCATTTTGACCATTATTTCCTTTTGGCTTACTTTTCTATCACTGCTTATACCTTCTTGCTGAGGTTTTCTATCTTTGGAATGCCTCTGGATTGGAGCTTTAGCAGTAAGTGAAGCTGGTTTTCGAGTTACTGAGCAGCACTATTGGTTGTAGTTTTCACCTAGCCATTGCGAGGTAGTTTGCTGTTTTAGTTTACTTTTTCTAGTTCAGACATACTTTTGTTTTATGTGGGTTCGTGTCAGATTGTTGATGCCCACATGATAGTTGATTTTGGACACTTTGCTAGCTGTTAGTTTGTTTTCTTTCTGATTATTTAGATTTAGTTGCTCGCTAGGATGTTTTATGCTAGGATTGCTTGTTACGTATTTTCAAGTACAAAAACTACTATTATTACTTCATGCATTACATGTTTTAAAATTCTAAATCATTATATTTAGTGACCGTAAAAGTTATTTTTACTATTATTATAAACCTAGAGTCTTGTATACCATGAGTTGTCCTCTGGGGCCATTTATTCTCATGTAGGATGTCTAATCTTGTAAAAGAAGTATCTTCCGCAGTGTATAACTATTTTTCTCATGGACTAGATGAGCCACTAAGCTGAGGGATATTGCTAAGTACTTAGGCTCTGTTTGGCTCAGCTGAAGTGACTGGAGAAGCAGCTGATTTATAGAGTGGTGGGAAAATCTGCTTATTTGTAGAGACTGGAGAATCAGTGAAACTGTTTGGATGATCTGCTGTTTTAGTGCTGTTTGAACAGAGAATTTGCCAAAACTGTTTGGCAGAGTAGCTGTTTGATGGCTTATTCAAAACAAAAGTAATTGCAAGTAGAATATGAACCTAAATGTTTTGTCAAATCATATTACTACATAATCAGATTGTCTAAGCATCATAAAAAAAACTTCAGTGTATTTTGTAGTTGCTTCATTGGATCCATCGCTTCGGCACCGATGGTTTTTACCTACACAATGAAAGAATATAATATCAATGATTTTGATGTTAAATTTTCTTTTTGACTACTAAAAAATATTGTACCTATGATCATGTTACAATTGGTCGGCTATAAAATCTCGTAATGCAGACATTTCATTAGCACCAATTCCTTCAATTGTTACTGGATCGATGTTTGGATTTGCATTTGTGGCTCTTCGATTACGAGTAACTCGCAGCTCATATGCCTATCGATGAACAAAGTTAGCATCCATATCACATGCATTAAACTCTCGATCTACGTGTGAGGGGTGCCTCCGAATATAATTATGTAGGGTCATTGTCGCCACCACAATGACACATTGTTTTGAAACTGTGTATTGTGGTATCTTTCTCAATATGCCCCACTTCTTCTTCCAGACACCAAAGGTTCTCTCAATCATACTACGGAGTGATGAGTGAGCCTTATTGAAAATTTCACGTCGTCCTGAAATTGGTCGATTACCCCTCGCAAAATCAGGTAAGTGATAGCGAGTCTCTGGATATGGTTTCAAAATTCCTCGCTGAATCGGATATCCAGAGTCTACCAAATAATATTTACCTACACAAGAAATTTATTAATTTTAAAATAAAGTGGAATTGTAATATATTTTGAATACTAATAAATTTACGTACCAGGAGGCGGGTGGGGAAATTCACAACTTGGATCATTAACTGCACGTTGAAAGATCCGACTATCATGAGCTGAACCTTCCCATCCTGGGACCACATAAGTAAAACACATATCGAAGTCACATATGGCCATTATATTTTGAGTTGGTGTACCGTGATGTCCTATATATCGCACTTGATCATCCACCGGAACACATGTATCTACAGTAGTTCCATCAATAGCTCCAATACAATCTTTAAAATACGGCATGTATCAGTAATCATTAAAGATTTTTGCAGGTATATTCATAAATTGCGGATCTAGTGGTTTTATCATTTCAACAGCAAGGAGAGTCAATGCATCCAGACCTATCGCAAAAAACCTACTTATAGTTTCGGTGGAATGCTGAAAACGCTCACTTGTCAACCTCATTGACCCTTTATGTGCTAAAGTATATATGGTAATAGCCAATACCTCTCTCGCAGTTGTTCTTTGCGAGCCTTGTAATCCATAAGATGTTTGAAGTAGATATAACAAATCTGTGAATATTTGAGGTGACATCCTGAACGCAATGTGGAACCTCATTGGATGACCAGCTAACAACTCACCAACCCACTTATCTCCCGTCTATGTAGATGTCATGCATGGTATTTTGTCATTGCATGCCAACATGTATTCAGAAATTACAATCACTGACGAGGTAACTATATTGTTGAACAATACAAAACGACGTTGTCGATCAAAATCAACAACTGAAATTTTCTCGACATCATCAAGGGTAAATTCTTCGTTATCATCCGTCATTGCAAACTACCTATAATTACAACAAACATACTACCTTTTTATAATCCAAAGAGGTAAATAACATATAAGATAGTAAAACATGCAATAAGTTTAAATAAGTCACAAAATGTCAGACTCCATTACATATAAACTGCATAGAAACTGCATATGAGTTTGCAAAGCATATAAGATAGTGCATATAAGAGAATACAATAACTGAAATATAGAAAATGCATATAGGTTTGCAAAACATATAACATAGTGCACATGCTATTCAAGAGCTGCTGTGCATGTAGCGATTTTTCAGCCACTCAAGCCTTTTATCACTTGGAATGCCCATAAATGTAGCTCTGTTGATCAACATCATTAGGAAAAGTGTAGCCCAATCATAGAACATTTTGTCTTCATAAATCTCTGGATATTTCTCAAGCTCGTCCAATGCTTCATTCAACAAATATACATTTGGTGGTTTTGCGGGTAGAAAGAAAGAACTAGCAACACTTTTGGAAGACTCCGCTAGCTTCTCAATATGTGATTCCATTATTTGTTTTTTACCCTTATCTTTGAAGCTCCTCCCATTGCGTGATCTCATAGAACCTTGAGAACTTGTACTACTATTCAGATCCTTCGGCCCACTAGAACATATATCATCAGAGGCAGGTGGTTGTGTAGTTAAATCCTCTACAACATGCTCATCGCTTGACCCAATATTATTGGAAATATAGTCATGTTGATTAAATGCAGGTGGCATAGCTCCCATAGACGAGATTCATACATTCTCACCATTAGCAACAACCTGGATAAACACCCGATCAAGTTTCTCCTCAAGATCTGGAGCAATTCCTACGAATCAAAATTTTTTGGCGGCGGGCAACATCTGAAAGAAAAGATATAGGTTAATTTAAAAAAACATTAACAACATTAACATTATTTAACAAGTAGTTCTTCTAACCTCTATTCATTCTTTCCACCATTCATTTGAGGCATCAATGGTCTTTTTAATTGGATTCCACCCTAACCCAGTCTCCCCTATTTTTAGATCACGCCATAGCTTCCAATCCCTCTTTAGTTGGTCCCATTTATTTTTTAACTGTGCCCGATCATATGTTAATCATGTGCGTGCTTTGAAATTATCTATTACGTTTTTCCAACCCTCTTTGCTGAAGTGAGTGGTTGGACGATTTCCCAAATCAATTTCCCGGATACATATATCACAAAATACATGAGCTTGGGCATTCTCCCATGAGGCTGAAACACCGACTGTTTTTTGCTTACCCATCTAGAGAAATAGTAATAGAACGATCACTGCAAACATAGCAAATTTATAAAAATGAACATGAAAATACAGTAGCTTGGGCAAGCAAGTCTTTTCAAATTTTATATCAATCCAAATTGAAAAACTTTTGTCCTAGGACAACCTTTTCCCTTCACATAAATTAGTGTAATTCATTCAACTTTAAAAAATTAAACATTAACCCATATATTCATAAATATATCACAAATGCATTTACATGTCTTTGATTTTAGAAATATTGTTTTGGGTATAACTGCTCTTTGATTTCTCAAGCTCGTCCAATGCCTTATGAGGTAATGCATTTTTTTGGTAAAAAGAATATCATTACAAAACAAATATAATAACAGAACAATTTAAGCATCACAGATAAATCACAGATTAGTTTAAGCAAAATCTGTTTAGAGGGAGGAGGGGGATCTGTCTTACTAATTATATGCATCACAGAACGGTTTAAGTAACCTAGCAGCTAGCAGTTCATTTTTCAGCCATCATTCAAGTGGTGGCATCTACTTCTACAAGAAGACTCTGTGGCATCAACTCATACTATAACACTATCAATCATGCAAAAACGTTTGAGAAAATGCTGACAATTGATGTTCTACGACACATGGCCTAAATCGAAAAAAGGACTCATAAAAATGCTCAAACGTATGGCTCAAACACATGGCCTAAAAAAAATGGAACTCGAAAGAGAAGATACCTGCTAGGAAGAAGTGAAATGTTGCCTGACCGATAGAAAGATCACCTCGCTGCGTCGTCAGAGACTAGCAGGGAGATGCCTAAGAGTGGCCGAAACTGTAGCGCGAGAATAAGGGCGAGGAAGGAACTCCTCTGTGCATTACCAGAGACTGGCCAGGCGATCGCTATGAATGGCTGAAACCCTTGCTGCGCGCGGAAGACGAGAGGCTGTGAGAAATTCCGTTGTAGTTGCGCGATTTGGGGCTTTTAAGCCGATTTTTGCATTTCAACTATTTTCAGCAGTGGGAGAAGCGGGCCGGATTTTTGTTTGGCGCGGATTTTTGAGAAGCAGCGGTGTGCAGCTCTCAATAATCCACGCCAAACAAAGCCTTAACCTAAACTGGATTTTTCTCTAAATAACTTAAAGATCTTTCTTGAGGTGTTAGGTAGGAGTTTTGAATGAGCGTCCGCAGTTATCCCCTACTGACATGGCATCATGAAGCGCATTTTCCCTTACTCTGATATATCTTTAAAGGCGGTGAAAATGTGGGTTGCGATAGTTGGTATCATATGGAGGTTGGTTTGATAAGTGGGTCGAACCAACCAATCTGTTGTAAATTTGATTTCCTTCATTCATTTTCATACTCACACCGATGTGTCATCAGTACGTCTTAGCCGAAGTATAGTCACTACACTCATAGCATGATAAGAAGTATACAGGGCATATTATGTAGTATAGGATGCATAATATGTGTTTGTATATGGATCCACCATAGGTGGCAACGTGTGATGGTTATGTAGTATGGGATGCATAACCACCATCATATGGATGACCATTAACACGTTTTCTTTTTTTGGTTCATGCGATGTTATGTAGTATGGGATGCATAACATTTCATGTATACGCCACTCATATCATGCATTAAGGCCATCTTAGAATGCATAACACTGCATAAATAGCATATCATCGCATAAGCACGCGTGTTAAGTTAAGGTTTACATGATGACACATGTACACACATGATTTTAAATAAGAAAAAAGAATCCATGCATTCATATCAAAGGTACATGAGTCAATAGGATGAGATGATATCATCCTAAGTAGAACATAACATCATTTAAAAAATCCTAGAGACAGTTTGCAGCATAAGCAAGTGTCTTTTAAGTATAGTCTGAACTAGGTTGTGTGGCCTAGTTGTAAGCTAGGATTTTGATGAGTTATTCGTTTGCCCTTTTAGAAATGCTGGCTAAACATCCTGTGAAGAGGTCGACTCCCCAATTAGAGGGTGAGTCGTCAGGTGCGCAAAGCGATGCGATGATCGAGAGTCTGTGTCAGAGCAATGAGGCTCTATCGAGACAATTAGTTGTGATGCAATCGCAAATTCAGTCTTTGTTGTCTGCCGTTCCTACGCGACAACCCTTAATGCAAGATTCTACCATGGGTAAAGCCATACCCATTACTCCTGCTCCTCTGGTGCCCCCAGTCACGCTACAACCATAGATGAATTTTATCTTGGCTGCTGTACTCGAAGTCATGCCAGAAAGTACAAGAATACTGTTTATGAATAAAGATATGAGTGTCCAGATAGCGTAAAGATTGCTTGCATAAGAAGTGGATAAGAACATGCTTCTGCTCGCACACTCCATTTAGACTATTGCCTTCAGGCTGTAAGATTTTACGCTAGAAGCTGGTATCGCCAAATAAGCTGAGCCACTTGAGGAGTTGTCGATGCTATGGTTTGCATGGATATACGTCATTTTTGACGATGTATTGGAGAAGTTTTCCTTTGTCAAATATGATTCCAAACGGACATCTTTCAATAAAGTACCATAACACCATGTAGGCTTCTTTAGGAAAAACATAATAAAAATCCGCCTTGCATTGTAGTATGGTAAGAAAAGGGAGAACGAGATGGAATGTTAAAGTGGCAAGAGGACCGCTATCTAGTCCGTACTTGCTGATATATATTTTCTGGAAAATGAGGAGGCAGGATAAAGATCTTCTGTGGAGGATAAAATGCAGTATTTGGTTTTGAATGTGTGTAGGAAGATCTATCTGTTGAAAATGATAGATGACTGGGAATTTCATAGAGATCGTTCTCTGAGTTCGTGATAAGAAATCCGGGACGAAATTATTTTTTTCCTTTAATATGTTAGGCGTCAAATTTCCACTGAGAGAACCAATTTGCCCAGCGTAGAAGTTATGCTTGGGGCAACATCTTTTGTTTGAAATGTAGCATTTTTGGAAATGCTGACATATCCATTTCTATTAGAAAATGTTTTCCAATGAGATGAAATTTAAACTTCTCGATACCTCTTTTGACGGTCAGGATTTCCTTATACGTGGAGTGATAATGAAGTTCTCCACTCTTGAAAGCTTCGCTCTTGTATCCACAGATTCTTCATTTTACATGTAACTCTTCAAGGAGTATGGCACCCCAAAAATGATCACTAGCATCAGTTTGAAGGATTCTTCTTCCTAATGAGGGAATCTGGAGAGGGGGCAGATCCTTTGATAGAGACTTTAGTTTTTTAATTGCATTAGTGCTGGCCTTGTTCCAGGGCGGCGCTTCTTTCTTAAGCTGATTAGTGAGAGGAGACCTAAATTTAACAAGATCATGAATAAATTCTACCATATAATTTACGATGCCTAGAAACTGCTGAACTTGTTTGAACGTTAAGTTCTCATCCGGGAAATGATCCAGTTGAGTTGCAATATGCGGTTGAAGATGGTATTGACTATTCGAAATATGCATACCCAGGAAGTCAATGTCTGATTTTACTATAATCATCTTTCGTTCGGATAACATAATCCCATATTCTTGGACCAAACTATGAAACCGTGGGAGCAAGGCATGATGAGCATCAATATCTGGAGAGAATAGTAAGATATCATCGATGTAGATCAGAGCATTTTCCATGATTGGCTGGAAGATTTTTTACCTAGCTTTTTGGAATAAGGAAGGTGCTGGTTTTAAACCAAAATCTATGATGGTCTAGTGGTAGTGTCTCTCTGGAATGCAGAAGCCAGTCTTATGTATGTCATAAGGATGAATTCCTAACTTCCAAAAACCTATTTTAAGATCGAATTTGGAGAATAACTTGGCCTGGGGGAGTTTATAGAAAAGAACTTCTCTCTTTGGTAGAGGAAATTTATCATCTTCAAGAAAATGGTTGAGAGGTTGGTAATTTATTACCAGCCTCATTTTTCCTCTAGCTTGCTCAGTCCTTTTGTTCACGTAGAAGGCTTCACAGGCCCATTGTGATTTTGTGGGTTCGATTTACCCTTCTTGTAGTAGTTGGTCAACTTATTTTAGAGCAAGTGCATAATGATCTGGGTTCATACCTTTATGGCTCGCCTTTGTAGGATTGATGTCTTCATTCCTTTTAAATGGCAGGGAGACAAAGAATTGAGGATTTCTCCAAAGAGGGTGATCAAATTTATGTAGGAAGTGTGTGTGTGATTTAGCGCAGGAGGTGCGCGTAATCTCGTCTTTGATGGGATAAGAATTTTTAGTATTCTTAAAGCAGACATTACGCTTAAAAAACTTCCTCTTATTTCTCTTGATGACCCAAAGGTGTGCATGATTTGTTCATGATGGTATTGGCATTATTTGTTCATGCTGGCTTGCATGTGGTTGAGGATAGTATGCTCTGTGGTTTCCCTTCTAGGGATCCTCCACATCAGAAATCTTATACCATAACTTGTAGCATAACTCTTTGTGAAAATAACAGAGTTATGGTCTTTGAAGCTTCTAGGTGTGTGGCTGTGGGTATATGCTCAGGTTTTCACAAGAATTAAGCAACAGTTGTATTATTCCTGTGATAGCAAGTCACCTTTGTAAGACCCCCCTTTTTTTCTTTTAAAACACCGGGGTCTTAGGCCCAGAACCGCCCCTTTGCGGTGACACCTTCACGCCCTGAAGGGGTCATCACCACAAAGCGCCGATTCTGCCGGCCAATTCCATCACAGAAAGGTACCGCAATGAAGTAAAAGCAAGTCCCCAGGAAAATCACATATATAGAAGTAAAATCTCCACGAAGGGAGTGTCCACTTAATAATATATAAGAGTACTAAAATACGGGCTTATGCCCGGTACATCATAATCCTCACTACAGGTCACTCATGCGGAAGCAAAAACAAAATATCTACTCAAGATCGAGACTCACGGTCCCGGATGTATGAACTCCAGAGCTAGACTGCCCCATCTCCAAGCACACTGGTCTCTGGGGCTGCTCCCCCGTGCTGGGCTCCACGATCCCCTAAAATGTTGTGGTTTGAAAACCGTTAGTCATAAAGACTAATCCCTATCATCCCCTACCCCTTCCCCCATGGCTCCTAGGAACCGAGCTGAGAGGAAGAAAGGGGAGGACATGAAGGTGGAGAATAAATCAAAAGCAGGTGACAACGGACCTACGCTAGCAATTCTATTATAAATAATGGCAATAACAAAAAATAGGAAATGTAACCTTAACTTATGTGCGGAAGCACCTAAGCCAAGGGATCTTCTACAAGGCTCCCATCGTATAAAGTGTCCCATACCACTTATACGTTGGGGTGTCGGTTATCAAACGGCAGCATATATATATTGAATTTAACCTTAATTTATAAACTTGCCCACACAAGCTTATAGACCAAGGGGTCGTTTTGCAAGGCCTATTGTATAAGCGTCCCATTCCACTTATACATTAGGTGTCAGGGGTTAAATGAATCGATTATGCCATGACATGCTAGTAGGTATGATGAATCATGCAAGTGCAACACACACACCCGACTCTGTGCACACACACCTTTAGTTCCCCCTTTCGGAGCCGTTACCTCCCAGTATACCTCCGTAGTTGCAGACGGAAGCGGTGGGTTGGGCCTCGCCCACCTCTAAACCAGTAAAGCACTACCGTTCAGACCTATCGTATGCCTCAACGCTTGGTGCATAAAGTGGACTCCTGCGTACTCTTGCTGGCTGGCGCATCGGACTTCTGTTGGCGAAGTGCTAACCACACTTGTTGAGTCATCATCTTGGCGTCGGTGCATCGACCCTCCAATACCGAAGACCCACCACCTTAATTTTCTTTCCTGACTATGCACATTCAATATTTATCGTATCAAACCAATCGAGCCGAAGCTCCCCGGATAATTCTATCCGTCTCTTAAAAAACAGAGCCGAAGCTCCCAACTATCTTCCTGTGCTAACAGTGTTTGTGAAACGTGCAACCCTAATTACTAAGTTACTCTTTTCAGTTTGTTATTACAGTTTACGTTCACCCAGGACTGCCCCCGGTATTCCCTATGAAGGGCTCTCAAAGGGCACTAGGAGCTATGATGGTAGCTTAAGCCCATCGTTCCCTTTCGCAAGGCACTTATTGTTATTGGTTGATTCCCTTTATCCATTCCTTTCTCATGTTACGATGGACTAATCTAGTGTTATTTTTAACCTTCCTCTCTTCGGGGAAGACGATCTTTCGTCGAACTCGAGCACCTCTAAACTTTAGCCAAACCACTTCTCCCTACTCTTCATATCATTCTATTGCGATATCATCCACAACTGTCCACCCAGACAAAATGATTAACTCCAACAACTATCCCAGATCATGTCCTATTGCAATTTACCAATTTGCTATATGCAGACCAACCTACACTATATGTCGAACCAAATAGGAGATAATCTAAATAATCATCCAAATGCCCTAAATTATTTACTAGAGACTTATCATGATATAATTAGCCTAAATCCAGAAAATGGTAATTTTCCTAATTTATCTGGCATTTAATTAATTTCCACAAAAAATTCTAAGGGCTACCGGTTTGAACATAAACTACCCTAAGTATTCATGCAAGATGTCCAACAAAATTATAATAAATATTATGTTATCTCAATATGGTAAATCCAAAGTATCACAATTTTTCTAACATCAAAAGGGCACTAAAACTATTTTAGCAATATTTTCTATCTTTCTTTATTTATGAATCAAGTATAGAGAATATCCATCCAAAAATTATAAATTAATTATACTATGCAGATACAACCTTAAAAATAGCATTGACCTAGTTTCATAATTTTTCAGCAAGTATTAATCTCTGAATAAATTAATTATCAAATATCTCATTAAGGTGGACTTGTAAAGAAAGTGTCGTAACTATAATTCTAAAAATCATGAATAAATGTCTACATGCATATAATGGCCTGAAAGTCTCAATTCCTTAGCCTCATAATTTTTCAACAGAAATATCATCCATAATTAATTTTTAAACCATAAAAGCCCTTTTAAATATTTGTGAAGGAAGTACTAGATTTACTTAATTAAAAATTATACAAAATTTCAGGAGAAACCATTCTGACCTTAAACATTTACTTCAAAGATTTCATGGGGTTTCAATCAACAGAAAGATCCAAATAATTAAAAAATCAATTAGGGCTATAACAATCGTTACAAATGAAGTACTGGAAAAAGACATCATAAAATTCCAGTAAAATTGTAATAGATTGTAGCCGCCCAAAAACTCACTCTACCCAAGTTTCACATCTTTTAGATAGTGTTTAGTGGCAGATTTTACTTATTTGGTATATTACCTTAAAATTAAGGTTTGGGTTTTGAGGTATCTACCTATCTCCAAATCCTCCAAGATTCAATCCAGATGATTTATATTATGCTAACGTCGACTCTACTGAATATCAAGGCAATATGAGGGCATTTGCCCCCATGTCCTTCACAACCCTCAAAACCCTCCATTTAGGGTTTGAGTTTGGATCCTAGGGTAAATCAACCCTAAACCACACCATTTTCTCCAAGTGGGTTGTAACAACCCTTCTAAGTCAGTGGTCACCATATCAGCTTCTGTTGAGGTTATTCTACCGTTCCAACCTCTTAGTGCACTTTTTACTCAAAATGCCTCATTAATGCCTACTTAAGGATAGGTGATTTCCTACCCAAAGCTCATCCAAATGAGTTGGAATTTTGTATAGAGCTAGTTTTTATAGCCAGGGACCAATCACCAAAATTTGGGAGGGTTTGGAGGTCATTTGACCACTTAGATAAATTATTCTAACTTTATTAAATTAAAACAAAAACCTTAGGCAAAGTATCTCCAAATATTCCCATTTTTGGAAAACCTTTAGGTATAGCTAAGGTTAACCCCCTGACCAAATTTCAAATCATTTGGACAAGGGACGAAGAGTGGGCATTCATTTTAGTTCTTGCCGAACTCTAGGTACAACCCCACTAGAATGGGTGCTGCGGTCAAACCACTTACCCAAATGAGTTGAAATGAATTTTAAATAAATCTAGACTTGAAGGTCTACAACTTTCGTGACTGGCCATTTTTCCTAAATCGGCCTCTAAGTGCCTCATTTTGCAACATCTAAATGGACCATTTAATGTATATTTACCTTATATACTATATACTTAATTTTATATTATAAAAATGTTTTTCTGTTAATCTTCTACAAAATCCGAGACTGAACTCAGAAAAACTTATATTTCCTGTAGCTCCTCCGTAATCTGTTGCCGGCCATCCGATCACTTCCCTGGCCAGCCAATACCACCACCACCTCCGTCGAGGCGATGACTATCGGTCGGCGGTGGTTTGGCTGCCGGAGGTGGCGGTTTCCAGCGTACCCGAAAATATATTTTTTCATTGTTTTTCCACGAAAACGCGAGATAGGTCCGACTCCGTTGAGCAAGAAATTCCTTTCTAAGATCCTAAGATCTACCAACAAAAGAAGAAGTAGAGGAGGACCTTGCTCGCGGTTTGGAGGCGAGATGAACGTCAGATTGTCATGGCGCGGTGGTGGCATTCCCGGACTTCTCCTACAGCAAGAACAATAACTCAAATCCGTTTGGTCAAGAGTGTAAAATTCTCATCTTGCTCTGAGGGGGCTTTTATAGATCACCAAGTGGGGAGGGGAAAGGGTAAGCATTTATGGCCATGAAGACTCTCCTCTTAATATTATTTAGGTTACAGTGGAGGGAGAGGAAAAGGTGGAAGATGAAATGACGGATCCAGTGGCGATTTCTTTTTGGGTCAACTCTTCCTCATTTTTATTAAGTGATTAGAGAAGGAAACGGCCCATAAATACTCCTGGTGTAACTTCCCATTCAAGAATTTATTATAACGCGTGTTAGAATAATTTTTGGACTGAATCGAAATTTCGGCCTTTGTCACGGGCATGACACGTAGGTCACGGGCGTGACAGGCCCGGGTGGCAAATTTTGAATTCGACGATCGTCTTCCTGAGATCGACGATCATCGAAGGGGGTCACGCCCTAGGTCAGAGGCGTGACACGTAGGTCACGGGCGTGAAAGACCCGTGATGCAAATTCTGAGTTCGCCTATCGTCTTCTTGAGATCGACGATCGTCGAAGGGGTTCACGCCCTCAGTCACGGGCATGACATGTCGGTCACGGGCATGACAGGACCGGGTTGCAAATTCTGCGCACGCCGATCGTCTTCCTGAGATCGACGATCGTCGAAGGGGGTCACGCCCTAGGTCACGGGCGTGACGGGTCGGTCAGGGGCGTGACCAACTCGTGACCCGGAATCTTGGTCGATGGACTTCAATTCTTGGGTTTCTTAGGGTTTTGTCATGACAGACCGAGTCCTAGGGGTCTAGTCAGAAATGGGATGTTACAACCTTAACACCAAAGGAGATTCCCGAGAAATAAGGCCTCTTACATCTATGGCAAACTCACAAAGAATTACCCATTATTTTCACAACTCAGTGAAAACCTGTGCATATACCCACAACCTCACACCTAGTAGCTTCAAAGGCCACAACTCCGTTATTTTCACAAAGAATTATGCCACAAGTTTTGGTATAAGATTTATGATGTGGAGGATACCTAGAAGGGCAACCACAGAGCATACTATCCTCAACCACATGCAAGCCAGCATGAACAAATCATGCCAATACCATCATGAATAAATCATGCACACCTCTGGGTCATCAAGAGAAATAAGGGGAAGTATTTTAAGCGCAACGTCTTCTTTAAGAATACTAGAAATTTTGAGCCCCATCAGATATGAGATTATGTGCACCTCCTGTGCTGAATCACACACGGACTTCCTACAGAAATGTGATCACCCTCTTTGGAGAAATCCACAATTCTTTGTCTCCCTACCATTTAAAAGGAATGAAGACATCAATCCTACAAAGGCGAGCCATAAAGGTATGAACCCAGATCATTATGCACTTGCTCTAAAAGAAGTTGACCAACTACTACAAGAAGGGTTAATCGAACCAACAAAATCACAATGGGCCTGTGAAGCCTTCTACGTGAACAAAAGGACAGAGCAAGCTAGAGGAAAAATGAGGCTGGTAATAAATTACCAACCTCTCAACCATTTTCTTGAAGATGATAAATTTCCTATACCAAAGAGAGAAGTTCTTTTCCAAAAACTCCCTAAGGCCAAGTTATTCTCCAAATTCGATCTTAAAATAGGTTTTTGGCAGTTAGGAATTTGTCCTAATGACAAACATAAGACTGGCTTCTACATTCCAGAGAGACACTACCACTGGACCATCGTAGCTTTTGGGTTAAAACCAGCACCTTCCTTTTTCCAAAAAGCCATGTCAAAAATCTTCCAGCCAATCATGGAAAATGCTCTGATCTACATCGATGATATCTTACTATTCTCTCTAGATATTGATGCTCATCATGCCTTGCTCTCATGATTTCATAGTTTGGTCCAAGAATATGAGACCTGATCTCTTGAAGGAGGGGAAAAGTATACACATTATGATATCCGAACAAAAGATGATTATAGGAAAATCAGACATTGACTTCCTGGGTATGCATATTTCGAATAGTCGATACCAGCTTCAACTGCATATTGCAACTTAACTGGATCATTTCCCAGATGAGAACTTAACATTCAAACAAGTTCAGCAGTTTATAGGCATCATAAATTATATGACAGAATTTATTCATGATCTGGTTAAATTTAGGTCTCCTCTCACTAATCAGCTTAAGAAAGAAGCGCTGCCCAGGAACGAGGCCTGCCCTAATGCAGTTAAAAAACTAAAGTCTCTATCAAAGGATTTTCCCCCTCTCTAGATTCCCTCATCAGGAAGAAGAATCCTTCAAACTGATGCTAGTGATCATTTTTGGGGTGTCGTACTACTTGAAGAGTTATATAGAAATGACGAATATGTTGATATAAGAGCGGAGCTTTTAAGAGTGGAGAACTTCATTATCACTCCACGTATAAGGAAATCCTGGCCGTCAAAAGAGGTATCAAGAAGTTTTAATTTCATCTCATTGGACAACATTTTCTAATAGAAATGGATATGTCAACATTTCCAAAAATGCTACATTTCAAACAAATGATATTTCCCCAAGCACAACTTCTATGCTGGGCAAATTGGTTCTCTCAGTGGAAATTTGACGCCCAACATATCAAAGGAAAAAATAATTTCCTCCCAGATTTCTTATCACGAACTCAGAGAACGATCTCTATTATTTTCCCAGTCATCTACCATTTTCGACCGATAGATCTTCAAGCAAACTTTCAAAATAAATTGCTGCATTTTATCCTGCGCAAAAGATCTTTATCCTGCCTCCAGATTTTCGAGAAAATATATATCAGCAAGTATGACATAGATAGCGGACCTCTTGCCACTTTACTGTTCCATCCCGTTCTCCCTTTTCTTACCGTACTACAATGCAAGGCAGATTTTTATTATGTTTTTCCTAAAGAAGCCTACATGGTGTTATGGTACTTTATTGAAAGCTGTCCGATTGGAATCATATTTGAAAAAGGAAAACTGCTCCAATACATCGCCCAAAATGACGTATATCCAAGCAAACCACAACATCGATAACTCCTCAAGTGCCTCAGCTAATTTGGCGATACCAGCTTCTGGCATAAAAACTTACGTCCTGAAGGCAATAGTCTAAATGGAGTGCGCGAGCAGAAGCATGTTCTTATCCACTTCCGATGCCAGCAATCTTTACGCAATATGGAAACTCATATCTTTATTCATAAACAGTATTCTTGTACTTTCTGGCATGACTACGAGTACAGCAGCCCAGTTCCAACTATAGCCCACAAAGTACTCCTTTGTACTATAAATAGTGTGGCCATCACTGATGTCCCTCTGGGCCTGCCCACAGCTTACTAGCTAAATCCTAACATTCTTCCCCTCTAGTATATTGATGAGATACACCACAACCTCCATCGCTTCCAAGAATCTCATTCACCCAACTTACAGGATCCACCAATACATCGGTCCTGACCACCACCCGTGCTTACAGTAACGTGGAGCCATCACCTTTTTCCCCAGGGGGGAAAGGATGAAAGATGAAAGAAGGGAATCTTATCTTTAGAGTCTGATGTGATATAAAGTTATGTATAATGTGACATAAAGTTATGTATTATGTATGATGTGAGGTAAAGTTATTCCCTTATATCGTAAAAGTCAAGAAAGGAATAACTTGTATCGTAAGAAAGGAATATTCTTAGAATATTCTTAGAGTGGGATGTAAGTTACTTAGCGTGTAAGTTATCCCCTCACAGGACAACTATAAATAAGGGTCGGGTGTAATGAGCTAAGCCATCTCAGTCTTGGCAAGTATTCCAGAGCAATAAAAGTTAGAGTGTTTGAGTTCTATTATTCTTAGTGTTCTTCTTATTGTTCTTACTCTTTCTTGTGCATCCCTTTCTTGCATGCGCGTAAACTCGTCTCTGAGGCATTTTCTTGAAGCTAATAAATTACCAGCCTTCTACGTGAACAAAAGGACTAACCAACTACTACAAGTGGCTCTGGAAGCGAATTTAGAAACGTCTGCTTTAAGTTAACATCATCGATTCCATTAATGGCATAGAATCATTTCAATATTTTCTCATAATGGTCTTCTAGGTCTTTTATTTTTCCAAAACACACTACTTATTTAGAGGGGGTTTTGTCATAGCTGGGCTTGCTGTCATTTCTGGATGACTTCCTCCTGAAGTCCTTCCTTGCCATTTTAAAGAATCTCTTGACAAAGAGACTCATTATCTCCTTATTGACTATTGGAGCTTCAGTCTCTTCCGCAACCTTGAATGGAATGGATTGTTCTTTCCTTGCTGGAGGAGGAGTCCTTTGTTGTACAACTTCTCTGGACTTGATTAACTGCTTATAAGATTTGAGCTTTCCTAGGAGAGATTCAATTGAAATCTCATTCAAGCTTCTGGCCTCTTTGATTGGCCAGATCCTGTTGTCCCACGAGATTGGGAAGCACATTAGGATCTTATCATTTACCTCTGTGAAAGAGATGTCTTTATCCAATGTCTTCAGCTCACTGATGATGGAGCTTAGTCTGTTGTACATATCACTAACAGATTCAGCTTCATCTTTCTTGAAATTTTCATATTGTGAGATGAGAGATGATCTTCTATCTTTTCTCTCATCTGCTAAGCCAGCAACCATCTGGTTGAGTGAATCCCAGATTTCTTTTGCAGAGGTGCACTCAACCACCTTCTGAAAGATGTCATCTGACTTAGTCTGAGCCAATATGTTCATGGCTTTGGCATCAACAATCTTGGTTTTCTTCTGAGCATCATTGTAATCTGGAGGTGGAACAGCATTTAAGCTTGTAGATGATGTTGAGGTTGTTGCCACTGGAGCTGGTGGACCTATCAAAATAGAGTTGAAGATATCTTCATCAATAGATTTCATGTACAACTTGATTCTTGCCTTCCAGATAGTGAACTTTGACAAGTAACATACTGGAGGTATGGTGCTAGTGTATTCCTTGTTTTGTGCCATGGGATCAGATAAATTAAAAACACAAAAAAATAATTATTCAGAGATTATCTGGAGGTCTTGGTTGGCTCAGGTGTTAGCCTGTATAAAGATAGCCAACCTCCCTCTGATACCAATTGAAAGAAAAAGGGGGTGATAAACTCTAAATAACTCTATGGGGGGGGGGAATAGAGTTGTAAAAAATCTTTTTACAGAAAAGATAAAAGCAGATAAACTATGCTAATCTAACCACAACTCAAGCACACAAGAATACAGAAAGCACAACCAGACAACACAAGAATTTTGTAGTGGTTCCCCAACTGGGTACATCCACTCTTCTACCACCCTTGGTAGAAATCCACTATAGGTTTTGATCAGGAGACTGCCACCAATGAGCTTTTGATCAGGTGCCCAAAAACCAACCCTCAAGTCTTTTGGAAGGAGACTTGTGAACCAGAATAATTTTGAAGGGAATTAAAACCCTGTACAAAGGTGGGGATGAGAGAGTGATTTTGTCTTCTCTTTCTAAAGGTACAACTGAGAAGACTTTTGTGGATTCAAAGATATTGTCAAAGCTCCCCCTAAAATGTAGAAGGGTTCAGGCTGGGAAGCTTTGCACAGGGTGAGTAGGTCTTCAACTGAGACTTGATCCAGGAGCTTTAGACAGATGATGCTTGAATGTCTTAGCAAAGGTCCTGAAAGAGAAGAGTAAGAAGATTCTTGATTTGTAAAAGTTGTTCTTCTTGATTCTTCTTCCGAGCACTAACAGAATGAGAAAATTGATGAAGATCTGCTCCAGAATGTTTCTAAGATGTTAGCAGGAACAATTTTCTATCTTTCTCTGAGTGTCTCTCTGTAAATCTTTCTTGGCAAAGGAAAACTTAATCTATACAGCCTTCTTCTCTGAGAGATGATAAGAATAATTCCATGAATTGAATTTCAAAAACATTCCTTTTATTATTCTGTAGGAATCGAGGAGAGGAAACAGCTATAATATCTGCAATAAATGATTTCCTCAACTGTCTTTGGCATATAAGTCAAAATAATATCTCTGTGAAAACCTGTAGTTAATACTATACTGGAAACGGTTATAAGCCTTAAAAATATCAGCATTTACTACCAGAGATTTGATTCCTTAAATAGCCTTGCCGAAACAAGAATGAAATCTTCAAGACTGTTGAGTAATAAGATAGTCGAACACAGAGAAATACTCATAGAGATGAGATAAAAGATCGTCGAACTGAGATAAGAGATCGTCGAACTGAGACTGGAAATCGTTGATCTGAGTTCTGAGATTGTCGGGCTCAGCTCAGAGATCTTAGCTCTGCGATCGTCGGGCTCAGCTCATAGATCTTAGCTCTGCGATCGTCGGGCTCAGCTAAGAGATCTTAGCTCTGCGATCGTCGATCGGAGATCGACGATCTTCGAGCTGAGTTCGACGAAAGTCGAACTGATATCAGATCCAATGATTTATTCTGAGTATTGGTCTGGAAATGAAGTCCAAAGCTGGTCTATATAAGATCTGCTCTACTAAGACTAACTAAGACCTAGACTTTGACCCTGGCTATACAAGTGGATCAAACTACCTAGGAGTGAACCTAGCCAAAATCAAACATGGGGTTCCAACAACATGCTCTGGCTTGCTGCAGCAGTAATAGATAATATTAGTAGAATTCTTTTTACTGAGTTTATATCCATACCTGTCCTCCTTGGAGGATTTCTTCTTGTGATGTGTTGAGGAGGAGGGCTTGCTAATCCAGTGCTTCTTCTTCATCAGCCTATGGAGCTGCCTGGAGAAGACAATAAAGTCCTCATCAGACATGTTGTTGTCTGATGCTTCTCATTCAGAGCAGTCTGAATCTACTGGCCTTCTTGGAGGAGAAGGAGTCTTTCTCTTGCTTTTCCTTGTGGCTTCAGCTTTGAAAGCCAGATTCTTCTCTTTGGCTTAAGACTTGTTGTTGGACTCTTCCTCTTTCCTGAATGTTAGCTGCATCTCATATGAGAGCAGTTTTCCAAATAGGGTGTGAGGTGGAGTGTCACGTAGCTTGGAAACTTCTCTGATGCCACATATTTTTGTGTCCAAGTTTCTGGTGAGAGACCTAAGGAGCTTATAATTTAGCTCATAATGACTAAAGATCCTTTTATAGGTCTTTTGTTTATTCACAATCCTAAAGAATTTAGCATAGTAGGTGGAAATGTCTTCTCCCTTGGACTGTCTGAAAGCTTCATACTCCTGGTTGGGCATGGACTTTCTATCATCCCTGACCTCCTCTATGCCTTCCATGTATATCACAAGAGTGCTCGGTATTTCCTTTGCATTTGTGTAGTGAATCCGATTCTGAAGGGTAGAATCATCAAATGCACTGACAATGATGTTCTGAGCCCTCTTGTCCATGGTGGCAAGAATGACTTCATCATTTGTCATATCAGCATAAGTCTTTGGTGTCTAGATATTTGCATCCAGAACACACTTTCTTGGGGATGAATGTTCCTTACTTAACTGGTATAAAGATTCTAGGGTCAGCTGCTTCCATGAACATCCTAACCCTTTCCATCCAGATTCCAAATCTCTCCTTCCTACAGATAGGAAGCTTCATGTAACCCAGCTCCTTATAGTTCACTCCTGAACCCATAAGGATAGTCTGTAGCTACCTTGGAAGATCACTCAGATGGTTAGATCCTTTTTGAGCAACCTCCCTCTGATACCACTTAAAAGTCTTTGTTTTCAAGGTAGCTTACAACGAGGGGGTGAATAGGTTGTCTCCCTGATATTTTTAGATTTTAATTTTATATTCCTTATCTATTAGTGTGTTGGCAGTATTTAGCTTTCAAGTACCTGCACAAAGAAAACAACATAGAAAAACGCACACAGATTTTTAATGGTTCCCCAACTTTTGGGTATATCCACTCTCCTCCCACTATGTCAACTTCTTATTAGTCAATGCACTTCTCCAAATCACTACTCAAAAGATTTTACACCTAGGATCTCTCAGTCTCCTCCAAGACTTACAACTCAACCACAAGGTCCTACAGCTCAGTGATCAGCAGATCACCTACCTCAAGCCAAAGGCCCTACACCCAGGCTGGGAGGACAACCCTACCTCTGATCCACTAGGGATCCTACCTCAGACCTAAAGATCCTACTCTCAGAGAGTATTTCTCTCCTACAGCTTAGTGATCAATTGACCACCTACCTCAGATCCAAACTGGATCCTACACCTCAAGCAAATTTGCCCTACCTCAGGCTTAGTGAGCCCTACAACTAGGATATAAAAGAATCCCACTCGATTGAAATAGATTTATGTTTATCACAGAAATTTATCTATGTTAACCCCTTGAGGTAAGCTATCTCAGCTCTAACTTTCTTCATAACTTCAATGATCTTGAGCTGGAAGTAACTAGCTATAAACTACTCTACTTCTTCCTTCCTAGGACTAAATAAATGATTTATGTTCTCTCTTCTTCTCAGCTTCATAAGTAGATCTTCAAATTTGAGTTTGCTGAACTGAGAAGTAACTTGATCAGCAGAAACCTGTTATATGTTTCTGCTTCTCCCTTAGAAGGAAGACCTTCTGAACTTGCTAGTGCAGGTGAAGATTACACCAGCTAACTGAACTTGCTGGTGCAGGTTAAAATGACACCAGCTAACTGAACTTTTTGTTCTTGCTGGACGACTTCAAGCTTTTTCTCTGTAGCAATGGTGAGGAAGATTAAGTCCAGCCGCAACTTTTTAATTCAATAAATCCCTAAAAGTTGTTTTGTGTCTTGGCCGATCCCTTCCTTTTGTAGTTCACCAATCAACGACTCTTAGAAATCAGTGGGGTCCACCTGTAGCTTCCAGCTGCACCATGCTTTAATAGAAGAAGACGTACAGTATCTTCTTAGCAGAGTTTATTGTGTTTTGTAGCTTCTTCGTGCTTGATTTGAAATTAGTTGACTTTGTCAATTTTGCTAATTTTGCTGATGTCTGCACCTATGGACTTAGCCAAAATTGAGCATCAGTAGAATTGGCGTTGAGCGCGTGAGCTTCACTCAATGCCAAAACACTTAGACAAAATTCTGTCTATCTAGGTGTTGAGTGAGTAAGATACACTCAACTCCAAAACACTTAGGCAACCTTTCTGCCATTAGGCATTGACAGCGTTAAGTGAGCAAGCCTCACTCAACGCCAAAGCACTTACCCAATCTTTTTGCCATTAGGCAATGACAGCATTGAGTAAGCAAGCCTCACTCAATGCTAAAACACTTAGACAATCTTTCTGCCATTAGGCGTTGACAACATTGAGTGAGAAAGCCTCACTCAATGCATTTTGCCTTAGCTTATTCTTCAGCCTCTTTTGCATGCTTGGCGTTGAGAGCATTGAGTGAGCATGCCTAACTCATTGCCTTTTAAATTAGCCATGCTTTCTGCTACTTGGCTTTGAGTGTGTATGTAAGACCCCCTTTTTTTTCATTTTAGAACCATGGGGTATTAGGCCCAGAATCGCCGCTCTACGGTGACACCTTCACGCCCGGGAAGGCCGTCACTACAAAACGCCGATCCTGCCGGCCAAATCGATCAAAGAAAAAGTCGCAAGAGAGTAAATAAAACATGTCCACATAGATCACATATATAATAAATAATCTCCATGAAGGGAGAGTCCACAGTAATAATAATAATAGAAGTACTGAAAATGGGGATCACGCCCGATACATCAATATCCTCACTACATATCACTCATCGCGGAAGCTAAACTAAAATAACTACTAACGATCGAGACTCACAATCCTAGCTGTCTGAACTCTGGTGCTAGACTGTCCCATCTCCAAGCATGCTGACTGTCACAACCCGCATTTTTCCCAACTATTTAATTATATCAGAGAAAGGGGAAAATACGCGCCGTGATGCCACGCCGTGCATGGGATAATTACAGACATTCAGGCAAGACTCCAAACTCTACAATTTTAAAAGGAAACATAAATTATTATGAATGAAATCCAGTTTAAGTTATGATGATAGCCATATCCCTCGGCTTAGTGGATAATCTAGTCCACGATTTAAAATATAATTTATACGTTGTCGGAAGATACTTGTTTAATTTGACTTTAACATCCTACATGAGTATAAATGTCCCCGGGGAACAACTAATGCTAAACAGACTCTAGATTTATAATAAGTATAGAAAAAGTCTTTACGCAAACCAGAAAAATAGTGACTTAGTTTTAAAAGAGATTGTATGGATGCTTTACTAATAATATGTTTTTATAAGCTTGAAAATATCTAACATGCAGTCCTAGCAATAAATCATCCCAGAGAGCAAGTAATCTAAACCAAACATAAGACAATCACATCAGTTAGCAAGTGTTAAGGTTCAATAATCCCGTGGGTGTCAACAACCTGACACGAACCCACGGTACCAAGTATGTCTGAAACTAGGAAAAGAAAACTGAAACAACAACTACCTTTCTATGGCGAGGGGAAAAACCACAGCCGTCCTGCTGCTGTAAGGGCTCCAAAACCAGCTCCGCTACCCGCTAATGCTCCGAACCAGAGGAATTCAAAAGACAGAACACCTCAGCAAGAGGGACAAATGGCGGCAGAGAAGAAGCAAAATAAAACAAAGGTCAAATGGGGTACAATTCCAAGACCAATAGTACTGAAGTAAGGCATCAAATAGGAAAAGAAAGAAATACTTACGTGAATCGTCACGTACTCCAACAAATACACCCGAATTCCCAAGGCAAAAGGGAACAAAAATAAGTAAAAACATAAGAAAGAAAATTTAACTACCTTTACTAAGCACCTGTGGTCGACTCTACCCAAAAATACGGGCAAGGTGGTCACTCAACTGGACACACCCCTCATGAATAATTTATCCCCTTAATTGCGAGGGAGTCTCAAACTCTCCACCATACACCGCAGATGCCCAAAAACCCGGTAGACTTCCACAAGGTACAATAAAGGATTCAGACAATGCTGAGGTTGTTTTATCCACTAACTCCCGCAATTTTAGAAACCTAAAGAAACCACAACACATATATATCTCGAGATCTGGCTCGTTAGATTCTACTTGACACTTCTAGTTTCAAGACATGATTGATCAACCCTTAGGAACGATTTACAATCCTAAATAACACTAATCCGTTCAATAACGAAATCTAAGGCGTTTAAAACCATCAATAAGACACTTCAAGAATGATCCAACATATCCGGACAAAAATTGAGTTAACCATGAAAAAACGTTACAACCTCATATGATCATTGAGAAGGTTAATCATAACAATAATTTGGATGAATAAGCGTAGAACATTTTAAGGAACATGAAAACATAGCCGTTACCATCAAATCAGACAAGGAGAAACGAGGGGAAACCACCACTTGCCTTAGTTTCTACTGGAAAAGTCCTTCGAATCACTCCACGTTGAAGATCGGGGCAAAAGGATGCTGGAGGAGTTGAAATCTGAACAGGAATAGCCGAAAAGAGGTTAGGGCCAAAAAACCCTAACGATAAAAACTCAAGGAAAGGGAAAGATTTTACCACGAGGGCGAAGCTCTCCCCGAGAGCTTTCCAGATCTATACTCGGTTGAAGATTTTGAAAACGGGAGCACCGTTAGTGGCAACTGAAAAGTCACGAACGAACACATCTTCTCACTCACGCCGCTCTGGTTTAGGAGATCAACTTTTTCCGCTTAAGGAGGAAGAAGAAGTAGGTATTTATACTAGATGTAATATTAGCGTAACCCTACTTAAGGAACGAACCGGGTTGACTGAACCGGAAAACCCGAAGTGAAGACCAGACTACTCGAGTGGAAAGATGATTTTTGAGTACTATTTCCCGGGAACAAAGGCATTTCTCGAGAACAAGGGCATTTCTCGAGAACAAAGGCATTTCTCGAGTGCTACTTCTCAAGAACAAGGGCTTTTCTCAAGAACAAGGGCATTTCTCGAGAACAAAGGCATTTCTCGAGAACAAGAGCATTCCTCGAGAACAAGAGAGAGGATTTCTCGAGAACAAGGGCAGATCCCGAGTACTACTTCTCTAGAACAAAGTCATTTCTCGAGAATAAGGGAGAGGGAATTTCTCGAGAACTACGGGGACTTCTCGAGAACTAAGAAATTTCTCGAGAGCAAGATAGATTTCTCGAGAAATGCAGAAGACTACTCGAGAACCAAGAACAGCAACTCGAGTACATGAGGAAAACTTGACACTAACAACTGCAGTCGACGGTGTTCAGTGCCACTCAACGCTCTCGAGACGACGTTGAGTGCCACTCAACGGTAGCTAAAGACAGCGCACAAGGACTTCTCGAGAACAAGCTACTTCTCGAGAACTCACCAAGCCTTTTCGGGAAAAAGAACGGTTCTTGAGAACTAGAGAAAACTTCTCAGATACAAGGGCATTACGAGAACTAAAGAGCTGAGGCAGAAATAAAAATAAAAATAACAATTTTTGTCCAAAATTCAAGAATAAAAATGTCTACCCTACGAATTGGTAGTGAGGACGACCCTCGAATCCGACACACAAAATCTTTAGACAAAATCGACAGAAGCTCAATCGAGCAAAACAATACAATGATCCAAACACGCTCCGATACTCCCAAAAAAAGCTCGGATTGTGACGAAACTTGACGAGCAATTGAAAAATTACATAACTTAAATTCCAAAAGCAAAATTTTCCCATAACAACAAGAATTCGGCCGACTCGACTGCACGGACGCGAAAATGCCTTAACGGCATTACGCCATCAACTCGACGTTAAAGTAACGCCACGACATCACAGATATGATGTTGCCCATTTAAATAAAATCATCGAAAAAATTGGGGGTGTTACAGTCACTCCCCCGAAAAAGAAGTTTCATCCCGAAACTTAACACAACTCCAAAACAAAATCAAAACGATAAAATCAAACAATACTGAAAACATAACGACGTACTCGAAACTAAGAGAAGAGGTGCGGATGAGATTCTCTCATTGCTTATTCCAATTCCCACGTCGCGCTCTCGACGTCTTGATTTCTCCAAAGAATCTTGACCATAGGGATGGTCTTTCTTCGCAACACACGCTCTTGAGAATCCAAAATACGAATAGGTTCTTCCACATACGTAAGGTTGGGCTGAATCTGGGGCATCGAGTCAAGGACTTGACGATCATTATGAACACACTTCCGCAACTGGCTCACATGGAACACATCATGGACACCAGGGAAGGTTGCAGGAAACTCCAGCCTATACACTGAAACTCCGATGCGTTCAAGAATCTGAAAAGGTCCCACGTACAGGGGGTCTAACTTGTGGTTCCTCCCAAACCATTTAACGCCAGACATCGGAGAAACCTTCATAAAAACCAAGTCTCCAACGACAAACTGCAGATCAACCCTTCGTCGAATAACATACTTCTCATAGCACTCTTGAGCCACACGGAGCTTTTCTCGAATATGAGTCATAGCACACTTAATCTCCTCAAGAGCTTCCGGACCTAACAACGGTCTCTCACCAACTTCATCCCAAAAAACGAGTTCTACATTGCCTCCCATATAAAGCCTCAAACGGGGCCATCTGCAGACTCTCTTGATAACTATTATTGTAGGAAAACTCCATTAGCCTCAGGCGCTCATCCTACGCTCCACCGTTGTCCAAAATATAACATCTAATCATGTCCTCCACGATCTGATTTACTCTTTATGTTAGCCCAGTCGTCTGCGGATGGTAGGCAGTGGAATACCTCAATTCGGTACCCAACCCCTCTTGCAAGCTCTTCCAAAAGCGAGACATATATCTGGAGTCCCGATCTAATACAATGCTAACATGCACCCCATATAACCTGATGACCTCTTCAAGATATAGCTCAGCCATCTTCTTCATCGAATACCCAATCTTAAACGGAACAAAGTGAGCACACTTTTTCAATCTATCGATTATCACCCAAACAAAGCCATGCCCACAGAGAGATTTTGGTAGACTTGTGATAAAATCCATTGAAATACTCTCCCATTTCCAACTTGGAATATCAAGCGATGTCAATTTACCACCAGGCCTTCTATGATCAGCCTTGACACGCTGGCACATATAACATTCTGATACAAACTTTACGATATCATTCTTCATCCTTGACAACCAAACAATTTGCTTTAGATCCTTATACATCTTAGTAGAATAAGGGTGATAGGCTATACTGGAACCACGAGCTTCAATACAGATCTAAGCTCAAATATCACCAAAGGCGGGGACGCAAAATATACCCCGATACCTCAAGGTATCCAACTCATCCAAGGAGAAATCTGGTAGCTCTCCCTTCATATTTCTATTTCAGAGGTGCAACAAATCAGGATCATCCATCTGGTGTGCTCGAGTCATGGAAATCTAAGAGGGTTCTTCTGCTTCCAAACAAGCAGGCACAGTATGACTCCCGATCTCAATATCCATCAATAAGAATTCTTGTACTAAGGACTGTATCGATAGATTAAAAATTTTAGCGGTCTTTCTACTCAAAGCATCAGCTACTACATTAGCCTTTCCTGGATAATAAATAATTTCCACTTTATAATCCGCCACATATTCTAACCACCGATGCTGGCGCAGATTTAGTTCCTTCTGAATGAAGTCGTACTTCAAACTCTTATGGTATGTATAGATCTTGCACAACGCGCCAAACAATAAGTGTTGCCACAGCTTCAACGCATAAATTACGGCAGCAAACTCCAAATCGTGCATAGGATAGTTTATCTCATGAATCTTTAGTTGTCTCGATCCATACGCGATCACCTTACCATCTTGCATTAAAACACAACCAAGTCTGATGTGTGATGCATCAACATACACAGCATACTCAACTCCTTCAGTAGGTAAGGTTAAAATTGGGGCAGTACACATTCTCTTCTTCAACTCTTGGAAAGCCTCTTCACACTTATCACTCCAAATGAATGTAGTATTCTTCTGATTAAGTCTAGTTAGAGGAGTAGACAACACCGAAAATCCTTCCACGAATCTTCTATAATAGCCAGCCAGGCCTAAGAAGCTCATAATCTCCTTAGGTATAGAAGGTCTCTCCCATTCCATCACAATATAAATCTTGGTCGGGTCTACATGAATATCGTCCTTGCTTACAACATGACCCAGAAAGGACACCTGAATTAGCCAAAACTCACATTTGCTCAACTTCGCATATAGCTTATGCTCCCTTAAGGTCGACAAAACCAAACGCAAATGCTGAGTATGCTCCTCAATATTGCGGGAATACATCAAGACATCATCTATGAGCACAATAACAAATCGATCCAAGAAATCCTTAAACACCCTATTCATCAAATCCATGAATGTAGAGGGTGCATTGGTTAAACTGAAAGACATCACCAAAAACTCATAATGTCCATGCCGCGAACGGAAAGCGGTTCGGGGAATATCTGCCTCACAAATCCTCAACTGGTGGTAGCCTTAGCGAAGGTCAATCTTTGAAAATACCGAGCTACCACGCAACTGATCGAACAGATCATCAATCCTTAGCAGGGGATATCTATTCTTAATGGTCACCTTATTAAATTCCCTATAATCGATGCAAAGCCTCATCGATCCATCCATCTTCTTTACAAACAAAACCGGAGCACCCCACGGAAAAGAACTTGGTCTAATAAAACCACACCTCAGAACCTCATCGAGTTGAGTACGCAACTCATCCAACTCACGCAGAGCCATACGGTATGGTGCTTTAGAAATTGGGCGAGTACCTGGCTCGAGGTCTATCACAAACTCTATCTCCCTTTCAGGAGGAAGTCTTGGAAGGCTTTCAGTAATGACATCTGGAAACTCTCGCACTACCGAGACATCCTCAAGTTAACAAAAGCTATTTCCAGAGCAGAAATAGAAACTAAAAATCCCTCGCAACCAGACTTTATAGCACGACAAGCACGTACCGCAAAAATGACAGGGGTAACTCTGTCCTGAAATCCATAGACGCTCATAGGTTGTCTGTCGTCCATCCTGCAATCCAATCTCTTAGCCTTGTACTGGATGACTGTATCATACTTGGATAGCCAGTCCATGCCAAAAATCACATCAAAATAAGCCAAGTCTGAAATCATCAGATCCGCAAAGGCTAGAAAATTGCAAAGATGAATAGGGCATCTCAGAACTCCTTGATTAGATATCACCAAATCCCCGGAGGGAAGCTTGACATTGAAGGAGTCTCCCAATTGATCCACATCAAGGAGATGTTTATCAACAAACCTCCGGGCCACAAAGGAATGGGTGGAACCCGAATCGAAAAGAACGCGCACCCACCTATTCTGCACCTTAAACTCCCCTAAAACCATAATATACATAACTAAACGATTGATAACTAGGGCAACAACGATAAATAATAAGGATATTTTAAACTTGGGCTAACCTGATATCACTTGCCTAGAGGTTTGAGCTTCCTCGCTGATCATCATGTTCAGCTTTCCTTTTCCTTTATCCAGGGTTGGTGGCGGCGGCAGAGCTCGAAGCGGGGCAGGCTGCTGTGGGTACTGAGCCGTGGGGCACGAAGATTTCTGGTGTCCCTTCTGCCCGCACTGGAAGCAAGACCTTTCTTTCATCCAGCACTGACTCACATCATGACCCTTCCTTGCACAAAACGAGCACACAAGCTCTCCCTTGGGTGCACCTTGGATGGCGTGCACCTGCTGCTGCATCAGGGTGGCAGTCCTCTTGAAACACCTTTCATAAGGGTGGCCAGGACGACCATAAAAACTACACACTTCCTTATGTTTCTTCTTCAAAGAAGGTCCAGATGCCCTGGATCTACCATCCTCAACACCCTTCCTTTTCTCTTTCCTCGCCGTAGTACCGCGGTTCTTGGCATTTTCAATCGCCTCAACCTTCAGTGCGGCTTCCACTGCCTCAGCATAAACTTCTGCTTTATAAGCGCATGCCAACTGTTGGACATCGCTTCTTAGTCCACCAAGGAAACCTTTCACTCTACCCTCCTCCGAAGCTACCAAATCGGGAGAAAACCTACTTAGTTTGTTAAACTCAATCTCGTACTCGCTCACGGCGAGCTGTCTCTGCTTTAGATGCAGGAAGTTATTCATCAGGCGGTCCTGCTCGACCGAGGATATAAACTTCTTTAGTAGCATCTTCTTAAAAGATTCCCAAGAATAGCCTTCCTTCATACTCTCCCTTTCCTGAATCCACCAACTCTTTGCATGGCCTTTTAACTGATAGGTTGCAATCATCACCTTCTGGGCTTTTAGAATTCCGGAATACGAAAATATCTCCTCGATGGAGATGATCCAATAGTCTAAAACCATAAAGACAGCACTCCCATCATAGGTGGGAGGTCCTAATCGTTGGAAGTGCGATATGGAATTCATTTCTGGTAGTATCGCCATCGGGGGCACAAGAGGAGCAGAGGTATGAGGCACGACTTGGCCCAAGGAAGGCCGTTGCACGAAAAGTTGTTGCGCGGGAGCGACAGACAACAAAGACTGAATTTGAGATTGCATCACAACAAATTATCTCGACATAGCCTCATTGCTCTGATACAGACGCTCGATAATCACATCACTTTGCGCACCCGATGACTCACCCTCTGACTGGGGAGTCGATCTCGTCGCAGGATGCTTTGGCAGCATTTCTAGAAAAAAATTAACACTCAATCAACATCCTAGATTACAAATAGGGCAAAACAAAACTAGTTTAGACCATACTTAAAAGATACTTGCTTAAGCTGTAACTTGCTCTGGGAGTTTATAATGATGTCATGCCCTACCTAGGATGATATCCTCTCATCCTATTTAACTCCTGTGCCTATGACAAGAATACATGTATTCTTTATTCTTATATAAAATCTTGTGTGTACATGTGTCATCATGTAAACCTTAACTTAGCACGTGTGCTTATGTGATGATATGCAATGTATGCAGTGCTATGCATTCTAAAAAGGCCCTAATACATGTCATGAGCGGCATACACATGAAATGTTATGCATCCCATACTACATAACATCGCATGCAACGAGAAAAGAAAACGTGCTAATGGGCACCCATGTGATGGTGGTTAAGCATCCCATACTACATAACCGTCACATATTGCCGCCTATGGTGGATCCATATAAAGATTCATATTATGCATCCCATACTACATAATATGCCCCGTATACTTCTTATCATGCTATGAGTGTAGTGACTATGCTTCGGCTAAGACGTACTGATGACACATCGGTGTGTGTATGAAATGTCACTAAACAACTAACACTAATAAGGGAAGGTTGCCCGACTAATTGTCAAGCAACCTCCCTCTGATACCAACTGTCACAACCCGCATTTTTCCTAACGATTTAATTATATCAGAGTTAGGGGAAAATACGTGTCATGATGCCACGCCGTGAAAGGGATAACTACAGACGTTCAGGCAAGACTCCAAAGTCTACAGATTTAAAAGGAAACATAAATTATTATGAATGAAATCCAGTTTAAGTTATGATGATATCCGTATCCCTCTGCTTAGTGGATCAACTAGTCCACGATTTAAAATATAATTTATATACTTGCGGAAGATACTTGTTTAATTTGACTCTAACATCCTACATGAGTATAAATGTCCCCGAGGAACAACTCATGCTAAACAAACTCTAGATTTATAATAAATATAGGAAAAGTCTTTACGCTAACTAGAAAAATAGTGACTTAGTTTTAAAAGAGATTGCATGGATGCTTTACTAATAATTGGTTTTGTAAGCTTGAAAATATCTAACATTTAGTCCTAGTAATAAATCATCCCAGAGAGCAAGTAATATAAACCAAACATAAGACAATCATATCCGCTAACAAGTGTCAAGGTTCAACAATCCTGTGGGCGTCGACAACCTGACACGAATCCACGATACCAAGTATGCCTGAAACTAGGAAAAGAAAACTGAAACAACAACTACCTACTGTTACGCCCCCGATTTTTTGGATGATTTTATTTAAATGGGCAACTTCATATCTGTGACACTGTGGCTTTACTTTTAACGTCGAGTTGACGATGCAATGCCGTTAAGGCATTTTCACATCCGTGTAGTTGAGTCGGACGAATTCTTATTGTTATGGGAAAATTTTGCTTTTGGAATTTAAGTTAAGTAATTTTGGACTTGCTCGTCAAGTTTCGCCGCAATTTGAGCATTTTTTTGGAGTCTCGGAGAGTGTTTGGATCTTTGTGTTGTTTGCTCGATTGAGCTTCTGTCGATTTTGTATCAAGATTTGGTGTGTCGGATTCGAGGGTCGTCCTCACTACCAATTTTTAGGTTCTATATTTTTATTCTGGAATTTTTGTCAAAAATTGTTATTTTTATTTTTATTTCTGCCTGAGCTCTTCTGTTCTCGTAATGCTCTTGTATCTTAGAAGTTTTCTCCAGTTCTCGAGAACCGGTCTTGTTCTCGAGAAGGCTTGGTGGGTTTTCGAGAAGTAGCTTGTTCTCGAGAAGTCCTTGTGCGCTGCGTCTAGCTAGCGTTGAGTGGCACTCAACGCCGTCTCGAGAGCATTGAGTGGCACTCAACGCTATCGACTGTTGTTGTTAGTGTCAAGTTTTCCACTTGTACTCAAGTTGCTGCTCTTGGTTCTCGAGTAGTCTTCTTCATTTCTCGAGAAATCTGTCTTGCTCTCGAGAAATGTTGTAGTTCTCGAGACTTCCCCATAGTTCTCGAGAAATTCCCTCTACCTTGTTCTCGAGAAATTCCTTTGTTATCGAGAAGTAGTACTCGGGATCTTCCCTTGTTCTCGAGAAATCCTCTCTCTTATTCTCGAGGAATACCCTTATTCTCGAGAAATGCCTTTGTTCTCGAGAAATGCCCTTGTTCTCGAGAAAAGCCCTTGTTCTCGAGAAGTAGTGCTCGGGAAATGCCTTTGTTCCCAAGAAATGCCCTTGTTCTCGAGAAAAGCCTTTGTTCTTGGGAAATAGTACTCAAAAATCAGCTTTCCACTCAAGTAGTCTTGTCTTCACTTCGGGTTTTCCGGTCCAGTCAGCCCAGTTCGTTCCTTAAGTAGGGTTACGCCAATGTTACATCTAGTAGAAATACCTACTTCTTCTTCCTCCTTAAGCCGACCAAGTCGATCTCCTGAACCAGAGCGGCGTGAGCGAGAAGAAGTGTCCGTTCGTGACTTTTTAGTGGCCGCCGACGGTGCTCCCGTGTTCAAAATCTTCAATCGAGTATATATCAGAAAGCTCTCGGTGAGAGCTTCGCCCTTGTGGTAAAATCTTTCCCTTTCCTTGAGTTTTTCTCGTTAGGGTTTTTCATCCCTAACTTCTTTTCGGCTATTCCTATTTAGATTTTAACTCCTCCCGCATTCTTTTGCCCCGATCTTCGACGTGGAGTGATTCGGAGGACTTTTTTGGTAGAAACTAAGGCAAGTGGCGGGTTCCCCTCATTTCTCCTTGTCCGATTTGATGGTAACGGCTATGTTTTCATGTTCCTTAAAATGTTCTACGCTTATTCTTCCAAATTATTATTATTATTAACCTTCTCAATGATCACATGAGGTTGTAACGTTTTGTCATGGTGAACTCGATTTTTGTCCGGATATATTGGATCATTCTTATATATACAAAGAAAACCAAGTTCACATTCAAATCTAGTCCACAGCGGACTCAAAATATTGAGATAAAAGATCACTTTTGGCAAAGGCAACAACGAGCTAGTGACTATCGAACACAGGCCGCCTTATCCGCTCTGGGCCAAAAGTGCTTAGTTGTTTCCTCCACTCGCAGTGAGCCACAGTTCTCCTCTCAGCCTCCAAGCTCGTCGAGACAACAAAATAGCCAGTTTAAGTGATGATCTTGACTGGCCTCGACTTCCGTAGTGGCGACCAATAAAGCCACAGGCGCTTAAAGTATCTTGGAGTAGGTTGAAGTTTTCCTGTCCGCAGCAGGTCAGCAGCAATTCGCCGATATTCGGCTTCTTTGTCCATCGCGATCTTCTTCGAGGCCGGCTCTACTATCGCCATATGGGTGGCATTCTGTTTCTTATGCTCAACGATCTTCTCGCTCAGATTTTCTTCTCCCTCTACAGCGGATGAAAAAAAGGTGCTTGATAAACTTGACTCCCAAGATTTTGCCCTCGGGCTACAACACCTCCAGCAAGGATTTGTTAATTAGATCAAGTTTCTCGACATCAATGGAATTTAGTATTTCATCATTTGATAGAGTGACCGATGAAAGGGAATTATTTCCCTAGATTTGGGCGTCCGGAGTAACAAGGTCGCCCTCAGATACTTCTTTTCCCCGCGGCCTGTGCTACAAGCTTGTAACCCTAGTCATCATAGAGATATTTTTATCCTTCCTAGCCCACTATTTCTTCTCTACCCGCTTGGCAACAATGGACTTATCTCTCTTCCTCTTCTTCTCAGAGGTGGCCTTTTTCTCAGAGGAGTCCGCGATAGCCTTCCCTAAGTCCAGCTTGCTCTCACGGATTATCTCGGGGTTTGAAACGACCAATGCCTGTGATGGTACATCTTTCTCAACTTCCTTTCCCCCAGATCGCATATCTTCGTCAAGGTCAATGATTAGCTGCGGGGCGTTTGTGAAGATACCTCATCTTCGACCTTAGTGCGGACTGTGTCTGCTGAGTTTGCGGATTTCTAGATCCTAACAATCTTTGGCAGATTAGGCGTCTTATCCGCACTCTTTGATGACTGTTCTGAGTGAGATAGAGGGGCATCCCCGGACTTCTCGCGCACAGGCACGTCAGTCTGGCGGACTGCTTCTACAGTATGCTTCTCACTCTTGGAGCTCTCTCCTACAGAGCGGACTGACGGCCCTCTTCGATTTTTCATATTTTTTGTTTTCATTAGCGTTACTGATTTTTCATTCTTTGCAGTAAGGCTAGTTAATAACATGCCAAGTCTCGCCATGCCGGACTGCAGAGTTGAGACCGTAAGGGGTGAGTAGTGACCTGTGGCGATGATAGCTTTTCGTAAAAACAAAACCTCCGGCAATATTTATAGCGCTGACAACATTAATGAAGCTTGCGGACTCGGCGATTAATCTAACATTTTTGAAGTTTTCAGAAACTTAAAAATGTGGGGGGATTATTTTAACCCCTCAGTCTGTAACCCATACAAGATTCTAAGGTCACCTACCTCACCGGCTGCAGACTCAATTTGGCAGTTCGCCTAGCTCGTCGAAGCCCCGACATATTTCCAGGTTCAGGTACATACTCGATTCTTCAGTACGCCAGTTCGTCCTGATCCAGGAGCGGCTCAAGATCTTCTTCAGGCGGACATAGTGCTCAGTTCGCCCAGGCCGCAGCCCTCAAGCAAGATCGTGCCTTGCAGCATCAGACAGAAGCTTTAGCCTGTGAGCTCAGTCCTCCCCTCCTGCACGGACTGGCTTGTCCTCTTCTTTTTGCTTCCCGTCACTGCTTCCCGGCTCTCCTGTACCCCGGTCAGTCGGTTATTTTATCCCTTCCCGTTTGGGCAGGCCCCCAAGCCTATAAGTAGGGGGAAGTGGTGCACCCAAAGTACGCTGACTCGAGCCTTGGAGCCCACTTGTTGAAGGTTGCGGACTCGAATCTAAGGCTTTGTGGACTCCAGCTTGCTCTTTTCTTGTTCTTTCCCCTTGTTTAACTTATGACCAACCCTGTAATCAAACTCATTCTAATCAAAGAAAAGCCCGTCGCAAGAGAGGCATTCATGCCGCGGCGGGTGAAGTCTAGTGTTGTCGTGGCTCACGGCTCTGTTACTCTTTTTCTCTCGTCTGCTTAGTTGATTTCCGCTTGCAGTTTGCCTTTCCCCCCTTTCCCTAGTGCTCGAACCATTAACTGGTGGTGCTCGACTCCCTTTCGCTTTTCGTGCTCAACACTTTGCAAAAGAGAAGTCAAAAGGAGGTAAATTTAAAATATAATTCGAGTAATAGAAGGGAACTCACGAACGATGGCTTATCTCTTCAAAAGAAAAGTCAAAAGCAGGTAAATCAACATGTAACGCGAGTACTTGAGGTGAACTCGTGAACATCTGCTAATCTCTACAAAAGTGAAGTCAAAAACATGTAAATTTAAAATAAACACAAGTACCTGATGAGAACTCGTGAACACCAGCTAATCTATGCAAAAGAGAAGTCAAAAGTAGGTAAATAAACATATAACATGTGTACCTGAGGAGAACACGCCAACACTTGCTAATCTTTGCAAAAGATAAGTTAAAAGCTGTAAATTTAAAATATATTGCGAGTACCTGAAGAGAACACGCAAACACCTGCTAATATCTATAAAAGAGAAGTCAAAAGTAGGCTAATAAACATATAATGCGAGTACCTAAGGTGAACTCGTGAAAGTCTACTAATCTCAACAAAAGAGAAGTCAAAAGCAGGTAAATTTAAAAAATAATACGAGTACATGAAGAGAACTTGCGAACAACAGCTAATCTTTGCAAAATAGAAGTCAAAAGTAAGTAAAAAAACATATAATGCTAGTACCTGAAGCGAACTCGCGAACATTTGCTAATCTCTGCAAAAGAGAAGTCAAAAGCAGGTAAATTTAAAATAAAACCCGAGTACTTGAAGAGAACTCGTGAACACCTGTTAATATCTGCAAAGGAGAAATTAAAAGAAGGTACATTTAAAATATAACACGAGTACTTAAACAAAACACACGGAGACCAGCTAATCTCAGCAAGAGAGAAGTCAAAAGTAGGTAAAAAAACATATAGCACGAGTACCTAAGGAGAACTCCCGAACACCTACTAATCTCTGCCAAAGATAAGTCAAAAGCGGGAAAATTAAAAATATAACGCGAGTACCAGAAGAGAACTCATGAACACCTGCTAATCTCTACAAAAGTGAAGTCAAAAGCAGGTAAATAAACATATAATGCGAGTACCTGAGGGGAACTCATGAACATCTTATAATTTATACAAAAGAGAAGTCAAAAGCAAGTAAATTTAAAATATAATGAGAGTACTTAAAGTGAACTAGCAAACACTTACTAATATGTAGAAAAAATGTCAAAAAGAGAGAAATAAACATATAATGCAAGTAACTGAGGAGAACTCGTAAACATCTGCTAATCTCTGCAAAAGGTAAGTTAAAAGAACCTAAATTTAAAATTTAATGCGAGTACCTGAAGAGAATTCATGAACACCTGCTAATCTATACAAAAGAGTCGTCAAAAGTTGGTAAATAGACATATAATGCGAGTACTTGTGCTGAACTCATGAATAGCTGCTAATCTCTGCAAAAGTGATGTAAAAGTAAGAAAATTTAAAATATAATGTGTTTTCCAGAAGAGAACTCGCGAGAACTTGCTAATCTTTACTAAAGAGAAGTCAAAAGCTATTAAGTAAGCATATAATGTTACTACCGGAGGTGAACTCGTGAATAGAATCTGTGCAAAAGAGAAGTCAAAAGCAGGTAAGTTTAGAAAATAACACGAGTACTTGAAGAGAAATCATGAACACCTGCTAATATTAGTAAAGGAGAAGTCAAAAGTAGGTAAATAAATATAATGCAAGTACCTGAGATGAACTCGCGAACATCTGCTAATCTCTGGAAAAGAGAAGTCAAAAGAAGGTAAATTTAAAATATAACACGAGTACTTGAAGAGAACTAGCAAACAACTGCTAATCTCTACAAAAGAGATATTAAAGCAGGCAAATAGACATAAAATGCGAGTACCTGAGTTTAACTCGGGAACATCTGCTAATCTATGCAATGGAGAAGTCAAAAGCAGGTAAATAAACATATAACACAAGTACCTGAGGTGAACTCGCGAAAACATGCTAATCGCTGCAATAGAGAACTCCAAAGCAGGTAAATTTAAAATATAACTCGAGTAACTAAGGTGAATTCATGAACACCTGCTAACCACTATAAAAGAGAAGTCAAAAGCTGGTAAATTTATAATATAATGCGAGTACCTGAAGAGTACTCGCGAACACCTGCTAATCTCTGCAAAAGATAAGTCAAAAATAGGTAAATAAACATATAACACTTGAACCTGATGAGAACTCGTGAACACCTGCTAATCTCTGCAAAAGGGAAGTCAAAGGCAGGAAAATAAACATATAACGTGGATTCTTTAGGTGAAATTTCCAATATTTACTAATCACTACAAAATAGAAGTCAAAAGTAGGTAAATTAAAAATATAAAGCAAGTACCAGAAAAGAACTCGCGAACACGAGTTAATCTCTGTAAAAGAAAAGTCAAAAAGTAGGTAAATAAACATATAATTCGAGTATCTGAGGTGAACTCTCAAACATTTGCTAATCTCTACAAAAGAGAAATCAAAACAAGGTAAATATAAAATATAACACGAGTACCTGAAGAGAACTCGCGAAGACCAACTAATCTTTAAAAAAGGGAAGTCAAAAGCAGGTAAATAAACATATAACATGAGTACCTGAGGAGAACACACGAATGCCTACTAATATCCACAAAAGAGAAAGCAAAAGAAGGTAAATAACCATATAATGCGAGTAATTAAAGAGAACTCATGAACACCTGCTAATCTCTACATAAGAGAAGTGAAAAATAGGTAAATAAACATATAACCCAAGTACTAGAGGTGAACTCGTGAACACATGATAATCTCTACAAAATAGAAGTCAAAAGCAGGTAAATTTAAATTTTAAAATGAGTAACTAAGGAGAAATCATGAACACCTTTTAATCTTTACAAAAGAGAATTAAAAAATAGGTAAATTTAAAATAAAATGCGAGTACCTGAAGAGAACTCGCGACCACCTGCTAATCTTAATAAGAGAGAAATCAAAAGCAGGGAAATAAATATATAACGCCAGTACCTGAGGAGAACTTGCGAACACCTGCTAATCTCTAAAAAAGTGAAGTAAAAAGCAGATAAAAAACATATTACGTGAGTAGCTGAGGTGAACTCGCGAATATTCTCTAATATCTGTAAAAGAGAAGTCAAAAGAAGGTAAATTTAATTATAATGCGAGTGCCTGAAGAGAACTCGGGAATACAAGCTAATCACTACAAAAGAAAAGTCAAAAGCAGGTAAAAAATATATAACGCAAGTACCTGAGGTGAACTTGCGAACATCTGCTAATCTCTACAAAATAGAAGTCAAAAGCAGGTAAATTTAAAATATAACGCGAGTACCTGAAGAGAGCTTGCTAAAACCTGCAAATCTCTACACAAAAAAGTCAGAAGCAGCTAAATAAATATATAACACGAGTCCTTGAGGAGAACTTGCGAACACCTACAAATCTCAGCAAAAGATAAGTGAAAAGCAGTTAAATTTAAAATATAATGTGAGTACCTGAAGAGAACTCGCAAACACCTGCTAATCTCTACAAAAGAGAAGCGAAAAGAAGGTAAATAAACATATAATGCGAGTACCTGAGGTGACCTCGCAAACTTCTGCTGATTAACAAAAAAGAGAAATTAAAAAACATGAATTTAAAATATAACGTGAGTACCTGAAGAGAACTCGCCAACATCTGCTCATCTCTACAAAAGAGAAGTCAAAATAGGTAAATTAATATATAACCCGAGTACCTGTGGTGAACTTGCAAACATCTGCTAATCTTTGCAAAATAGAAGTCAAAAGATGGTAAATTAACATATAACGCGAGTACCCGAGGTGAACTCGCGAACACCCGCTTATTTTTGCAAAAGAGAAGTCAACAGAAGGTAAAATTAAAATATAATGCGAGTTCCTGAAGAGAACAAACGAACACCTATTAATCTCTACAAAAGAGTAGTCAAAAGCACGTAAATAATCATGTAATGCGAGTACCAGAGGAGAACTCGTGAAAACCTGCTAATCCCTTCAAAAGTGGAGTCAAAAGCAAGTAAATAAACATATAACCCAAGTACCTAAGGAGAACTTGCGAATATTTGTTAATCTCTGCAAAAGAGAAGTTAAAAGAAGGTAAATTTAAAATATAATGTGAGTACGTGAAGAGAACTTCCAAACACCAGCTAACCTTTGCAAAAGAAAGACTATAGCAGGTAAATAAACTTATAATGTGAGTACCTATGGTGAACCCTCAAATATTTGCTAATCTCTGCAAGAAAGTAGTCAAAAGCAAAGATATTTAAAATATAATGCGAGTACTTGGGCTCACGAACACCTGCTAATCTCTACAAAAAAGAAGTCAAACATAGATAAATAAACATATAATGTGAGTAGCTGAGCAGAACTCACAAACATCTGCTAATATCTGTAAAAGATAAGTCAAAAGTAACTAAATTAAAAATATAACGCGAGTACCTAAAAATAACTCACGAACACCTGCTAATCTCTACAAATTAGCCGTGAAAAGCAGGTAAATAAACATATATTCTGAATACCTGTGGTGAACTCACGAATATCTGCTAATCTTTGCAAATGAGAAGTCAAAACATGTATATTTAAAATATAATGTGAGTACCAGAAGTGAACTCGCGAGCACCTGCTAATCTCTACAAAAGAGAAGTCAAAATAAGTTAAATAAACATATAATGCTAGTACCTGAGGTGAACTTGTGAACATCTTCTAATATATTAAAAAGAGAAGTCAAAAGCAGGTAAGTTTAAAAAATAATGCCTGTAACTTAAGGGAACTCGCGAACACCTACAAATCTCAGCAAAAGAGAAGTCAAAAGCGGTTAAATAAACATATAATGCGAGTACCTGAGGTGAACCCGCAAACATCTGCTAATCCAAAGGAGAAGTCAAAAGTAGGTAAATTTAAAATATAATGTGACTACCTGAAGAGAACTCGCAAACATCTGCTAATCTCTACAAAAGTGAAATCAAAAGCAAGTAAATAAACATATTATACGAGTACCTAAGGTGAACTTGTGAACATCTGCTTATCTATGCAAAAGATAAGTCAAAAGTAGGTGAATATAAAAAATAGAGCGAGTATTTGAAGAGAACTCGCGAACACCTGAATTTTTTTGCAAAAGAGAAGTCAAAAGTAGGTAAATAAATATATAACGCTAATACCTAAGGTAAACTCGCGAAAAACTACTAATCTCTATAAAAGAGAAGTTAAAAGTAGGTAAAATTAAAATATAACGCGAGTAGCTGAAGAAAACTCACGAACACCTACAAATCTCGACAAAATAGAAGTCAAAAGCTAGTAAATAAACATATAACGCGAGTACCTGAGGTGAACTCACGAACATCTGCTAATCTCTGCAAAAGAGAAGTAAAAAAAAAGTAAATTTAAAATATAACGCGAGTACCTGAAGAAAACTCATGAACACCTTCCAATCTCTGTGAAAGAGATGCCAAAACTAGGTAAATAAAAATATAACACGAGTATCTGATGAGAACTCGCAAAAACCTACTAATCTCTTCAAATAATAAGCCAAAAGTAAGAAAAATTTAAACTATAACGATATTACCTGAAGAGAACTCGCAAACACCAACTCATCTCTACAAAAGAGTAGTCAAAAGAAGATAAATAACCATATAACGCGAGTACCTATGGTTAACTCGCAAACACATGCTAATCTCTACAAAAGAGAAGTCAAAAGAACATATATAACCATATAACGCGAATACCTGAGGTGAACGCAAATACCTACTAATCTCTACAAAAGAGATGTCAAAAGTACGTAAATTTAAAATATAACGCGATTAACTAAGGAGAATTCACAAACACTAGATAATCTCTACAATAGAGAAGTCAAAAGCAGATAAATTTATTATATAATGCGAGTACCTGAAGAGAAATCACGAACACCTGCTAATCTCTGCAAAAGATAAATCAAAAGAATGTAAAAAAACATATAACACATGTATCTGATGAGAACTAATGAACACTTACTAAACTTTACAAAAGTGAAGTCCAAATCACGTAAATAAATATATAATGTGAGTACCTATGATGAAATCATAAATATTTGCAAATCACTACAAAATAGAAGTCAAAATTAGGTAAACTTAAAATATAAAGCGAGCACCTGAAAAGAACTTGCGAACATGAGCTAATCTCCGCAAAATAAAAGTCAAAAGCATATAAATAAACCTATAATGCGAGTGCCTGAAGTGAACTCTCAAATATCTGTTAATCTCGGCAAAGGAGAAATCAAAAACAGCTAAATTTAAAATATAGCACGAGTACCTGAAGTTAACTCGTAGAGACTAGATAATTTATGCCAAAGAGAAGTCAAAAGTAGGTAAATAAACATATAATATGTGTACCTTAGCAGAACTCGCGAACACCTGTTAATCTCTTCAAAATATATGTCAAAAGCAAGTAAATTTAAAATACAATGCGAGTATCTAAAGAGAACTCACGAACACCTGCAAATCTCTACAAAAGATAAGTCAAAAGCAGGTAAATAAATATATAATGCAAGTACCTAAGGGGAACTCGCTAACATCTTGTAATTTACGCAAAAGATAAGTCAAAAGCAGGAAAATTTAAAATATAACTCGAGTACCATAAGAGAACTCATGAACACTTGCTAATGTCTTAAAAGAGAAGTCAAATTCAGGTAAATAAACATATAGTGTGAATACCTGTGGAGAACTCGTAAAAACCTACTAATCTCTACAAAAGTGAAGTCAAAAGCAGGAAAATAAACATATAATGTGAATACCTGAGGTGAACTCGCCAATATTTGCTAATATTTACAAAAGAGAAGTCAAAAGGCGGAAAATTTAAATTATAATGCGAGTGGTTGAAGAGAACTCGCAAACACCACTAATCTGTGCAAAAGAAAGGTCAAAAGCAGGTAAAAAAACATATAATGTGAGTACCAGAGGTGAGCTCATGAATATCTTCTAATATCTGTATAAAAGAAGTCAATAGCAGGTAAATTTAAAATATAATGGAAGTACCTGAAGAGAAGTCGTGAACACCTGTTAATCTCTATAAAAGAGATGTCAAAAGCAGATAAATAAATATATAACATGGGTACCTGAGAAGAACTGGCGAATATGTACTAATCTCTACAAAAGATAAGTCAAAAAACAGGTAAATTTAAAACATAACGCGAGTACATGAAGAGAACTCACGAACACCTATTAATCTCTACAAAAGATAAGTCAAAAGTTGGTAAAAAAACAAATAATGCAAGTATAAGAGATATACTCGCGATCATCTAATAATCTATGCAAAAGAGATGCTAAAAGCAGGAAAATTTAAAATATAATGCAAGTACCTTAAGAAAACTCGCGAACACCTGCTAATCTCTACATAATAGAAGTCAAAAGCAGGTAAATAAACATATAATATGATTAACATAGGAAAACTCTCGAACATCTGCTAATCTATTCAAAAGAGAAGTAAAAAACAAGTACATTTAAAATATAACTCGAGTACCTAAAGAGAACTTGCCAACACCGGCTCATCTCTACAAAAGAGAAGTTAAAAGCAGGTTACTAAACATATAATGCAAGTACCTACGGAAAACTCACAAAAACCTGCTAATCTGTGAAAAAGAGAAGTCAAATGTACATCAATAAGCATATAAAGCGAGTACCTGACGTGAACTCGCGAACAACTGCTAATCTATGCAAAAGAGAAGTCAAAAGCGGGTAAATTTAAAATATAAATGAGTAACTAAGGAAAACTTTTGAACACCTGCTAATCTCTACAAAAGAGAATTTAAAAGAAGGTAAATTTAAAATATTACCCGAGTATCTAAAGAGAAATCGGGAATACCTGCTAATCTTTGCATGAGAGAAGTCAAAAGAAGGTAAATAAACATATAATGTTAGTACCTGATGAGAACTCGCGAACACCGACAAATCTCTGCAAAAGAGAAGTCAAAAGAAGGTAAATTAACATATAACGCGAGTACCTGAGGTGAAATTGCAAATATTTTCTAATCTCTATAAAAGAGAAGTCAAAAGGAGGTAAATTTAAATTATAATGCGAGTACCTAAAGACAACTCGTGAATATCAGCTAATCTCTGCAAAAGAACAGTCAAAAGCAGGTAAATAAATATATAACGCGAGTACTAGAGGTGAACTCGAGAATATCTGCTAATCTATACAAAGAGAAGTCAAAATCAGGTAAATTTTAAATATAACATGAGTACCTAAAGAGAACTTGCGAACACCTTGTAAACTCTGCAAAAAAGAAGTCTAAAGCAGGTAAATAAACATATAACTTGAGTACTTGAGGAGAACTTGTGATCACCTACTAATCTCTACAAAAGGTACGTTAAAAGCAGGAAAATTTAAAATATAACGTGAGTACCTAAAGAGAACTCGCGAACACCTAGTAATCTCTACAAAAGATAAGTGAAAAGTAGTTAAATAAACCTATAATGCGAGTACGTGAGGTGAACTCACGATCATCTACTAATCTATTATAAAGAGAAATAAAAAGCAGGTGAATTAAAAATATAACGTGAGTATCTGAGGAGAACTTGCAAACACCTCCTCATCTCTACAAAAGAGAAGTCTAAAGTAGGTAAATAAGCATATAATTCGAGTACCTATGGTGAACACGCAAACACCTACTAATCTTTGCAAAATAGAAGTCAAAAGCTGGTAAATTAATAAATAACACGAGTACCTGAGGTGAACTCGGAAACACCTGCTAATCTCTATAAAAGAGAAATCAAAAGTAGGTAAATAAAAATATAATGTGAGTATCTGAGGAGAATTCGCAAACACCTGCTAATCTCTACAAAAGATAAGTCAAAAGAAGGCAAATTTAAAATATAATGAGAGTACCTGAAGAGAACTCGCGATCACCAACTTATCTCTAAAAAAGTGAAGATAAAAGCAAGTAAATAACCATATAACACAAGGACTTTTAGTTAACTTGCAAACAACTGCTAATCTCAGCAAAAGAGAAATCAAAATCCGGTAAATAACCATATAACGCGAGTGCCTGAGATGAACTCGTGATCATCTGCTAATCTCTGTAAAAGAGAAGTCAAAAGGAGGTAAATTTAAAATATAATGCGAGTGACTAAGGAAAATTTGCGAACACCTACTATTATCTACAAAAGACAAGTCAAAATAGGTAATAAATATATAACGCGAGTACCTGAGGTGAACTCGCAAAGATCTGTTAATATCTGTAAAAGAGAAGTCAAAAGCTTTTAAATTAAAAATATAACGCAAGTACCTGAAGACACTACACCATTTCCAGCCTTTAGCAACACTTGAAAACTATTGCCTAAAACTGCAAAGTGGTTCCAAAACATCAAAAATTGTTGTCATAGGGGCGTCTCAAATAGGCATGTTGCCAAAGATCTAAGGCAACAGTTTGCATACCTTTAGGCAACACTATGCAAAAACTGTTGCCTAAACCCTTAGAATAGGCAACAGTTTTTTGGTTTACCTATTGCAACATTTTAGAACTGTTGACATGTACTGTTACAATTAAAAATCATTTCCAAAAACTACAAAGGCAACACTTTAAAAATGTTGTCAAAAAAATGCGTTTTTTTAAAAAAAACGCCAATGCCGCCAGAGGATGTTGAGCGTAACATATAATGGCATGTTTGAAAAACAAAACTTAAATGACAAGAGTCTTCATATTTATTTCTATTAATATTTAAATAATTTTAAAAAATTCAAAACATAATTTTCAAAAATCATGGATCATATATAAGTACAACCATCATCATGATTCAAAGCATGATGGCGCGGCCGCTCATATATGAAATACAAAGCAGGTCGACTAAAACTATGAAATGTGGTTTAAAAATTCAACTTAAGGGAAATTCAATAATGCATAAGAATCATTTAAATTATCATATGAACAGCATCTGTAAGGCATTTTATAGAAAAAAGTAACAGTACTATAATTATGCTACAAAGTAACACCTGGCATTCCAAATTTTAATGATGTTATTTAACACAGCACTTTAGAAGTATAGAATATAATATAGCCAATTCTAATAATGTTCATAATGTTCACTATGTCAAACACAAGCATCTGCCAGTTGAACAGTATCTCAAAACTATGGCACTATTTGGCGGGCTGGCAGCTTGCTGGTGCATCGCTGTTGGAGCCAGAACGGCTTTAATCATTAGTGTGGAACGATAAAGGAAAATTTTTGGCATTCCGTGATCTGTCTTCGACTGGAAGCAGGGGCTCCTGTGGCGTTCCTTCCTCCGCCGTCTATCATTGGTGCGAGCCGGCACGCCAAACAATGTCTAATTCAAAGAGTGGCAACTGTTATTGTTTGTAACATACCATTATGCCAATGCTATAAAGCAAAACACTATTTTACCATCAGTGAGTTGCATCTGAGTGATTGTAATTTACCATAATGTCACCACTGGGCAAAGAGCAACATCTAACATTGTTTCTAGCCACCCCACTATAAGCACTGCAGTGAAAACTTCCTTGATCAATAACTGCACTAATGAAATTATGACATTCTTCTTTTGAATCTCCTACATCTGAATGGACTTTTCTACGTGCCATTTCCGACTTTATTGAAGTTGCTTCTGCTACAGATCTTTTAGACCACAGTGGTTCATTAGAATTTCCAATTCTAACAAAGAAGTTTGAACGTCCAAAGCTTTCTAGTAGTGCTTCAGTATTTTGCTTATGGCCCTCCTTCTGAAGCAAATACTTGGTTACAGTTATATCCTGTTGAGGATCCAGATTCTTTGCATTGGACAAAGTTTAAACATTGTTTTCACTTAAACCAGTATCTCTATTCAGATTGCCACAGGAAGAATAATTGATACCTGAACTTTTCATTCTGAAAATAGAGTTCAAGAAGTTTGAACATCTAAAGCAATCATGCTTAGCTGCTGATAAGCATACCAATATATAAAGCAGTTCACCTTAAGATGAAAAGTATGTTAGATTAATTTAGAGAGGACCAAATTTGCTGCAATAACCAGGTTAGATAGCTACCAGAGAAAACAAAAGACCTGTCCAAAGAGCGCAACTGTAGTATATCTGAGGCTTCAAACCAATCATCATGAATTTTACCTGCAAATAGAAGGAAATAAAAAAATATCAACAACAACACTTAAGCCTTTATTCCACTATAGTGGGGTCGGCTATATGGATCCTTTGTCGCCATTGTGCCCTATCTTTAGTCGAAAGAAAAAAAATATCAATGGCCGAAAACATAAATATCCGGGGGTGGTTGCCACAATGGACTAAACAATAACTTCAATAGATGATAAACATAAATATTGTATATAATCAGTTGATTGCCACAATAACAAAGATACAAGAACAATTTAGCAAACTGGGACTGGCGGTGGCCTAAGGGGAGGATGCTGGAGGGATATCCGGGGCTGGTTGCCTGGCTGGACAGCAATGAGGGGCCTTTTGTGGGAGTGGCGGGCTGGACTGATATGAAGGTGGGATCGCCGGCTTGTTATTGGAGTAAACACGGCTGGTGGCCTATTTTGGAAGGTGGTCGGCCATGTTTGGGAGGCTGAGGCGGGGGGGGGGGGGGGGGGGGGCAGCCTGTGGAGGGGTGGCCGGATGAGGCCCTAGAGGTGCCAGGTGTTAACAGTGTATGAACACCACCTCCTTCTAACTATGTTAGTCTTAGTTTGATTTTTTAAAAAGAACATTTTATAATCAAAAGCAAGCCAAAACTATAACAGAGTTCATACAAAAAGAATGCCACACACCTCAATCAAAACTTAATGGACCAAGTTTCATATACAGCCATCTCTCTTGCCATATGAATTGTGCTGTACACAGTAAGAACATCAATGGTAGAAGCCGTTTGGATGGTATGCTAATGGTAATTGGCATACCATCCAATGGTAATTGGCATACCATCCAAGCTCAAATTTGGATGTGTGTATGGTCTTGACACTATAAATTATAAAAGTGACAAAATGAACAACTAGCTTTCAAAGAAATTAAGAAAAGAAAAGAAGCAGAAAACTTCCCTACCTTCCAACAACAGCAAAAATTTTAATCAGGTTTTGGTAACAATGATCTTCAGGTAAATTTTCAGCCACGACAATGCGAGACTGCAGGATAGGTACTCTTATATAAGCAACCATTCCGCATCAAAGAAAAAAAAAATACTACCTTTAATAAAGAGTAAAAACATCCACCTGCATTTCATCGACATCTACCTCAGTTAAGGGTTGTAGGCGCCTAACTTTCTTCCCATCATCACTAAGAACCTTAAGTTTAAATCTCCAAAATAAAGAAATTTTGCATGAGCAAACATAAAAAAGATTAATGCACAAATAAAATTGATTAAGCAGTGCAGTATCACATATCATTTCACAAAAAGAACTGTAAAAAGGACTTACAAGCTTTGTGGACTTTCGCAGAGCATTGGAAAGCAGCACATTGTTATGCACTAATGCCTTAATCTTCTTACAAGAAGCACTGAAATATATTGGCACTACAACACAACCACATTACATCAGAGCAAAAAGAAAATTTAAGGTAACTGTACGAACACAAAAATGGTGATCAAATCTCCAACCCCGGGAAAAAAAAATGACCAAATAAAATGCCCACATAACCCTGCGCATCAAACACAGGACATGAGCTCGCCCTCGGTGTAAGTTCAAGTTTTGCCGACCTTGAAAATGGTGCGTCGACTTCTACCTAAAGTTATTCTGAGATCTTCTCTACTTCTAAGAGTTGCGTTGATTTTTGACGTCAAAGCTACATCGACTTCTCAAAAACTCTGTTGAATTCTCTCCTGAGTTAAGATAAATCTTTTCAAGATATCATCAACCCCTTCCAGAAGGATTATTTTCTAGCCATTGGAGTAATTTTCAAGAAAGATATAATCTCTTTTCCGTGCTTCTAGAAATTTGAGCTTGGATGGTATGCCAATTACTTCTTCTCTATCCACTCCATACAAAATAGTGACTGCATGATTTGCACCAACATCACATGTGTAGTTATGAAGATTTTACACTATATAAAAACACGTACAAAAAGAAGAATATAAGGGTGGATCATTTCAAGGATTGAGATGTAGGCGAACAAAAGAAATAGTTAACTAGAATGTGATTTGAACATGAGGATTTCTAATATAAATCAGCATATTGAGAGATCTGTGTCATTCGGGCTTCATAGCTGCAAGAAATAGAGCTTAGTTTTGAACATAATAGGAGTAAATAAAGATATCAACCATAAAACTTCTTATTTATAGAACTATCATTATGTGTGTTTAAGGAAGCAAAAATCATCTTAGCCCATCATCGAAAAAGGCATCTGAATCGACTTGAACATCAAAAAATCTTCATAGTCCATCATCGACCTCCTCATTTGTCTCCAGAATATCAAGAACTTTCTGCACAAAATGAATAAATAAATATAATATGATTATACTAAAATTATATAAAGATCGATAACATCGTATGTTTCTACCCCAACATCCCATAATATTTGTAGCTCCTCAATTAGTGGTTGAAGGTACACATCAATAGAATTTCCAGGTGACCGCGGTCCAGGAATAAGCAATGACATCATAAAATTTTTGGGCTTCAAGCACAAATTTGGAGGATAATTATATATTGTTAATACCACAGTCCATGTGCTATGTGATAGACTCATGTTGCCAAATGGATTAAACCCATCACTTGCCAATCCAAGTCTTACATTACGAGTTTCAAGAGCAAAATCTGGGTGATTCGCATCAAAATCTTTCCATTCTTGTCCATCAGCAGGATGTCTTAACTTACCATCCTTGGAACGCTCTTCTGCAAGCCACCTCATTAAATCAGCAATCTTTGAACATGTATAGAGTCTTTTTAGTCTTGGAATTAATGGAAAATGTCTTAGCACCTTTGCAGAAATTTTCTGACTTTTCTTAAATACCTCAGACTCACAATTCACTTCGGGGTATACAATCCACCAAGATTCACCACAAACATGACAAGTTTCATCTTTCTCATGCTCTTTCCAAAATAACATGCAGTTATTTGGACAAGCGTCAATTTTTTTATAATCTAAGCCTAGGTCATATATCATAGATTTTGTTTTATTGAAAGAGACAGGGATGTTTAAGTCGGGCATAGCCCCTTTCAATAATTGTAGGAGAGATGTAAATGATGCATTGCTCCATGCATGAAGACATTTTAGTAAATACAATCGAATAGTAAAAGATAATGTAGAGAATTTTTAACAACCCGGATATAATTCCTGATTTGCTTTCTCAACAAGTTTATAAAACTTCTTTACATCTTCGTTTAGGCCTTCATGTACTCCATCCTCTTGAACTGCATCTTTAAATATCTCAGACAATAAGCCATCAATATCATCAGAAGATACATTTGCATTAGTGTCTTGATCAAGATCCATACATTTAATCTCTTCCCCATGGTAAATCCAATCTTTATAGCCTTTTACAAAACCCTTACTTATCAAATGGTCAAACACCGTGTCTCTTTTACCCCATACTTCATTGCAACAGATAGGACATGGACATAAAATCTCTTCTCCTTCGTAAAACCCTTTACTGAATGCAACATCCAAGAAATAATTAACACCATTAATACAATCTTCACTGAAGCGAGGCAAATTAATCCACTCCTTTCTCATTATATTTTGCTTTCAAACCTTGAATAATGGCAATACCTACACATATACAAACACAAAGAAAGACATATAAATTACATTATAACGCATACATAAATTCACACTTCAATACATACACTTACATACACACTTCAATACAAAATAGACATACACACACACACCCTAAACATATATAAATACACACACACACACACAAACATATATAAATACACATACACACACATGCAAATACAAAGAGATTTTGGTAATCGACTCCCTTGGATGTGGCCGGTTTCTTCTGTACATTAGAGGGATATAATTATGTGTGGCACGCATACACACATAAATATAAAAATATATAACCTTACAAAAATACACATATATATAAACTCGCATACATTTATATATCAACACACATACATATATATAAACACACAGACATATATATAAACACACATACACACATATATATAAACACATACACAAATATTCACACAACACACACAAATGCAAACACACATAACAACCACACACATGCACACACACATACACACACTTATACATACACATTTACACATGCACACACACTTATACATACACATTCAGTAGATCAAGAGAAATACTCAAATAAATCAAAACAAATCATTAAAATTAATCTCCCCCCAAGGTTCAACGAAGAAAGCAAACCAGAAAATAAATCAAAACAAACCATAGATTGATAGAACAAGTCATGGACAAATCATGGATTCAACAAATCAAAAAAAAACAAAGCATATGCAATTAACTAATTAAGCATGGACTGCAAGAGAAATACTCAAATACTTTTATAATTTGTTTGCTTGTTTCAGTTGCTTGAGTGAGTTGTAATTATAATACCTCATACCTTTGAAACTGTAAGAATAACATGTTATTACTTTAGAAGCATGAGTTTGTTTGCAAAGGTATTACAAAACATGTTGCACTTTTTCAGATCAAACGATTCGCTACACCATGATCGGTATTGGTCTCCTTGTCATGTTGTTGTTGCAACACCACTACTTTATTAAAATTTCAACATGATCGGCATTGGGCTCCTTGTCATGCTATTATTACAGGCCCCGAAATATCAAATATTAATATGCATGCATAGGATTAAAAGAGAGAGATGGAGGAGGGATGAATTTTAGCCATATGCATTGGAAATGAATTAAGGTGGATCTCAAAGTGACCTGACAATTTATCGGAATTAACCACTACACCTCTTTGTATGCCAAGGATTGCTAGTACTCCTTGTGTAACAATTTAAGCCATTTCCAGAGCAACGGGTATATGCTTACTGTTGGATACAGAGACGTCGTTCCTATTGGACAGCTGGTTAGTATATGCATATTTGTGTTTATATTTATTTACTTATAATTATTTATATATTTGGTTGTGCATATATTTGTGTGTATGTATATGATGGATGGTCATTTCCAATTCACATTGTCATATTTATTAACTTGTTTTTAAATTTGAGAGCATTATTTATGATTGTAAAGTTTATCATTTGCAGACTGCAATTACTGATATTTATGTTAGACCACATAGCCTGGAAAATATTGTTTTACAAGTATTGGAGAGGTACAATAACACGCCTATGATTATCATAGAAAATGGTAAGACGTGGAAAAAGTTCGACTTTAGTTTGTAATTTATTGTTCTCTAATAATTTAATGTAGTCACTGCATGCTTGAATATATTCATGAAGGTTATGGACAATGGAGCAATAGCAGTCAATCCTCCAAGGACTTCCTCCATGATGAAGACAGAATAGGGTTTCTTACTAGCTACCTCACTTCTCTATACAATGCCATTATGTAAAGACGCACAACTTATTTTAATCCTTTTCCCTCTTTCTCCTTTGAGATTTTGAAGTATTTTCGCATTGAAATTATGAAATAAATTGAATGTTGCTTAACCCTATGTTCAGTGTTTCTTGATCGAATTCATTAGCATTCTTCAAACCTTAATGACAGAAACTATGCCATGAAGATATTCCAGTTGCTATTCTATGCTAAATTAACACACAAATTTTAAGAAAATAAATTAACATTTGAAAGTTACACACAAAAATTTCCCTTCCTTCTTAAACATTTGAAAGTTGACTATTTAACAAGCAGAAGCACCTCACAAAAGACCTAGGAAAAATAAGCAGCAGCACCTCTTTAAAGTTGACTATTTAAACATTTGCGTGTTTAGGTATACTTCTCGAATAGCTTTGGGGAAGAAACAAGCGCACCTCCACCGGCGGCCTGCTAGTTGTGCTTGGGGAAGAAAAACCACTGACCTAGAGCTCCCTAGAACTGGGTCACAGCTCTGCCCTAAAGAAAAAATCACGACTAATGGGTTGAGAAAATCACCTACGTAACAATGAATAGAACCGTGAAAATATCACTTGGCGCTTGAATCGCGGCTGAATCGCGATTGATGGGAAGAAACCGTCAAGCGCGGGGAAAATCGCGACTGGGGAAGAAACCTTACCTGGGGAAGAAGAAGATACGCGTCCAGAAACAACCGCTGGGAGCTTCGTTAGCCGATAAAAGCTCAGCGCAGGAGCGGCGTCGCGGAAGATTTACTGCCGGGAGTGAATGTCGCGAGACGTTTCATGTGATCTGTCGGGAAGGAGGAGAATGTTCTTTTCGAAAACAAGGGAAAACTGACCTATCAGGTTCTATTTTGAGGTGTATGGATTTAACGAAGGAGGTAAAACGCATATGTTTTGAGTCAAAACCAAAACGGGCCAAAATAGAGTCAAACGAACACCTGCATTGAGACGGCGAAAGCTGAAAACCAAAACAGGCTATAAAAACCAAGCAAACGAATGGGGCCTTAGGGTTTGAATGAGTGGATTTTAGGTTTTTAAAAATAGTTTGTGTATAGTATATAAAAAGGGCCTAAAATTTTCAAAATATTGATTTGTATATAGCGAATTTTGATTTGTTTATAACAATACCCTTTTTTAAAGTTTGAATTTGTGTGTTAATAAAGATTGATGGTGTGCTTATAACATTGTTCTTTTTGTTTCGGGGAATTAAGGTAATTAAATATCGATTCAAATGGAAAATGAGCAGATATTCGCACACCCGGGAAACCAAAAACTGATTTTGTGTTGGCGGCGTTGCTCCCGAGCCCCCACCGAGGACGTTGTCCCCTGGACCCCTGCCCGCTGTCCGGACAGTGGGACCTCCATCGGGGGCTGCCGCCCCCAGACCCCCACTTTCGTTGGCTCCATATATGTCTGTGGGATTCACACTTCGATTCCTGTAAGCTCACGTGGGCAAACACGGTATGAAAAACAAGAGGATCAGAAGTGGTCCACAACTCCAATAAATTAAAATCCAGATATAAGTTAATTAAAATCCTGGGTAGGTATATAGAAAACTAACAACAACAATTTTAAAAATGACTCAATAAATGTGGAGTCACGATTGAACAAGCGTCGCCAAAAATGTGGCTATTAAATAAAAAATTTGTAATGATGAGTCGGGAAAAGATTATCGAGGGTTTGTGTATGTGTTAGAAATATTGTTTTTTATAAAAATAATATTTAAAGTAATAATTTGGCATGGGAGAAAAATAATTTTGGTTATTATTAAAGTAATCTTTAGGCAACACTTTTAAAATATTGCAAAATAATTTTTAAGAAGACAACATATCATAATTGTTGCCTAAAGTAAATCCTCAAGGGCAACATTTCAAAAATATTCCCTATAAGGGATTAGAGAACAGTTATAGAATGTTGCACAAAAAGTGTTGCCTAAACATGTAAACCTATTGCAACACTTAAAAATTTGTTCTCTAACAAAGTTTAGACAACATTTTTATAACTGTTGCCAAGTCAGGTGTTGCTAAATACCAAAAATGCTATAGTGAGAGAACTCGCAAACACCTGCCAATCTCTGCAAAAGAGAAGTAAAAAGCCAGTAAATTAACATATAATGCGAGTATCTGAGGAGAATTCAAGTACACCTGCTAACCTTTGCAAAATATAAGTCAAAAGCAGGTAAATTTAAAATATAACGAGAGCATTTGAAGAGAACTCGCAAACACCTGCTCATTTATAGAAAAGAGAAGTCAAAACCAGGTAAATAAGCATATAATGCGAGTACCTACGGTGAAATCCCAAACACCTGCTAATCTTTGCAAAATTGAAGTCAAAAGCAGGTATATTAATATATAACACGAGTACCTAAGGTGAACTTGCAAACACCTGCTAATCTCTGCAAAAGAGAAGTCAAAAGTAGGTAAATAAACATATAACGTGAGTAACTGATGTGAACTCGCAATCACCTATTAATTTCTGCAAAGAGAAGTCAAAAGTAGGTAAATTTAAACTATAATGCGAGTAATTAAGGAAAACTCAAGAACACCTTCTAATCACTACAAAAGAGAATTAAAAAATAGGTAAATTTAAAATATAATGCGAGTACCTGAAGATACCTCGCAAACACCTGCTAATCTCTACAAAAGAGAAGTCAAAAGTAGGGAAATAAACATATAATCCGAATACCTGAGGATAACTCACGAACACCTGCTAATCTCTGTAAAAGTGAAGTCAAAAGAAGGAAAATAAACATATAATGCAAGTACCAGAGCAGAAGTCACAAAGATTTTTAAATATCTGCAAAAAAGAAGTAAAAAGGAGGTACGTTTAAAATATAATGCAAGTACTTGAAGAAAACTCTCGAGCACAAGATAATCTCTACAAAAGAAAGGACAAAAGAAGGTAAATAAACATATAACACGAGTACCTAAGGTGAATTCGCGAACTTATGCTAATCTCTGCAAAAGAGAAGTCAAAATCACGTAAATTTAAAAATATAACATGAGTACCTGAAGAGAACTATGGAATACAAGCTAATCTCTGCAAAAGAAAGGTCAAAAGTAGGAAAATAAACATATAACACAAGTACTAGAGGAGAACTCGTTAACACCTGCTAATCTCTGCAAAAGATAAGTCAAAAGCGGGTTAATTTAAAATATAACCTTAGTACCTGTAGAGAACTCGTGAATACCTGCTAATCTCTACAAAAGAGAAGTCAAAATAAAGTAAATAAACATATAACATGTTTACCTATGGAGAACTCGCAAACACCTGCTAATCTTTGCAAAAGAGAAGTCAAAAGAAAGTAAATTTTAAATATAACTTAAGTAACTAAGGAGAACTTGCGAACACCTCATAATCTTTACAAAAGAGAAGTTAAAAGAAGGTAAATCTAAAATATAATGCGAGTACATGAAGCGAACTCACAAACACTTGCTAATCTCTACAAAAGAGAAGTTAAAAGTAGGTAAATAAACATATTATGTGAGTACCTGAGAAGAACTCGGGAACACCTGCTAATCTCTGCAAAAGTGAAGTCAAAAACTGGTAAATAAACATATAACATGAGTACCTGAGGCGAACACGCGAATATTTGATAATCTCTACAAAAGAGAAGTCAAAAGAAGGTAAATTTAAATATAATGTTAGTACTTGAAGAGAACTCAGGAACTCCAGCTAATCTCTAGAAAAGAAAAGTCAAAAGCAGGTAAATAAACATATAACGTGAGTACTTGAAGTGAATCGTGAAGATCTGCTAATCTCTGCAAAAGAGAAGTCAAAATTAAGTAAATTAAAATATAACACGAGTAACTGAAGAGAACTCGCAAACACCGGCTAATCTTTGCAAAAGAGAAGCCAAAATTAGGTAAATAAACATATAACGTGAGTACCTGAGGAGAACTCGCAACCACTTGCTAATCTCTGCAAAATATAAGTCAAAAGTAGGTTAATTTAAAATATAACGCGAGTATCTGAAGAGAACTCGCAAAAATCTTCTAATCTCTATAAAAGGGAAGACAAAAGTAGGTAAAAAAACATATAATGTGAGTACTTGAGTTGAACTCGCAAACATCTGCTAATCTATGCAAAAGAGAAGTCAAAAGCATGCAAATTTAAAGGATAATGTGAGTACCAGAAGAGAACTCGCCAACACCTACTCATCTCTACAAAAGAGAATCTAAAGTAGGTAAATAAATATATGACACAGGTTCCTATTATGAACTTGCAAACACCTACTAAGCCTTGCAAAATAGAAGTCAAAAGCAGTTAAATTAACATATAACACGAGTACCTAAGATGAACTCGCAAACATCTGCTATGTTGATGCACGAAATATGACACCGGCCAGTTAACGGGTTATTCGATCTCATAAGCTAGGTGAATAGGAGGGTTGCGGGGATAGAGGAGAGGTTTGAGGGACTACTGGGTAGTTGGTTACTCTGAGTCGCCATGGAGATAGAGAAAAAGCAGAAGAGAGGGTTGCTAGCAGTGCCAACAACAGACTTCGCCCGCCGCAGCCTGAATGCCACCCTTGCGATGGGATTTTCCTTCAATCAAGAAGCAAGATTATAGTTTGCTATTGCACCATTATAGGGAAAGCAGAGTAAATGGTACAAGGGGGAAGCTGGCGGCTAAAGAGAGGAGAATGCCAGAGGACGGGCAGACTAACTAGATAGGTCGGCAGACCGCGCGGTTAGCTGACCAAGGAGCCCGCTGGACTTAGCCGGGCGGACAGGTTGATCGAGCTGGGAGAAGAAGCTGAAGGGCAGGCCGCGCGGACTGGGAACTTGAGTCCGCAAGAATTGATGTCGAGATCTGGACGCCTCTGCTGTTGTCTCTCATCCTCCCCTGAATGAGAGGTATGGGGGCCTATTTATAGGCCCGAGGAGGTAACGGTCCTTATAACGTCACCACTAGTGAGGCGGTGAGCTGTGCAAGTATAAATACTGAGTCCGCTGAGTCCGTGCTAGGCCGCGCGGTTTGTGACTTGGAGCTAGAGATGGCTGCTGCTGTTGGCGGATAGGCATGAGTCTGTCTCTGCTCCTAAGCGAGCTTGCGTAGGGCTGTGCGAGCTCAGGAGGAGCTTGCCCGCTGTTGGGCAGAAGCGGACGCCAGGAAACTAGAGGGCTAGCTGGTGGAAAACAGAATGAGTCCACCCAGCTCGCTGTGGAGAGGAGACAGATCGCCTGCTGCCGAGCTGGGGTTCAACTGGCAGACTGCGCAACGAGCTCGCCTAACTCGCGGCAGAAAGGTTGAGCTGGTCGTGGCTTATCGCAATTGCTCGGCGACAAGGACTGCCGATATGGCAGTCTGAAGAGTCCAAGTCGCTCCTATAGGTGAGAGCCATTGTTGACTAGTGGCCTCCTTTGCTTGGGGGAGAGGGTTGGCAACCTGGCGGACTGACCGGAGAGGTCGGCAGACTGCGCGGATAGCTGATATCGAGTCCATTCATAGCTGGCGGACAGGAGAGCTGGTCGCCGCCTCTGGTTGAGCATTTAGCGTGCGGTCTGAGCGGATAGGAATTCGATTCCGCCACTTAGTTGAGTTGTTCGCCCCTAAGGGGAAAAATGAACCACTAGACGGTTAACCGATCTAGCCAAGCAACCGGCAGGGGCAGACTGAGGAAGCAGTCCGCAGCCCCTACAGAACGAGCGGCTACGGCACGACCTGGGAGGTCAGACAGGTGAGACCACCCTAGTCGCGTGGACTGAGCGGACTGAGAGGTCAGTCCGCCCACCCTTAGAAGGGAAGCCTGACTGGCCGCGATCTCTTGGAGCAGGCCGCGATTAGCGAGCTGCCTATCTTGGGAGGGATCGCCGATTTCTGGGTTAACATAATCCCCGCACTTTTTCAAGTTCCGAAGAGAACTTCGAAAAAGTAGGAGACCGACGAAAATCATTATCCTTCCCTCAATAAAAAGAAAAGGGGAATGATAGAAGGAACCTGATGTCTCTCCTCAGCAAAAAAATATGCTAATGCCTGTCTTTTGCGAAGGAAAGAATAAACATAGGAGGAAATAGGTACATCTTATGCGTACCTGGGTTGCTTTTGCAAAATGAAAAAGACATGAATGTCTCCTAATGGGCACTTCAAAATAGCGAACAGAGGAAAGCATAAAAGAAAGATAACTTGCAAGTACCTGAAGGAGGCTCGCAAGCACCTGCTAACTCATGCAAAAAGCATAAATCACAAGTATTATATAAAACTAAGTTGCAAGTACCTAGATAGAACTTGCTAATATCGGCTAATCCCTGCAAAGGAAAGAGTAAATAGCAGATATGATAGAAGAGTAAGCTGCAAGTACCTAAAGGGAACTTGTTAATACCTGCTAACCTCTACAAAAGAAGAGTAAATAGCAGATATGATAGAACAGTAAGGTGCATGTACCTGAAGAGAACTTTCTAATATGTGCTAATCTCTGCAAAAGAGGAGTAAGTAGCAGATAAATAAGAAAGAAAACTAAGTCTCAAGTACCTGGATGGAACTTGCGAATGTTGACTGTTGATACGATAATATATGATTTGATAGCAAAAGAGATACCTTAAAAACTCTGCTATTAACTGAATAAAGATCAAACTGCGATAATGATTGTCTTGCGTGATTAAGCATGATGTTTTATACATGAAATCCAGATCAGCAAGATGGAAACATCTTGATTAAACTTCAATAGCATAGCTTATCAATAAATAGAAGTAGATTCCTTAATTGAGTAGTAGATGCCAAGAATAAGCATAATCAATCGTTCAACGGATAGAATATATATGAAATAACAAGAAGCCATGCGGAGTGGACAGGAATATAAGAAGTTCTCGGGCTACCGTTAAGAAGTGAATATAACTGTTCTGAGAAATAGAAAAGGCCACCAAGGGGATTGGATCTAATTCCAAACTGGAAATAGGGCTACCATGCAGAGTGGGTTTAATGCCACAAGTTTCCATAGACAATTGAAAAGATGACTTGGTTGCCACTTTGGAAAATGGGCGACCACATGAAAATTGGCGACCACTTGAAAAGCAGACTTTTAAGCTACCACACGAAGTGGGTTTATTACTACAAAAAGTTCTTTTTTCCAAATCAACCACCAGAAAGCGGGATCGCCTTTTTTGGAAATATGGCTACCACATGAAGTGGGTTTGATTGTCGAACATTTCCAAAATAGATTCAATCAAGCAAGACAATGATGCAATAAGCACTTTGATAAAACAAATCTTATCACCAATAATTTGAGAGTAAGCACTCGACACCGCAAGAGAGGGCTTTACAATGATACTTTCAAGTGATATACTCTTGCAACTTGTCTTTTTTCAACAATTTTTCAACGAGCTGATGAAGAGCTCAACATTTCTCCGTATCATGACCTACACACATGTGGTATTGATAGAATAAATCCTTATGACATCTCCGACCAGGTCGCAGGAAAGAAGGCCCTGTGAAATCCGGCTCTTGCTGAATAATTTGAAGAACTTGTTTTACAGAGATAGTTAATCTTATATATTTTCTCTTAGGTTCAACTTGCTTGTATTGGCAATAAGCATGAGGCTCATTGTCATAAATTTTAATTAATGTACTAGAGGTATCAAGACTTGATTCTTAATGCTTTGATTGAGATATAGATGAATTCCCACGATTATAACATATATGTCGAGATACCGGGAGGTTAGGATCTTGATCATATTGTAATAGGTTGCTATCATGATTAAGAGGTACAGAATTGCAAAGAGGTCCATCATCCAGCTGACGGGGTGAGAACTTATCTGGCACTTGAGCCATTTCATTCAGACGAGATATATATCCAGAATTCGTGGCTTCAGCTCCAATGAACTTGTTTGCATAATCAATAAGATCCCCATTGGTGTTAGGCATTTTTGTAGTGAATTTGAATTTGAGAGGACCTTGCCGAAGTCTGCTTATGAAAGCAACTTTACAGAAGTCTCGATCAACATTAACAATCTCAAGAGTTTCCTTCTAGAATCGATCGATGAAGTGAGCATAAGACTCGTCGTCTCCTTGCTTTATCTAAAGAAGAGCTCCTATGTCTTTCTTTCTTTTCCTAAAGGTTCCAAACCTTGAGGGAAATTCTCTTTGAAGATCACGGAAGCAAGTTATTGATTAAGGCGGTAGATGGTAGAACCAGTACAGCACTTGAGCACCAAAAGATACGATGAAGAGCTTGCATTTGATGCCATCTGATAGAGCTGTCAATGAAACGATCGATTCAAAGGCTTTTATGTGAGAAACTTGATCGCTCGTCCCCTAGTAGACTGGCAGACGATGTTCTTTGAAATCATATGGAACAACATCTCTTCGGATATGAGGTATGAAGTGAGAGGAAACCTGTTCTTCTCCTGCAAAAGATGTTAGTCCATTTGGTATATAGGGATAAGCATTCATGCTTACCTTATGAAGCTTGCGATGAGAGATGTAAACTGTTTAAATAGTAGGAGACCGTAGTCGCTACTTGAGACGGACACATCTGAATGATTTGAGGTGTGCTCGAGATATTTTGATGGAAAATCCTTGAAGACCGGAATCGCTGAAAAGGAAAAACTTCAATAACTTCAAAATGGAGTGCAATTTTTGTAATCTGAGGGCCAAATAAGCATTAGACGGGTTCCCCGTTTGCCGGGGGGTAGATCTCCTCGAGCCAGTTCTGACATGCTTTAAATTTTTGAAATTGGACACTCGGATCAAAAGTTATGGCTTTTTGAAGTTAAGGTACGCTCTGAGCTTAATCTCATGTCTTCATTGCAACTGTTGTTGATCAACTTCTTAGGATCCGAAGTTCGCGTGTTAACTGTTGATGCGTGAAATGTGAAACCGGCTAGTTAATGGGTTGTTCAATCTCACAAGTGAGGTGAATAAGGGTGTTGCGTGGATAGAGGAGAGGTTTGAGGGACTGCCGGGCAGCTGGTTACTCTGAGTCACGCATGGAGATAGAGAAAAAGCAGAAGAGAGGGCCGCTAGTAGCGGCAACAACAGACTTCGCCTGTCGCGGCTTGAATGCAACTCTTTCGATGGGCTTTTCCTTCAATCAAGAAGAAAGATTACAGTTTGCTATTGCAATATTATAGGGAAAGCAGAGTAAAGGGTACAAGGGGGAAGCTAGCGGCTAAGGAGAGGAGAATGCCAGAGGCCGCGCAGACTGACCAGAGTGGTCGGCAGACCGCGCGGTTAGCTGACCAAGGAGCCCGCTTGACTTAGCCAGGCAGACTACACGATCGAGCTTGGAGAAGAAGCTGAACGGCATGCCGCGCGGACTGGGAACTTGAGTCCGCAGGAATTGATGCCGAGATCTGGACGCCTCTATTGTCCTCTCTCGTCCTCCCCTGAATGAGAGGTATGGGGGCCTATTTATAGGCCTTAGGAGGTGCCAACCTCTCTGGTCTGTCCGCAAGGTCTCCAACCCTCTCCCCCAAGCAAAGGAGGCCACCAGTCAATAGTGGCTCTCGCCAATAGGAGCGACCTAAACTCTACAGACCGCCATGTCGGCAGTCCTTATTGCCGAGCAATGGCGACAAGCAACAATCTGCTCAACTTGTCCGCCGCGAGTTAGGCGGGCTCGTTGCGCAGTCCTCTAGTTGAACCAGAGCTCGGCAGCAGGCAATCTGCCTCCTCTGCACAGCGAGCTCGCCCGCTGCTGGGTAGAAGCAGGCGCCAGGAAACTGGAGGGCTAGCTGGCGGATAGGAATTCGATTCCGCCACTTAGTTGAGTAGTTCGCACCTGAGGGGAAAAATGAACCACTAGACGGTTAACCGATCCAGCCATGCGACCTGCAGGGGCAGACTGAGGAAGCAGTCCGCAGCCCCTACAGAACGAGCGGCTACCGTGCAACCTGGGTGGTAAGACTGGGGAGACCTCCCTAGTCGCGTGGACTGAGCGGACAGAGAGGTTAGTCTGCCCACCCTTAGAAAGGAAGGCTGACAGGCCGCGACCTCCTGTAGCAGGCCGCGACTTGCGAGCTGTCTACCTTGGGAGGGATCGCCAATTTCTGGGTTAACATAATTCTAACACTTTTTCAAGTTACGAAGAGAACTTTGAAAAAATAGGAGACCCACATAAATTGTGATCCTTCCCTCAAGAAAAGGAAAGGGGAAGGAGAGAAGGAACCTTATATCTCTCCTCAGCAAAAAATATACTAATGCCTGTCTTTTTCCTGCGAAGGAAAGAATTAACATAGGCAGAAATAGGTACATTGTATGCTTACCTGGGTTTGTTTTGCAAAATGAATAAGACATGAATGTCTCCTAATGGGCTCTGCAAAATAGCGATGAGAGGAAAGCATAGAAGAATGATAACTTGCAAGTACCTGAAGGAGGCTCGCAAGCACCTGCTAACTTCTACAAAAAGCGTAAATCACAAGTATGATATATAACTAAGTTGCAAGTACCTGGATAGAACTTGCAAATATCGGCTAATCACGGCAAAGGAAAGAGTAAATAGCAGATATGATAGAAGAGTAAGCTGCAAGTACCTGAAGGGAACTTGCTAATATCTGCTAACCTCTGCAAAAGAAGAGTAAATAGCAGATATGATAGAAAAGTAAGTTTCAAGTACCTTAAGAGAACTTGCTAATATCTGCTAATCTCTGCAAAAGAAGAGTAAGTAGCAGATACAGAAGAAAGAAAACTAAGTCGCAAGTACCTGGATGGAACTTGCGAATGTTGACTGTTGATACGATAAGATATGATTGGATAGCAGAAGAGATACCTGACAAACTCTGCTATTAACTTAATAAAGATCAAACCGCGATAATGATTGTCTTGCGTGATCAAGCATGATGTTTTATACATGAAATCAAGATCAGCAAGATGGAAACATCTTGATAAAACTTCAATAGTATAGATTATCAATAAATGGAAGTAGATTCCTTGATTGAGTAGTAGATGCCAAGATTAAGCATAATAAATCGTTCAACGGATAGAATAATAAGAAATCAAAAGCAGCCACACGGAGTGGACATGAATATAAGAAGTTCTTGGGCTACCGTTAAGAAGTTAATATAATTGTTCTGAGAAATAAAAAAGGCCACCAAGCGGAGTGGATCTGATGCCAAAATGGAAATAGGGCTACCACGCAGAGTGGGTTTAATGCCACAAGTTTTCATAGACAATTGAAAAGCAGACTTGGTTGCCACTTTATAAAATGGGAGACCACTTGAAAAGTGGGTTTTATTTCTACTAAGAACATTTAAGCTACCACGTGAAGTGGGTTTATTGCTGCAAAAAGAACTTTTTTCCAAATCAACCACCAGAAAGCGGGATCGCCTTTTTGGAAATATGGCTACCATATGAAGTGGGTTTGATTGCCGAACGTTTCCAAAATAGATTCAATAAAGGGAGACAATGAAGCAATAAGCGCTTTGATAAAACAAATCTTATCACCAATAATTTGAGAGTAAGCACTAGACGCCGCAAGAGAGGGCTTTACAATGATACTTTGTAGCGATATACTCTTGCAACTTGCCTTTTTTCAGCAAATTTCTCAACGAGCTTATGAAGAGCTCGACATTTCTCCGTATCGTGACCCACACACATATGGCATTGACAGAATAAATCCTTATGACATCTCCGACCAGGTCACAGGAGAGAAGGCCATGTGAAATTCGGCTCTTGCTGAATAATTTGAAGAACTTGTTTTGCAGAGATAGTTCATCTTGTATATTATATCTTAGGTTTGGCTTGCTTGTATTGGCGAGAAGCATGAGGCCCATTGTCATAAATTTGAATTGATGTACAAGAGGTATCAAGACTTGGTTCTTAATGCTTTGATTGAGATGCAGATGAATTCCCACGATTATAACATATATGTCGAGATACCGGAGGTTAGGATCTTGATCATATTACAATAGGTTGTTATCATGATTTAGAGGTACACAATTGTGAAGAGGTCCATCGTCCAGCTGACGGGGTGAGAACTACTCTGGCGCTTGAGCAATCTGATTCAGATGAAATATATAGCCAGAATTCGTTGCTTCAACTCCATCGAACTCGTTTGCATAATCAATAAGATCCCCATAGGTGTTGGGAATTTTTGTAGTGAATTTGAATTTGAGAGGACCTTGCCGAAGTCCGCTTATGAAAGCAACTTTAAAGAAGTCTCAATCAACATTAACAATCTCAAGAGTTTCCTTCTGGAATTGATCGATGAAGTGAGCATAAGACTCGTCGTCTCCTTGTATTATCTGAAGAAGAGCTCCTATGTCTTTCTTTGTCTTCCTAAAGGTTCTAAACCTTGAGAGAAATTCTCTTTGAAGATCGCTGAAGCAAGTTATTGATTGAGGCGGTAGATGGTATAACCAGTCCAACACTTGGGCACCAAAAGATACGATGAAGACCTTGCATTTGATGCCATCTGATAGAGCTTTAAATGAAACGTTCAATTCAAAGGCTTGTTTGTGAGAAACTGGATCGCTTGTCCCCAAGTAGACTGGCAGATGAGGTTCTTTGAAATCATATGGAACAACTTCTCTTCGGATATGAGGTATAAAGGGAGAGGAAACTTGTTCTTCTCCTGCAAAAGATGTTAGTCCATTTGGTATATGGGGATAAGAATTCATGCTTACCTTATGAAGCTTACGATGAGAGATGTAAACTCCTTAGATAGTAGGAGACCGTTGTCGCTACTTGAGACGGACACTTCTGAATGATTTGAGGTGTTCTTTAGATCTTTTGATGGAAAATCCTTGAAGACGGGAATCGCTGAAAAGGAAAACCTTCAATAACATCCAAACTGAGAGCAATTTGGACAATCTGAGGGCCAAAAAGCATCCGAACGGGTTTCCCATTCGCCGGGGATAAATCTCCTCGAGCCAGTTCTGACATGCTTTGAATTTTAGAAATCGGGCACTCAGATCAAATGTTATGGCTGTTTGAAGTTAAGGTATGTTCTGAGCTTAATATCATGTCTTCATTGCAACTGCTGTTCATCAACTTCTCAGGATCTGTAGGTCGCGTGTTAACTGTTGATGCGCGAAATGCGACACCGGCCAGTTACAGGTTGTTCGATCTCACAAGCTAGGTGAAAAGGAGGGTTACGGGGATAGAGGAGAGGTTTGAGGGACTGCCGGGCAGTTGGTTACTCTGAGTCGCGCATGGAGATAGAGAAAAAGCAGAAGAGAGGGCCGCTAGCAGCGACAACAACAGACTTCGCCCGCCGCGTCCTGAATTCCACACTTGCGATGGGCTTTTCCTTCAATCAAGAATCAAGATTACAGTTTGCTATTGCACTATTATAGGGAAAGCAGAGTAAAGGGTACAAGGGGTAAGCTGGCGGCTAAGGAGAGGAGAATGCCAAAGGCCGTGCGGACTGACTAGAGAGGTCGGCGGACCGCGTGGTTAACTAACCAAGGAGCCCGCTGAACTTGGCCAAGCAGACTGCTTTATCGAGTTGGGAGAAGAAGCTGAAGGGCAGGCCGCGCGGAATTGGAACTTGAGTCCGCAGGAATTAATGCCGAGACCTGGACGCCTCTGTTTTCATCTCTCGTCCTCCCCTGAATGAGAGGTATGGCCTATTTATAGGCCCGAGGAGGTAACGGTCTTGGTAACGTCACCACTGGTGAGGTGGTGAGCTGTGCAAGTACGAATGCTGAGTCCGCTGAGTCAGCGCTAGGTCGCACAGTTAGGGACTTGGAGCTAGAGATTGCTGCTGTTGTTGGCGGATGGCATGAGTCCACCTCTACTCCTTAGCGAGCTCGCACAGGGCTGTGCGAGCTGAGGAGGAGCTCGCCCGCTGCTAGTTAGAAGCGGACGCAAGGAAGATAGAGGGCTAGATTGAGGAAAACAGAACGAGTCCGCCTAGCTCGCTGTGGAGAGGAGGTAGATCGCCTGCTGCCGAGCTGGGGTTCAACTAGCGGACTGTGTAACGAGCCCATCTAACTCGCAGCGGACAAGTTGAGCAGGTTGTTGCTTGTCTCCATTGCTCGTCTACAAGGACTGTCGACATTGCGGTATGAAGATTCCAGGTCGCGCCTATTGGCGAGAGCCACTGTTGACTGGTGGCATCATTTGCTTGGGGGCGAGGGTTGGCGACCTGGCGGACAGACTAGAGAGGTCGGCAGACTGCGCAGTTAGCTGATATCGAGTCCGCCCACAGATAGCGGACAAGAGAGCTGGTTGCCGCCTCTGGTTGAGCATTTAGCGTGCGGTCTGAGCGAATAGGAATTCGATTTCGCCACTCTGTTGAGTAGGTCGTACCTGAGGGGAAAAATGAACTACTAGACAGTTAACTGATCTAGCCACGCGACCTACAAGGGCAGACTGAGGAAGCAGTCCGCAGCCCCTGCAGAACGAGTGGCAACGGCGCGACCTGGGCAGTCAGATCGGGGAGACCGCCCTAGTCGCATGGACTGAGCGGACTGAGAGGTAAGTCCGCTCACCCTTAGAAGGGAAGGCTGACAGGCCGCGACCTCCTGGAGTAGGCCGTGACTTGAGAGCTAGCTACCTTGGGAGGGATCGCCGATTTATGGGTTAACATAATCTCCGGACTTATTCAAGTTCCGAAGAGAACTTCGAAAAAGTAGGAGACCAACGAAAATCGTGTCCTTCCCTCAAGAATAGGAAAGAGGAAGGAGAGAAGGAACCTGATGTCTCTCCTCAACAAAAAATTTGCTAATGCCTGTCTTTTTCCTGCGAAGGAAAGAATTAACATAGGCGAAAATAGGTACATCTTATGCGTACCTGGGTTGCTTTTGCAAAACGAAGAAGACATGAATGTCTCCTAATGGGCTCTGCAAAATAGCGATGAGAGGAAAGCATAGAAGAATGATAACTTGCAAGTACCTGAAGGAGGCTCGCAAGAACCTTCTAACTTCTGCTAAAAGCGTAAATCACAAGTATGATACAAAACTAAGTTTCAAGTACCTGGATAGAAATTGCAAATATCGGCTAATCACTGCAAAGGAAAGAGTAAATAACAGATATGATAGAAGAGTAAGTTGCAAGTACCTGAAGAGAATTTGCTAATATCTGCTAACCTCTGCAAAAGAAGAGTAAATAGCAGATATGTTAGAAAAGTAAGCTGCAAGTACCTGAAGAGAACTTGCTAATATCTGCTAATCTCTGTAAAAGAAGAGTAAGTAGCAGATACAGAAGAAAGAAAACTAAGTCGCAAGTACCTGGATGGAACTAGCAAATGTTGACTGTTGATACGATAAGATATGATTGGATAACAGAAGAGATACCTGACAAACTCTGCTATTAACTGAATAAAGATCAAACCGCGATAATGATTGTCTTGTGTGATCAAGCATGATGTTTTATACATGAAATTCAGATCAGTAAGATGGAAACATCTTGATTAAACTTCAATAGCATGCTAATCATTAAATAGAAGTAGATTCCTTGATTGAGTAGTAGATGCCAAGAATAAGCATAATCAATCGTTCAACAGATAGAATATATAAGAAATCACAAGCAGCTACGCGGAGTGTACATGAATATAATAAGTTCTTGGGCTACCATTAAGAAGTGAATATAACTGTTCTGAGAAATAGAAAAAGCCACCAAGCAGAGTGGATCTTATGCCAAACTGGAAATAGGGCTACCACGCAGAGTGGGTTTAATGCCACAAGTTTCCATAGACAATTAAAAAGCAGACTTGGTTGCCACTTTGGAAAATGGGCGACCACTTGAAAAGTGGGTTTTATTACCATTAAGAACTTTTAAGCTACCACGCAAAGTGGGTTTATTGCTTCAAAAAGTTTATTTTTCCAAAACATCCACCAGAAAGCTTGATCGCATTTTTCGAAATATGTCAACCACATGAAGTGGGTTTGATTGCCGAACGTTTCCAAAATAGGTTCAATCAAGCGAGACAATGAAGCAATAAGCACTATGATAAAACAAATCTTATCACTAATAATTTGAGAGTAAGCACTTGATGCCGCAAGAGAGGGCTTTACAATGATACTTTCAAGCGATATACTCTTGCAAGTTGCCTTTTTTCAGCAATTTCTCAACGTGCTGATGAAGAGATCAATATTTCTCTGTATCGTGACCCACACACATGTGGTATTGACAAAATAAATCCTAATGACATCTCCGACCAGGTCGCAGGAGAGAAGGCCATGTGAAATCTGGCTCTTGCTGAATAATTTGAAGAACTTGTTTTGCATAGATAGTTAATCTCTTATATTTTTCTCCTAGGTTCAGCTTGCTTGTATTGGCGAGAAGCATGAGGCTCATTGTCATAAATTTGAATTGATGTACCAGAGGTATCAAGACTTGATTCTGAATGCTTTGATTGAGATGCAGATGAATTTCCACGTGTTGATGCATGAAATGCGAAATAGACTCGAGCACCGCCAGCTAACTGTTCGAGTACTGAGGAAAGAAGAAGAAGCAAACTACAAGCAGTAGTCTACTTTGCGGATGAGATAAAGGAACAAAAGATCCCCAAATCATGGCAACACTAGACTTCACCCGTCACGGCCTCAATGCCACTCTTGCGGCTTGACTTTGATTGTGAATGATGGGTTACAAAAGGCGGAAAGAAAACTGTGCAGTAGGCAAGTCGGAGTCCGCAAAGCTCGAGATTCGAGTCCGCAACCTTTAACAAGTAGGCTCTTGGGCTCGAGTCAGCGTGCCTTGGGTGCACCACTTCCCCCTATTTATAGATTTGGTGGCCTGCCCAAACGAGCAGGGCTAAAATAACCGGCTTCCTGGGGTACAGGAGAGCCGGGCAGCGGTGAAGGGAATCAAAAAGAAATGGACAAGAAGTCAACGCGAGATAGGCGGACTGGGCTTGCGAGCTGAGGCATCCCCATTGCCGTGCGGAACATAATCCTGGCTGGAGGGGAGCGACCTGAGCAGACTGACGCTGGAGTCCTCCTAGTGATGCTAGATCTAGAAACTGACCAAGGTTGGGCGACCTGAGCGGACTGAGAAATGGAGTCCGCTTCTGGGGGTTGCTTGACGACCTGAGCGGACCGAGGGGTTCGAGTCTGCCGAAAGAGGAAAAAAGTCCCATCGGGCATGTTGCGGATTCTTGGGTTAACATAATCCCTGCACATTTTAAAGTTTAAGAAAGTTTCGAAAATGTTTCCTTAACCGCCGAGTCTCCAACTGTCATAAATGTTTCCTGGGCTATAAATATGGGCGGAAGAACTGTATTCTGCGAAAACTGTCTGTACAATGGGTCCATACTCACCACTTGCGGTCTGCATTCTCCAGTCCGACAAGGCGAGACTCGGATCGTTCCTTGGCCACCTTGCCTCTAAGACCGATAAATCTAAGGTGAACTCACGGATTAAGAAAGCAGATTAATGGAGCGAGATAGCTGTCCGCCACGTTGGGGAGAATTAGCAATAGGAAAAGTCGACCACTGAATTTGCCCGCAAAAACAAGGAGCTGGAGCCCGAGCGGTCGGAAGCTTCACTTGCTCAGGAAATGCAATCCCAGAGTGCGGCTAGGATCTCTGATCCGCTGCGGATTTTTGACTAGAACCCTGCGAACTCGGGGGGTTTGGCCATAACCGTCCCTGCCTCTTGGACACACATGCTGCAGATAGATACTGAAAAGGAGGTCTCATCACCGGGATTCTGACAGCCACATACTGCGGAGATGCGAATTGCTGATCTGGAGGATGAAAAGCGAACAGAAAAGGTCGGGGAAGATGAGCAAGTGGAGAAGCCGGCTGAAGAGAAAATCGCAGAACCAGCGACTTCTTTGACCGTAGTCGGCACCAATAAGGACGCAGTCCGCGCGAATCCGCCGGACTCTCAACAGGTCGTGCTGGCCTTGGAGAAAAAGGGCACTGAGAAGAAAAGGAAGAGGGACAAGTCTTCTGTTGTCGAGCGAGTGGAAAAGAAGCTACAAGATAAGAAAGAGAAGAATGTCTCTATGCGGACGGGTACTGCGAGCTTGCAGTACAGGCCATGAGATAAAGAAGTTCCCGACGCGAGCTTGGTCACACCAGATGCCACTATCTCGGGGGGCGACTCCTTGTCAACGGTTAGCTTGTCCACCACTGAAATACTCGACAATATTGATAACGAGCGGCTTGCTTACATAAATCAATCTCTGCTTGAGTTGTTGCAGTCCGATGTCGATATAGTGGGAGATAAAGTTGCCAACATCGCCCCTCACTTGAGGATGACAAAAGGGAGAAGATGACGAAGGAGCAACTTGCTATCATGCAGGCCAAGGTCGAGGCAGTCTCTGAAAGGCTTGCGGCGGACAGGCGAGCGGAAGACCTGCGAACTACGACAGATTTGATGCGGTCAGGTAAACTGCAGCCGCATCCCTGGCGGTTTCAACATCGATGGCTTTATGAGTCTCCACCCCGAAAGTCGCGATCGATGAAAATTATTACGGAGACTAAGGGCATAGTTATTTCCAGTAAATCACTTGCCGAGCAAAAGGCGAAAGTTCATCGAAGGTGGAAGCAACATTTGGTCGCTTTTGATCCGGAGCGAGTGAGGCGGCCTGTCATTGATAGTCGCCAGATTGCTGCGATGATTACAAAATGTGACTTTTTCTTTACCTTTTTAAGTCTATCGTGACTTGGAAATTAAGATGAATTTCGCTCTCTTTGTTGCAGTTCAAAAGTCGCCACCAGGTTCCGTGGAGGTTGGTGAAATTGTGCCATTGCCCGCAGATGCACTGGCTCAAACTGTGATGCCTCCCCCCACCGAGCACGTGCAAGGTGAACAGCCCGTCCTGGACAAGTATGTTTCGTTAGCGAATAAATATGAGGAGGAGCTAAACGAAGCTCGTGCTGAATTAAGCAAGGGAAAGGAGCGAGAAAAGATGTTGGAGGGCCAGGTCGCTAGCATTTCCGTCATGGTGGAAAGCTTAAAGAATGAAAAACAGCAGCTAAGCGAGGACGCTCGCCACTACAGAAGTAAATACTTGGCTGTGGTGTGAGAAGGGAAGAAGAGGGTCATCGAGGTTGCCGAGATCGCCGGAGTTCGGTTGCAAATGTCGGCTCAGCCTGCTCCAGGGGAAGCATCATCCCCGGCGGAGAACGGGCAGCCCGCGGTGGTCGCAGATCCGAGATTGGCTGGCGAGCTCGTGATCCCGTTCAGTCGGGTTGTCTGGGACACTGCTCGCATGCACCGCACATTCAACAACATGCATCACCTCTTCCAGCAGCTGTATAGAGAGATACTCCGAGGAAGCGACCAAGCGTCTTATCTTGGGACGGATGGGGAGGAGTGACCTTCTCATCATTCAAGCTGCTGAGCTTGCGAACGCTTATTTTGAACATTGTATAATTTGATGTGGATTTGCTATTCTTGTCGTGATGCGGACATCATTTGGTTTCTGTATAACATTGTATTCTATGATATTATTGTGTATTCTTTATACTATGCTGCGATCTATGCGATGAATGCTTTTCTGCGGACTGTTTTAATGCGGCTTATACGAACTGCTATTTTGAGCGATTTATGCCTGTTATCATTTGAATTTGAAGAAAACTTGAAGAGAATCGAGCTGTGTGGATTGAGATTGAATCTGCAAAACCTTTTATGAATTTGCAGGGAACCTGAAAAGAAGCGAGCTGCGCGGATTGAGAAATTATCTGGGCGGATTGGCTGTCATCTATTTGTCAGAGTTTTTCTATAAATAGGGTCTCCACTTTCTTTCTGCATCAGAAACATTTGAAGCTGAAGGCCCTACGGTCTGGAAAAATTGTGTCCGCACGTACTGAAGATGCAGCTTCCTTTCACTCTGCCGAACACAAAAGAAGCCGACTGACTGCGGCCGACTTGGAGATCTTCCGGGAGAGGTACATAGCGGGCTCGCCGATGCTCGCACGCCTACCTGAGGATCAAGAACGGCTGAACTTTTCCACCGCTACCCAGATCGCGGTGCCGATAGATCATTTTGACTGTGGGATTAAGTTCCCCCTGCTCTGGGAGGTCGCCGAGATCTTTGAGCACTATGGGGTATTTCCATGTCAGCTCGCGCCTAACACTGTTACCACAATCTATAGCTACCTCTCCTATCTTCGGTCGGAAAGAATCCAGTTCTCTCTAAACATATTCTGAAAGATCTTCTCTGTTCGCTCAATAACTCCGTCTAGAGATCCCCAGTACAAGGGCGTAATATACTTTTACTGCCGAGGAATGAAGGTTGGGGGCTTGCCGAATAAAATCCACAACTGGAGCTCGAGGTATCTTTTTTTTGAGGGCGACTAGGGGTTCCTCCATACTAACCCGCAGGTGAACGCAGACACTGACTTCAAAAGTGTGTCATTGAATATGGTTGAGTCCGCCATCGTGGAATTTTTGTACGGGTCAAGGCTTGATGTCGAACACTATATCCCACTGTTTCCCGGCCTAGATACTATAAGCCTCCAGGAGAGTAAGTATTGCGACCTGACTTTGTATTCGCACGTTCTGAGGTTGTATGACTAACAGGTTTCATCTTGGCAGCGACCTTGGAAGTGCCGGCCAAGTTACCTCAAACACCCGCTGGGCTGACTCCTACACAGGGAGAAAGAAAAAAGGAAATTGCAAGGAAAAGAAGGGAGGAGGACGATCCCGCGGAGGACTATTCTTCATCCGGCAGCTTTGATATGGCGGGCTTCAGGAAGAACCAGAGGAATCTGAGGGTAACCCAATGTTTCACTGGCACGAGAAGAAGAAGTTCGTCCGCCTCTCCACTACTCTTCCCTCTTGGAAGAGTCCGCGAACTTCTCACCACACTCATGTTGCGATTTCTGCTTTATACGGGAAGCAGAACCTACGCGAGCTGCAGAGTATTGCCCCTGCTGACCTCCCCCTGCTCGCGGCTCAGGCTTGTGCGAATAGCGCCGTCACCAACCATTTTATGGGTCAGGTAATGCGTGAGCTGCTCAGGGAGAATCAACGTCTGCTGCGAGAAAATAAGTCATAAAAGACAGGAATAAGCCACTAGGAGCAAAAGTCTACAAGTATAAAGAAGAAAAAGCTGTAAGTATCAGCAATCCCCGCAGTCTTTGTCGTCTATCCGTTGCAGACTGATTTATTTACTTTCTCTGCAGACCGCATACGACGTCACCAACCCCAACTTCCAAAACTCCATGTTTCCTTTTGTGAAGGAAAGCGTGGAAGTCACCGTTGAACGTTTCATCAGCGACGAACTCGTGAAGGAGGGCGTGGATTCCGTCTTTTTCTTGCAACTGTTCCCTGAAATATAGGACAAAATCGTCGAGTTCGAGTGGGCTACAAAAGGGAAAGCAGTTGATGGAGAGGAAGAGCCTGCTGATGGAGAGAACCCAGAGGTCGCTGCTTCAGACCAACCAGGAAGCCAGTCCGACCAATCCGATGCTTCTGATTCCGACGGAAGCAGCGAGTAGACGGAGCCCGCGGATGCGAGCGGACAGAGTTCGACCAGCTCCGGTTCCGGTGGCAGCAGCAGTAGTAACTCAGGAGACTATTCTCCTGTGATCAATGTGGATGGGTCGAGTCAATAAGCGCCTGCCGAGAAGAAGCAAAGGACAGAGTAGGAATATTATAAAAAAAATTTTGTTTTTATTATAAAGGGTGCGGACTCCGTGCGAGTTTGCTAAAACATGTAAAAATTTTTGAATGAAATCAAAAGGATATTTTGATGTCTTTTGTAACGCTACGATAATTTTTTGCAATTATAGGTCGAACTTCGTATACCAATCCGCGTCATATAGATGCTGTCTGCGCTATGTAATTTTTCAGTCCGTAAGAAATCCTTGTCTAAATTTTTTAATCACAGCTCGTCAAAAGTAATAACCATTAAGCTGGCTCTTGACGAGTTCGAACAGCAGTCCGCGCCTTGCAAAAACTGAATCGTCCTTCACAAGTTTTAAGATTACCAAGATAATAAGAGCTGCGATTTAGGATAGTTCCAACAGAATAGCACTGGCATGCGAGCTTGACGGATTTTAGATCACAGTCCGCAGGTAGTTATAGTCGAGTCATTGTGAAAGTAACTATTAAACTCAAACGAACTCAGCGGACTGAGCGGACTACAAAACCAAAGTTTACTTATGAACAATACGATAATAGATCAACCCACAAAACTGCGGCCTGGGCGGACTAAAAACCAGAGTCCGGCAATGTGCTTATTGTAGTAATAGAAATGACCTATAGCTCATGACCAAGTGGGCAGGTGCGGCGAGTGCGGCATGGATTTCCACACCGGGCCATGAACTATAAGATCAACCCAAGGCACGGTGGACTGAGCGGACTAGAAAACCAGAGTCCGGCAAAGTGCTTATTGATCGAAATGATACATTGCTCTCTTGCCTGGTGTACAACCTAGATTGATCCTTTGGGCAGGTACGGCCGGAGCGGTATTGCTTTTCCTGAGATCAACAAGGTTATGGGTCTCCTGCAGGCACTGCTTGAGGGTACCAAGGAGTGTTCAAAAGTCGCAAACCAAGACGATCTGCAGGCAGGTGCGGTCGGAGTGGCATTGCTTTCCATGCATGATCATCAAAGTTGTAACGATATCCCCTAAATGGCATGGTAGAGATGACCACCACTCTATCCCTCCAATATGCAGAAGTGGGGTTAGGTACTAGCCGGGATCCGAGGTCCAGTATCCTGCCGCAATAGAACTGGTAAGCTCCCACTACACGGTTCGAAATCTCCCCGCAATACGTGGTCTTTGTGGTGTTACGCTAATAACGGCGGTTCTAAAGGAGGTTCTTGCTGAACTCGGCGATGTCTCGTGGTATTAGGAAACTGCTGGATTTGCTCAGGGAGAAAAAGAGAAAAAACACTCAAAGAAGTGTTAGTATGAAAACTTTGATAAGTACCAATTTTCAGGAAATTTGCGTAACAAAGAAAAGAGAGTTCAGGGATAGAACCGTTTGGGATTGCCCTTGCTTAATGTATTAACTATCAACATGTGAGACAAAAAGATCATTGAAGAGGTGTCAGCAAGGCGATTTTTCTTAATGATAAACCTCTTTAAAAGTTTATAAGAAGGAAGAAAGAAAAGAAGTGGTTCAGGAATAGAACCGTTTTAAATCATCTCCACTTCATGTATGTGGCATATCTTCTCCTTCATATGTTTGCAGGCGATAAGCCCCCCTCTCGAGCACTTCCTTGACAATGAATGGCCCAGCCAAATTCGGATTGAGCTTTCCCACTGAGCTGGCTCTTGTCGCAGCGTCCACCTTTTTAAGAACTAGATCTCCCACTTGAAAGTGTTTGATCCTCGCGTTCTTATCAAAATAGCGAGCCATCCTTCTCTTTATTTCCTCTTGTCTGATTGCAGCCTTATCTCTGATCTCTTCGATTTGCTCCAAGCTAAATCTAATTTCCTCATTATTCAGTTCCAGCCAATCTTCCATGCCTTGCCTTGCCAGCAGAACTCTGGGTGACGGGACTTCAAATTCAACTGGAATTAGTGCCTCCGATCCATGAGAAATCTTGAACGGAGTTTATCCTATCTTAGATAAAGGCATTGTTCTCAGGGTCCAGAGAACTGAAGAAATTTGATCAGCCCAATTGCCCCTGAGATTTTGTACATTCTTCTTAAGCAAGTTGAGGATCTTCTTATTGGCTGCTTCTACCTGACCATTGCTTCTAGGATGATGGACTGATGCAAAACGTAGCTCTGATCCGATATGCCTACAAAAATCTATCATCTCAACATTATTAAACTGTGGTCCATTGTCAATGATTATCTCCATTGGGATACCATGTCGGCAGACTATCTCCCCCCCCCCCCCAAATAAAATTCCTTACAATCTGTGTTGTGTTCTTTGCCAATGCCTTAGTAACGATCCATTTACAGAAGTAATCAATCATGACTATGATGAAACACCGCTGTCCACTTGCGATGGTAAAAGGACCAATGAGATCCATCCCCCAAATGGCAAAGGTCTAGGGGGTTGAGATCGATCTAAGAGACTGTGCAGCCTGATACTGTAGTGGAGCAAACTCTTGGAATTGGACACACTTTTTCGCATGAGACTAAGAATTTTTTTTCATGGTAGACCAGAAATAACCCTGCCGCAGGATCCTTTTTTCCAAGGTTCTCGCTCCTGAGTGGCTTCCACACTCACTAGAATGTACTTCTCAAAGGACAGTAGGGACTTCATCTTCCGACACACATCTTGCCATGGTGGACAAGAAAGTCTTTCTATAGAGAATACCGGATACTAAGTAATAGTATGCTGCTTTTAACTTGAATCTCTTCTTATCTCGAACCGACTGAGGTAAGTTTCTAGTTGATGGGTAGAGGTTGAACGAATCCATCCCAGAGGAATGCTGATCAATCTGCATCATCTCTTCCTACTCCACTACCGGGCAGAAGAGTTAAGAAGTTGTTCCTCTTGATGATAGTCCGTACATGGCAAGAACATCTGCCTCCTCATTCTCTGTCCTTGGAATGTGTTCAATGGTAAAACTTTTAAATCTTCCGACCTCAATCTTCACAAGCGCAAGATACTTCTTCAACATCGGCTCCCTGGTCTCAAAGTTATCCAGAACTTGTGATGCCATTACCAGGGAATCAGTCTTTATGTCAACATGGTCGATCCCGAGCTCCCTTGCAAGCCTCAAGCTAGCCAACAAAGCTTAATACTCTTCTTGGTTGTTTGTCACCAGAAAATAAAACTTGATTGCCTGCTCGAGTTTTATGCCATTCGGATTTATCAGAACCATTCCTGCTCCGGAAGAATTTCTACCTGAGCCCCATCAACATAGATGATCCAGGCCAGAGGAGATCTATCTGCCTGATTAGAACCAGATTCTACTGTATTAATCAAAAAATCTGCAAGAACCTGCGCCTTGATAGCTGTCCTGGGCACATAGGAGATTTTAAACTCACTCAGCTCGATCGCCCATTTAGCTAACCTGCCCGAATGTTCTGGCTTCTCTAGCACACTCTTCAAAGGTTGATCAGTTACTACTTGGATTGGGTGTGCCTGGAAATAGGGTCGGAGCCTGCGAGTAAACATAACCAATGCTAGAGAGAGTTTCTCTAGGATTGGATACCTTATTTCTGCATCTTTCAGAATGTGACTGACATAATAGACTGGACATTGTCTCCGGCTTTCCTCTCGGACAAGAACAGAGCTGAGCGCCCCAGGGCCAACTCCTAGGTATAGGAACAACATCTCCCCTGCTCGGGGACTTTGCAGCAAGGGTGTTGAAGCTATTTTTTTCTTCAACTGCTCAAAGGCCTGAGTGCACTCTTTCGTCCACTGAAACATATATGCCCCCCAAAAAGTTTTGAAAAATGGCGCACTCTTATCTCCTACTCGAGAGATAAATATCCTGAGTCCCGCTAACCTCCGTCCTAACCGTTGGACTTCTCTCAGAGAACGGGAAGGAGCCATATCTCGGATGGCCTTAACCTTGTCTGGATTAGGGGCAAGACACTCTGGAGTAAGGATGTGACAGAGGAATTTCCCCTTACTTGCTCCAAAAATGCATTTTAGCGGGTTAAGTTTTATCTTATATTTTCGCAAAGTGGAAAAAGTTTTTGCCAAATCGTGCAAATGTTGCAGAAGAGACTTGCTTTTAACCAAAAGATCGTCCACATATACCTCAAGGTTTTTACCCTTTTGTCCTCTAAACACATGATCCATCATGCGTTGATATGTCGCGCCAGCATTTTTAAGCCCAAAGGGTATCACAAGATAGCAGTAGCAACCATCGTTAGTAATAAATGATGTGTGAGGGATATTGGGCTTATGCATTCTTATTTGGTGGTAACCAGAGAACGCATCTAAAAAGCTCATAAAAGGATACCCTACCGCAGAATCAACTAAAGAATATATTCGAGGCAAGGGGTAGCAATCTTTTGGACACATTTTATTCAATTTGGTGAAGTCTACACACATTCTCCATTTTCCCCTGGCTTTCTAACCATTACAACGTTTGAAACCCACTCAAGATAATGAATTTCTTGAATAAAGCGTGCCTTGAGGAGTTTGGCAACCTCCTCTCTGATTGGCTCTGCCAGCTTGACCGCCGCATCTCTCTTCTTTTGTTACACTGGCTTGGCGGTTGGGTCAATGTTGAGATGATGGCAGGCAATGCAAGGATCGACTCCTCGCATGTCCTCCGCTGACCAAGCAAAGACATCCATGTTCTTTAGCAAGCAATCTATCAACTCCGCCTTTTGATCTTCTGGCAATTCTGAGTTGACGGAGAGTTTTCTCTCCTCCCCTTCAGCAATGGGGATCCCTTGCATCTCCTGGGCAGATTCCTGGTGTGCACCTTCACTATCCACAGCAGCTTCTGACTGAGTAGATACTTCTGCTACCGCCGAGAAGATTGGAGGGGTAACTTCGGTCATGTTAACTGTACGGAGGTAGCTTTCTCGAGCTTGCCTTGGGTCACTTCTGACCCTGCATTGACAACCATCCTTATTGAACTTGATAGCCAGGTGGTAGGTTGAAATGATTGCTTTGTACTTGTTTAGTAGAGGCCTCCCGAAGATAGCGTGATAGCTGCTTGGAGCATCCACCACTATAAATTGAATCTGCTTGGTCTCCCCCCAAGCTTTACCGGGAGTATGCCGCTTCCCTCGACTTACTTTCTCTTGCCGGAAAAGCCATAGAGCGGCCCTTCGGTGGAAAGAAGAGGCTTTCCAGTCTTTAGGGCTTCAAAGGTGGGCTTGAAGAGGAGATTAACAGAGCTGCCAGTATCAATAAGAATCCTATCGACTGTATAATCCGCGATGGCTGCTCGGACCACAATAGCATCATCAAAAGGATTACCAGTCAGGGGAAGAACTGCGGGACCAAAGGTGACGCTTCCTGACGATGAAGCAGAGGAAGAAGTAGAAGCAATCTATGCTCAGGTGACTCTTGAAAGGGAAGACTTCCGAGAGGACTAAGTTCCTTCTCCACCGTGAATGTTAAAGAGTCTCCCCAAGGCTCCTTCGTCGATAATATCGCAGCATTCATTTTGAATATCAATGGGCCCCAGGCGACCCTCATCTTCTATCTCTACGCATTCTAGCTGAACCTCCTCCACCTCCTTGCCTTTGGAGGTGGAAGGTTTCGAAGGATCATTCCTCCTGCCCAGATCTTTGATCTTGCCTTCGGCAAATAACCTCTCAACTAGCTGCCGAAGGGCCTTGCAATCTTCAGTCGAATGACCCTTCTCTTTGTGAAATTCACAGAATTGAGAGTTATTTTTGGGCTTCCAATCCCTTTGAGGCCCTTTCCACTTTTCCTCTGCCTTCTTCTGGATGATCTGGATGACCTCTTCAAAGTCGAGCCCCAGATCTATAAACTCTTCCACACAGCTGCTCTCATGTGGCCTTGAAGCAGGCAAGGTGTTCTGAAAAATGGGTAGAGCCTGAAGGGGTACGACGGGAGTGGCGGCCAACGGCAGTCTCTGATCACGAAACTGTTGATGGCCGATGAAAGGTTTCTTGTGACGAAGGTTTCTCCCCCTCTGAGAAGGAGGCTGGAAATCGGGCCGAGGAGGTTTGCTGTGATAGTGGCTGCTGGAAGAGGCATTGGAAGAATCCCTTCCTCCAGCCTTAGCTGTCAGGGATGAAATGTAGATGGGGTTAGCATTCTCACCTTCAATTAAGCGATTGGCCATCGCGATTAGTTCCTGATAGGTTGATGGCAGCTTTGTCGTTACATTAAACTTCAGTGGGCCTTCCCGGAGGCCGTGAATCAAGGCAACCTTGTAGTAGTCGGGGTTCACATTCCTCACCCCATGGATCTCCTTTTGGAACTGGTCAATGAACTGCACTACTTATTCGTTGCCTCTTTGTTTGATATCTAAGAGGGCCGTCGGCCCATCTTTTCTCTTCTTTGAGGTAGCAAACCTTAGAAGGAGTTCGCTGCGAAGCTTAGCGAAGGAATAAATCTTGCCCAAGGGCAGCTCATAGAACCACTCTCTCGCCTGTCCATAGAGAGTGGTGACTAGAAGATTGCACTTCTAGGCTTCAGAGAGGCATCTCAATTCAACTGTCCCATCGAAAGCCTGCAGATCTGAAACTGGATCGGTCTCCCCAGAGTAGAAGGGGATACGGGGTTCTCTAAAGTTGTTGGGTGCTGACTCCCATCAGATTCTATCAACGAAGGGAGGAGTCTCAAGTTCTATAGAGGAGTGGAGTAGCGCACGAGGGTACTCGGGCTCGGCGGACTGCCGATCGATAATGTCAAGCCAGTGGGCTGGAGTCCCCCCGACCGCCTCTCTGAAAAAATCCATCAGGGGGGCGAACTGGTCATCCTTAGGCCGCAGAGGAGCTGCGGGCTGAGCTTGATGGTGAGGCTGAGGAGTGACTGCAGGTAACTATTGGAGATGGGTCTGGCGAGCTGGAGTCCGACGAACCAGAGTCTGGAAGACAGGGGTTTCAGCAATATCTCCTGTGGCCTGGGGAGCAAGCTGCTGAGTTAGCTCGAGCATTGATTTGCTAATAGTATCGAGTCGCTGGTCGGTCTCTCTGCGAGATAACTCGGCCTCCTAGCGAGATGTTTCCAAAGCCTCCCACAACGAATCATCTGGCGATCTTGAGCAGTCTGATCAGCGAGCTCGGCGGACTGACATATCTATCCGCGTGTTTCAAAAGACTGCTTGGATCTTAAGGTCGCGTGTAAACTGTTGATGCACGAAATGTGAAAAGGACTCGAGCACCGCCAACTAACTGTTCGAGCACTGGGGAAAGAAGAAGCAAACTGCAAGCAGTAGTCTACTTAGTGAATGAGAGAAAGGAACAAAAGTGCCACGAATCAAGACAACACCATATTTCGCCCGTCGCGGCCTGAATGCCACTCTTGCGACGGGCTTGACTTTGATTGCGAATGATGGGTTACAAAAGGCGGAAAGAAAACTGTGTAGTAGGAAAGTAAGAGTCTGCAAAGCACAAAATTTGAGTCCGCAAGCTTTAATAAGCAGGCTCTTGGGCTCGAGTCAGCGTGCCTTGGGTGGATGACTTCCCCCTATTTGTAGATTTGTGGGCCTACCCAAACGGGCAGGGCGAAAATAACCGGCAGCCCGGGGTACAGGAGAGCCGCGCAGCGGTGACGCGAATCAAAAAGAAATGGACAAGAAGTCCACGTGAGATAGGCAGACTGGGCATGCGAGCTGAGGCATCCCATTGGTCGTGCGGAATGTAATCCTGGCTGGATGGGAGTGACCTGAGGTGACGCTGGAGTCCGCCTAGTGACGCCAGATTTGGAAACTGACCAAGGTGGGGCGACCTAAGCGGACTGAGAAATGGAGTCCGCTTCTGGGGGTGGCTTGATGACCTGAGCGGACTTAGGAGCTCAAGTCTGCTGAAAGAGGAGAAAAGTCACGTCGGGCATGTTGCGGATTCGGGGGTTAACACAACGATTATAACATATATGTCGAGATATCGAGAGGTTAGGATCTTGATCATATTGCAATTGGATACTATCATGATTAAGAGGTACACAATTGCGAAGACGTCCATCTTCCAGCTGATGGGGTGAGAACTTCTCTGGCACTTGAGCCATCTGATTCAGACAAGATATATAGCCCGAATTCGTGGTTGTAGCTCCAACGGACTTGTTTGCATAATCAATAAGATCCCAATAGGTGTCAGGCATTTCTGTTTTGAATTTGAATTTGAGAGGAACTTGCCAAAGTCCGCTTATGAAAGCAACTTTATAGAAGTCTCGATCAACAATAATAATCTCAAGAGTTTCCTTCTGTAATCGATCGATGAAGTGAGCATAAGACTCATCGTCTCTTTGCTTTATCTGAAGAAGAGCTCCTATGTCTTTCTTTCTCTTCCTAAAGGTTCCAAACCATAAGAGAAATTATCTTTGAAGATCGCTGAAGCAAGTTATTGATTGAGGCAGTAGATGGTAGAACAAGTCCAACACTTGAGCACCAAAAGATACAATGAAGAGCTTGCATTTGATGCCATATGATAGAGCTTTCAATGAAACGATCGATTCAAAGGCTTGTACGTGAGAAACTAGATCGCTCGTCCCCGAGTCGACTGGCAGACGAGGTTCTTTGAAATCATATGGAACAAATTCTCTTCGGATATGAGGTATAAAGGTAGAGGAAACTCTTTCTTCTCCTGCGAAAGATGTTAGTCCATTTGGTAAATGGGGATAAACATTCATTATTACCTTATGAAGCTTGCGATGAGAGATGTAAACTTCTTAGATAGTAGGAGACCGTAGTCACAACTTGAGACAGACACTTCTGAATGATTTGAGGTGTGGTCGAGATCTTTTGATGGAAAATCCTTGAAGACGGGAATCGCCGAAAAGGAAAAACTTCAATAACTTCAAAATAGAGTGCAATTTGGGCAATCTAAGGGCCAAAAAAGCATCTGAACGGGTTCCCCGTTCGCTGGGGGGTAGATCTCCTCGAGCCGGTTCTGACATGCTTTGAATATCTGAAATCGGGCACTCAGATCAAAAGTTATGGCTGTTTGAAGTTAAGGTACGCTCTGGGCTTAATCTCATGTCTTCATTGCAACTGCTGTTCATCAACTGCTCAAAATTTGAAGGTCGTGTGTTAACTGCTGATGCATGACACGCGATACCGGCCAGTTAACTGGTTGTTCGATCTCACAAGCTAGGTGAATAAGAGGGTTACGGGGATAGAGGAGAGGTTTGAGGGACTGCAAGGCAGCTGGTACTCTGAGTCACGCATGGAGATAGAGAAAAAGCAGAAAAGAGGGCCGCTAGCAGCGGCAACAGCAGACTTCCCCTTCCGCGGCTTGAATACCACTCTTACGATGAGCTTTTCCTTCAATCAAGAAGTAAGATTACTGATGGCCGCGGAACAGAGATCGACTGTGGGTGGTTCGAAATGGTCAGATTCTGCGGGCCGGTTAGAAGATCGAGTTTTCTAACGAGAGGAGGCAAGTGCACCTATCGCAAGTAGTACTCGGTATTCGGGAAAATACCGAGGTCGTATTATTCTCGGGGACGCGTTGATTATATCTACTCTTCTCGGAACACTATTATCTTACTATCAGTAAGGTGGGATTTTTTAGTTTAATTAAAACGGAAAGAAAGAGAGCTGAATTTTGCTAAGTTAGTTCGATGATGGGTTAACGCTCGGCATCGAATCGGATTAAGACTAAAATAATTCTTAACAATTATTGAACTTTGTTTTTAATTTAATAAAAGGCACTTGGCCGTGGAGGTTCCAAGAACATGAGCTCACCTTGGTCTAGGGACATCGCTCACCTGGGCGCTAAGGCTATTCGACCGAACGTTAGTTCGACGAAGGATTCCCCTTAACGTCCGCATTACGCTAAGAACCCCGCTATTGGGTGGGGAACCCAATCCGGCAGAACTACGTTTCTCCTCTTTCGAGGGGGCGTACGCAGTTCTCTTTACCCAAGGGGGATCGGTCCATACGTGCAGCCTCTCGTCGTCGCGTATGGATAACAGAAATAGAGCCCACACATCGATTATGTGGTCCTATGCGTCGTTAACCCGGGGCAAACCATAAGTCCTTAAATTAAAATAAAAATAAAGTTCTTTAATTATTTAAAATCATTTTATTTGTCCCAATGCTCTTCGATGCCGAAGGCTAATAGAGATTAGCCACTCATCGGTATGGGGACGGCTTTATGTTTTTAGGTGAAGCGTGAGTGTTAAATTAAGCACTGAACGATTATAAGAGAAAACACAAAAAATAGGACAATTAGATAAATTGAAGGCTAATTGATGCAGGCACTCATGCACACTTCAAAACCATAAAGAAAATTAAATAAAGCAAGCCCTACTCAAATGAGTAGGCGGAAATAAATGCACACACGCACACACTCTTCTTAATTGAAGAAAGCGATAAATAAAGCGTCAAAATTATCTCCTACACGCACGCACTCTACATAATTGAGAAAGCGATAAAATTGCAAGCCCCGGCTCAAATGAGTGGGCGGGGGTAAATTTATCTCATACACGCACACACTCTACTTGAAAGTAAAACACATACACGCACTCTACAGAAAAGTAAACACACGCACACACACAAAGTTTTCCTACTCAAGTGAGTAGGAAGAAAATGAAAGCAGTAAAAAGACAAGTCCCACTCAAACGAGTGGGCGGAAAATGAAAGCAGAGCGCCATTTAACTCTTAACGAGTAGGCGAAAATAAATGCATACGCACACACTCTACAGAAATTAAAACCAAGCTGTAAATTCTAACTCGTACACGCACGCACCCTTGCAAAAATAAGAAAAACAAAGTGGCTGAAAAATTAAAACGACTGCATTTCTACCGCTAGAATGCGGTAGAAATGCATAAAAAGTGAAAATAAAAATTAACCGAGCGAAAATGTTTTGCAAATAAACGCAAAATGAAAGTACTCGAAAAATTAATACAACTGAATTTCTACCGCTAGAATGCGGTAGAAATGCATAAAAAGATGAAATAAAAATTATAGGGACTAAAAGTTTTACAAATAAAAAGCTAAAATGAAGTGAGCGAAAAATTATAACGACTACAATTTCATAAGTTTTTATAAAACCTCCAAAAAAGTGAGAATAAAACTAAAAAGGAACGAGAAGTTTTACATTCCTAAGAGCCTAAGTTAAAGAAAATAAAAACGAACACTTTTAGGGGAGTTTTTATAAAACCTATATGAATGAAAATGATAAAGAAGAAAAAGCTAAAGCTAAATAGTGCAGAAAATGAAAACTAAACGGACGGCACAACGGCTAGAAATGCCGATAAATCCTAAATCAAACTAAGTTATCAAGGCTATAAAAATGAAAACATAAAAGAAACACAAAAAGATGAACGAAAAATTGCTTAAGTAGGCGCATTCAAATGGATTTTTCATACTAATGAAGAGAGAAAAATTCAAATTTTATTAAAGCAAAAACCCTAATACAAACTAAGAGAGAGAAAGGGGGGAGAAATTCTCCTTACATAAGTATGGAATCCAAATGGGCAGCACCTCCCCTAAACAAAGTGGTCAAAAAAGTGGACAAGAAAAGCTTCCTGGAAGCTCTTATTTATAGGCAAATTTTCGGGTTGGTCACGCCAGTGACTAGGGCGTGACAGGGGGCGTGTCGATACTATACATGAGCTGATCGGGTGACTTGATTGGAAAGTTGACTTGGGCTGAAAACGTGGCGGTCACGCCCTAGGTCACGGGCATGACAAGTGTCAGTCACGGGCATGATTGGGGCGTGTCGGGGAGTTCGATCTGGGCGCGGTCCGGTCGCAAAGTCGCGCGCGTCACGTTGTGCCAGGTGGCTAAGTCACGCCCGTGTCACACTTTGACACGGGCGTGTCTTGGGGCGTGTCGAGCTTGGTTTGATCATTGCCGATCGTCGAACTGGCAACCTATGGTCTGCGATCGTCGAGGGCGTGACACGGGCGTGTCGGTCATGTGACACGGGCGTGTCAGTCAACATTTTGACTTTTTCTGGAATTTTTCTGGAATTTTTCTGGAATAAAAATAAAGCTAAGTTACAAATAATATTTACAAAAATAAGCAATTTTTATAATAAAACAAATAAAAAAGACAAAAAATAAACAAAATTGACTTAAATAAAATATGAAAATATAGGTATATTTACAACTCATCAAACACCCCCATACTTAAGCTTTTGCTATTCTAGAGCAAAAGTTTGAGGTGAACTTATAAGGAATAATAAAAAACCCTAAGTTCTGCTACCGCTAAATTAATTATAAGAGAGATCAAATAAAAATATACGGGGTATAAGAGTTAAGTCCTAAAATTATTTAGATGATTTAAATATGGCAAAAGTTTTGGCCAAAAGACTTCTTGATGTAATCAAATAGAAAGCAATAATTGTATTGGTTAGATTAACAGAAAATAGTTTGGAGTTATACGAACTTTAGCTTATAGGAGTGTTATCGAAAATAATGCAATTTACGAATTATGCTCTCAAAAAGATTTTTGAATTAATTCTAGAGTCATGAAATTGGCTAAGGGGGGTTGATGAAGATGCTTGGATTTTGAGGCGAGGTTATTTTTTCTCGAACCTCCATTTTTTGATTTGGATGTTAAAGGAAAACGAAATCTTATTTTCCTTAACATAAAAATTTTTTCTTCTTCATAAAAATAACCCAATGTATATGTGTTGGAGTAATGAATTTTATCCTCTTACTCCGTAACGTATAATCTTTTAATTTATTGGGTGCCTATGTTTACGGAATGAAATCTTATTCCCATTGACATAAGATCTTTTTCTTTTTGGGGAAATATTTTTATCATACCAAGTAGGTTATGATAGGTAAGGGGAGAAAAGAGAACTAGATATTTAATTGAAAAATAATTGAGAGCAACCTTTATAAATTGTACGTTCCAATTTTTCAGAAAGCTAAAAGCAAGCATAATTAAATTCTATAGTCGTTATTTTCTAACATGGTACACATGCTCCTATCTATGAAAAATTAGAAGTAGTGCCTAAAGCGAGTCCCGTATTTTTAACAAAGTATAATAAATTCTTTAAAACTTAACCCCGGCTATTTAGATTTTTCAATCTATAATTAACAAACGAATAGTGAACAAAGAATTGATCAAATTCGCATATAAATAAACTCAAAATGAAAGTTTTGGATAGCAAGAAACTTAAGAATGAAATGTTTGATTTATTTGTTTCATAATTTACATAATTTTTTTGAAATTTTTTTTGAAGTTATGCTCTCTTTTTATGTATTTTTGTATTTATATCTTTAATATATACATACTAAAAAGAAAGAAAAAAAATGCGAAAATAAATTTTTTTTGGATTTTTAAGTTTTGTAAATTTTTTTTTATGTTTATGTTTTGTGAATTTTTTTGTATTTTTAATGTTTTGTGAATTTTTTTGTATTTTTAATGAAATTTTTATTCTATTTACAAAAATTTGGGAAAAAGAAAGAAAAAATTTTTTTTTACAAGGATGAGAGGGAAAAAGGGAGAGGGGAAAGAGAAAGAATATTTACAAAAAGTACTTATAAAAATTATTTACAAAAATATTTACAAGAATATTTACAAAAATATAAACTAGGTAGCCGCGAGATGACTCGTTATGTGGATGGCTCGATGAGCCGGATCTCGCGGACCGAGTTTAAAATAAGTCAAAGTTTCAAAAATGAAACTTCAAAATTTTTAATTAAAATTTTTTGATTTTTTTTTGTTATATATATATATTACATATATTTTATATATTTTTGTTTTTTTTTGTTTTTTTTGTTTTTTTTAAGTGAAAAAGAAAGTATGAAAATACGAAAACACCCCCATACTTAAATCCAACATTGTCCCCAATGTTGTATGCTAAGCATGAGGAACAAGACAGCAGGTATATGTACAAAAAAGGAAAAAGAGGGGGGCAGAAAACGTCCCTGATCCGCGCTCGGGGAAGCCCATTGGAAACCCTGCATTTATTAGAAAAATAGAAAACATAATAAATAAAGACGTAAAGAAGATAGACGTGGGGTTGCCTCCCAGGAGCGCTTTGTTTATAGTCGCGTAGCTTGACAATAGTGGCGGGTTTATATATGGAGAAGGGTTATGGTTTCGCTCCTACTGATCACAAGGTCGCCCGCTATATAAGACTTTAACCGATTACCGTTCACCTTAAAAGTGCCTTTTTCGGGGTGGGAGATGAGTATGGTCCCATATGGCCAAACCTCTTCAACCTTGAAGGGGCCGAACCATCGCGATTTTAGCTTACCCGGGAAAAGCCTAAGACGAGAATTATAAAGAAGGACTAGATCGCCCGGAGAAAAATATTTGGGGGTTTTAATTTTTCGATCATGATAGAACTTAGAACGCTCCTTATAGAATTTATTGCTCTCGTAAGCGTTCGCACGCCATTCATCGAGCTTGTTTAGTTGCAGTTTTCTATTCTGAGCGGCTAAGTTAGAGTCGAGGTTTAAGAGTTTTAATGCCCAAAGTGCGCGGTGCTCCAGTTTTACGGGTAAATGGCACGCCTTGCCATAGACTAATCGAAACGGGGTACAAACAGTAGCAGTTTTGTACGCCGTACGATACGCCCATAACGCGTCGTCAAGCTTAACGGACCAATCTTTCCTATTAAGTGAAATGGTTTTTTCTAATATGCGTTTTATCTCTCGATTTACTACCTCAACTTGGCCACTTGTTTGTGGGTGGTAGGGGGTGGCAAGTTTGTGCGTGACTCCGTATTTAGCTAACGTCTTAGCCATTAAAGCATTACAGAAATGCGTTCCCCTATCACTAACAATAGCGCGAGGCGTGCCGAAGCGAGAAAATAATTTTTTTAGAAATGTAACGACGACTCGCGCATCGTTGTTGGGGAGAGCTTGCGCTTCCGCCCACCGTGATACGTAGTCGACCGCCACTAAAATATACATATTTTTATAAGAAGGAGGTAGGGGGCCAACAAAATCTATGCCCCATAAATCGAAGACCTCGCATTCTAAAAACATATTTTGGGGCATCTCGTCGCGACGTGAGATGTTACCCGACCGCTGACAGCTATCGCATGCGCACACAAAATCGTGCGCGTCTTTGAAGAGAGTGGGCCAAAAATAGCCCGCCTCTAGCGCCTTCCTAGCGGTCTGGTTGGCTTGATATTGCCCCCCGGCTGGACCCTCGTGGTAGTGCCTCAATATTTGTGTGCACTCCACTCCCGCGACGCATCTTCGAACCGCTTGGTCCGCGCAGATACGGAAAAGAAATGGGTCATCCCAAAAGAAATTTTTCAAGTCGGAAAAGAATTTCTTCTTTTGATGACTTGAAAAATCTTTTGGAAGTACCCGCGCGACTAAGTAGTTCACAAAATCTGCGAACCAAGGCGAAGATGACGAAGACGAACGAATGGCAAGAAGGCGTTCCTCGGGGAATTTGTCATTTATTTCAGATTCGACGAGCGCTTCCGCATCCGGATTTTCTAAACGGGAGAGGTGGTCTGCCGGAAGATTCTCCGCGCCCTTCTTATCCCGGATCTCCAAGTCAAACTCTTATAGGAGGAGAATCCATCGAAGGAGGCGGGGCTTCACGTCAGTTTTGGCTAGTAAATACTTAAGGGCGGAGTGATCGGTGAAAACAATAACTTTAGATAGCGTAAGGTACGAGCGAAACTTATCGAAAGCGAAAACGACGGCTAAGAGTTCCTTTTCCGTCGTCGTGTAATTCACTTGTGCGGAAGTGAGCGTCTTGCTAGCGTAATAAATAGGATGAAAATGTTTTTCTACGCGTTGGCCAAGAACGGCGCCTAAGGCAATATCACTCGCGCCGCACATGATTTCGAACGGAAGGGACCAATTAGGGGCCACTAGAATTGGAGAATTGATAAGTTTTTGTTTTATAAAATTAAAAGCAGACTCGCAATCGCTACTAAAGACAAAAGGTGATTCCTTTTCCAAGAGGTGAGTAAGAGGCTTTGTTATTTTGGAAAAATCTTGAATGAAGCGCCTATAAAAGCCCGCGTGGCCTAAGAAACTCCTAATGGATTTTATGTTAGTCGGCTGAGGAAGTTTTTCTATGATTTCAACTTTGGCCTTATCGACCTCTATCCCCTTAATCGAAATCTTATGGCCGAGGACCAAACCTCCTCGAACCATAAAGTTAGACTTTTCCCAATTTAAAATAAGATTCGTGTCCTCGCATCGCTGGAGGACACGATCAAGATTACGAAGACAATCCAGGAATGAGCATCCGAATACAGAAAAGTCATCCATAAATATTTCCATAATATCTTCTACTAGCTCACCAAAAATTGCTAGCATACATCTTTGGAATGTAGCCGGCGCATTGCAGAGGCCAAATGGCATTCTTCGATAGGCGAAGGTGCCAAAGGGGCAAGTAAAAGTTGTTTTCTCTTGGTCTTCGGGGGAAATGGGGATTTGGAAAAACCCCGATAAACCGTCGAGAAAACAATAAAAAGGATGACTGGAAAGACGCTCAAGAATTTGGTCAAGGAACGGTAGTGGAAAATGGTCTTTGCGGGTGGCATCATTAAGTTTGTGATAATCGATGACCACACGCCAACCCGTAACAGTACGAGTTGGGACGAGCTCGTTGTGCTCATTCGCCACTACGGTTAGACCGCCCTTCTTGGGCACGACATGAATGGGACTAACCCATGCACTATCAGAAATGGGATAAATAATCCCCGCATCTAATAATTTAATTATCTCAGCTTTCACGACGTCTTTCATGTTTGGGTTAAGACGCCGCTGCGGCTGAATGGTTTTGCGGCAATTATCGGTTAAGAAAATTTTGTGAGTGCAGAAAGAAGGGTTAATCCCCTTTAGGTCAGAAATTTGCCACGCAATTGCGTGGCGATGTTTAAGCAAAACCTCGATAAATCGGAGGTCTCCGAATCTCTTAAATACGAAGAAATGATTACCTGGAGTGTATCATTTTTTCCCAAAAAGGCGTATTTTAGGGATTCGGGTAATGGTTTGAGTTCTAGGGTGGGCGGTTCTTCTAGTGAGGTTTTAGTGCTAATATCTTTTGAACCAATTAGTTCAAAAGGCATATTCGTAGATGCGTCCTCGTCGCAATAAAAATTTTCGAGTGAAAAAATATTTTCGTTTAAAAACTCGGACTCGAAAACCGGAGAAGAACAATCTCCATAAAAAGAATCTAAAGAGTAGCAGAAATCGTCGCTCGGCGACGAGTCTTCCATAGAGGAGTTAATAGAAAAAGTAACTTGGTCGTCTCCTACCTGAAGGAGAAGCTGACCATTACTTACATCGATTAACGCACGTGAGGTCGCGAGGAAAGAGCGACCAAGTATAATTGGTACGTTGGCGTCTTCCTCGATGTCCAAGATGACGAAGTCCACCGGGAAGGTGAACTTGTCTACTCGGACAAGGACATCCTCAGCAACCCCGATGGGGAACCTAATCGAGCGATCCGCTAGATGGATGCGCATATTGGTAGGAGCTGGAGTACCCAAACCTAAACGCAGGAAGAGCGAGAACGACATCAAATTAATGCTCGCGCCTAAGTCTGCTAAGGCGTATTTTACTAATACATCGCCAAAAAGGCACGGGATGGAAAACTGTCCCGAGTCGTTTTGTTTTGAGGGCAATTTACTAGTAAGAGCTGCCGAGCAGACAGCGTTGAGAGATATATGCGAAATATCCTCGAGTTTGGGTTTATTAGAAAGTAGTTCTTTTAAAAATTTCGCATATTTAGGCATTTGCGAGATAGCCTCGCAAAAAGGAACATTAATATGAATTTGTTTAAGTAATAAAATAAATTTTTCATATTGCGCGTTTACTCGCTCGTTATCTAACTTATGCAGGTAGGGCAATGCCTTGTTTAAAATAGTTTTATCGTTAAAAATCGGTAAGGGTTGCGTAATCGAAGAAGAGGGAAGAGGGGTCGGAGGTGAAATATGTACCTGAGGATCAATCCATTTTGGATCGACCACCTCCTTACCGCTACGGAGGGTTATAGCGTTGGCGGTTTCCCTTGGATTGAGCTCCGTGTTCCCTGGCAGTACCCCCAGGGCACGTTCCGACATAAGTCGCGCCAGCTGTCCAACCTGGAGTTCTAAATTTTTTAGCGATCCGGTGATGTTCCGGATATTGGACTCGTTGGACGCGACATAACGATTAAAATTTTCCTCCACCGGGGATGGCTTCATAGGAGGGGGAGGAGGAAACGTTGGCGCAAAAGGAGGGGGAGGGGGACGCTGCGCGTTGTTCGGGTTGCTCCAGGAGAAATTCGGATGGTTCCTCCAACCCGGATTATAGTGGCTATTATAAGGGTTGTTTTGAAAGGAGGGACGCACCGGATTTCCCATGTAGTCCACGAACTCATCGACTACGCAGACATGGTGGGGGGGGGGGGGGAGAAAATAAGGCGGAGTGGAGGAGGCAACAGACATCTCCGCCACCTGCTTATTTAGCCTTTCCACTTGGAGGGCTAGCTGAGCAGTGGCATCCACTTCAAAAATGCCCGCCTGCTTAGGGCACGCCCGCGGGACATTCCACTGGTAGGCGTTCACCGCCAATTTCCTCGAAAAGGTCCTGGGCGGCCTCAGGGGTCTTATTGTTCAGAGTGCCCCCAGAAGCCGCGTCAATCATTTGACGCGTCTGACTGTTCAGTCCATTATAAAAAATTTGTACCTGCAACCACGTTGGCAGAGCGTGGTGCGGCCACCGGCGGAGGAACTCCTTAAAGCGTTCCCAAGTCTCGTAAAGAGACTCGGAGTCGTTTTGGACGAACGAAGATATGTCCGCCCGCAATCTTGCAGTTTTCGCGGGCGAAAAATACTTCGTAAGGAATTTCTCAGCCAACTCCGCCCAGGACGTGATGGATCCCCGCGGGAGGGAGAGTAACCACGCCTTAGCCTTGGACTTAAGAGAGAAGGGTAAAAGGCGCAAACGAATGGCATCATCAGTGACGCCATTAATTTTAAAAGTATTGCAAATCTCAAGAAAATTAGACAAGTGTTATTGGGGTCCTCATCCGGCAGTCCGTCGAACTGCACGGCATTTTGGATCATTTGAATAACACTCGACTTAATTTCCAAATTATTGTTGGCCACAGCGGGCCGAACAATACTCGACCCCGTATCATCCAAGTTGGGCCGAGCGTAGTAAGACATAGTACGCTCGGCCGGTTGGGCGTTATTTGGGTCGGCCATAGAAGAAGAAGAGGGTTCTCCGATAGATTCTACGGGGTCTAAAAGGGAATTCGACGGAGAGATCGGATACGCGCAAGAGAGCGGTCGATCTCGGGGTCGAATTCAAGATTTTCAGAACACGAAGGTTGTCCATGGGTCATACACCCTAAAAAAAACGAAAGGGGGAAGGATTTTTTTTTGTATAAAAATTTTTTATTTGAAAATAAAGTAAAACTAATAGAGTTATAACAACCGTGTTCCCCGGCAACGGCGCCAAAAACTTGATGGACGCGGAACAGAGACCGACTGTGGGTGGTTCAAAATGGTCAGATTCCGCGGGTCGGTTAGAAGATCGAGTTTTCTAACGAGAGGAGGCAAGTGCACCTATCGCAAGTAGTACTCGGTATTCGGGAAAATACCGAGGTCGTATTATTCTCGGGGACGCATTGATTATATCTACTCTTCCAGGAACACTATTATCTTACTATCAGTAAGGTGGGATTTTTTAGTTTATTAAAACGGAAAGAAAGAGAGCTGAATTTTGCTAAGTTAGTTCGATGAGGGGTTAACGCTCGGCATCGAATCGGATTAAGACTAAAATAATTCTTAATAATTATTGAACTTTGTTTTTAATTTAATAAAAGGCACTTGACAGTGGAGGTTCCAAGAACATGAGCTCACCTTGGTCTAGGGATATCGCTCACCTGGGCGCTAAGGCTATTCGACCGAACGTTAGTCCGACGAAGGATTCCCCTTAACGTCCGCATTACGCTAAGAACCCCGCTATTGGGTGGGGAACCCAATCCGGCAGAACTACGTTTCTCCTCTTTCGAGGGGGTGTACGCAGTTCTCTTTACCAAGGGGGATCGGTCCATACGTGCAGCCTCTCGGCGTCGCGTAATGGATAACGGAAAATAGAGCCCACACACGATTATGTGGTCCTATGCGTCGTTAACCCGGGGCAAACCATAAGTCCTTAAATAAAAATAAAATAAAGTTCTTTAATTATTTCAAATCATTTTATTTGTCCCAATGCTCTTCGATGCCGAAGGCTAATAGAGATTAGCCACTCATCGGTATGGGGGACGCTTTATGTTTTTAGGTGAAGCGAGAGTGTTAAATTAAGCACTGAACGATTATAAGATAAAACACAAAAATAGGACAATTAGATAAATTGAAGGCTAATTGATGCAGGCACTCACGACACTTCAAAACCATAAAGAAAATTAAATAAAGCAAGCCCTACTCAAATGAGTAGGCGGAAATAAATGCACACACGCACACACTCTTCTTAATTGAAGAAAGCGATAAATAAAGCGTCAAAATAATCTCCCTACACGCACGCACTCTACATAATTGAGAAAGCGATAAAATTGCAAGTCCCGGCTCAAATGAGTGGGCGGGGGTAAATTTATCTCATACACGCACACTCTCTACTTGAAAGTAAAACACACACACGTACTCTACAGAAAAGTAAACACACGCACACACACAAAGTTCTCCTACTCAAGTGAGTAGGAAGAAAATGAAAGCAGTAAAAGACAAGTCCCACTCAACGACGGTGAGCGGAAAATGAAGCAGAGCGCCATTTAACTCTTAACGAGTAGGCGAAAATAAATGCATACGCACACACTCTACAGAAATTAAAACAAAGCTGTAAATTTAACTCGTACACGCACGCACCCTTGCAAAAATAAGAAAAACAAAGTTGCTGAAAAATTAAAATGACTGCATTTCCACCGCTAGAATGCGGTAGAAATGCATAAAAAGTGAAAATAAAAATTAACCGAGCAAAAAATGTTTTGCAAATAAACGCAAAATGAAAGTACTCGAAAAATTAATACAACTGCATTTCTACCGCTAGAATGCGGTAGAAATGCATAAAAAGATGAAATAAAATTAAAGAGACTAAAAGTTTTTACAAATAAAAAGCTAAAATGAAGTGAGCGAAAAATTATAACGACTACATTTTTAATCATAAGTTTTTATAAAACCTCCAAAAAAGTGTGAATAATAAAACTAAAAAGGAACGAGAAGTTTTACATTCCTAAGAGCCTAAGTTAAAGAAAATAAAAACGAACACTTTTTTGAGGAGTTTTTATAAAACCTATATGAATGAAAATGATAAAGAAGAAAAGCTAAAGCTAAATAGTGCAGAAAATGAAAACTAAACGGACGGCACAACGGCTAGAAATGCCGATAAATCCTAAATCTAAGTTATCAAGGCTTAAAAAATGAAAACATAAAAGAAACACAAAAAGATGAACGAAAAAATTGCTTAAGTAGGCGCATTCAAATGGATTTTTCATACTAATGAAGAGAAAAAATTCAAATTTTATTAAAGCAAAAACCCTTATACAAACTAATTGAGAGAGAGAGGGGGAGAAATTCTCCTTACATAAGTATGGAATCCAAATGGGCAGCACCTCCCCTAAGCAAAGTGGTCAAAAAAGTGGACAAGAAAAGCTTCTAGAAGCTCTTATTTATAGGCAAATTTTCGGGTTGGTCACGCCCGTGACTAGGGCGTGACAGGGGGGGCGTTGTCGATACTAATTGTATAGAGCTGATCGTCGGTGACTTGACTGGAAAGTTGACTTCGGCTGAAAACGTGGCGGTCACGCCCTAGGTCACGGGCGTGACAAGTTCAGTCACGGGCGTGACTGGGGCGTGTCGGGGAGGTCGATCTGCGCGGTCCGGCCGCAAAGTCGCGCGCGTCACGTCGGGCAGGTGGCTAAGTCACGCCCGTGTCACACCTTGACACGGGCATGTCTTGGGCGTGTAGAGCTTTGTTTGATCATTGCCGATCGTCGAACTGGCAACCTTTGGTCTGCGATCGTCGAGGGCGTGACACGGGCGTGTCGGTCTTGTGACACGGGCGTGTCAGTCAACATTTTGACTTTTTCTGGAATTTTTCTGGAATAAAAATAAAGCTAAGTTAGAAATAATATTACAAAAATAAGCAATTTATTGAATAAAACAAATAAAAAAGACAAAAAATAAACAAAATTGACTTAAATAAAATATGAAAATATAGGTATATTTACAACTCATCAATTACATTTTGCTATTGCACCATTACAGGGAAAGCAGAGTAAAGGGTACAATGGGGAAGCTGGCGGCTAAGGAGAGTAGAATGCTAGAGGCCGCGCGGACTGACTAGAGAGCTCGGTAAACCGCGGGATTAGCTGACCAAGTAGCCCGCTGGACCTAGCCGGGCGGACTTCTTGATCGAGCTTGGAGAAGAAGCTAAAGGGCAGGCAGCGCCGACTGGGAACTTGAGTCCGCAGGAATTGATGCCGAGATCTGGATGCCTCTGTTGTTGTCTCTCATCCTACGCTGAATGAGAGGTATGGGGGCCTATTTATAGGCCCGAGGAGGTAACGGTCTTGGTAACGTCACCACCGGTGAGGCAGTGAGCTGTGCGAGTACGAATGCAGAGTCCGATCAGTACGCGCCAGGCTGCGTGGTTAGGGACTTGGACATGGAGATGGTTGTTGCTGTTGGCGGATGGGTACGAGTCCACCTCTGCTCCTAAGCAAGCTCGCGCAGGGCTGTGCGAGCTGAGGAGGAGCTCGCCCACTGATGGGTAGAAGCAGACGCCATGAAACTGGAGGGCTAGCTGGCAGAAAACAGAACGAGCCGCCCAGCTCGCTATGGAGAGGTTGCAGATCACCTACTGCCGAGCTGTGGTTCAACTGGTGGACTGTGCAACGAGCCCTCCTAACTCGTGGCGGACAGGTTGAGCAGGCTGTGGCATGTCGCCATGGCTCAGTGACAAGGACTGCCGATATGGCGGTCTGAAGAGTTCAAGTCGTGCCTATTAGCAAGAGCCACTGTTGACTGGTGGCCTCCTTTGCTTGGGGGTGAGGGTTGGCGACCTGGCGAACTGACCAGAGAGGTCGGCAGACCGCGCGGTTAGCTGATATCGAGTCTGCCCATAGCTGGCGGACAGGAGAGCTAGTTGCCGCCTCTGGTTGAGCATTTTGCGTGCTGTCTGAGCGGATAGGAATTCGGTTCCGCCTCTAAGTTGAGTAGTTCGCACCTGAGGGGAAAATGAACCACTAGATGGTTAACTGATCTAGACATGTGACCTGCAGGGGCGGATTGAGGAAGCAGTCCGCAGCCCCTGCAGAACGAGCGGCTATGGCGTTCCTGGGCGGTCAAACATGGGAAACCAGCCCTAGTCGCGTGGACTGAGCGGACTATATAGGTCAGCTCTGCCCACCTTAGAAGGGAAGGCTGACCAGCAGTGACCCTCCTGGAGCAGCCGCGACTTGTGAGCTTCTAACTATAGGGACGCCGATTTCTGGGTTAACAAAATCCCGCACTTTTTCAATTTTTTGAAGAAGAACTTCGAAAAGAGACCCACAAAAATAGAGACCTTCCCTCAAGAAAGAAAAGGAGGGTAATGATT